>CM053580.1:185192753-185226904 GCA_028627135.1 Pseudochirops cupreus | reverse complement strand
AAAAAAAGAAATTAAAAAAAATTTATTATAAATTACCCAGAAACTCTGTGTCTGAATTTTTTTTCATTCCTCTCAAATGTTTGAAAATAGGACCACCCTGGAAATAATTGTAGGAGCATTGGCATTAGTTGGTAAGGTTAAGGAGTGAAATTCTACTTAGTACTTGGTAAGATTCTCCAAATTCAATCAATATGTTTGGTGATTTTGGTGGAAAGATAGGGAAGTAGAGAAATATATAGGAAATCATGGTTCAGGAAGAAGGAATGTAAATATCCAGAAACTTGTAGATTACACAAAAGACCATACCTTTTTTATTATGAACACTTTCTTCCAGAAAAGAATTGGTAGACACTTGCAACATAGGTCACCAAATAACTTTGTGAAGAAAAGAATTTTTTAACACACAGAAAAAAACTTATTATGGATATCTGAGTCATCTTTGAATTTGTTGTCTCTATAGAGAGACCATTAACTTGCTTAAGCTAAGATCAGAATTAGTAAAAAAAAAAAAAGTAAAAAAGGAAGGAAGGAAAAAAAGGAAGAGACAAAAGACATGACCTATATCAAAATATTTAGGTTCAATTATTTGAACAAGTAATTGATGTTCAAAAGTGGCAAATGGACAACAGAAATTACATCAACACTGGTTGCAATAATTTCAGACTTAAATTTAATGAATGTAAAGTAACAGCAGAACAAGAAGGCCAAAAGACCCCAGAAATTGCATTAGTAAGAAAACATTTTACTTGGGTGCCAAAAATAGAGAGATGGCTGCCAAAGATAACATTGAGTTAGAACATAAACCTCTTTGCAAAATCTTATGCAGACAGATGATGGATGATTATGAACAGTATTATCTCATAAAACAGAGAAAATTAGTGAGCATTTACTGTTCCAAGAATTGTACTAAGCACTATGATACAAATGCTAAAGCAAAGATAATCCCTGACTTCAAGGAGATTATATAAATAATAAAATAATAAACAAAGTTCCCTCTCCCATAGGGAATGGCAATTAATATGAGCTGTTTGTTCCTTAATATTATAAGAATTGTAACTGTGGTTATAAGGAAGAGGAAGGGAAGGGAGAGGTGTGGTGATGACCAGGTGACATAGTCACCAATCAGTATAGCAAGTCCTAGGGTGGAAGTCAGAGAGATGAAGGTATTAAAATCTTTAAATTTTGACTTCTGGTCCAGCTGGAAAGTTTTTTTTTTCTTTTAGTAAAGTTGTTCAGAATATGGAAACAAAATGGGGTATGAAATTGTAATGGTAATTAATTTAAATTTGAAGACCCCTTTTTGTTATGTCAGGTAAGCAGGTACTTAGCCCTTAGTCAAGCCTCTGTGAAAGAGGCAGAAGGTGTGAACTCTATCTCCTGTTGCTGATGTAAGAGGAAGGGTTTGACTGAAACAGAAAGCCAATGCTGTGTGTGTGTGTGTGTATATAAGAAAAGCGCCAGAGAGAGAGGCAGTCAGAATTTTCGTCCTGGCTGGCTCCTGATGGAGGAAGCAGAATTTTCTCCTGACAAGCTACTGGTGGAAGAATCATGGAGACTGAAGCCAGGATTGAGAGGGAGAGAGAGAGAGAGAGAGTGAGAGTTTCTCTTGCCAGCATCTGGAAGCTGGGCCACTACTGCTGAACTGAGAACTGAGTTGGAGTTTTCTTGAGACCAGAATCTGGTGAAGGCTGAAATTGCTGCCCAGAAGGCCACCTGGAAGGCCACAGTTGTTGATGCCTCCTGGGAGGCTGAGGTTTCTTCTGGGTCCTAGGGCCAGCTGAACTGCTAGAGGACTGAAGAAGCATGACTAGGATACTAAGACTTTGTTTGTTTGTGGCTTCATTGGTCCTTGGTTTCCTGGGAACAGAAGTTGTGAAAGTTTTGAGATGTACTGGACTCTGTGAACTTCAGTGTGTAGCAGGAACTGCCTGGAGGACTGGACAAGGACTTGGGAGCTGTCTGCCTCTGAATACAGGTGACTGTTTGGGAGATTCAGGTAGGAGCTGGGACTATGGAAGGGGATTCAGGGAATCTGAGAGACCACCCTGAGTCAAGATGAAGAAAAGGCCTCTCTTTCGATATTGAATGTGGTAGTGAAATTAAAATTTACTAGAGACCTAGTGGTGGAGGGTTTGTGTATTTTCTAATGATTGTACCTAGGGATTACTGAAACTTGGTAATTGTGAATCTGAATAAGTGACTGATTAAGTTAACTGGTGGAGGGTTTGTGTATTTTCTAATAATTTTATTTAGTGATTAGCCATACTTAGCAATTGATTGCTAAATAAGTGACTGATTAAGTTAATCTAGTTGTCCCATGAGTGGAAGACTGACTTGTATTGAGACAGTTGGATGACTGAGTAAGGAGGCAAACCTCCTTAGGGATACCAAATGATTGTTCTTTTGTTCTTTGTTCTAAATACTGTGACCACTTTAGTGAAAACTATGTGGCCATTCTAATGATAAGCTGTTGTGAACATTATATTGTGATTTTCTGTGATAAGATGTAATGTCATGAATATTATATTGTTGTGAATGTTTCCTTTGACTTGTTCTTGAATAAACAGAATGTTCACTATACTGCTTAATCAGAAACTTAAAAGCTGTTCACAGTAACATTCTCTTGAGAAGATGCTTGTGCATGGCATTACAAAAATGAAGTATAGTTGGGATTTTTCTTAAATAATAGATCAGATGAGGAAATCACCAATCAGGGCATCAAGTCTTATATCAGAAGTTCTAGGGTTAAAACCTTTAGGGAATGGTTCCTTTTCTACATGACAAGCTGTCAAGAAGATGGGGTATGGAGTAGATTATAGGATTAAACCAGTCTGGAGAAAGCTTAGCCTGAAATCCAACAAGATAAAATCATACAAAAAGCCTTTAAAGGCAAAAATGGAAGGACAACAAATAGTAGAAAAGTGCAAAAAGATTTATAAACATGATTTTGTTGTTTTTTTTTAAATCAAAAACAGTGACAACATCATGCTTGGATCATACTATAATAGTACTATATATACATATAGGCAGGGGTGTGCTGGTAAATGTTTAACAATTGACTATGAACAAAATATCACAAGACACACTTGAAAATTTAATCTACATTAGTAACATTTTCTCCGTCTCTTACATCTAGGAAGTCAACAAAACAACATAAGAAGCTCTAATTTTTAATATTTGTTGATTTCTGAGGTGTAAATATTAACACTGAAATTTTAACAAGTTGAGTCCATACCATCCCCTTCATATAAGAGAGGTAATAGCACTAAAGACAAAAAAGATATTAAAAAAGTCCAGATTGAATCAAAAACTTTTAAAGGAGGCCTGTACTAGAAATAACATAATTGTTATGGTATTGTGGGATCAATATATGAGGAATCTGAAGCAAGGAAAGACAAAAAAGGCACAAAAAATCTTTGACATTGTAAAAACCAAAAAATTAAAAAGTGACCAATATGTCTATTCTATATGTCTATTCTCTGACCTATATATCTACTCTTCCATGTAAACAAATTCCTTACGAAAGTCATATATTGATGGATTGAGGGCATGAATAGGAAAAAAAAAGTCCTAATTAGCAATAGACCATGGATTTACAATTTAATGATTAACTGAAAGGTATGAGAATACTAGATTCCCCTGAGTTTATTGTTTCCTGATTATAGTGAAGCATTTGAATGGGCATAAATGATGCCTTATAGACTCTTTTTGAACAAAGTGTTTTGCATATACACATTAAAATCATTCAAGATTATTTGGGACATATGACAAGCAAAAAACCAAACAACCCACACCAACACAAAGTACCCATGTGCAATGATCCTCTAATCATAAACCAAGTGAAGCATAAAACAGGGAAATGTGAGTTCAACAAACGTGGAGTCATTTGATGGAAGCGAACCTGTGTAGAATTCAAGTTGAAGAGTGACGTCCAATAGGTGGTAAGATACTCTTATTTGTATATGATATTGTGTTAATTGCAGAAACTCCAGGAAGAAACCCATAATTGTTTAGAGGCATTTGGCCTGATCATTCAGACCAGAAAGACAAATCTGATGAGGAACAAATATTGTTCAAATTCTGGCATTCATTTAGATGGACAATCTAGAAAGCTTCAGAATTTACATTGTTCAGTATTTACATTTGGTACAAACCACAATGATGAATGGTGAATATTTTGGGCCCAGAATTGTATAAGAGGATGAGAACAGGTAGGATTGCTTTTAAGAAATAGGAAAAACATTTAATGACTTGCAAGCTTCCTTTGAAAGTAAAGGCTCATCCTTTTAATGTCAACATTCTACCCGAGTTGTTGTACAACAGTAAGAAATGCTATAGAATTGTCTCTGAAGACTTAAAAATGGATATTAGATAGAAAGCAATGGAAAGGTACATGGAGGTTATAAGCAGGCTGCAATATAAAACCATGGAAGAATTTTGAAGATAATAAGGAATAGAACATGTCAATAAAGAATTGTATGAAAAGAAGAGAAAATTTGGTGAGGGCAAAAAATGATAGTTGGAAAGTCAGAGTTCTCCACCAATAACCTCACAATATACAGGAGAAAGTGAAGACTTCAAGTACATTAGGTGGACCTTCTGAAGTGAATTTATTAGAGGGCATAGGCAAAAACTACACAGGTTAGGAAGACATGGGTTTCAATTTGCCATTATACCATTTAAATATTTTTCTGCCAGGGAGAATAATATTTGCGCTTGAAAAGAGAACAAAAATTAACAGGGGCTCCCAGAATAAATAAGGAGCTAGTAATAGAACTAGCAGTACTTTCAGTGATTACTGAGCCATTATCAATATTAGAAAGATTATAAAGAACAAAGTGACACTGTAGGTCTGAAGAAGGGAAAATAATATTACAATTTTCATGAAATTTAATAGTTTATAGAACCTGCAGCTAGGTGGCGTAGTGGGGAGAGTGCAAAGTCTGAAGTCAGAAAGACTCATCTTCATGAGTTTAAATCTGATCCCAGACACTTAGTAGCTGTGTGACCTTAGGCAAGTCACTTGACTCTTTTTGCCTCAGTTTTCTCATCTGTAAAATGATGAGGAGAAAGAAATGGCACACCACTCCAGTGTCTTTGCCAAGAAAACCCCAAATGGGATCATGAAAAGTTTGATGTGATTGACACAGCATAACAACAAGAAATTAGGACCTAAAAACTCTAGGCCAGTGAACTTGACTTTAATATTAAGGAAATTTTTAGAACAAATCATTAAAGAGATGCTTAAGTGAATATGTAGAACAGAAAGTGATGATTGTCATACAAATAGACATCTTAGCTAAAAGAACAGGTAATTTCATATATTGGACTGATTTCATTTCCTTTTTTGATAAAATCATGAGACTATTAGATTACTGGAATGCTGTAGTGATAGTTTACCTAGAATTTAGGGATATATTTGACAAAGTAGCTTATACTATTCTTGTGAAGAATATAGAGAGATTCAAACTAGACATTAGGATGGAATTCTAACTGATTGAATAACTGAATTCAAAGATAAATTTTCATTAGTTCCATTTAAATGTCAACAGATCCCCAGTGGAGTATTCCAGGAATCTCTACTTTGCTCTTTCATATTTCAAATTTTTATCAATGAAATGGGCAAAATCATAGACAGCATGCTGATAGATGGCCTTCAAAAGTTATCCAGCTGGGCAAGATGATTAAGATCCAAAGAAACAGAATCAATATCCAAGAAATAAACATGGGGTAGGAACACGGAGCTAAATCTGAAAGAAATGAAATTTAGTAGGGATAAATGTAAAGTCTTATACATGGGTTCAAAAAATCAACCTTACAAGTACAGATGAGGGAGGCACTATTAAATAGCAGTTTGTCTGAGAAAAAAAAGGCAAGGGGTTCTAGCAAAATGAAAAGTCAATATAAGTCAATGGTGTGATGTAGCAGCCAAAAAAGCTAATATGATCTTTACCTGCATTAAGAGAAGCCTGGAGACAGAGCCAAGATGGCAACACAGAAGCAGGAAATTCCATGAGCTCCCCCAACAACAACCTCAAATACCTATAAAATATTATGCTAAACAAGTCTCAGAGCTACAGAACCCATGAAGTGACAGAGAGAAACACATCTCCTGCTGAGGGCAGCCCAGCGGGCCTACAGGAAGGGTCCATGGCAGTGTGCTGGGGGCAGAGCACAGACCCTGTGAGCCATGAAGTTTTGGCCTCAGGGTGTCCCTGACCAGCAGTGGCTAGAGCGGATTTCAGGAGAGTGAATCACCAGCAGCTGTGGCATTTTCTACACTCCTCAACCCATAAACACCAAAGAGCAAGTAAAAGGTTAGTAAGGAACTCTTAGAAAGGAAGGGGTGGGGTCAGACCCCTGCCCCCTGGGCAAGAGGTCTTGGAGTCACAGCAACTTCAGCTTCTTTCCCATGAGACTGCCTCCAGAAATCCTGGCCTGCAGATCCTAGGGAGACCAAGTGACCATTCAGAGGGTAATCACTCTTGCTTTAACCTGCTTTGATCTGGATTGTTGTCTTGAGTGGAGGTGCTGGGGTGTGTGGCTAGTGGGACAAAACTTGTGGGGGTTGCAGAGAGGGCATCCCCCAAATAGCTCCAGCAGCTGCAAAAAACTCAGAGATTTGGGACAAAGCTCTCCTCTCTGGAAGCAGATTTCTACTGTGGCAAAGACCTCAAAAGTTAAGTAATTGACTGGCAACATGAGCAAGCAGAGGAAGCAAAGGAAGCATAGCAATCAGAGCTTAGATTCTTTTTTTGGGGAGAAAAAAGATCAAAACATAGAATGGAAAGAAGACAACAAAGTCAGAACTCCTGCATCAAAAGCTTCCAAGAGAAATATGAAATGGTTACAGGCCATGGAGAAACTCAACAGGATTTTGAAAATCAAGTAAGAGAAGAGGAGGAAAATTAGGAAAGAGAAATGAAAATGATGCAAGAAAATCATGAAAAGAGAGTCAACAACCTGACTGAAGAAAATAACACCTTAAAAATTAGACTAACTCAAATGGCAAAAGAGGCCCAAAAAGCCAATGAGGAGAAGAATGCCTTAAAAAGCCAAATTTGCCAGAGGGAAAAAGGATTTCAGAAGCTCACTGAAGGGAATAATTCCTTCAGAATTAGACTAGAGCAAATGGAAGCTAAGTGAGAAATCAAGATACTATTAAACAGATCCAAACAAATGAAAAAATAGAAGGCAATGTGAAATATGTCATTGGAAAAAACACTGACCTGGAAAATAGGTCCAGGAGAGAGAATTTTAAAATTATTGGACAACCTGAAAGCCGTGATCAAAAAAAGAACCTAGAAGTCATCCTTCAAGAAATTCTCAAGGAAAATTGCCCTGATATTTTAGAATCAGAGGGCAAAATAGAACTTGAAAGAATTCACCTGTCACCTCTTTAAAAAAGATCCCCAAAAGAAAATTCCTAGGGATATCATAGCCATATTCCAGAGTTCCCAGGTCAAGGAGAAAATATTACAAGCAGCAGGAAGGAACAATTTGAATATTGTGGAAACACAATCAGGATAACACAAGATCTAGCAGCTTCTACCTTAAGGGATCGAGGGGCTTAGAATATGATATCCCAGAGGTCGAAAGAGCTAGGATTAAATCCAAGAATCACCTACCCAGCAAAACTGAATATAATGTTTCAGGGGAAAAACATGGTCATTCAATGAAATAGAAGACTTTCAAGCATTCTTTTTTTTTGGAGTGGGGAGGGCAGGGCAATTGGGGTTAAGTTACTTGCCTAACTTCACATGGCTAGTAAGTGGTAAGTGTTAAGTGTCTGAGGCTATATTTGAACTCAGGTCCTCCTGACTCCAGGGCCAGTGCTCTATTCACTCCGTCACCTAGCTGCCCCCACTTGCAAGCATTCTTGATGAAAAAACCAGAGTTGAATAGAAAATTTAATGGTCAAATACAAGAAGCAAGAGAAGCATGAGAAGGTGCAGGGAAAAGAAATCATGAATAACTTATTAAAGTTGAAATATTTACATTCCTACATGGAAAAACAATGATTGTAACTGATGAGACTATTCTCAGTATGAGGATAGTTGAAAGGAATATGTATAAATATGTATACATACATACATGTTTATATAAGAGGGTATATGGGTGTATAAATACATATGTGAGTGTGTGTATATATGTGTGTGTGTGTGTGTGTGTGTGTGTGTGTGTGTGTGTGTGTACATGTATACATAGACAGAGGGCACTGAATCAGTTAAATAGGAAGGGATGATATCTAAAAATAAAATTAACAGGTGAGAGAGGAATATAATGAGAGGAGATAGGGAGAGACAGAAAAGGGTAAATTATCTCATATAAAAGAGGCAAGAGAAAAGTGTTACAAAGGAGGGGAAGAACAGGAAGCCAAAAGGGAATGGATGAACCTTACTCTCATTGAATTTGGCTTAAGGAGGGAATAACATACACACTCAATTGGGTATGTTACCCTACAGGAAAGTAGGGGGGAAGGGGAAAAGAGGGGGGATGATAGAAGGAGGGGTGAATGGGGGGCTAGTAAGGAAGCACACACTTTTGAAAAGGGACAAGGACAAAGTAGAAAATAGATTAAGTGGGGAGTGGGATAGGATAGAGGGAAATATAGCCAGTCTTTCACAATATATCCACTATGGAAATGTTTTGTGTACCTATACATGTGCAATCTATATTGAATTGCTTATCTTCCCAGTAGGGGTGGGTGGTAAGGGAGGAAGGGAAAGAATCTGGAAACCAAAGTTTTAAAATCAAATGTTAAAAGAAATTATTATTATTTTGCATACACCTTGGAAATAAGATATACAGGCACTGGGGTATAGAGATCCACCTTGCCCTACTGGGAGGTCGGAGGTGGGATGGGGGAGGATAGAGGAGACAGCAGATTGGGGCAAGGGGTATTCAGTGGGATTGCTGTTTTTGGGTGGGGGGTGGGACAAACACAAGGAGAACATTTGTAACTCAAAACCTTGTGGAGATGAATGTTGAAAACTAAAAACAAACAAACAAACAATAAAAGAATGAAGGAACAAAAAGAGAGAGAGAGAGAGAGGGAGAGAGAGAAAGAGAGAGAAGCTCTGGCTTACATGAATAAATGGTAATAGTGCCTCTGTGTTTTTTGCTGATCAGACCACATCTGGAATCTTGTCAGTCCTGGGGGCTATAGTTTAAGGAGGATGTTGATTAAGTGGATATTGTGAGTAGGAAATCAAAATGATGAAGAGCCTTGAGTCATATGAAGATGAGTTGAAAGAAGTTGATTTTAACTCCATTATTTGGTTTAACAAATAAGCATGTCCATCTTTTATAAAATATTTTTTCTAATAAAACTCTGTTTATTTACTCTAAAGAAGAGAAGACTTGGGAAGAAACATGGTGGTTTTTTTTTTTTTTTTTACCTATTTGAGAGTTTTCAGGTGCAATAAGAATTAAGTATGTTCTGTTTGACCCCAAAGGGCAGAATCATAGCAAAAGAAAACAAAAAAGAAAATTTGGAGATGATGCCAGAAAAAACTTCCTAGACCTATACACAAATTCAAAGGGTTGCCTTTATAAGTACTGGAGTCTCCTTCCTTGAAGGACTTTAAGAAAGGCTAGATGATTACTTCTTAAGTATACTTTAATGCAGGCTCATTTCAGTTAGGGAGTTGATTCTGTTCATACAAAGATAAATGACATAGTCTTTTCTTCCAATGAGTTCATAATCTTTTGTGGGAGGGGGGTAAGTGGGATAAGGCATATAAAAAAAGTAATATGTAACAGTATATTATAAATGCCAAATTATATCTAGGCAAAAATATGAATATATGATATTTAGAGTTTATGAACTGACAAGATGAAAGTAGAACTAGTAGAACAATATATGTGAAAATGATAATTATGTAAAAGCAAACACTAAGGAGATCATTATTTAGATACTGCATGAGGTCTAATTTTTATTCCAGAGAACTGATGATGAAACACACTCACTTCTCTCAGTAAAAATGGAGTGAGTGATTATTTTTTTTGAGGGGTGAGTGATTATTATGTCAATTGTAGCATCTTGTTTTTGTTGAACTAGTTCCTTGAATAAGAGAGGGTTCTTTTGTAGGGGGAGGATGGGAAGTGATTATGGTATTATTAAAAAAATACATTATGTATCAATTTTAAGTGCTCCAGAAAACTTGAATATTTTTGTTTGCATATGGCGTGTGTCAATGTTTCTACAAATACTTTATTTCTTATAACACAATGTTATCTCATCATATTTTTTTTCTTGCAAAGAGTAATGTAATTCAGATGACTGTGGGTTTTTTTTTTTCAATAACAGAGATTAGAGCAAGGTGCCAATGTTTCAAAAGCAGATTCAGAGACATCTGATTAGAATCCAAATACTAAGTTATGTAAAGAGCTCAAAGTGGAAATGTAATCTTTTTAATGTCTAGGTTATTATTGGGGTCATGAAGAATGCTAAAAAGGGACATTAATAAAAATACTTTGCTAAGCAAAACAATCAAGGAGGATTTTCCAGGAATTAAGGCAGCATGATGAAGCATAACAGGAACAAAAATTACTAGAGTTTATTTATTACAAATAGCTTAGAGTGGTTAATGAGGGCTCCCATCAAGTACTGATAAATTTTAAATCATCAGTGCAGCTACTGAATAGTCAATCTGTCTAAATCCCACTCCCTGCCTCTTGATTTTAAATGTCTACACTATGGTAATCATTGCTGCTGGGTTTTTTTCTATTCTGAAACACTTAATAAATATCTCAAACATATATTTAGTACAGAAGGGTCTCAGATGAAGCATGTTACAGATATTTGATCTCATTTAAAATAAGAGGACCTTATGGATAGACCAGTCCTATTGTGACTAAATTCCTCCTTGGGAATAAATAGCCCATCCATATTCAGTGAATAACTTTTCATGGATGCCAGAAAAACCATTTAGTGAAGTGGAAAAGGTTACTCACTGAATGACACCCTAGAAGAACTTATTCACCTCCCAAGGGTGGGTAGTCTACTCCCAAGAATTAATTTATTTATCACATCAGGTTTATTATTCTCTTCTCTCTATGTGAATCAGAAATTTAAAAAAACTTGTCTTTATAGGAAAAGTTATCAAAACTGCCATAAGAACAGAAATAGTAAACCATGGATATTTTTATTAAATACAGTTGAATTTGCTTGTTAATCCAGAGAGTAAATATAAAATAGTTTCATTCTATGCTTGACTTTGATGCATGTCTAGTGTGATTTTGAATAAGTACTTTAATATATCCCTTTTCCTCAGTTTATCAGATGGCCCACTATAAGGCAATTGAAATATGCTTTGTTTGTGTCCACTCTCAATTCAGGGAATAAATTTGCCAAACATTTATTATGTACATTTGTACAAAGCATTGTACTAGATGCTCAGATTACAAAAAGAGAAAGAAAAAGAAAACAGTTACGGCCCTCACAGAAGGAATATAACCTACAAAAAGAAAAACCTAGAATAATTTTAGGGAGGAGAAAACTCTAAAACCTGGGAAATTGTACTTCAAGGAACTGAACCTTGAAGAAATTTAAGGATTCTAAGAGGTGGGGGAGAGGAAAGACTTTCTTCTAGACTTGGAAGCAGCCTAGCAATGACTCAAAGTTGGGAACTGGACTGTTGAGTTTAGAGAAGAACACACAAGACAATTTAGGCTGAAATGTAGTGAGGGAAGAGCATGAAGAATATTTTGTAAGAATGAAATGGGGGTGATAGTCAGATTGTAGAGAACTTTTGATGCTACTGCCTACTTCTTAGAATAATAACACCAACAAAACTCTAAATCTGATTGAGACGCAGCATTAAATTTTCTAATTCTGAAATACTAAGTTTTTTCCCCTGCATCACCCTTGATAAGGGACCTCGATAGTCACAGAAGAAAAGACTTATCCAAATGCTTAGGGAACACAGAATGATTCCTCTGGAATCCTTTGGAATAGGGACATTCTGGAGAGATGATAGTACTGTGTATTCCTTTCATTTGCCTTTTTTTTTTTTTAAATCTTAAGAGAAACTGGGAAGGGAAAAAGATAGGTTTCTCTTTGGTAAGACATCAACTTCATTGTGTTTGGTGTTTTGTGAGTCACTGATTATTGTAATTTTCAAAAAGTTCTAGCAATATTTACTTGACCTCAAAATGGTTAGGAAAAATCAGCTTTAACATGATTTTTAAACAAAAGGATTTGTGCAAATCAGTCATAAATGTGATACGTATACAAATCTGTTCATAACATAATAGCAACCCTTTATTGAGGCTGTCAAATGCCCTTATCACTGGCAGATATTGGGAACTTCAAAATGTTCAGGGATTAAAAAAATACTTTCTCATTATTCAGTAAACAGTTATTAACTATCCTCTCTGTATATTAGTTACCCAGGATGTAGACACTATTTAAAAAATCTAAATAGCCCCTGGCCTTAAGAATTTAAATGTTTTATTGAGAAAAACAACATGTAGCTGTACACAATACAGGGCTAGCAGGTATCATGGTAACCTTTCTACACATAGTCTTCTTAAGTGTTGAGTACATGCTTTGCTTGATGACAATACCAAAACTTCACACTGTCTCTGCTACTTGACTTTGGTTATTTATTCTCGTTTTAAGGCAATTAATGTGTCTGATAATCTGATATTATCAAATTAATTAATGAAACCTCTTTCTCATTGGTTAATCTCTCATCCCAATTTATTAAATGTTTTTATCATTTCTGAAAGGCAGCATGGTATACGAAATAAAACACTGGAGTTGGAGGCTCCTAATACTGCCTCACTTATTTGCTAGCTATGTGACCTTGTGTGATCATTAGACCGCAAGGTCCTTGAGAACAAGTACTGTCTTTTACCTTTTTTAATATCCCCATCATTTAGCACAGTACCTGACACATGGTTGTCAGGATAACCTATCTATGCCAGGATACCCTAATCCTGACAACAGGTGCAGCCTGTTACTTACCTCAAACAAGAAAGCGCCAGTGCATTCTCAAGAACAGAAGAGTCGAGGCTTGAAGGTGCAAGCAGAGAAAGTTTATTGAGTCCTCTCCATGGGGAAGCCTTACTGCCAGATCTTAAGGCAGACTTCAATCCTGCCTCCCCAGTTTGAGTCTTATCTAGCCCAGACCCGCATACCATAAGTGACAAACAACAGAGCCCAGCTGCCTGGAACAGAATGAAACAATAATGGGAGAGGGAAGGCGCAGTCACAAGGGCATGAAGGCCCCAGCGTGTGGAGAGGCTTATCTGGAATGTCTGGTAACCACATGAATGAAAACCTTGAGCAATGCAGTACCCCCTGACCTCTAAGTGACCAGGGTGGTGCAGTATGCTCTGAATTCTATGTAATCCAGCTAATTCCAGGGCCTCGACACTCCCTGTGCCTCAGACATAACCACCTGCAGCCTGCATATTTTTCCTAACCCTCACACATGGTAAGCACTTAATAAATGCTTATTGACTTATTCATTCTTGGCCAGTCACTAAATCTATGTGTATTAGAAAAGGATTGACTAACGGTGGAGAAAGTATTTAGAAAGTTATTAAAATAATGCAACCTAATGAATATGAAAAGTACATTCTCCAGTTTTCCTTGCACATATATGTGTATATATATATCTAATAAAATGTGTTAACTGATTACAATAGGAAATATAGAAACTTACCAAATATTTACTGTGCAACCTGGGAAAACTTCTCATATTCCATGGATTTTTCTATATCTCTCTCAGGTTGGATACCCTGTTCTCAAGTCTTTGAGGTCTTTTTTAGTTATAATTCCTGTTATCCTAGAGGAAATTTCTCTTTTCCCTTACGCACAATAGCTGGTAGTAGATGTATTATAATTCCTATTTTTTCAGATGGCTACACCAGCTATGAAAAATGAAGTGATTTTCCCATGATTACACAAGTAATAAATAGTGCAAGTGCATCCCCAAACCATATAGTTTTGTCTTATGACTTTCCACTATCCTACTATACGGCTCTACCTCCCCTATATGTACATATATTGAAATAGTCAATGCACTATTACCCATACTAATGGAAGAAAATGATATACAGGTTGTCTAAAAAGAATTCAAATCAAATTACTTGTATACTATATGCAAGAATTTATGCATCTGCATTGATTTCCTAGACTGATGAAATTATAAATCTATGGATGAATGAAAGGAGGGAAGGAAGGAAACAAAGAAAGAAAAGCAGCCTAGAAATGTCCCAGACAGAAGAGAAAGTGACTAATATTAAAGTATCTTAAATTGCTAATTCATGAAGTGTATAATAGATTATTTTTTCCAAGTACATAACAATATAGAGGTAACAAAAGTAAAAAAGAAAGGTTAAAATATTCATTATTAGTAATTTTTATAGAATCTTTTAGAAAATGCTAAATGAAAAATGAAAGAATGTCTATTTTGCTTAGCAAGGCACTAAGTCCAAATTTTAAAAATTTCTATTATGGGATTACTATGGTCATTCAGTTAAAAGGAGTACTATAAAGGAAAATCATAACCTTGATATGTTCAATCTGGATTGTACTCTTCTTGCTCCAATAATGCAAGGCATCTTTTTATCACAACAAAGGATTCTGTTGTATAAAATTAGGTTACCACAAGGTTTTACTACAAATCTCACAAACTACTCAGTGATCACTGAGCTTTTACCCCATATTTGTTACCCTACCATCAAAATATGTAGATGCACACATATTATATATGTATATTGTATATAACATATTATACATACACACATAAAGCACAATGTACCCACACCATTTGTTAACCTTAAAAGTGTTCCCAATCAACTCCAATATTCCTTCGATTACCTCCATGAGCAGCCATTTTGAATGAGCAGCTAATATTTTTTAGTAGGGAGGACACTTCCATCATCTTTTTAAAGAAGGTTGGCTCCTGTTTCACTCTATTCTTTGTGGTGACAGGCATTTACATTTTCATCAGCTCTATAGCTTCTATTTTGAATCACAGAGATAGAAGCACAGTATAGTCATGTGAGAATTTTACAAACACACCTTGATTACATACACAATTTATGTGTGAGCAGAACTGATTCCTCTTGAAATCATATCACAAAAAACAATCAGTTTCTGAAGAGGAAAAAAAAAACTTCAATGACTCAAAAGATATTACCAACAAGGAATAAGAAAATGTTAAATCCTAGATGCAAGATATCATAGATTGTGGAAAATCGCAATCATTTAAATAAAGGATGGAAGGAACTCCTACTCAGTCAATCAGTCATTTAATCTGTAAGCATCGATTAAGCTCCTACTATGAATCAGGCACTTTGCTGAGCACTGAGAATACAAAGAAAGGGAAAAAAAGCACAAAGCCACAAAGTAAAACAAAATGAAAACTATGTACTATATACAACTAGTACAACTATGTACAACATCTACAACTAAAACAACTATGTTCAAACAAGATATATAGAGAATAAGTTGCAGACAATCAGTAGAGGGAAAACATTAGCACCAAGGAAGATTGGGAAACTTCTCACAGAAGGTGAGATTTTATCTGTAACTTGAAAGAAGCTGGGGGAGCCAGAAAGTGGAGATGAAAAGGGAGAATATTCCAGCTATGGGGAACAGTCCATGAATATGTCTCATGCAAATGTCTTGTGGTCAAAACAGAAAGATGACCAGCGTCACTGGATCATAGAGTATTTAAGATGGAGGAGGTTAGTGTGATATTACAAGACTGCAAAAGTAGGATGGTGTCAGATTGTAAAGGACTTTGAATGCCAAACAGATAATTTTATACTTACTCTTGGAAGTTATAGGAAGCCACCAGAATTTATTGAATAGCAGTAACATGGTCAGATATGTGCTTTGGGAGGAGTAATTTGATAGCTAAGTGGATGATAGAGTAGAGTGTGGAAAAACTTGAGTCAGGGAGACCCCTGTTATAGTCCTTAATGTCACATTGTGAACAGGCTTAGATATAAAAAGGGGCATGAAAAGATTGAGCTGTATATAAAATTATACTGAAAAAATAGGGAATTTTACATGATTGGACAAATTAAATAAAGTTTTCTGTTTTAAGGGAATGTTTTAATCCTCTTTGTTTCATGATAATTTCTGAAGATGTTGGCATAATCTTTTCTAGTTGGATAAATAATCACAAATTATAACAAATTTGATCTGTGGTTTGGTTCACCATGTCAGAACAAAATAACAGGCAATGAATATCTCACATGGCTTGTCTTAGAAAATTTTGGATGACTTTCAATGAAATTTTGTATGTGGGCATGTAACACCAATGCAATGCCCATAGCCATCTCTATGTATATACATGCATATTCCTTGGGGAAGATTCACAAAATATAGTAAACTCTGTGCCTCAAAACAAAACCAAAATATTTATTTGGAATATCATTAAGATACAAGGAGGTAAGATTTTAACACTAATCCAGGAAACACTGAAATCTTAAACTTTCTTTCTGTTAGAACTCCCCACAAAACAAGTTCCCCTAGGCAAAATTCCTCCCTCCATCCACACATGCTTCTTCTCTCTCTGCTCTCTGCTCTCTCTGAGAGCTCTCAATGAGCAGCTCTGCTGCTTTGTTGCTCTCACTCTCTCTTCTCCTTGGGCAAGATCCTTCCACAGTGAACTCCTTGTGACCCAGGTTTCATGTGACCACATCTGTGAACTGGGTCAGAGTTCAAAGCAGGTCACATAGGTCTATTAATGATCTTACTCCTTCATTAACATTACAGGGAAAAAGTTCTCAAGAGCAAGTTACTTCAGTTCACCACTAGAAACCACCATAGAATGAAATAAGCATGTCCTCTTGCATTTAAACTTGGTTTTACTTAATGTATATTGCTTAAGCCCAAGAGAGTGTATTTTTCATAACCAACAATAATATTTGTCAGGAAAAACATAGGGCATGGAACAGGAATTTTTGTTATTACTTTTGAATGCAGCATTCCTTATATAAAGCAGGAGGGAATTTGTTAGCAATATCAAGAAGTACTTTTATGGGAGTTGTAATGGGACAAAGAGTTTTTCATTAGTGTCTTCATCCTAATCAGTGACACTCGGTCCTTTGAAAGAACATCTATAGGGGTGGCTAGGAGGCACAGTGAATAGAGCACAGGTCCTAGAATCAGGAGGACCTGAGTTCAAATCCATCCTTAGACACAGCACAAAAACTAGCCATGTGACCTTGGGCAAGTCACTTAACCACAATTGCCCTACCTTCCCCCCTCCAAAAAAAGCAAACAAAACAAAACAAAACCAAAAAATGAAAGAACATCTGTAGTTCCACAATTTGTTGTCCTTAGTGCTCATATTTTATAGGTAACAAGGACTCTCTAGTTTGGTGTAATATTCTCTTTAGTAGAAGTGATCAATGTATCCCCAACATTGAGTTTCTATCTAGACATGTGTTATTGTCTCTTCCTCCCACTAGAATTTAAGCTCCTTGAAGATAGGAGTAATTATATTTTTGTTTTTGCATACTCAGGACCAGGTTCACAATTCATGGTATATAGGAAATACCTAATAAATTATTATGCTGCTTATGCTTTTATATTCATGCAACTCTTTAATATATTCCTTTGTTAGAGTGACATCAGGACAAAGGGGGCTGGCCAGGTGCTCTTTCCTTTCAATGGATATGAAGAATGAGGGCTTACAAGGAAGTATGCTAGATTAATTAATCAATTAAACAAGTATACAAGTGTTTTTATATGCCTACTGTGTGGTAGATGCTACGCTAGCTGCAGAAACCATAGAAGAGTGAATGAAATAGACACAGTTCTGTGTAAGAAAGAGCATACGCTGCAATGGGGATTAAGTGCTTATAAGTATACACAGAATAAACATAAAGATAATAAATGCAAAGTAGATATACACAAAGTGCGAGGGCAGACACTAGATATTAGGGGAAGATAAGAAAGACTTCATGTAGAAAGTGATGCTCAAGCTGCATCTTGAAGGAATAAGAGAATTCTGTGAGGCAGAGGTAAGGAAGAAATGCATTCCAGTAATGTAGACAGTCATGTGAAATGTCCTTCATGAGGCACAGGGTGAAGGCCAACTTGGAGGAATAATGGTCTGGAAACATAAGTTGTAAAGGGCTCCAAAAGCTAAACAGAGGGCTTTATGTTTTCATGCTAATTCAATTGGACAATAAAAATCTCAAGAATACCCAGATATACTTTAATCTTGGATGAACCTCAGTTGGAATAAGATGAAGACGTAGAGTGTCATTGTACAAGCTCAGGATAAAGAGGGAAAAAAAGTCCATGGGGGACTCTCATGCTCTGAAATGAGAATATGTGAGAGATTAAACATATGTGGTAGGGTACTTGGGGTTGGAGCAGGTAACTGAAGTATGATCAGTCATATTGAGGCTGAGGAAAGGATATTGTTGTACACACATACAAACATATATATGATGTGTATACATATATATTATTTTAAACACAATCATGTATCTTATAAAAACAAACAATTTATAGTAATGGAGATTCTTGGAAAAATTAATTGAAAAACATAGATTATTAAATGAGTATATAGTCTATGAAATTCATATTCTTTTAAGTGAATATTTTTATCTAAGAGGGAAAAAAAGTAGTTTAAGTGATTTGGAAAAACATATATACTTCCAGAAGTGAAAGTAGACTTCAGAAGAAAGAATCCTGGCTTTTCGTTGCACAAAAGACGTTATTTAAGGCTTCATGTGATAAGTAAAAACCATATAAAATGACTGGGAAGGTTGAACTTATTGAATCCATTCTACCTTTTCATGATCCTATCTTCTTTTCCAAGTTGGGGACAAAAATAAATGTAAAATATTATTTGGTAACTAATGGTGTATGGATACAACTCCTTAGGTGTGCTCTATTATTATAATTTTGTTGGGATAATCAGAATCCACTATGATTAGCATACATCATGGTATCACCCTCAATAATGGGTTTGGCTTCAATAGTACACAAGTGTTTCCTAGTCCCCTTCTGTCTTCAAATGGCCTTGAAAACTTGCAAACCAGCCAACTCCATCTGTGATGTTGCTCCAATAATATTTTCCCTTACACCTTATGATCCAGTTGATAGTGACACAACCCTGGAACTGCCTAAGGGCACATTGCCAAAGCCTACTTCGTTTCTGTTGAAAGCAACACAGAGGCATCCAGCACAAATCCCTTAACAGATAGCTACAATTAAAAGTCAAACATAATGCTTCCAGCAACATAACTATTTTCCAAAACTGACTCAATGGGAAAGCAGTCATATTTAGCTCTCTATTGCCAGGTATGAGGCTTATAGTTGATATAAAGTATCAATATTGGCCCCTCATGTCCATGGCCAACAGTGTTTGGGTTTCCTGTGGAGGCAGATTGCTCAGATCCTAGAGAGGAAGGAGTGATTCCCATCTTTCAACAGACTATTAAGGAATGAGTCCCATCTGGTATATTCCTGGATGCCAAAATAGAGATGTGCTCCTGCTACATATTTCAGGGTCAGAGAAGATTTTATAATGGGAAATGAAGGGGAAATTCCATTGATGGAAGCAAGCTTTGTGAAAGCATTTGGAAGCAAACTGGGAAGTTATATTTTTTATATTTAATGGAAAAGAAAAAAATGTGTTTTAGAGTAAACATGGAAACAGATTATTTCATTGTATAAATGTAAAAAAAATTGGTAATTTTCAGAGGAGGCTATGCTTCTTTTATTCAACTACCTAAAAAATCACTTGGAAAATAATTTTATTATTCATTCTAGAGTAGAAGACAAGGCAAGTTTCATTCAGATATATGCATATGTTAAAACTATATTAGAATTTAAATAAAACACCTAAGTTGGGAAAAGGAATGATGAGGTATTGTCTGTAAGATTGACAGGTAAAAGTGGAAATTAACAAGAATTTTGGTCAGCTTGAATTTCTCACCATGAATTAGTTAGATGATTCCCAGTTAAGGATGAGTATTATGAGTTTCTACCACTTGTGACACCAGCCGATTGAGTCCTGAACCCTCATTTATAATTAAGTATTTAAATAGAGAAAATTAAATTAGTTGTGACAATACAGAGATAAGGTAAATTTTAAGTGTATAAGACATAGAAGAGATCATATTAGACAAAAGCAGACAATCTCAATTTTGAGATTCAGCCAAAGTAATTCTTGGGGGAAAATCAACAAGGTATTAAAAAAAAGAAATAAATGAATTGAGCATTGCCCTTAAATAGAAAATTTTAATAAATTAATGGTGCTTAAATAAGCACAAATATGAAACTTGAGAAAAAAGGAAGAGATAAGTGAAATTGGAGGAAAACCTTATTAACAATAAGCAAAATTAAGAAAAAATTAGGAGAAATATTAATCAATTCATTATCTTTATTTTTTGGAAAGAGAAATAAAACTTAATCAAAATAAAAATTTGAGAAAGGGGAAAGGAACTGACTACAAATGAAGGGAAAATAAAGGACATCTTCCAAACCTGTTTTACCCAATTGTATGTCATCAAAACTGACCACACAAATGAAATGGTTGAATATTCATTAAAAAAAAATACTTAATGCCCAAAATGACAGAAGAAGAAGTAGAGAATTAAAGCAACTCTGTCTAAGATCAGAAATTGAATGATAACAAAAAATACCTCAAAGGGGGAAAACATGTAGGCTCATATGGACTTTAATGAAGAAACCTTTGATAAAAGACAGCACACACAGACCATTAAAAGACCATAGGAATAAATGAACTTTTACTTAATTCAATACAAAAGTATCTATCTTAAACCTAGAATTATTATCATTATTTTTTTATGGAGAATCATCAAAAATCTTTCAAATGATATTGGGTGTAATATATTGATTTTCATTATCATGATTATGGGCTAGGTCTAGAAATGTTAGCTATAGCAATTAGAAAAGAAAATAAATTCAACTAGAAAAGAAAAAGAAATGGGCAAGAGGAAACATCATATCTATTTATTTATGAAATACTAAAGGTTCAACAAAAAAAGTATAAAGATGGAAAATAAACTCACAAAATAAAATTAATATTTCTGTGTATTACTAATAAAATACAGCAGTAAAAGAAACTAAAATGAAATTCCATTCAAAATAACTATAAACTACAAACTTTATAAATATTTTGGAATTAGTCTACCACAGCATACTCTGGATTTACTTTCAAAGCCAACTTTTCTACATTAATCCTCCTATCTTCTTCATTAGGTAGTTCACTTAATTGTCCTTTCTTTCTCACTAATATTACATCAATTTTTTCTCTGTCTATTGCTTTTTTTCTTATCTTCAAAAATTCCAGTCCCGTCATTATTAAAATACATTTCCTTGGCTTAATTATCCCCTCAAACTATTTTCTTATACCTATACTTTTTTTTTCTTCCATCAAAGAGAGACAGAGACAGATTGAGAGATAGAGATACAGGTAGAGAGTGAGAGAGTTTTCTTTCCTTATTACTCCCATTTCCTTTTTTCTCACTCCACTCTCCAACCCTTTGCAATCTGCTATCAAACTACTTTGTCACTCATCTAAAACCAATCTAACCACTTCATATATTCTTTATTTTTAATTTGTGTATTTATAATAGTCAAAATGTCTTAGTTGCTCAAAGTCATTCTTAAAACAATATTGCTGTTACTGTATACAATGTTCTCTTAGTTCTGCTCACTTCACGCTTCACTATTTAATGTAAGTCTTTCCATACCTTTCTAAAATCATTGAGGTAATCATTTCTTAGAGCACAGTAGTATTCTATTGCAACCATAGACTACAACTTGTTCAGTCATTCCCCAATTGATAAGGAATTTTGTAATTTCCAGTTCTTTGTCACAACAAAGAGAGTTGCTGTAAACATCCCATTCACATTCAAAGTTATAATTAATATTTGTAATTTTCCCTCCATCTTATTTTTACCCACTATTTTTTCTTAGCCTCTCTTTTTACCCTATGGTGTTACCTTATATTCTCTGCCCACTCTTCTACTCCTCATCCCATTCTCCCAATCCAATCCACACACCCCAGTAAAAGTCCTTCTCTAATTCTGTCCCCCAGTTTCCTTACATCTCTACTTGTATAGAAGGCATCTATACCTTTCTAGATATATGCATTATTTCCTCTTCAACATTACTCTTCAATACAATTCTAGTGCCTTCTCTCAGTCACTCAACTCTCACCTGTGGCTCCAGGAATCTGTTGTATGTACAGTGGTCATACTTCAGTAAAATGTCTTGGCAGATTGGCTTAACCAGGTGGAAGGAAACCGCAGGCCTCAAACCTATTGGTGAATTAGGAGGATGTCTACTCCAAGTATGGGAAGATTTCTCCCAGTAGAGTAAGTAGGTGAGAACGATTTGTTCCAAAGGCCTGCTAAAGTAGGTTCTGTGGAGCTCTTAGAGCCTGGACAGAAATTGAAGATGCTAAGGTCATTCACTGCATCCTGGACCATCATCAATAATTTTGAATTTTGTTTTTGCCACAGGACTTTGATTACTCTCAAGACAAAGGTTTCATGGCATGTTCATGAATAAGATTGAAAAAAATGACAAAAGATAAAAATGGAAAAGACTTTGGGTGAAATGAGAAATCAGGCTTGCTAATATACTGTTTGTGAAGGTCTGAATTGTTTTAAATTCTTTGATCAATACTATGTATGAGAAGTAAATTACTTTTCAAATCTAATGGTGAAACATACCTCCCACCTTTTGTCAGAAAGATGATGGACTAAAAGTGAAGAATGAAGTGTAAGAATATATTTTCAGACACAGCATGCTGATGATATATTTTCCTTGTCTATACTTATTTTTTATAAGAGAGAATGCAATAGGAAATTAAAATGATATTTTAAAAAGGTTATTAATAAAAAAATTACTAAAAATAAAAGTCAACCTTATTCCCTATTATGTGTCGTAGAGGATAAAGAAGATAATCTTCATTAGAAACAAGAACTTGAGATATTGTCCAAATTCAGTGTTTACTTTGATATCAAGTAACTGCAGCATAAATATGAATATGTCAGTAGCAAGGAAATTTATCTCGTAAGCTTGGTTCTGGACCAAGGAATGAAAGGGGTTAAAGGCTTTTGGGCTACTCAGATGCTGCATGGCCATACCTCATAAATACTTCCTTTTAAATAAAAAGTTAATTTTATTTTTTGGAAAACATTTACTTTTTCTCTCTTCTACCTCTTCTGTGCGTGTGCATGTGTATGCATACACACACACACACACACACACACACTAAAACAAAGAAAAAGTCCAACTTGTAACAGATAAACATAATCAAGAAAAAGAAATTCCCTTATTAGATTGTTCAAAAATGTGTCTCAGAATCATTCATCATCTGAAATTATAATTGATGCCTGAATTTTTCAGTTTTAAAGTTTTTTAAAATTATTTATTTGTACAAATTATGTTTTTAGTATTTTTTGATTCTATAGTTCTACTCACTTCACTCTACATCAGTCCTTACAAATCTTCCCTTGTTTCTCTGAAATGATCTTTTTTTTTTTCTTATAGCACAATGGGATGCCATCGTATCCATATGTCATAACTTATTCATCCTTTCCTCAATTAATGGACAAATTCTAAGTTTCTAGTTTTTTTGACACTACAAAGGTGCCATGAACATTTTTGCACATATAAGGACTTTTCCTCATTATTTTATCTCTTTGATAATAAGGCATTTATTAGGGGCACTAAGGAATCAATAATACTAATAATCACATTTATATATTACTTGATAGCTAGGTGGCACACTGGATAAAACGCCTGGCCTAAAGTCAGGAAGTTTCATCTTGCTAAGTACAAATATAACCTCAGAAACTTACTAGTTATGTAAACCTGGGCAAGTAACTTAGCCTTGCTTCCTTTAGTTCCTCATTTGTAAAATGATCTGGAGAAGGAAATGACAAACCAAACCACTATCTTTGCCAAGAAAATCCCAAATGGGGGTATGAACACTAGGACATGACTGAAAAATGTCTGAACAACAACAAATACAGTGCTTACTTTTTTACAGTGCAAGGTGCTGTGCTAAGTGCTTTACAATTATCTCATTTGAACAACCCTAGGAGGTAGTTTTTAAAATTTATATTAACTAAGGTTAAGTGACTTGCCTAGGTTCACATAAGTAGTAAATGTCTGAGGTAAGATTTGAACTCAGGTCTTTTTGAGGTCAGGTCCTTGCTTATATTTTCTTCCTAAACATTACATTTGCTTAATGAAGTAAGAACTTTCAAACATTCCTGATGAAAGTACCAGAACTGAATAGAAATTTTGATTTAAAAAAATTCAAGAATCAAAAGAAGTAGAAAAAGGTAAACATAAAAGAGCAATCATAAGGGATTCAATAAGTAAAGCTGCTTACATTCCTACATGGGAAGATGACACATGTATTTCTTAAGAACCTTATAATTATTAGGGCAGTTAACAGAAGTACACACAGACAGAAGGCATGTGTGTAAATTGACTCTCATGGGATGATATAAAAAAATAAACAGTGAGAAAGAGGGATGCGCTGGAAAAAGAAGGAAGGGAGAGGTTTAATGATGCAAATTATAAAAGAGGCACAGAAGAACTCTTACAATGGAAAAGAAAATAGGAGGTGATGACAGGTAATGTTTGAACATTACTCTCATTGCAATTGACTGAATGAGGGAGTCACATATGCACTCAGTTGGGTACAGAAATCTATCTTACCCTACAAGCAAGTAGAAGGAGTGGGCAATAAGAGAAAAGGGGGCTGATAGAAGGAAAGGTAGAATGGGAGAGGTGCTGGTCAGAAGCAAAACACTTTTGAGGCAGGGCAAGGTGAAAGGAGGGGGAGAGAAAGAGAGAGAGACACACAGTCAGACAGAAAGAGAAACAGAGAAAGACAGAGACAGAGAGAGACAGAGACACACAGACAGAATAGATAAATAGGGGAAACCAGGTGGAGGAAAACACAGTTACCTATTACAACTGTGAATATGAATGGGACAAACTCACCCATAAAATGGAAGCAGATAGCAGAGTGACTTAAAAGCCAGAGTCCTACAATATGAATGTTTACAAGAAGCACACTTGAAGAGGAGAGACAAACAAAGAATGAAGGTGAGGGCATAAAGCAAAATTTATTATGCTTCTGCTGAAGTAAAAAAAAAAAAGCAGGTGTAGCAATCATGATCTGACAAAACAAAAGGAAAAATAGATCTGATAAAAAGAGATAAGCAAGGAAACTTCATCTTTCCAAAAGATAGCATAGACAATGATTTAATATCAATACTAAAACATATATGTGCCAAATGGTGTAGCATTCAAATTCTTAAAGAAAAAGTTAAATGAGTTACAGGAAGAAATACAAAATAAAACTGTACTGGTGAGGAACTTCAACTTTCCCCTCTCCTTCTAGATAAATATAACTAAACAAGAGAAAGTTAAAGAAGTAGATAAGAACATAGAAAAGTTAGGTATGATAGACCTGTGGAAAAATTGAAAGGGAATAGGAAGGAATACACAATTTTCTCAGTGGCATATAGCACCTACACAAAAATTGTCCATGTGTTAGGGTATAAAACCTCACAACCTAATGCAGAAAAGGAGAAATATTAAATATATCCTTTTCAGATTGTAATGCAATAAAAAACATTGACTATAGGGCTATGGAACCATAGACTGAAATTTGATTGGATATTCACTAATCAAATGATAAAGAATGAGTGGGTCAAATAACAAAACATAGAAAGAATCAATATTTTCATAAATAAGAATGACAATGAAATAAATGAGCAAACTGTATGGGATGCTGCTAAAGTAGTACTTAGGGGGAAATTTATATTTCTAAATGCTTACATCAGTAAAAGAGAGAAAGAATATATCAATGAATTGGGCATACAACTAAAAAACAAATAGTAACAGGACAAGTTAAAAATTTCTAATTAAACAGCATTTTGGAAATGTTGAAAATGAAAGGAGAGATTAATAAAATTGAAAGTAAGAAAACCATTGAACTAATAAATCTAAGAACTAGTTTTATGAAAAAATAAAATTGATAAACAATTGATTAATTTGATAAGAAAAAATAAGAAAATCAAATACCAATATCAAAAATAAAAAGGGTGAATTCATCACGAACATAGAAGAACTGAAAGGAATTATAGCAACTATTTTGCCCAATTATATACCAATAAATTTGACAATCTAAGTTAAATGGATAAACATATAAAAAAAACATTTCTTACATTAACAGAAGAGGAAATAGGATACTTGCCTTGTTTTAGAAAGAGAATTTGAATACCGCATCAATAAGATCCCTAAGAAAAACTCCCCAAGACCAGGTGCATTCACAAGTGAATTCTGCCAAACATTTAAAGATATATATCCAATAAGATATAAAGTATTTAGAAAAAATAGACAAATTCCAAATTACTTTTATGATTTTGTGGGGTCCTGATTGGAGAAAAAGGCAATATATATTAAGAAGTTATAAGCCATTGACTTAAACTCTGTGAAAGGTGGAGGGTTGGACCTGGAGACCTATTTAAAAATCAAATATCGTAACTTAGATATTGAATCACACTTAGTCTTAACTTAGACATTATACTTCTAATGATCAATACGTGACTAGGAACCAATCTTGAATGTCTGTTCACCCCAGCAATGTGGGGTGAACACCGGGATGTCAGGGAATGAGATTCCATATTAAGTATAAACTAAAATATTAGCCAAAACATTAACTAAGCATAGAAAAGACAAACAAAATATCCACCAATCCACAGTGAATGGTTCCTACTACCTTTTCCTGATTTCTGTAATTGCCATGGGGATGTTGGGGTGTCTTCACTAAATCATTTGGCAGTCATCCCAGATTGCCAGTGTTTGTAAGTATTTACAACGATTGATTAAACTTCTATAATCCATCTGAAATCTCTTGGCTTCTTCCTTTGGTATGAAACTAACCCCATGTTTATGAGAGAGGTACAGGGTTCCCCACCCAGGGGAAGTGTGGACCTTACAGACACAAACATGGTGCTGATAATTAAACCAGGAAGAGAAATAACAGAAAGAAAACAATAGACCAATTTCCTTAACAAATACTGATGTAGGGGGCGGAGTCAAGATGGCAGTGTAAAAGCAGAACAATGTGAGCCCCCCCCATAACCACCTCAAATACCTATAAAATATGACTCTAAACAAATTTTAGAACACCGGAACACACAAAATGACAGAGAAACAAAACATCCACTGAAGGCAGCCTGGCAGGTGGACAGGAAGGGTTCATCGCAGAGCACTGGGAACCCAGACCAGCACCACATGAAACTGTGGCATTAGCCCCAGTGGAGCCAGGACCAGCTGTGGTTGGAGCATTCAGGAGAGGGGATCATCGGCAGCTGTGGAAATTTCCAGAATTATCAACACATAAGAGCCAAGGACAAAGAGAATGGTCAGTGGAACTCATCTGAATTTGGAGAAAAGGAGCTGGTCTGGCCATCCGCCCCCAGGGTGAGAAAGCAGCAGAAGGGGTGGCCCTGCAGCCACCTCCACGCGACTGCTTCAGAGCTCCCAGCCTGAAGATTGCAGGGGGGCCAAGCTATCATTCAGAGGCTAAGTGCTCCTGCCTTAACCTGCCTGGATCAGGATCATGGTCTTGGATGGTGGTCCTGGGGTATATTTTCAGTAAGCTAAAGCTAGCCTAAAAATTCTTTCCCAATTTCCCACTTCCCTCTTAATCTTGGTTTCATTGGCTTTGTTTGTACAGTGAAACATTCTTATGTGCTGGGTTACAAAGACAAAAATGAATCATCTTTGCCCTCAATAAACTTATATTCTAAAGGAAATATCACTTAAGCATAAGCAAAATACATACAGAGTAAATATATATTAATTTAAGGAAAGAGCTAGCAATAGGGAGATCAGCAAAACTGTCATGTGGGACATAGTGCTTGAGTTGTTTTGAATGAAGCTAGACATTCTAAGAAATATCGGTGAGGAGCAAGTCTATTCTATTCATAAAGACTGTGGCTAGGTATAGAACTAGGAAATGGAATGTCATGAGTGAAGAACAGCAAAAAGACCAATTTAAGGGAACCTAAATACTCATGAAGGAGAGGAATATAAAGTCAGGAAAATAAGCAGAATGGATTTAGATTATGACAATTTTAAAATGCTAAACAGTGGAGTAGGCATTTTATTCTGAGACACTGCATTATATAGTATAAGGGAGTAGCATGGTCAAACTAATACTTCAGAAATTTCATTTTGTCACTTGTTTGGAGTATGGAGTCAGGGATGTGACATTCACAAAAATAATTAGAATGAGAGCAAAAGAAGACAGGCAAACTCTAATACAAATATGTTAAGGTTTCCTCTGGGAAAATCAAGAATGGCTTCATTGACTATTAAATTAACTCCTGAGAGGTGGAGCTAAGATGGTGGAGTAAAGGCAGGGATTCATCTGAGCTCTCCCCCAAACCCCTCCAAATATCTTTAAATAATGACTTTGAAAAATTCTAGATTGACAGAACCTACAAAAACATGGAGTGAAACGAATTTCCACCCCAAGACAAATAAGAAGGTTGGCAGGAAAGCTCTTTTGCACCAGGGTGGGAGAGGAGCATATCCAGCATAGGCCACACCAGCAAAGATGAGTTCCCTGAAAATCTGGAGCCAGTATTGGGTGACTGAGTCAGTGATAACAGTGTCAGTTTCTAGTCATCTCATTCCACAGATGCAAAAGAAAACTTAGAACGTCACTAGGAAAGGTTTGTAACACCTGGGTAAGAGTGGAGCAGAGTCCAGTACAGGCTGTGCTAGCACAGCCCTGACCCTAGCAAACCAGGAATAGATCTTGGGAGTAGGTTCATCATCATCATCATCATCATCATCATCATCATCATCATCATCGTCATCATCAGTTGCTTCTGGTGCTCACAGTCCACAGATGGTAAGGGGGTTGGAACAGCTGATCAGGAAATTACAGGGGTCTCTTTGCTAGGATTGAGGAAGGAGTCTGTTGATTTTTCCATTTTCCCATTTCCCGGTTTATTCATGTTGCAGTTCTGGGTGGCAGACCCAGTGTGAGAAGGAACACTAGCAAACCAGATCATTTGGCCACAGTAGAACAGGACCATCCTCACAGTTCCAGGGCAGAAAAAAGTGATTGCAGTCACTCAGAGATCAGAGCACAGGCCAGGAGAGTAGTAAACATCTCTGCTTAGAACATACCACCTTGGAAAAACTGAAAATTTTCAAATCCCTAGAAGTATCTCTGGAAATAGCTGCAAAATCCACTAAAGCTTGGGACAGTGTGCCCTCTAATCTAGAAACAAAGCCCCACTTTAACAATGACTTAAAAGTCAAATAATAGGCTAGGAATATGAGCAAACAACAATAAACAATCCATACCATAGAAAGTTACTATGGTAACAAGGAAGATCAAAATACACAGTCAGAAGAAAATAAAGCCAAAGCTCCTAATCCAAAGCCTCCAAAAAAAGTGCAAATTGGTCTCATGCCGAGTTCAAAAAGGATTTTGAAAATCAATTAAGAGAGAGGGAAAATTGGGAAGAGGAATGAGAGTGATGCAAGCAAATCACAAAAAAATGAATCAACAGTTTGGGAAAGGAGACACAAAAAGTACCAAAGAAAATTATATCTTAAAAAATAGATTAGGTCAAATGGTAAAAGAGATCCAAGAAGTCAATGAGGAGATGTGTGCCTTAAGAAGAAAAATTGACCAAATGGAAAAATAGTCACAAAAATTCACTGAAGAAAACAAAACCTCCTTAAAAATTAGAATTTGTCAAATGGAAAAGAGGTATAAAATCTCACTGAAGAAAATAATTTCTTAAAAAATATAATTGAGCAAATGGATGTTATTTACACTATGAGAAACGAAGAAAAACAAAATCAAAAGAATGAAAAAATTGGAAGACAATGTGAGACATCTGATTGAAAAAAAAACAAACTGACTTACAAAATAGATCCAAGAAAGATCATTTGAAAATTACTGGACTACCTGAAAGTTACAGTGAAAAAAAGAGACTATGCATCATGTTTCAAGAAATTATCAAAGAAAACTGCCCTGATATTCTAGAACCAGAGGGTAAAACAGAAATTGGAAGAACCTACCAATTACCTCCTGAAAGAAAATCCAAAATGAAAACTCTCAGGAAAATTATAGCCAAATTCCAGAGTTCCCAGGTCAAGGAGAAAATATTGTAAGCAGCCAGAAAGAAATGGCTCAAGTATTAAGAAAACCACAATCAGGATCACATAAGATTTAGCAACTTCTACATTACAGGATCAAAAGGATTGGAATATGATATTCCATAGGGCAAAGGAGGCATGAATACAACCAGGAATCTCCTACCCAGCAAAACTGCATACAGTTTTTTTCCCCCCCAGGAGAAAATGACTATTCAGTGAAATAGAGGACTTTCAAACATTCTTGGTGAAAAGATTAGTGCTGAATAGAAAATTTGTCTTTCAAACCCAAGACTTAAGAGAAGCAATAAAAGGTAAACAGGAAAGGGAAGTCATAAGGAACACAATAAGGTTAAACTGTTTACATTCCTAAATAGGAAGATACTTGTAACTCACAAGAACTTCTCAATGTTAGGGTAGTTAGAAAGAGTATATCTAGACTGAGCTCACAGATGTGAGTTGAATATGAAACAATTATATCTAAAATAATAAAACTAAAGAGTGAAGGAGAAAGGTACTGGTAGAGAGGGAGAGGTATAAAGGAATAAATTATCTCACATAAAAGAGGTAAGAAAAAGTTTTTACAATGGAGGGGAAGAAAATGGAGATTGGGGGAGTGAGTAAACTTTACTCCTATCAGAATTGTCTCAAAGAAGGAATAACATACACACCTAATTGGGCATAGAAATCTATCTTACCCTACAGGAAAGTAGGAGGGAAGGGGATAAGAGAAGGAGGGAATGGTGGCAGAGCTAAGATGGTGGAAAGTAAGCAGTAACTTCTCCAAGCTCCCCAAGAATTTCGTCCTTAAAAGCTAAAAAGTAAATTTGAGCGGATTTAAGAATGACAGAACCCATTGGGAGATGGAGAGTGATAGATTCCCAGCCCAGAAAAGTGCCTACTCAGGTCAGGGCAGGGAAAACGCAGAGCACACAGGAGTGGCACCAGCGCAGACCTGACTGAGAAGCCCCACCCAGCAGACTCACCCAGCCAGAGGCCTCTGCAGCCCTCTCACAGCAGAGTTGAGGACCAACAGAACTGGTAGGAGGGAACGCAGGGCGCATAGCAGGGTCAGTGGTTTTTCCTGGGGCTAGCAGACCACCGCCTGGATTTTTGGAGCTACATGCCTAGACTTTCAGAAGTTGGGATGGAGGAATGAAATCTAGGGACTCTCACCCTGCTCCCTGACACACACACACAAAAATCAAGAGGTAAAAGCCCCACCTAGAGTACATTCTTGCATAAGTCTAAACAGCCCCAGGCTTGGAAAACACTGAGGAAGGGGGAAGGTGAGACTAAGCCCAGGTGGGTGGAGCCAGCAAGCTCTAACAACAAAAGCCCAGGTGTGCTTTAGAACCACCTGGCCAATCAGCAAACCACAGCCCCACCCTTCTACTACAGTGAGCCTGCCTGAGAAGCAGCCCAGAGAAACAGGTGGAAACCTGAAACAGACTACCCTGACCTCAGGTAACTCAGAGGAAACACAGAGAATCCTGGCCCTGGACTGAGTCCACATACTCAGAGGCCACAGCTCATGAAGTCAACAACTAAACTCCTACCTCCCAGCCTGAGAAACCCACCCTGGAAGCAGATATCCACTCTAAAAATACAGGATATAGGCAACCACAATGGGGAAGAAGGAAACTGCAAAGGCTAGCACCATCAAAGCATTCTATAGTGAGCAAGAACCACCAAACTCAGAAAGCAACACGGACTCTATACACACACTGGAGACCACAGAAGGAAATGTGAATTGGTCTCCAGCCCAAAAAGCATTCTTGAAGAATCTCAAGAGGGATTTAAAAAATGAAATTAGAGAGGTAGAAGATAAATTTAAATCTACAGTGACCAAATTGGAAAAAAATTTCACAGAAGAAAACAAAGCTTTAAAAAGTAAAATTGGAGAACTACGACAGGAGGTCCAAAATCTAACCATAAAAATGGAGCACCAAAAACTAACTGAGGAAAATAATTCACTAAAAATTAGAATCAGTCAAATTGAAGCCAAGGACTCTATGATGCAACAAGAGTCTGTCAAACAGAACACAAAGATTGAAAAACTAGAAGAAAGTGCAAAATATCTCACTGGAAAAACAATTGACCTGGAAAATAGATCCAGGAGAGATACTCTAAGAATTATCGGCCTACCAAAAAGCCATGATGAAAAAAGCAACCTGGACAGCATCCTTCAGGAGATTGTCAAAGAAAACTGTCCTGAGGTCTTAGAATCAGAAGGGGAAATAGTTATTGAAAGAATTCACCCATCTCCTCCTGAAAGAGACCTCAAATTGAAAACTCCAAGAAATATAGTAGCCGAATTCCAGAGTTACAAGGTCAAAGAGAAAATATTGAATGCAGCCAAGAAGAAACAATTCAAATATTGTGGAAATACAGTCACAGGATTTAGTAGCGGCTACATTAAAAGATCGGAGGGATTGGAATGCCATATTTTGTAAAGCAAAAGAACTAGGATTGCAACCAAGGATCAACTACCTGGCAAGACTGAGCATATTCTTTCAGGCAAGGACTTGGTCATTTAATGAAATAAAGAACTTCTGGACTTTTCTTATGAAAAAGCCTGAGCTCAATGGAAAATTCGATCTCCACTTAGAAGACCCAAGAAAGATGTAAAAAGGTAAACAAGGAAAACATACACTCTCACAGACACATACACACACTGATGTTCACACATGCATATAACTTGGGACTCAATAAGAGCAAACTGCTTACATTCCTTTGTGAAAAGCAGATACCTGTCAATACTGAAATTTGTATAAGTATTGTGACATTTAAAAGGGATGTACATAGAAAGAGGATGTGGGTATAAGTGAACTAATCTGAAGATTAAAAAAAAACCTATTGAGGGAAAGAAAGGGATAGCAATGGGATAAAAGGAAAGGTAGAGGTAAAAGATGGGAAATTATGCCACAAGAAGAGGGATAAAAACATACTAACGTGGAGGGGTGGGAAGGAAGGAGATGAACATCATATAAGTGTTACTTTCATTGGTTCTGATTTAAAGAGGGATCAATACAAATGGCTAAGTTTAGATTCTAACATAAAAAGACACAAAAACTCATAACAATAGAGGGAAAAGAGGGAGGGAGAGGAGCACTCTATGAAATTTACTAACTTCGGTTTGGGTTTAAGGAGGGAATAATATACTCTGTTAAGAATAAAAATCTATTGTGCCCTACAGGCACTAGGAGGGATAAAGCGGGAGGGATATAACAAGGGGGAGGGTGGTTAACAGGGAGGGAAAGAGTAGCAAGGGGATAGGTTTGGTAAAGAGGGGGGACAAAGGGAGGGATTACTGAGGGAGGTGATGATCAAAAGGAAAACTCTTAATGAGGGGAAGGGAGAAGGAAGACACAAAGGTATAAATAGGGGAGGGAATAAAATGGAGGGAAAGTCACAGATAGTAATCATAACTGTGAATGTAAATGGGATGAACTCCCACATAAAACAGAGGCAGATAGCAGAATGGACTAAAAACCACAATCCTACAATATGCTGTCTACAAGAAACTCATTTGAAACAAGGGGAAATGCACAGGGTAAAGGTAAAAAGGATGGAGCAGAATATATCATGCCTCAGCAAAAGTTAAAAACACAGGGGTAGCAATCCTTATCTCAGATAAAGCAAAAGCTAAAATAGATCTAATTAAAAGAGATAAGGAAAGAAACTACATCCTGCTAAAAGGCACCATTGAGAATGAAGCAATAACACTACTTAACAGATATGCACCAAGCAGTATAGCATCCAAATTCCTAGAGGAAAAGTCAAGGAAATTAGAGGAAGAAATAGATAACAAAATAATACTAGTGGGGGACCTCAATCTCCCCCTCTCCAAACTTGATAAATCCAACCTCAAAATAAAGAAGAAAGAAGTTAAGGAGGCAAATAGAATTTTAGAGAGGCTAGACATGATAGATCTCTGGAGAAAAAGAAATGGTGA
>CM053580.1:185174324-185192253 GCA_028627135.1 Pseudochirops cupreus | reverse complement strand
AGGCTGGGAACTCTTCCTATATACTTCTGGCAGACTGGATAATAAAGACTCCAAGACCGAGGCCCAAGACAGCAATCCGTCCAGGCCACTCAACGCGAGAGCTCTGGCCGAGAACAGTCGCTCAGTTCCCCTGCTGCCTGCAGGCCGCGGGCGGAAAGCTGCAACGCCAAGGCGGGTCCAAAACCTCTGCCTTTCACTTTTCTGCTCTGGAGCCCTTCTGGCCAGACTGCTTATCTCCCCCTTTCACAATTCCCATTCACAGCTGCCACTAATCCGCTCACCTGAAGCTCCTCAGCTCCTCCACTCCTCCCCTCCAGCCACCCCCGGGGCACAGCCGGGGCTTCAGGGCAGGCTGGTTTCGGTTTGCAGTGCTGATATGGTTCCTTGTAGCCGAGCTGACTTTAGTTGGAAGTATCTTTGTGTGCATTTTGGAGTTCTAGGATTGGTTTAGAGTCCTATTTTATGGGTATTTTGGGGTGGCTATGCGAGAGCTGCAATGTGTTGCTGCTGCTACGCCGCCATCTTGGCTCTGCCCCCCCTATAATAAATTTATTAATTGAGCTAGCTGATAATCGATAAATAGATGTTTAGCAGCTTCTCTTGGAAACCAAAGACAAAACCATGGAGATCCTTTAAATATCTTTAGAAAAGTGGGTGCCCTGACAGATGAAAAATCAACCTTGATTGGTGAACAATTAAGGAGGGGGTGGACTCTCAAATGAGAAGATGGACTGAAACACCTTCAGTTCCTTTTGCTGAGAACTTGGTTTGATCACTAGACTCTTTGAACAAAGGAATTCATCTCTACCCAGACCACTCTGATTGGTTTTTTCCTTCATCATCTGAATTACCTTAAACTATATTGGGGGCTTCAAGGGCATAAACTTAATGCTTTAGGGTTAGAATTCACCTAGAATAGTTTCTGTTTACTCTCTAAACGGAAGTGAGGTTTTCAGGTTTGATGGAGTCCTGCCCAAAATCAAGGAGCATTTGGGGGATTTGGGCAATCTCATCTATCAGCAATGTCCTCCAAAGGACACTGACTTATGGAGGTCAGTCCCCAAATGAGGAAATAGAGAGAAAAAGCCTAGATTTAATTTAATAATTGGCTATTAATATAATAGAAATAATTCACACTTATCTTAGTAGTGTTATATGATAATCAAATATCTCATGAACTAGTATTCCTCTTGCCTTTGTCATACAAGGAGCTCATTTTGCTAAACAGAGTTTTCATTCTTCATATCCCTAAGGAGAATCTGTGGGTCATATTCCCACTTAGTTGCAATTTTCTTCTTTTGTCTGTTTTTATCACAAGCAAGTCAAAATTAATGTGACAGCATGCTCAGTAATATATCTTCTAATTGGTTGATGGACAAAGATCCCATAGTAAGAATAAACCTCATAAATCTTTTTAAAATTTGAGATTCTTAGTTCCCTTTGCCTCCCTTTCCTGACAGTCTACAACAGTCAATGGAAAAGCAGGATTGAGAATGTTTTTTTCAATTTTTCTTTCTCATCACCAGGTGGCCATTCTACTAATGGATGTGCCTTTCTGAAGTTGTGTGGGTTGTTCCCCAGAAAACAGACACAGTCTATTGTTGAGGTCACGCTCAAATCTTTCTGGAAAAGTACTAACAGCCTAGCTGAAGAAAATGCAGTTAACACTCAGCCAAGCCAGTGGCTAAATGTGGGAATATACTACAGCTATCCATCAAAAAATGAGCCCAAAGATGGGAAATTGACCCCTATCTAGAACAGATGTTATGCCACAAGAAGAGCCCAGTCACCAAACAACCTACCCCAGGCAGCAGCTGCTAGCAACAGAGGATTTTTGTTATGCAAAATAAACCTCCTTTATTTCATCCTGCTTTTGAACGTGAACTAAGAGGGTTCTGGACTAAGGCTTAGTCCTAACAACATACAATTCTTTTAAAAATCTAAGTTGGTTGGTGTGTGTGTGTGTGTGTGTGTGTGTGTGTGTGTGTGTGCGGGAGTGTGCGTGCATGTGTGAGTGCGTTCGTGTGTGTGTGTTGGGTGAATGGGTTCACGGCTGAAGAGTGGAAAGTGAGGACCAGGGCACGTTCCAGCAGCCTCACTTGCCTAGCAAGCACCATGTCGGTCGGGTCGATTCCAGCCGATACCAGGAGCCAGGCCAAAGATGGTATCAAGACAGTCATGGCGACCATCGAGAAAGTGCGCATATGGGAGGAGAAATGGATGACTGTAGGCAACACGTCCCTATGGATCTATAAGTGGGTCCCCGATACAGAGCCTAAGGGAGACGACAAAAATAAAAGCAAGAAGAAGGATAAAGATGAGAAGTGCGGGTCCGAGGTGACCACTCCAGAGAATATTTCATCCCCAGGGATGATGGACATGCACTATGAGAACAGGAACCGGAGCCGCTTAGCCGATGCGTCACTGATTAAGCAGAACAGCCGCAACTCTAGTCCGGTGCCAGAACCGAACTCGGCAACAAGGGGACGGCCCTGAAGAGAAGTTTGACAAGGTCCATTCAGAGCCTACGGAGCAAACTGGATCAGAAGTGGAGCCGTAGCAGTGGTTACAGAAGTTACCAGGGAGCTCCGTGGCAAAACCTGGGATGCTTGCGCTCCTTCTTAAATGTCTATTGGAATCAGACGCCTGCTTTTGGACTGATGGAAGGGCTCTGGTCGGGGACAGAACTCAAGCTGGAGCTTGAGTTTACTACATGCTCTGGGCAGTGACCACAAAAGCCGTTCAGTTCTAGTGGCTTTTAGCTGGCCTTGCTTTCTGCCTGGTCATGAATTAAGCTTGCCTCGGGCTGGCTTAATCCTTTGGTCATTAGGAGATTTTGCATAGTCTAGTTGGAATTCTGAGGTTATGGAGTGGTTCCAAAGAGACTAATGATGTCATTGCTGACATTAGCTCTTTTTAAAAAAACAAATTAATTGCTAAAGTCTCTGAAAAAAAAAATCTAAGTTGGTTGATGAGTTCCCTTTGGATCTATATTAGTCTTTTCAGGCAACTTTCAGTTTTCCTCTTCCCTGGAACTGTTTGCCTTGTGTCTTCAGACTTTCATTTCATTAGGGCCTCCAATCTCTCCTGGGCTCATCTCTCCTCTAAAATGTATTCATTGGCATCCTATGTGTCCTTCCTCTGAAATATTTAAAAGTTTGATTTCCAAAGATATAAGGGGAATGTCAGACTATGCCTGAACGTCCTTTCTTTCGACATCATAAACTCCAGAAGTGCATGGTCACTTCTCCCAGGTTTGTCATTTAGACCCCAGAAACCAATTCTTCTTTCATCATTGTACATTATTAGTTTCAATGCTTTTGGTAGAGGGAAAGTCCCAGAAGATGTCTGTGTATCTGAAATCCTTCATCACCATATAGCATGTCTCTATGCCAGATTTGTGATCTATTTCCTAAACTTCTTGTCTACTCATTCCTTCTGGTACTAGTCTGTTATATACTGCAAAAACAAAACTATATACACACACACACATGTATCACATGCATGTATACACATAGACACAACCTACATATATACCTACATACATATATGTACATGTGTATATATGTATGCATTGTATATATGTAAGTGTATGTGTGTATATATGCCAATGTGTGTATGTGTGTGTGTGTTTATATATATGTACATGTGTGTGTAAAATTTATGGAATAAGACAAGCTTTTCTGTAACATAGTGCAATTAAAAATGATTATATTACATATTATAATACAATATACAATGCTACTTATATCTGAACAGCCATTATCAAGTGATCTTAAGACAACAGCATCATCATCATCATTCCCTTAACTGCCAGGGTTGGCATACCACTTCAAAGAAGCTACGTTGTTCATTTTTTTAGTCATGTCTGACTCTTTGTGACACCATGAACAAGTCAGGCCCTTCTGTGCTATGGTAAATGTCTCCTTACCTATAATAAAGGGAATCCCTTAGATGACTTGATGCCAATTCTGAATCTCTGGCTGAAGATGCCCAGGCCCAGAACTCCCAAAAAGAGAGGGTAACATCTCAGCTAAGACCTCTAAAGGGTCAAAGATTGGTTATCACCACTCCATGGGGCTTTCAGGGAAAGGGCTGGTAGGGCAAGGAAAACTTAGAGCGCAGTGGTAGACTGCAAAGCCTGATGCTGGCCTTAGAATTTGAACATGCTATATGCTAGAGAATAAGTACCTCATGTACTTTACTACTAATGAACCTGACCCATGATGAACAGTGACTATGAAGGGATTGGGGGGGGGCACTGATATCAGCATCTGCTCTCTGGCTTGAGTTTTCCTGATTCTGTTTCTAGTCCTCATCAACACTTTGCATTGGATTGGACTGCAAGGATTTGTCATCATCCACCATTTGGACAAGGTTATTATGATCCAGAGCTCATTCTTTCTGTAGTGAGAGAAGCAAAGCCTGGAACTGCTAATCTTCATTCACTTACATACTTGGACTTTCCTTCAGGGGCTATTAAATCACTTCTTGTCTTTTGGAGTATTTCTTTGGTTTTGTTTCTTTGTTGTTTTTCTTTCACCTGCATTATACTCCTCTCTTATGCTGCTGTTACCAGATGTCTCCTATTCCTCAAGTCAGTGTTCTCCAGCTATGACCCTAAGACCATTTAAGTGGTAGAAAGTCCTTTAGAATAGTGTTCTCCAAATTTTTTTTGATCATGCCTTCCCTTAATAAAAATTTTACCATGCTCCCAATGTGTGTTTTTATTATAAATTTATAAATGCACTACTATGCTAAAAATATGCACATTATAAAATTCACATAAAATATTTTTTAGAAGGTGAAATATAGCTCCTTTGACCCAGTAAATAGGGAGCTACTAGAGTTTAAAAGGAATGTTTAAAAAGTTTTCAAAGGAATGCATTTTAGAAAAATCTTTGTCTTAGGTACCTGGTCATTTGAAAATATTATCATTTTTCCTTCCATAACATCTCTTGAATCTATCTCTTTCTCTATATTAACATAGCCTAATTCTGTTTTCCATCATTTTCCTAGACTATTACAATAGTTTCCTAACTGACCTCCTTGTCTCATCACTTACTTATTCTGATCAATCTTCTATCCAACTAACAAAGTAATTCTCCTAAAGCTCAATTCTGACCATGTCACCCCCACTACTAAGTAAACTACAGTGGCTCGTTATTGACTTTAGCATCAAGTATTACATTATCCTTATTTTATCCTTTTAAAATTTTATTTCTTTATGTTTCATAACATACATAATCATTAGAATAGTAGCATATTTGAAGTTCACACATAAAACAATTTCACCAAAATTATTCTTCAACCAAAAATATGTAGGGACCACTGTTTAAATAGTCAGAATATCTCTACATCCTGATATTTAGGGAGCTCTCACTCCTTATTCTCCATTTTCGATGAATGCTGAACTATTAATTTTGTTCTTTGTGCTACTTTAACTCCTTGTATCACATTAATCTTTTGACTTTGCTTTCATTTGTTAAATAAGGGAATCTAAATTTTCTGATATGATTTCATTTTCTTCCTCTCAAGATGTTTCTCATTAATGCTTTTTATATGATTTATTCTAGAGTACTTCTTTTACTCAAGATAATGCCTTTACTAGACAATAATGAATTCACATTCTATTGCATGATATTTAAAGAGCCTCCCAATACTTTTCTGTCAATTTTCAATACCTTTCTCAAATCATTTCTCCTACCTCTATAGTGTTTAACTCCTGTTTTAGGGATAGTCACTGAAAGCTCCACCTTTGCCTTCTATAGTTGTAAACATAATTACTTACTGTATAGTCTTCTGCATAAAAAATAGGTAAATAAAACAATATGGTATTATTTTGCTATTATTCTACCTCACAATTTTATTTTCTTTACAACTTACTAAGCCTGTTCCTTATAGTTACCTTTTGAACTAGGTAGAGCAAGTATTATTATCTTCATTGTACGCACAAGGAAAGTATGGTTAGAGACATTGGGTGCTGAATATTACACTGCTATTAAATGTAAGTTAAAAAAAAGAAAACTAATAATAATAAAATAGGAAAAAATAAGGCACTATAATGCCTTAGCTGCCTTTCATCTACATTTTTAGCTGCCTAGAGTGATTGGGCAGCCCATTTTTCTGTAACTATCCTAATGCATTTATGTCATCAAGTGAAAGGATGCATTTGCATTGTATTTTGGAATGCATAATAATTGTCGATCTGATTATTCATTAGCATGTTAAATATAGAACGGCTTGGAATATAGGAATATTATTCAGATTTAATGATCTCTGTCATTTTTCAAAAAGAGTTCAGAAATCATCTTATTCAGTCTCTCATTTACAGTTAAAGTAAATAGACCTAGAACAGGTAAGTGCCTTGTGCATGGCCACACAGGGAGTAAATAGCAGAGTTAGGTTTTGAATCAGGGTTCAGTGTTCTTTCCATCAAGAGTTTTCTTAACAAAGACTCTTAAGTTCTATATGCCCTTATACTAGACATGCATTGGCACAAAGTGAGAAGTTTTTTTAAGCAGTTATATTGACAATCTTTTACAAATAGCTAGCAAAATACTGTAAAATTTAAAACTAAATCACATCTTATTTTGCTGGTTTCTTTTTTTTTTTTAATATGCTTTCTTTTATGGATATTATTTTGACCAGAAGCTTCCAAGACAGGAAATGTCCTAGACTTTTATAAATCATTAAAACCTCTCTTAACTTCCTTTAATTACTTGTCTATGTATGATGTGGAGCTCTTATGCTTCTCCACTCATGATTTCTGTAATATGTGGGAGTTGAACAAGTCACATGAGCTCCATGCAATAGCATCCCTTTGCCCTATTCCTTCAAAATTATGTTGAAAATTTAAGGGTTTACTACTAGAACTTTATACTATTTTGAACCTATTAGCACATACAATTCACTGTCTATCTGCACTATTGGTCATATTTGATATTAAGTGTCAAATATCTCATGAAAAGAGAGCCACTCTTATAGGAACTGGAGATAAGATGATTCCTTAAATAGAATCCAAGAAGGAAGCAGAGCTTGCTTATTTTAAAGGGAATTGCAGCTTGAATAGTAAAATGTTAGTATATTTAAAGTAAGGATTGAAAATCATTTCTCGGTGTGGCAAATCTCAGAATCAAATCCTTTCATAGACTTCCTTCTATTTGTTTTAGGAAACAGATCAGTGTATATGAAATAATGTTATTACAAAGAGCCATAAGAGGATTCTGGGAAAATGGAAGAGTAGGTCAGAAAATTCTAAGCTCTCAAGATTTCCACCCACAAAAGAGATGAAATAGTGCCTCAGGGAGAATATTGAGCAATAAAAATAAATAAGAGTAGGGGCAGAACAGGGATCCTCCTGGGACAACTGGAGAAGATCTGAAGAAAATTTCCAGGATGAAGTTTGGTCCTGTGAAGAGTAAATACCTCCAGGCTAGGTCCTAGGTTCACTTAAACAACAAGTGACATGCTTAAATTGGATTTAAGTGAGGCAGAGTTGTGCAAGGTCATCAGCTTACTCTCTCCCCCAGAGTCATTCAAGTACAATGATGAGACAACATTAGGATCATGACCCAGAAGGCGGTGGGAGACCTTGCCATCTTTGATGCATGACCAAGTTCTAAGCACTCCACAGTGTTTTCTTCAGTCATCTTCATGGCTGCCAGCAAATTGTTCTCATGTTCCCATTCCACCAGGGTAGGTCTTCTCATGCTTAGGGTAGATATCCAATGGGTTTGAGGCCTAACAGTTCCCTTCAGTCTTATTAAGCCTATCTTCAGAGATGGTCCTACTAGGGTGTGGCCACTGAGCATGCTACAGGAACTTGGAGTCATAGATATCTTTTTGTTTTCCTTTATCTAAACAAGTTCAACATCTCTAAATAACTATTCCAAGGCAAAAGTCACTGAATCAACACATGATGCAGCAGAGGACCTTGAGCATTCCCAAAACATCATGGAACATTAGCAGGATGTTCCCAAATGGTTAAAGAGGAAAATAAGAATCTTGAATGAAGAAATTAAAAAGGAACAAATGGTAGAATTTATGACCTACACAATTGAAATAATAAGCTAAATGGAAGACCTTAGAACCAGATGATAGCAGCTCTCTCCAAAGAAGCTAATGGGAGAACCAAAAATTTCAAATACAAGTATATTCAAGTAAAGAACCATATGGAAGAAGAGAAACACAACTCAAAAACATTATTGGCCACATGAATGCTATTTAAGTGAAATATATTGATCACAAAGATAGGATTATTAGAGACAACTTAACTGTCATAGTCCCATGAAAGAATACAAGTAAAAAAAAAATGCATAACCTGGACATCATAACAGAAGAAAACTCTCCAGAACTTCCATGTACAGAAAGCAAAGTTATCAGTTGAAAAGAATGCACAAATTGTCCTAAGGAAAGGGTAAAAAAAAAAAACTACTATAAAAACTACAGGACAGGGTGGATAAATTTAATGATTCCAATGATAGAAAATGACAAGCAACCATGAGAAATAGCTTCAAATATTTTTTAAAAGGAAGCTCTAATAATAATGGCAAGACTATTCTTCACTTCAGGAAAGAATGGAATTATTTATTTCAAAATGCCTAAGAGCTCAACGCAACCTAAAATGATATACTCTTCAAAATTGATCCTAATTATCAAAGAAAGATGGCTATCAATAAAGGGAACACTTTAAGCATTCAAAAAATTAAAAAGTAGAAAATGAGCATATTATTCCATTTGAGAACATCCAAGACAACAGAAAAAGAAGAAAAGAAATTGGTTCCTGGCCTAAAGAGATAGCTACCAGAGCTTGAGATGATCTATAGAGTTTCAAAATTTGAGGAGAGCTGCAGGGAGAAGAATTACAGAAGAAAAATGTAGAACAACAATACATAGAAGGTTTGATGATCACAAAGAGCAATGAGAGGCAGGAACACAGAGAAATGAGCACTGTTACATAAATCACAGAAGGTTCATGGAAGTGAGCAATGATATGAAACAATAAAACTTGTCCAACCCTCTGGTTGTCCTGCAAGTTTGATATTATAAGTTCCTGAGGACCTATTTTTATACTCTTTTTACAGACCAAGAATCTTTAACTGAAATAGGTAACATGATTTTGCCCAGGATCACAAAGATAATAAGTATCTGAGGCAGGATTCAGAATCAACTCTTCCTAATTATAAGTCCAGTACACTATTTCCTGTACCATCAGGCAAGTAATCATTCCAGAACTTCAAATATCATTTTAAAATATTAATTAAGTACAGAGCACTATACTTAGTTCTGAGGGAATGTAAATGTTTAACCTCCTCTCATGGAGCTACTAATCTAGTAGTCAGATATTACTTATATAGGGTAACTAAAAAAATCATTGTCTTATGATGCTTTTTAAAATCTCTCTTTATTAAAAGAAAGTTCACCTTGATCACAAAACCAGAGGCTACATCATTAAATAAGATAATGAAGCATTAAAATGCAATAAGAAAGGAAACAGCTGAAGATTTCCTTCAAAATCTGAATATATGTAGGACAAGACCAGCTGATCCTTCCACAAAGATTATTTTTAAAATGAGCAGATGTTGTAGTAGAAGAATTTTTGGGAACTTAGAGAGCAAGTGGATAGAAATTACAAAATAAAATGGGTGTAGTTACAATTATATTTTTAAAAGAGAATAAAGACATCACTGGAAATAATAGATAAATAGCTTACCTTTCATAAAATTATAGATGCTGAGATAAAACACCTTCAGATTATAGGCTCTCAGCTACCTACACAAGCACAGGTTTGGGGCCATAGTTAATATGGTTTTATGAAAAGTTAATCACACTAAGTCAATTTAATTTTGTCTATGACAGTGACAAGCTAAGTGAAAGTAAAATATTTAATATATTTGGTTTTTATTAAGACTTTTACCTCTCTCCTACAAGTCATTTTCATCAAGAAATTCAAAATGTTCCCATAAGTCCATGCATAATGGGTTATATGGTGTAAAGGTATGAGGGTCAAAACCAAAGGTGTATATCCGTGACTCTGTGTCAACCAAGGATGATATATTGACTAGAGTCCCATTGGGGCCAGCAGCATATAATATTGTTCTGTTGTTTCAGTGACTTGGATGATATTCTTTTCCACAAGCTTATTGAACATACTCTGAGATCCAAGTCTTAAAAAGTTGCCAGGACCACAAAACATAACAACAAAATTCAAATGACCTTGAGATATAATTCATCAAAACCAGGACACAGTTCAGGGAAAAGACCAAAGATTTGCATTAAAGCCCTCGAACTAGCTGTATGACATAGAGAAAAACAGATGAAGTAGGCAAACATCCTTCACTCTATCAGAGCAATGGTTTTATTGTGTTTTGTAGCCATTCCACATGCAGATGGTAAGCCCTATGCACATTAAAAGATGATCTTTGGGAGTTGCCGCAGAATAAAAATTTAACAGCATGAGAGCAACATGTTCATTCTCTATAAGAATAATTATAATAAAAAAATATCTAATAGACAATTAAGAATCCTATGCAGGGCTACTGTGAAATGAGCTGCCTTGGTAATTTAAGTTATTAATATCGAGATGATCACTATATCTTTATTGCTACATTTTTTCACCTTTGGTTTCTCATACTTTTTAATATTGATATCTACAAAGATATAGGATCATAGATTTAGAAATGGATATGTATTTGTAAGATTATCTAATTCAACCTGGGAACTTCTTATTTAATGTTACTGCTAACTTCTTCTCCCTATGAGGAACAATGACCTTCCAAGGTCCTCTATCCTGGACACTGATTTGCAGCTTTAGGATTCACCCTGGTATGGAGTTACCTGTTGAGAAGGGCAAGTGAATGAATTATCACCTCAGCACCCTATATCTAGCTGACCTTACAACTATAACCCATGGTTCATTCCATTATGTTATTTACTTGGGCACTGGTATTTAGAAGAGGCAACATGTCACATCTTCCTGGTCTGCTACTTCCATATCTTCCTCTTCTCCTACCCCCTCAAAAATATTTCACTTTTATATCCACATCCCTCCCATTTTGTACAGTTCCTGGAATATTTTAGAAGTTCAATAAATAGTTACTGAAACAGCTATCTATTGTTCTAACATTAACAAGAGAAAATTCTGCTGTCTTCCTGGAACATTTATCCAGGTCATCCTTGAGAAACTAATGAGACTTTTCAATCTACCACATCTGGTTATTCTTATGGAGCTTCAAAAATATTGCTAGAGATTATAAAATCTTGGACAAGAAACTGAAGACATTTGAGGTGATGTTTTCATCACTGTTATAAATAAAATGCATGAGTATCAGAAAAGAAAGGCAGATTTAACAAGTGAACAGCTAATTAAGAAGATAGAATCTATGAACAGGTTGCATATGTCTGGATCACAGTTTAAACTCCCAAAGTAGATTCCTACCCAGGCTAGAAGTGCATGTTAGAAAGACTGGTTTTAAAAAAAAGTCTTACAATTCCAATTCAAAAGACCAAAAAAATCTTTGAGAAAAACAGCTTCTAAAGGCAAGGAATGAAGCTAACTACAATTATTCACCAATGTAGATATCATAGAGAATATGTAAAGTGTAGGAAGAAGAATAGCAACACAGATGTCCAGAAATTCACAGAAAACAAAATCTGGTCTGAGATGTCTCTAAGCAAATGCATAAAGAATGGGATACAATCCAAGAAAACTAGAGATTTGGGTTGAAAGAAGAAAACTTGTCATACAATCTTTCAATGAGCCTGGCAATAGTACCTCTTACTGTATTATGACTAATAGGATATGCCTTATTTAAAATGAAAAGGAGAGGTAAAAAGGGTGGAGTGATAACACCATATATTAAGAAAATATGCCTAGCTCTTGGAAATCAAAGGAAGAAAAATATGGCAGAGAGAATTTACATGAAGATCAACTGATGAAGAAATAAAATCAATTTTTTTCTTTGCAGAAACTACATAGAATGTAGACAACAGGATACAGATGAGTACAGGAAACATATAAAAAGGCCCCCACAGAGTCATGATAAAAGTATTACTACCTTTTCCCTTGCATTCTTGATCAAAACATTATAAAACACTCCCAGACTATCTGCTCACTTAGACTCATATGATCCCTGATGATGATAGGTTGTGAGGAGACACATCATCTCACCGTCCTAGAATGTTCAAAAAAATATTATCCTTTAATTGTGATTGTTCATTCTTGAATATATTTTTTATGGTTTTTTGAATCTTATGTATTTCAAAGCTTCTATTCAGATCTTATTTTTTCATCAGAAACACTTTAAAGTGCTTTATTTCATTAAAGATTCATTTTTCACCCATAGGATTATACTCATTTTTAGTGGCTCAGTTATTATTAGTTGTAAGCATACAACTATTGTCTTCTGGAACATCACATACCAAGCTCAGCATTCCTTAGTGATGGTTGCTAAATTTTGTGTGATTTTGCTTATGGTTCCTTGGCACTTAAATTCTTTGTGACTATTTGCAATGATTGTGTGTATGTGTGTACATATGTATGTATGTATGTATATAACCTGGAAGCTCTAAACTTGTGATATGATGTTCTTGGGAGTTTTCATTTTAGGGTATCTTTCAGGAGGTAGATTCTTTCTATTTTTACTTTTCCTCTCTGATTCTAAGAGATCTGGGGAGTTTTCCTTTACAGTTTCTTGAAAAATTATGTCTAAAATGATTTTGGGGTCATGGCATTCAGGGTGCCCAGTGATTCTTAAATTAACTTTCTTTGTTCTATTTTTTGGTGAGTGGCATTTTCTTCTGGATGAATACAAATTTATGGCTTAGGCCTATAAGAATTATGTTAAAAATGTATGAACAGAGGCTAGCAAATTTTATTAAAGACAACAAAAAAGGCTTCCGTGATTGCTGTTGTGTTAGTTTTTTCTGGAGGGTACAGAGCTATATTCAGGAAAAGAAAAGAATCAATGAAGGGATAGAATTACTGTTTTGTGTGGATGGGACACTAATAATCAATGACATAGAAAAGATCATACTGCTCAGCTCAATTAATTTCTCTGTTCCCTGACAAGGAAAATATTCTTTATATCAGAAAAAATATTTTAAATGGTTTTTAGGGAATTGATGCCAAAGATAAATTGGCAGACACTAAGAGAGAACTTAGAATGCCATTGATAAATTTAAGTCACCAAAACCAGATCAACTATACCCCAGAAAAATAAAGGGTAGGTGGACAAGTTTGGGGGGAGAAATACTATGGACCTAGAGAAAAAAAAAAGTTCCCAATTTTTAAAAAAAGGTAGAATCTGGAAATCCTGACCCAATGGGTGTGACTTTAGTTTCTGATGAAATTTTAGAAATATTGTTAGTAAATGAACATTCAATGAACATTTAGAGAAGGGAGAAATAATCACAAAAAGTCAATGTGGCTTTATCAAGAACAAATCTACCAACCATTTCCTTTCTTCACAAAGTTAGTAAACTGGTGAATGTTATGAATGCTATTTACCCAGATTTTAGTACAAAAAATTGGGGAAGATGGCAGACTAGGTCAGAAAATTCCAAGCTCTCAATGTTTCCCCCCACAAAAAAAGATAAAATAGTACCTTAAGGCAGACACAGCACTGGCAAAAATAAATAAGAATAGGAACACAACAGAGGTCTTCCTGGGACAATTGGAAAAGACAGAAGAAAAATCCCAGAACCAGGTATGGTCCCTATGAAGAGTGAACACTTCCAAACTAGGGACTGCTTTAATAACAAGCAACAAACCTGGGGTTAGTTTGGTTGGATTGGTTTGAGAGGCTTCCTCCATTTAGCCACATGAACTTTTATCCCTGTGATAGTGAGGGGAGTTAGGCATGTGAGTCAGGGAAGATTGAGGAAACCTCTGTTGACAAGGATGCTAGACATATCTGCACCTTGAAAAACTGCAGGGGCAAGAAGGAACCAGCACATACCTGGTGATTGCAGAAGTAGTTGGGAAGAAAGCCCCTGACTATGGGCACTTACAGGAGGTTGGAGGTTTGACTTTTATGCAAGCCTAGAGGGGAGAACTGAAGATCTGGGGCAAGAGGCACCATTTCCCATATGCCAGGGCTAGAGGTGATTACAAAACCTAAGCACAAAAAATGCACAGGCAAAGGAGAAAGAATCCAACCACAGACAATTTTTATGGGAACAGAGAACACCAGGGCTCATCCTTAGAGAAGGATATTGAATAAATCACCAAATAGTAACATCAAATTGTCACCTGCCCAAAAAGAATTCATAGAAGATCTTTAAAAAGACTTTACAAATCAAAGGACAGGGATGGAGGAAATACTTAAAAATAGATAAAAATAATCCAATAAAAACAAGAAGATTATGAAAGGAAAGTCAACCAATTAGAAAAGGAGATCTAGAATCTTAAGGAAGAAAATGACACGTTGAAAATCAGAATTGGGCAAAGGCCAGTGAAAATTAAACAAAATATGAATAATGAAAAATAGAAGAGAATGTGAAACACCGTATAAGAAAAAAAGAGTTGGAGAACTGATCAAGAAGAGAAAACAAAAATAATTGGACTAACTGAAAGTTATGATCAAAAAAAGAATTGGTACAATAATGCAAGAAATAATTAAAGAAAATTGTCCTGAAGCATTAGAACAAGGGGAGGAAGTAAAAATAGAAAAAAAATCCCTCAATGACCACTTAAAAGAGAGCACATGAAGAAAACTCCTGGGAATATCAAGTAAAAATAGGAAAAAAAAATCCCTCAATCACCACTTAAAAGAGAGCACATGAAGAAAACTTCTGGGAATATCATAGTCAAATTCTAAAACCCCCAACTCAAGTATAAAATATTAAAAGGAACAAGAATAAAACAATTTAAACATTGATGGTGCCACAATTAGAATCACACAAGACCTAGCAGAAGAGACATTAAAACACTGCAGGTATTGGAACACTATACCTCTAAGAACAAATGACCTGGGGCTCCAGTGAAAAATGTCATACCCAGCAAAGTTAAGCATAATCTTGAATGGGAAAAAGGTGAATATTTGATTAACTCTTAGACTTTCAAGATTTTGTTTAAAAAAACTGAACTTAATAGAAGATTTGACATGCAAGAAACAAGAGAAATATAAGGTACATATCAAAGACTGATTATAAGAGATTCAATAAGAACAGACCATTTACTTTTTATATATGTAAAATGTAAAACATATTTCTAAGATTCTTATTAATAATTGGGTAGCTCCTAAGAAAGATTGTGGTAAACCTGAGTATGATATGAATTTAAAAAGAAAAACCATTTAAGAACAGCTAAAAAGAGTAATTATTTTATGCAAATGAGCTGGCTGCAAGAGAAAGAATTGTTGCACAGGAATTAAATGGGGGACGAAAGCTGGTAGTTCTGGTAACCTACTTTCATAGGAAATGTAAATGCATAGAGGGAACGAGATATATAGATAGGTAGGTAGATGGATAGATAGATAGATAGATAGATCGATATAGATATGTGTGTGTGTGTACATATATACATAGGTATATTTAGAAGAGTATAAAAGTCTTCTAAATTCAGAATAAATAAAATCGTAGGGGGAGGGAGGAGAGAGAGGACAAGGGAGGGATCTTTAGAGAGGAAGGTGAGGGAATAGATAAAAGCAGGTTATAGAAGGGTCTTTAGATTTATGGGAATGGGGAGATAGAAGAGGTATCTTTCGAGGAGGGTAAATAAGTAATAGGAAGTCAAGGTAAAAGGCAGAAGTAAAGTAGAAAAGGAAGGAGGGATAGGAAACAGGTGATATGCACAAACATAAAAACAAAGATCAAGAGTAGAATTTGTTTGGGAAAGTATATGTCTATATATGTGTATGGGGTGGGGTGTCTAGGTGGCACAGTGAATAGAGCACTGGCCCTGGAGTCAGGAGGAACTGAGTTCAAATCTGGTCTCAGACACAACACAAAAACTAGCTGTATGACCTTGGGCAAGTCACTTAACCCCAATTCCCCTCCAAAAAAAAAGCGAAAAAAAAACCCCAGTCCAGCCACTTCCCAGGGTGACCCTGGGCAAGTCATTTATGTATATTTGTATGTATAAATCTATAGCTATAGAGGAACATCCAAACTTAGGTAAAGTCTTCTTAGGGAAGAGGGGGACAAAGTAAAAAAGTGTACAGCAGAGAACAGAAGAAAACTTATAAAGAAGCAAAGAAAAAATGGACAGTTCTCAACACAACATGTATTATTTATCATACAGCTTTATTGAAATGAAAATTATTGTTACATATTTTGAATTTTCTCTTATGTTTTGCTATGCATATGTTTTTTTCTTTCTTACTTTGTATTTAGGTTCCAATATTAAAGTTTATGATATGTTTTTGTTTCTTTATTCTGATTAATATAATAAAAAAGAAAAGAAAATTTACTGAAACAATAGCCTTTGTAATGCATCCAGATGTAAAATGAATTGGCAAAAATAAATAGCATATCTACAGGGCAATAACAAAATCCAGGAGACAGTAAAAGAAACAAAAGTTTCATTTCAAAATAAAATAATTTCAAATTGAAAAAATGTTGACAAAACATTTCACAATGTCAAAGATGGAGAAGTGTATGTTAGATAATAGTACAATTAGAGGGTATGAGAATTAGTTGAATGGCTGAACCCAAATTTATCAGTGACATCATGTCAGTTTTGATGGAACCTTTAGTAGATGTGATTTGTTTGGTCCTCTGTTCTTTAACATTAATAACAATTTGAATAAAGACATAATTGGTATTTTTTTAATGAAATTTGCAGATGATATGGAGCTGGGAAGGATAGATAGCATATTGGATGACAGAGTCCAACTTTAAAAGGTTGATTTAAAAGTCCAACTTTAGGGGCAGCTACATGGCTGGCCCTGGAGTCAGGAGGACCTGAGTTCAAATTTGGCCTCAGACCCTTGACACACTTACTAGCCATGTGACTTTGGGCAAGTCACTTAACCCCAGTTGCCCTCCAAAAAGCAAAAATAAAAATAAAAGTCCAACTTTAAAAAGCTGATCTCAGTCAGCTAGAACATTGGACCAAATCTAATAAGATGAAATTTAATACAGATAAGTGTAGTTTTGCAGTTAGTTTAAAAATCAATTTCAAAAAGCATATGAAGAAAGAAGCAAGACTAGAGAGCAGTTGATCTAAAAAGATCCAGATGTTTTAGTGGAGTATTAGGTTAATAGGAATCAGTTATGGGATGCAGCAACCCAAAAAAGGAAAAATTTGTATAGTGTCCAAGGCAATAGACCTATTATGTCCTGTGATGAACACATTTAGAACACCATGTGTAATCTGAGCTTCTTATTTTAGGAAGGACGTTTATGTTTGGGAGCATTCAAGAAGGGCTACTAGAATGATAAATTCCTTAAGATCTACAAGTATATGATTGATTATAGGTCTGAGGGTGATGTAGGAGAAATCATTTTATTCATCAATTTGGTATACATTTTTGCATATGCTGGCATATGTATATGGTATCTCCATCAATGGGCTTTAAGAACTTTGAGACTAGGGAATATTTAACTTTTTTATTGTTATCCCCAGTGGTTGGCACACAGCAGACACTAGCATGGTCACTGTCTTCAAAGGGTTGTCATGTGAGAAAGAGATTATCCTTGGTCTGCTTTGCCCCAGAGGGCAGAACTAGAGGCCATGAGTGGAAGTTATAAAGAGGCAGATGTAGTTTTTTCATGCAAGAGAAAGCTTTTTAACTGTTAAGATTAATCTCTAATTGACTGCCACAAATAGTAGTGAGTTCCCTTCTGTATCAGCAATGCAGTATTCACAATGCCTACAGTAACTATAAATATGCTGATATAGTTATTAATCACAAAATGGAACAGGCTCTCTACATAAGAAATATAGATAGTGCATTCATTTAAATACCAGAAAACTGAGTCC
>CM053580.1:185155767-185173824 GCA_028627135.1 Pseudochirops cupreus | reverse complement strand
TCCTCATACCTGTATTTCATATTCCCTTAGTGTTTTCCCAGTTGAATTTTCTATCCTTATTCCTTAACATCTTGACTTCAATAATGTTCATTTTTGCTCTGTGATCTGAATAAAAATGACTTTAAACAAGCAAGAAAACAAAAAAAGACATATAAAGAATTTTATTTTTTCTCTTCTTTCCTGTCAAGACTCTTACTTTGACCATCTATCTTCCAAAAATAACAATAATTCAGTTCATTCTTAAATAGGGTATAAAATAACTCTGAGTAGTGATAGCTTGGGCCATGTGTGCATACTACTTATACAGACTTTTGAGTAATGGAGAATCTTCTCATATGAGAGTCTTTTTCCCTTCTGTTTTGATGACTCTATTGAATTCTGATCTTCTGAAATACATTTTTGTCAATTGTTCAAGAAGGTTCATGAATCTACTAATGCAGTGGCTCTCCAAGGGCTAATCAGATTTTCATCACTGCCTCCTGTTGTTCAAGCTCTTTCTATTCCACCCTACCTTTCATGAAGGTAAAGGTGTTTCATGTGATTGCTACTATTAAAGCTCCCCACAATTGTTGGAAGTTTCAAGAGCTTTCTGGGCATAAAAACTACTTTCCTCACTACTTCCCACCTTGTTCAAAGAAATTAGCACAGCCATATTACTAATCTAATAGGGACAAAGATCACCTCTGGTCTTTATGGACACTGTCTAATACCACTTTCATTAACTCACAGTTCAAATCTATAGCTTATTGGAGACTTCCACAGTAGCAGTGTAAATTAGGTAGGCATGAACTGAAAAAGAGACAGTAGCTTTGTGGAGGATGAGCAGTCACATTGATTTGGAAAGGGGTAAGAACAGCAGAATGCAGGGAGGGAGGGTAGAACCAACCTAAGCAATGTGACAGCTGTGAGATAGCAGATGGGAGAAGTCAACAGAAAGGTAATGAGAGGACTAGGGAAAACAAGAGTAGGTGGCATGGTGTGTTCTGGCCAGGGTGTTATGATTCCAAAGTCATGGCAATAGAATGAAAAAAGTCATCCAGCTCCATGTCATCAGTATTCTCTAGCCAATCCTGCTAGGATTAAAGAGAAAGAAATTCAAAATAATTTGAAGCTTCACTGCCACTGCCATGAGTTTGAAATGACTATGTCAGGCTCCCACTATGAGAAATGAAAATGGAATCAATGTGTGGAATATCACTCATTTTGTATATAGATTCAGAGAATTTTTGCTAATTAAACTCCTTGCTGTTTATCTTCCTATTACACCTCTTGTTTTAGGATTACTGTGTCCTTTAATTGAGAATAGAAATGTATTGTGGGGACTTGGAACAAGGTTTGTTATAGCTTATAATCCAAAACAACACACTGAACCTGCCAAATAATCAAGGTCCCAAACTCTTATGGCATTAAGTGTGAGAATGTTTTAGAATGCACCATCCCCATCAGTAGTCTAACCAGTGTAATTACCCCTTTGGTGATCTGGTCACCTGGCCCATTTCTTTATTCTTTCTCATCCTAAATTCTGAGGTAAGGAAGGACTATGTACCAATATTTCTTCATTATCACTAAAGTTACCTTTAACCAACACTATAGCTTTTAACTCTCAATTCTGGAAACATTATCCTAATATTAAATTCTTTCAGTATACCAAGTAACATCTCTTCTCAAGAATTCACTTCATGAGTAGAACCAGGAAAACACTGTACACAATAAAAGCAACATCATGTGATGATCAATTATGATAGATTTAGCCCTTCTCAACAATACAATGTTCTATTTCTTATTTCACACCATGGCAAGTATAGAATCTATTTAATGTGATTTCACATGTAAAACCTCTATCAGATTGTTTGCCATCTTGGAGAGAGTGGAGAAAAATTTGGAAATCAAAATCTTATAAAAATGTGTGTTGAAAATTATTTTTGCATGTAATTGGTAAGATAAAATACTAGTAAAAAGAATTCACAAATTAATCTGTATCAAATGCCTACTGGGTCTTACTGTTGTTCTGGACACTGCAGATATGAACACTTCCCTGAAGGACTTATATAGGTAAAGGATAGAGAAGAGGATATAAAATGCACAGAGTTGAGTATATTTCAAAGTAGGGAGTAATAAAAACAAAAGAACAATTGATGAGAGGGAAAACCCTTCCAGTTCAAGGAAGACTTTGAGGATATGGTCATACTAGCATTGAACCTTGAAGGAATATAAGATTTCTGCAAGGTGGGGAGGAGGAGGGAATATATTCTAAGACTTAAAGATGGTATATGTGAAGGCACACATCACATTTGCAAAAGAGCTGGAACATGGAGGATATCAAAGGGAATGTTGTGAAATAATGCTGAAAAGGTAGGATGAAGTCATATTGTAAAGGATTTTAGATACCAAGAAAGTTTTTTATTTAAGCCTATAGGAAATTGGGAGCAAGTAACAGGTCTTGAGCAAGGGAATGCTATAAGGAGATCTATGGCTTAGGATGATTATTTTTGGCGGCTTTGTGAGGGATAATTGTTTAAAGGAAAGTAGAGAATCAGAGACCAAATGGCAAGCTATTACAGTAACCTTAGTGAGTAGTGAGAGTAGCCAAGTTGAACTAAAAAAGTGACAAACGTTGGAAACTTCAGAGGTTAGAAGGTACAAGTTAAAGTACCTTCAGCAAGTTTATGGAAGATTAGATGAGAGGAGAATTTAATAGAGGAAGATGATTAATTCAAAATTAGCATTTGATATGCCAGTAGTATGTTGTTGTTCAGTCATTTTGGGAGTTTAGGCATGTTACAGGGAAAATTACAATCTTCAGTGTGAAGGCTGCCAAACTTTTAAAAAAAATTTCCACTTAATAGTGTTTTATTTTTTTCCAGTTACATATAAAGATAGCTTCCAATATTAACTTTATAAGATTTTGAGTTGTCATTTTTTTTCTCACTCCCTTCTCCCTTTCACAGGACAGTATGCAATCTGTCATAGGGTACACATGTGCAATCATATTAATTATATTTCCACATTACTCATGTGGTGAACGAGGAATCAGAACAAAAGGGAATAACCATGGGGAAGAAAAAAGAGAGAGAAAGAAACTAGTATACTTTGAGGTTCTGCATTTAGACTTTTGTAGTTCTTTCTCTGGATGTGGACCACATTTTCCCTCATGAGTCTTTTGGAATTGTCTTAGATCATTGTATTACTGAGAAGATTTAAGTCTATCAATGGTGCTCATCACAAAATGTTGCTGTTACTGTGTACAATGTTCTCCTGCTCTGCTTACATCATTCAGCATCAGTTCCTGTAAGTCTTTTCAGGGTTTTCTGAAATGTGTTTGCTCATTCTTTCTTATATTATTGATATTAATTAATAATATTAATAATTAATAATAATAAATAATAATATTAATATTATTCCATTCTATTCATATACCACAACTTGTTCAGCCATCCCCCAATTGATGGGTATCCACTCAATTTCCAGTTCTTTGTCACAATCAAAAGAGCTGCTGTAAACATTTTTTATATATGTGGGTCCTTTTCCAATTTGTATAATCTCTTTCAGATACAGTGATATTTCTGGATCAAAAAGTGTGCACAGTTTTATAGCCCTTTAGTCATAGTTCCAATAGTTCTCTAGAAAGAATGGAGAAGTTTCACAACTCCACCAACAATGCATTGGTGTTCGAACTTCACCTACATCTAAACCAACAATCATCATTTTCCTTTTCTGTCTCATTAGTCAATGTGATAGATGTGAGGTGGTATGTCAGAGTTGTTTTAATTCACATTTTTCTAATGGATAGTGATTTAGAGCTTTCATTTCTTTATGAGAAAACTGCTTATTTATATCCTTTGACCATTTATTAATTGAGGGCAATGACTTGTATTCCTATAAATTTGACTCAATTCTCCATATATTTGAGAAATTAGACCTTTAACAGAAACATTGACTATAAAAATTGTTTCCCAGCTTTCTGCTTCCCTTCTAAATTTGGTTGAATTAGTTTTGTTGGTGCAAAACCTTTTTAATTTAATGTAATCAAAATTATCCATTTTACCTTTTATAATATTCTCCATTTCATGTTTAATCACAAATTCTTCCCTTCTCCATAGATCTGACAGGTAAACTATTCCTTGATCTCCCAATTTGCTTGTGGTTTCACTCTTTATGTCTAAATCATGTGCCCATTTTGACCTTATTTTAGTATATGGTGTAAAATTTTGATCTATGACTAGTTCTGCCATACTATTGTCCAATTTTCCCAGCAGTTTTTGTCAAATACTGAGTTCTTATCCCAGAAGCTGGAATCTTTGGGTTTATCAAATAGGAAATTACTATAGTCATTGACTAATGTGTCTTGGGTACCTAACCTATCCAACTGATTCACCAATCTATTTCATAGTACCAAGCATTTTTAATGATTGCTGCTTTATAATAGAGTCTTAGCTCTGGTAGGGCTTGGCCACCTTCCCTTGCATTTCTCTTCATTCATTCCCATGATATTCTTGACCCTTTGTTCTTCCAAATGAATTTTTTTTAGTGTTTTTTTTTTCTAACTCTATCAAATAATTTTTTTGCTGGATTGACTGGTATGGCACTGAATAAATAAATTAATTTAGGTAGAATTGTCATTTTTTTATATTAGTTCAGTCTACCCATGAACAATTGATACTTTTCAAATTGTTTAGATCTGAATATTTTGTGTGAAAAGTGATTTGTAATTGTGTTTATACACTTTATGACTTTGTTTTGGCAAGTAGACTTCCAAATATTTTATATTGTCTACAGTAACTTTAAATGGAATTTATCTTTCTATCTCTTGCTGCTGGGCTTTGTTAGCAAAATATAGTAATGTTGATGATTTATGGGATTTATTTTATAGCTTACAACTTTGCTAAAGTTGTTAATTGTTTCAAGTAGTTTTTTAGTTGATTCCCTATGATTCTCTAAGTCATATCATCTGTAAAGAGTGAAAACTTTGTTTCCACATTGCCTATTTCTGATTCCTTCAATTTCCTTTTCTCCTCTTATTGCTAAAGCTAAAATTTCTTATGCAATATTGAATAAAAGTAGTGATAATTAACATCCTTGTTTCACCCCTCATCTTATTGGGAAAGCTTCTACCTTATCCCCATTACATATAGTGTTTGCTGATGTTTTCAGATAGATTCTACTTACATTTTAAGGAAAACTACATATATGCCTAGGCTCTCTGGTGTTTTTAATAGGAATGGGTGCTGTATTCTGTCAAAAGTTTTTTTCTGCATCTATTGAGATAATCTTTTTTTTCTGTTAATTTTATTATTGATATGGTCAATTTTGCTGATACTTTTCCTAAGACAGAACGAGCCCTACATTACTGGTATAAATTCCACCTGGTCATAGTATATTATCCTTGTTATAAACTGCTATAATCTCTTTGCTAATATTTTATTTAAAATCTTTGCATCAATATTCATTAGGTAAATCAGTTTCTAATTTTCTTTCTCTGTTTTGGCTCTTCCTGGTTTATGTATCAGCACCATAATTGTATCATGAAAAGAATTTGGGAATATTCCTTCTTTGTCTGTTTTACCAAATAGTTTGTATAGTTTTGGAATTGGTAGAATTCACTTGCCAAGCTCTTTTAATGGCTGCTTTCTACCTTTGGTGTTCACTTGATTGACTCAAGTCTCACCTGTGGCTCCAACACACTATAGTATACACACCAGCAACAACACAACAAACAATCTTGAAAAACAGACTTAATCAGGTTGAGAGTAATTGATGAATCTCAAACCCATTGGTGTGTTAGGGATTGTGCATCCCAAGCATGTGAAGACATCCTCCTCCTCCCCCATGGAATGGTTGGATGACAAAAATTTGTTGTAATGGGCATTCAGGTAGCTGAAGCAGGCACTTTGGTGTGCTTAGAGTTTGTATAGAGACTACATCCTGAGCCATCACCAGTCATCTTGACTTTTTTCTTGCCACTGGACTTTGGTGACTAGAAGTGAGAGTAAGATAGACAACTTTTAAGAAACTCTGCCTCACTTAAATTCCATTTATGTAAGAGTCAAAAGGCATCACCCATACCATTTTGTCATTTTTACCTAGCTCAAAGTCCTGTGCAACAAGCAAGTGAAGAAGTAGGTATGGAAATGCTGGGAGTTGTAGTCACAATCCTGCACACAGGTGGTCCATTTCATAGGATCCTCTTGACAGTCAACTGACGCAGCAGTGGGATTCAGCAGCCTCTTGGGTGTCTGAGCAGCCATGTAAGGACTGCACTGCTCACCTCCTAATGTGATGAAGAGTCTAGAAAAGGTGCCCTAAAAATTGTCTGCTTACTATGGTAGTTGGGGAGATCCCACCCTGTGGTCAAAACATACACACAAAAATGTACAAATACTTTTGAAAAAATTATACCTGTCAGGATCAGTATATGAAATGTGTCCACATTTATGTAGAACAGGAAATCTAGTAGACCTGAAAGACAAACAGCTCTTGTGAAAGAACTCAGCAGGTATCTCATCTTAATAGCAGCCCAGAGTGAAACAAGTTTGGCAAATGAAGGCCAGATGACCAAAATCAGAGCTGGATACACATTTTCTGGAAGTAGTAACAGTGACGGAGAATGTTTTGAAGCTGGTGTAGGTTTTGTAATCAAAAATAGTCTAGTCAATAGGTTTGCTGTGCTTTCCAAAAGGAGTAAATGACAGACTCATGACAATGAGATTGCCACTTGCAGGAAAGTGCCACACCACCATCATCAGTGTGTATGCTCCTACCATGAAGAACCCTGATGAGGTCAAAGAAAAGTTTTATGAAGTCCTGGAGACCTTCTTCATCATGAGACAAAAACTTGTAATTTTGGGTGACTTTAATACCAGAGTAGGCATAGACTATCAGACATGGCAGAGAATCCTTGGAAGGATTGGGATTAGAAACAGCAACAGTAATGCTCACTTACTATTAAAGATTTGTGTATTTTATAATCTTCTCATTATGGATACTGTTTTATATTTACCTAACTGCAATAAAATTGTGTGGATTCACCCTCAAAGCAAACATGGGAGCCTAATTCACTATGTCATTATAGGGAGAAGAGACAGACCGGATGTGAAAGTGATGAAGGCACTGTGTGGAAGAAGTTGCTGGACTGATCAAAGACTTATTCTCTCCAAGCTAAACATTCAAATTCAGCTAAAGCAGTGGCTTCAAGGCAAGAGACTACCAGAACACTTAATGTCAACAGATTAGAATGCTACTCCAAGAGGAAACAATTTGTTGCTAACTTGAAGTGAAAGCTAAAACAATGCATGGTTATCAACAGTGGAGCAGAAAAGGATTGGGCACCTTTCAGTGATTCCCTGTTCAGCATTACATTTACTCACCTGTGTCAGAACACTTGCAAACATCAAGACTGGTTTGACAAAAATGATGGAGAAATTCAGAAGCTGCCAAATGAAAAATAAGAATGCCACAGGGTTGCCCAGCAGGACAATTCATCTATCTCTAAGAAGGCAGTGTTTAACTCCATCAAAAGTAAAGATTAGTTTAGAGAAATGCAGGATTCTTGGCTCAGTAAGAGCGAGGTGAAATTCAGTTTTATGCTAATAATAATGATCCAGTGCACTTTTATGATGTCCTGAAGACTATTTACGAGCCAAAGACCTATGGTGCATCTCAGCTACTGAGTGCTCATGGAGACACATTGATTAGTCATAAGGACGTGATCCTGAAGAGATGGGCCGAGTACTTCCATAATGTTCTCAACAGACTGTCATCAATCAATGCTGAAGCTATTGACTGCATACCTCAGGTAGAAGTCAACTCCACTCTGGTCAAACTTCCCATTCAAGAAGAGGTTTTGAAGCCCATTAAGCTCCTCTCATGAGGCAAAACTCTGGGTACTGATTGTATTTCAGCTGAGATTTATCAGGCAAGGGTTCCATGGCTCATACAAAAGCTGACTGAAATTTTCCAGGTTATATGGCAAAAGGTTATCCCCCAGGATTTCAAGGATGCTCTCACTGCCCATTTCAAAAAAGAGGAGGAAATAAGCTGTTGTGTAACTATTACAGACAGAGGTTGGGAGATATCTCCCTTAGTCGTTGTCAACAAGATTCTTGCCACGGTCCTCCTAAATAGGTTGATCTTTCCCCTGTAAAATGATCATCTACCCAAAAAACAGTGTTGTTTCAGAAAGGGACAAGGAACAATTAACATGGTATTTGGTAACCAACAGCTCCAAGAGAAATGTCAGAGCAGAACAATCTGAGGTGTTTGATACTGTCAGTTTTTAGGGCTTGCATAAAATCATGGCAAAATTTGTTTGCCTGGAGAAGGTCATTAATATTTTATGGCAGTTTCATGACAGCGTGCTTGTATGGGTTCTGGATAATGGATGATGCTCTAGCCTTATCCCAGTAATAAATGGAGGGAAGCAGAGCTATGTATTTGCTCCCATGCTTTTTAGCATGATGTTTTTAGCAATGTTGTCAGAAGCCTGTAACAATGACAAAAATAGCATCAAAGTCAGCTGCTACACTGACAGTAAATTATTTAACTTAAAAAAACTACAAGCCAGGACCAAAGTGGAGAGAGAATTTTGTTCACAGATGATTAAGCACTCAGTGCAGCCTCTGTGGTTGAGATTCAGCAAAGTATGAAGTGATCCTCTTCTTGGTAATTTTGACCTAACAATTAACACCAAGAAAAGACAGGTTTTCCATCACCCAACACCACATCATCCATTCTGTTGGTTACAGCAAATGGAGAAATTTTGAACGTTATGGATAAATTCACTTGCCTTGGCAGTATACTTTTCAGTGATGTAATGTAGATAAGGTTGACACACATATTGCCAGAATTAACTTAGCAGGAAAATGTAGGAAAGAAGAGGTCTTAAATGCTTATCAAATGAAACAGCCGTTGTGCTAAGCCTGTGAAACCTGGACAGTCCACAAACGCCATGCCAGGAAACTGAATCACTTCCATTTGAATTGTCTTAGGAAGATTCTGAAGGTTACCTGGCAAGATAAGGTATCTGACATTGAGTCCTTTCTCAAGCTCAACTACCAAGGATTCAAGCTCTACTGGAAAGAGTGCAGCAGCCATGGACTTACCACATTGTTTGAATGCTAAATACACATTTGCCTAAAAGACTTTTTTACAGAGAACTCAGTTGGAGTTCAAAATGAACTCAATATGGGAGTCAGGATAAGCAATCCAAGGAAACACTTAAGGTCTCTCTGAAGAACTCCGGAATTGGTTGTGAGACATGGGAGACACTGGCAAAGATTATTCCAGCATGGCATGCCCATAGCAAAGAAGGGATATGGTCTATGAGTAAAGAAGAATTTCAGTAGCTCAGAAGAAATATGAGATGTACATATTTAGACATATCTCTATTCCAAATGTTCATATGGACTATTTGTGCCTGACCTGTGTTGGAGCCTTCTGAGGTCTTATTGGCCTGATATCCCATAGTCAGATACCTTGACCCCACCACAGTGACGTCATTTTGGTCTTCTTTGAGAACAAAAGACAACCACCAATATTTAGTCATGTTTGTCTCTTCATAACCCTATTTGGGGTTTTCTTGGCAAAGATACTGGAACGGTTTGCCATTTCCTTCTCCAGCTCATTTTATAGATTAGGAAACTGAAACAGAGAAAACTAACTTGCCTGATAAGTGTTGGAGACAAGATTTTAACTCCTGACTCTAGGCCCTGGAGCTCTATCCACTCCACCAGCAGAGCATCTATTTACAAATGTATTCCCAATTGGATATATGTTACTGGAATCCTGGAGAGAGATTATAGAGAGATATAAAGTTTTCACACAAATTTGTACGGGGTTAAATGAGTTTACCAAAATCTGAGAGTTAAAAAGAACTACAGTGGACATCTAGTCCAGCCCAGTTCATCACCAAGTGTGCTTTCAACAACATCACCAAATAGTCATCCATCTCTTGTTTAAGTTCTTCCAGTGAGGCAGAGATCATTAACTCCCAAGCCAGTCTTTTCCAGTTACAGACAATTCTAATTGTTTCCTATGCAGAAAGTCTAAATTTATTTCTCCATGATTTCGACTCATTGTTCCTAGTTCTACCCTCTAGGATCAAAAGAAAAATTGTAATTACTCTTCCCCAAGAAAGCCCTTTAGATTCTTGAAGTTTTCACGCTCCCCAGATGTCTGCTTGTCAACATATTAGGAGATACCCTGTTTTCTAGCGTCAAGGCTCAGCAAACAGACTTTTCCCTGAGCTTGCCATATCAACAGTCCTTTGCACTCACCCTCTGGATTATTTTAGCCACAGAATAATCCCACAATTGCTTCTGGTCTTGAAGGTCTGCTATGAATCTAACTTGTCTCATCATTACTCTTACCCCTTATTGTCAGGGCTACAGCTCACTGTATAGTCACAGGCATAAGTAATGAGATCTCCCCACATTAAAGGGCCAGCCTCCCCATTTGGGGTAGGGTTCCAGGATGTGTCCTTTCTTGCAAACTATTTCCTTCACTTTGAAATTAAACTTCTATTTGATTCCTGACTCTCCTGTCTCTTGCCTATTTTGTTTGACTCTAGCAACAGATTAATGGCCAGTTCCATCTGGTTGACACTTTTAATTAGTTGTCTTTTTACATGTTCTCCATTTATCACCATCCTGGTTGCCCTCTTCTGTACATCCATTGGCTTGTCTATGTATTTCCTTAAATGTGGTTGCCAGAAGTAAATGCAATATTTTAGACATGGCTAAACCAGGGTAAAGTAAAATGTGTCTGTCACTTTCCTTTTTTCAAAATAATACCTCTCTTTAAAAAAAATAATATGTGATCCCAGGAAATGACTGAAACTGCTTCCCAAGGACCAGTCAAACTAATGACCAAAAGTCACCTCACCAGTAGACTGGTTATCTGGTTATGAATTATTATTTTTTTAAATTAATTAATTAGTTTATTTTCTTGTTTACATCATTCAATTCCATGAGATTTTGAGTTACAAATTTTCTACCCGTCTTTACCCTACCCAACACCTCGAAACAACCATCTCACTGTATAAGTCCTCCCCCAATCTGCTCTCTCCTATGTCCTCCCCCTTACCCCTCTGACTTTTTGGTAGGGCAGGATGGGTCTCCCTACCATGGTGCCTGTATATATTAATTCTCAGTTGGATGCAGTTAATAACAATAATAATAATAATAACAATAACAATATATACATATATATCTTTAACATTTTATTATACAACTTTAAATTCTAGATTCTTTCCCATCCTTCCTCGTCACTCACCCCCCTGGAAGGACAAGCAATTCAATACAGGCTGTACATGTGTAATTATACAATCTCCACAGTGGGCATATTGTGAGGGGCTGATTATATGTCCCTCCTTCCTATCCCACACCCCTGTTCTATTCTCTGCCCTGTCCCTGACACTGTCCCTTTCCAGAAGTGTGTACTTCCAGTAACCCTCCCTCACACCCTGCCCTCCCCTCCATCATCACACCTCTCATCCCCATCCCCCCTACTCTCCTGTTTGGCAAGATATCCAGTGTAGTTTATGTCATTCCTTCCCTAAGCCAAATTCAATGAGAGTAAGGTTGACCCTTTCCCTTTTGCCTTCCTGTTCTTCCCCTCCATGATAACAATTATCCCTTGCCTCTTCTATTTGAGATGATTAACCCCATTCTGTCTCTCCCTGTCTCTTCTCATTCTAATCCTCTCCCACCTCAGAATCTCACCTTTTAGAATGTCATCCCTTCCTATTCAATTGATCCTGTGCCCTCTGTGTACTCATATATACACATACTCAGATATGTATTCATATGCACATATACACCCTCCCATATACACATATGTGTATGTATAGATATATACATACATTTGTATTCCCTTCACCCATCCTCATACTGAGAAAAGTTTGATAAGTTACAATTATCATTCTTCCATGTTGGCATATAAATAGTTCAACTTTGATAAGTTCCTTATGATTTCTTTGCCATGTTTACCTTCTCATGCTTATTGTATTTCAGTGTCAAATTTTCTCTTCAGTTCTGTTTTTTTCAGCAAGAATGTTTGAAAGTCTTCCACCTCACTGAATGACCATATTTTCCCCTGGAACATTATACTCACTTTGCTGGGTAGGTTTTAAGTCTTGGTTTTCATCCTAACTCCCTTGATCTCCGGAATATCATATTCCAGGCCCTTCAATCTCTTAATGTAGAAGCTGCTAGATCCTGGGTTATGCTAATTGTGTTTCCACAGTATTCAAAGTGTTTCTTCTTGGCAGCTTGTAATATTTTCTCCTTGATCTGGGGACTCCAGAATCTGCCTATTACATTCTTAGGAGTTTTCTTTTGGGGATCTTTTTCAAGAGGTGATGGGTGAGTTCTTTCAAGTTCTATTTTGCCCTCTGATTCTTAAATATCAGGACAATGTTCCTTGAGAATTTCTTGAAAGATGCTTTCTAAGATCTTTTTTTGATCATGGCTTTCAGGTAGTCCAATAATTTTTAAATTGTCTCTCCTGGATCTATTTTCTGGGTCAGCGGTTTTTTCAAGGAGGTATTTCACATTGCTCTCTATATTTTTTTATTTGTTTGGATATGTTTAATAGTATCTTGATTTCTCATAAAGTCATTTGATTCCATTTGCTCCACTCTAATTTTGAAGGAATTATTCTCTTCAGAAAGTTTTTGAGATTCTTTTTCCATCTGACAAATTTGACTTTTTAAGGCATTCCTCTCCTCATTGGCTTTTTGGGCCTCTTTTACCTTTTGAGTTAATCTATCTTTTAAGGTGTTATTTTCTTCATTCAGGTTGTTGACTCTCTTTTCATGATTTTCTTGCATCATTCTCATTTCTCTTCCCAATTTTTCCTCCACTTCTCTTATTCAATTTTCAAAATCCTTCTTAAGCTGCTCTATGGCTTGTAGGAAGTCTTCATGTTTCTTAGAAGCTTTTGATGTGGGAGTTCTGACTGTGTTGTCTTCCTCCCATTCCATGCTTTGATCCTTTTTCTCCCCAAAGAAAGAGTCTAAAATTTGATTGCTGTTCTTACTTTGCTTCCTTTACCTGCTTATGTTGCTGCCAGTTAGTTACTTGATTTTTTAGCTCTGTGGAAGTCTGCTTACAGAGGGGAAAGCTCTGTCCCAAATTGCTGGAGTTTTCACAGCTGCCAGAGCTATTGCAAGGGTGCTGCAGCCCCCACTAGCTTTGGCTCACTGAAAACACACCCCAGGACAACCACTAAGACCACCATCTGGATCCAGACCACTCAATGCAAGAGCACTTAGCCTCTGAACGAACACTTGGCGCCCGTGCAGTCTGCAGGCCTGAAGCTCTGAAGCAGTCATGTGGAGGCAGCTGCAGGGCCACCATTTCTGCCACTTCCTTGCCTTAGAGGCAGTTTGGCCAGACTGCTTTTCTCCCTCAAATGTAGCTGAGTTCCACTGACCTTTCACTTTGTCCTTGTTTCTTATGGCTTGATAATTCTGGAAACTGCCACAGCTGCCACTGATCCACTCTCCTGAAGGATCCAGCTGCAGCTTTTCCTTGCTGCCCCAGAGCCAAGCTGTGGTTTCAGGCTGTGCTGGTTTCAGCTCCCAGTGTGCTGCAATGAGCCCTTCCTGCCAAGCTGGCTTCAGCGAGAGATGTGTTTTTCTTTATTTTTGCGAGTTTTGGAGCCTAAAATTTGTTTAGGGTCATACTTTATGGGTATTTGAGGTGGCTATGTGGGAGCTGCAGAACCTTGTTGCTTCTACACAGCCATCCTGTTATGAGTTATTTTTAGCCTTTTCAGAAATAGAGTGTCAGCAAAGGAGGCAGAGCATACTATGACCTGAAGTTTTTAGTCTTAAAAATCTTTAATTTGCTGTTGGCCCTCTAAATGTGAGATTTTCATCCAATGACCAATGGGTAGACATATTATTGGAGGAATTGAATAATATCAACTTTTTTTGTTAAAACCAAAACCAGAAGAAAGAATTTACAGCTTAATGAAAGGATAACTTCTATGTACTCCATGGAGAGGCAAATTAAGAAAGCAGTGGGTTTTATCATATTCCCCAAAGCAACACAAAACAATTTCATGAGAAATTTAGTCATCATGTATTGTAGCACTTATAATGATTATTTGCAAATTTATCTCTATGAAAATAATTGCAGTTTATGCCCCAGCATCAATTGCTTAAGAGAAACTGGCAGAGAAATTTTATGAAGAACTCATAAGAATCCCAAAACAAACCAATATAGATTATGGCAATTTACATGTAAAAAGTAGGAAAAGCTAGTAACAAGGATAATTATATAGGGAATATGGTTCAGGGGGGAAAAAGAGAAAGACCAAAGACATGTAAATTATACAGAAGTCTCATAACTCTATACTGTTATCCCTTCCACATTGCAGAGAATAAGGGTGTGGCACCACAACAATCTGGAAAATTCATGTAATATTTTTTTGGCCCTCTCTTGATATCATAGAAGATGTCTAATTTTTTTTCTTTTTCTTTATGGGGTGTTTACCTTATTATAAAATTTGGGCTGATATTATACAATACCATATTCATATTGTATTCATTTCTGAATTTCCAAACTTTTTTGTGTCATCTAATAGTCTTCTTCTGTCATCTGTGACTTCCACAAAACTCCCATTTAATTTCTTATGCAAATGCACAAGAATCAAAACCACAATGGGAAAAGTCACAATGTGGAAGGGATAACTATCATGAAATCTTTTTTAAAAAATATTTGGCAGGAACAAGATATGATGCTTATCAAACAAGAAAAAATGAAACTGACTACATTTTAACAGAAGGAGAAAAAACTTACTATTTTTTGTAAGTATCTCTGAGTGAGCTCTCTGTGCATAGTAAGATCACTGAATTGCAGAGCTACAATCAGCATTTATAATAAAAATGAGAAAGAATAATAATGAGAAAAAGACATAATTAAGATTTCAGAGTTATGAACTACAGCAAGGCAAAAGCTAATTGGGTGTCAAGAATTAATATAGTGGGACCGCAGGAGCAGAATAAATAGCAGCCTGTCTAAAGAGCGGGAAATTGGCCTAGGTCAGAAACAGAGAAGTTCAAAGCTCTCGTTACAATCAGCTTTGGGAACAGGCTTGTGATGAGCCATTGTACTTCCAGCCTAGACAAGATTAGGAGACCTGGTCTCAGAAGGAAAAACAAGGAAGTTACTGGAATAATTCAGGTGAGAGATAAAAAGGGCCTGAGCAAAGGGTATGACCCTGAAAGTGGAGAAAAGGAGATGGATGTAAGAGATGTTGTGAAGGAAGAATTAATGAGACTCAGCAACTGATTAGATATGAGGGATAATAAAAGTAAATAGTTGAGTATTTGAACTTAGGTGGCTGTATGCCTTCAATAGAAATGGAAAAAAATATGAAGTGTGATGGGTTAAGGGGAAAGGATAATAATAATATCTTAAATATTATGAGTTTGAGAGGCTTATTGGATATCCGGTTGGAAATGCTCAGCAGACTGGTGATACTAATGTAAAGTTAGAGCTTAGGAGAAAGATGAAGGCTAGATATGTAAATTTGGGGATTATCTACATAGACATGAAAACTGAACATAAGGGGCATTTTAAGGTAAACTAGTGGAAATGCGGAGAGAAAAGATGTAGCTCAGTGATGAGGGTCAGATTATCATGTGGCAGGATGTCTCAAAAGAATTTCAAAGACTCAGGTCAACTCCAAGCCAGAGAGATTTATTGTGGATTTGAGTTTTCATGTTCTGATAAGTGGCTAAGTTCCTTAGAGGAACTTACAAAAGATAGACAATTTTATAGGGTATATGATGTTAATTACATAATCAAATTTACATAGAATATAGGAATATGATTAATATTAGAAAGGCAGGAGGGGTTTGTTAAGGGATTAGGTAATAAGAGACGGGGTCCCTTTTATGGTTCAGTATTCAAATCCTGGTAATGCTGCTTTCTGATTGGCTAGCTATTGTGATCCTGTCTGGGCAAGACAGATGATGTGATTATGTTGGGTAAAAGAACATATCTGTCCAAATATGTGGATTAGTGCTGGGACAGTGGCCAGCTAGGGGCAGTGGGTAAGCTGTTCAGTGTGACCCATAAGGAAGTTAGAATATTGGTGTGGGGAACAGCTTTAGGATTCCATCATCTCCTCTCCCCAAAGAGCTGGGACCCAAAATCATCTGGGAAAAGGGATAAACGTCCTCCTTCTGTAGGTTCTTCAGGCTGACAAGGTGCATAGAACTGTCCCTGCCTCAATGGGTCCCAGAAAGGAGGGGGAGGATGAAAGTAAATACACATGATTCACATCCAGGGGACAAACAATGGTGTCTGGTTGCTGAGGTTTCTATTGGTGTTTGTCTGGTAGGATTATCTGGGAATTGGCAGCAGCCAGTTAGGAGAAGACAAAGTTGGCCAAGAGATTTATTCTATGAGGATCAAATAGTAAAAGGAGGAAAATAATAAGAAGGGGAGATAGGATAGGGTAAAGAATGGAAAGTAACCAGAAGCCCCAGGTGAAGGTGGTGCCACTAGGGGTTGGATCATGGTGGAACTCTTTCATACATCCTACCTTCTCTTATATTTTCTTAATCCTCAAATGAACCTGATGTGATTTTTGTTTAATTTTATTAATTTATTTATGTTGAGTTTTCTCCATTTCCATAAGTTTTAAATTTTCTTCCCTTTTCTGCCCCCTCCCACTCCAAAAAACATGCAATGGCTGTACACATACATTCTTATTAAACACATTTTCACATTAGTCCTGTTGCATTTAAGAATTATAAAGAATGAGAGAGAGCTTGGGGGACAGAGCCAAGATGGTAGTGTAGAAGAAACAAGCTTCTGCAGCTCCTACATAGCCACCTCAAATACCCCTAAAGTATGACCCTAAACAAATTTTAGGCTCCAAAACTCACAAAAATACAGAAAAACACATCTCACACTGAAGGCAGCTTGGCAGGAAGGGCTTATCACAGCATACTGTGAGCCACAACCAGCCCAGCCTGAAACCAAAACTTGGCCCCGGGGCAGCCAGGATGTGCTGCAGCTGGAGCCTTCAGGAGAGTAGATTAGTGGCAGCTGTGGCAGTTTCCAGACTTATCAAGCCATAAGAAATAAGGACAAAGTGAAAGGTCAGTGGAACTCAGCTAAATTTGGGGGGAAAAAGCAGTCTGGCCTAACTGGCTCCAGGTCAAGGAAGTAGCAGAAGCCTCCACATGGCTGCTTCAGAGCTCCCAGCCTGCAGACTGCAGGGGCAGGGCAAGTGTTCATTCAAAGGCTAAATGCTCTTGCATTGAGTGGTCTGGATCCAGATGGTGGTCTTGGGTGGTGGTCCTGGGGTGTGTTTTCAGTGAGCCAAAGCTGGTGGAGACCACAGCAGCCTCGCAATAGCTCCAGCAGCTGCGAAAACTCCAGCAATTTGGGACAGAGCTTTCCTCTCTGGAAGCAGACTTCCACAGAGCTAAAAAATCAAGTAACTAACTGGCAGCAACATGAGCAGGCAAAGGAAGCAAAGTAAGAACAGCAATAAAACTTTAGACTCTTTCTTTGGGGAGAAAAAGGATCAAAGCATGGAATGGGAGGAAGACAACACAGTCAGAACTCCCACATCAAAAGCTTCTAAGAAACATGAAGACTTCCTACAAGCCATAGAGCAGCTTAAGAAGGATTTTGAAAATCAAATAAGAGAAGTGGAGGAAAAATTGGGAAGAGAAATGAGAATGATGCAAGAAAATCATGAAAAGAGAGTCAACAACCTGAATGAAGAAAATAACACCTTAAGAAATAGATTAACTCAAAAAGAGGCCCAAAAAGCCAATGAGGAGAAGAATGTCTTAAAAAAATCAAATTTGCCAGATGAAAAAGAATCTCAAAAACTTTCTGAAGAGAATAATTCCTTCAAAATTAGAGTGGAGCAAATGGAATCAAATGACTTTATGAGAAATCAAGATACTATTAAACGGATCCAAACAAATGGAAAAAAATAGAAAGCAATGTGAAATACCTCCTTGAAAAAAACCACTGACCCAGAAAATAGATCCAGGAGAGACAATTTAAAAATTATTGGACT
>CM053580.1:185137531-185155267 GCA_028627135.1 Pseudochirops cupreus | reverse complement strand
CCAGGTCAATTGTTTTTCCAGTGAGATATTTTGCACTTTCTTCTAATTTTTCAATCTTTGTGTTCTGTTTGACTGACTCTTGTTGCATCATAGAGTCCTTGGCTTCAATTTGACTGATTCTAATTTTTAGTGAATTATTTTCCTCAATTAGTTTTTGGTGCTCCATTTTTACGGAGGTATTTTCTCTGGTTAGATTTTGGACCTCCTGTCCTAGTTCTCCAATTTTACTTTTTAAAGCTTTGTTTTCTTCTGTGAAATTTTATTCCAATTTGGTCACTGTAGATTTAAATTTATCTTCTACCTCTCTAATTTCATTTTTAAAATCCCTCTTGAGATTCTCCAAGAAATTCTCCAAGAATGCTTTTTGGGCTGGAGACCAATTCACATTTCCTTCTGTGGTCTCCAATGTGTGTGTAGAGTCCGTCTTGCCTTCTGAGTTTGGCTGTTCTTGCTCACTATAGAATGATTTGATGGTGCTAGCCTTTGCAGTTTCCTTCTTCCCCATTGTTGTTGCCTATATCCTGTATTTTAGGGTGGATATCTGCTTCCGGGGTGCAAGAGTACTGAGTTTCTCAGTTCTCTGGGCTGCTGCTCAGGCAGGCTCACTGTAGTAGAAGGGCAGGGCTGCAGTTTGCTGATTGACCAGGTGGTTCTAAAGCACACCTGGGCTTTTGTTGTTAGAGCTTGCTGGCTCCACCCACCTGGGCTTGGCTCTGTACAGTCTCCCTTCCCCTTTCCTCAGTGATTTCCAAGCCTGGGGCTGTTTACACTTATGCAAGTACTCTAGGTGGGGCTTTTACCTCTAGATTTTTTTGGGTGTGTCAGCAAGGGGGATGAGAGTCCCTAGATTTCATTCCTCCATCCCAACTTCTGAAAGTCTGGGCATGTAGCTTCAAAAATTCAGGCTGCGGGTTCCAAGCCCCAGGAAAAACCACTGACCCTGCAATGTGCCCCGCGTTCCCTCCTACCTAGTTCTGTTGGTCCTCTGCTCAGCGGGGAGATGGCTGCAGAAGCCTCCAGCTGGGTGAGTTTGCTGGGTGGGGCTTCTCAGTCTGCCGCCACTCTGTTCTCAGGTCCCAGTTGGTGCCACTCCTGTGTGCTCTGCGTTTTCCCTGCCCTGACCTGAGTAGGCACTTTTCTGGGCTGGGAATCTATCACTCTCCATCTCCCAATGGGTTCTGTCATTCTTAAATCCGCTCAAATTTACTTTTTAGCTTTTAAGGACGAAATTCTTGGGGAGCTTGGAGAAGTTACTGCTTACTTTCTGCCATCTTAGCTCCGCCCCCAAAGAAATACAAGTAATCAGAATAGAGAATGAGATGAGAAAACTCTTTTTGCAGGCGATATGATAACATACTTGGAAACTCCCAAAGACTCAACTAAAAAGTTAGTTGTAATAATTAATATTTTTTTAGCAAAGTAGCAAGATGTAAAGTAAATCTACATAAACCATCAACATTCCTATATATCAGAAGCAAAACCCTGTCAGAAGAGATAGTAAGATATATTTCCATTTAAAATAACTCTAGAAAATATAAAATACCTGGGAGTGCACCTGCCAAAACAAACCCAGAAATTATATGAGCAAAATTAGAAAACAAAACATTTTATACAAATAAAATCAGATTTAAATAATGGAGAATATTATATATATATATATATATATATATATATATATATATATATATAAGAGAATATTGAATAATAGAGAATAATAGAGAAATATTAATTGTTCATGGATAGACAAGGCCAATATATTTTTAAATGACAATTTTACCTTAACTAGTTTATATATTTGTCTTCTCAATTAAATTAGCAAAAAAATATATATATTTTACTGAGTTTGAAAGAGCAATGACAAATTTGGAAGAAAAACAGGTCAAGAATATCAGAGGAACTAAAGAACAAATATAAAAGAAGAAAGTTTAGCAATGCGAGGTCTTAAACTATATTATCAGGCAGAAATTATCAAAACTATCTGGTACTGGTTAAAAAATGGACAGGTATATCAAAATGCCTACATGACCTAGATATAAAGAGAAATATATTACCTATGAGACTATGGATAGGTCAACAATTTATGAATAAACAAGAAATAGCAGCGTGAGGCATAAAATGGATAATCTTGATTACACTAAATTAAAAAAGGTTTTGTAGAAATTAAACAAAGGTAAGCAAGATCAGAAGGAAAGCAGAGAATTCAGAGGAAAATAAGGACAACTTCTAAGATAAAATTCTCATATCTTAAATATACAAGGAACTTTGTAAAATCTATAAGAATATCATTCATTCCCCAATTGATAAATGATCAAAGGATATGAACAGGCAGTTTTCTGATGAAGAAATCAGAACAATTTATAGTCATATAAAAAAAATTCCCTAAATCATTATTGATTAGAGGAGTGTAAATTAAAACAACCTTGAGATATCATTTTGTACCTATCAGATTAACTAAAATGAATGAAGGGGAGAGGAATTTAGAAAAATCGGGCCATTAAATATTTGTTGGTAGAATTGTGAACTGATTCAACTATTTTGGAGAGCAATCTGGAATTATTCCTGAAGAGTTACTGAACTGTTGTACCCTTTGAACCAGGAATACCATTACTTGATCTGTCTCCCAACATGAATAGGAGAAAAAATGAGGAAAAAGACCAAATATTTTAAAAGAGTTATATCTAATACAGGATATGATATAAATTATAAAATACATATATCATAATGCTATATAAATATAAATATATTTCATTTATTATTTTATATTTTAGCATATTTTAACTGTGTTCTTTGTGGTGGCAAAGAACTGGAAATTGCGGGGCTGCTCATCAACTGGGGAATGGTTGAACCAGTTGTAGTACATGATCATGATGGAATATTACTATGCTATAAGAAATGATAGGCTTAATAATCTTAGAAAAATATGGACAGACTTTGATGAAACAATGACAAGCTAAATGAGTAAAACCAAGAGAATGTTGTATGTAATAATAGCAATATTGGTTTAAAAACAACTTTGAGTGACGAAGTCATTTTGACAATTATAAATATCAAAATTAAATCCAATAGATCTATGAAGGAAGGTACTATCTGCATCCTGAGAAAGAGCTGCTAAATAGAAGTATGCATAGAATTATTTTACACCCATCCCCCCATACGCAGATATACATATGTTTGTATATCTGTGTGTGTATTTGTGTGTGTGTGTATACTTGTGTATGAAAGCAGTCATCTATAGGGGAGTGAAGAAAAAAAGTGAAAAAAGAAACTTGCGTGATAACTTCAATATATATTTTAAAAAAGAATAACAAGTACATACTAGGTTTGCAGTTTCATATGCAATCATCTTTTTTGTATTCTATTTTGTTATGGAAATGCTCGTTTTATCTCTCAAGTTCAGAATAAAAAAAATGAAAGGAGGATTAAAAACGTTGTAGAATTGGGCATTGAAATGCATCATATTCAATGCGGGAAGAGTGGGATAGGGAAATGAAGATCAAAGAGGAAAAATAATACCAGGGAAGAATAGCCATATGTAAAGCAGACATTCAGATCCTCATGGGGAAATTGAAAGAGAAAAAAGAAAAGAAGTTGAAACTAGGGGATTGCCCATCAGTTTGGAGATTGTCTGAACAAGTTGTGGGATATGAATATAATGGAATGTTTATTACACTATAAGAGAAAAGGTAAAAAAAAAAACCCATAATTTCAGAGAAATCTCAAAAGTATAATTGATTCAAATCAGCAAAAGAAGAGAACAGTTGACACAAGGAGAACAGTATTATAAAGAAAAATAATTTTCAAAGATTTAGGAAATATGATCAAATTAAGGACCTACCATGTCTCTAGAGGACATGTGAAGCGTATTAGGCACCTCTTTACATAGAGTCCTTAAAAAGTCAAAGTATAGAAAGATGTATATGTAGTAACAGAATGGTCTCCAGAGCTTGGTTGGCTACATCTCCCTGTCAATGTTCTAGGGGTGCCCCGCAAAGGAATATAGGGACTTTATAATGTTATCATTCAAGCCTACATCCAGCGTATTCCCTCCAACATCATCACCAATGACAAGTGCCCCAATACACTCTAATTCACTAATATCCCTCAAAATCATCAACAAGCAATTAATGCCAATACCTATTATTATTACATCCAATTAAATTTTTAAACAACCAATCAGTAAACATTAATTAAGCACCAACCTTGTGCTAAGCACTGTGCTGAGCTTTGGGGATACGAGGCCAAAAAAAAATGGTCCATACTCAAGGAACTTTTAATCTTATAGGGGAGACAGGATGAAAACAAATATTTTTAAAACTAGCTATATATGGGATAAAGAGGAAATATTAGTAATGAGAAGGACTTAAGCAGTATTTGCGGAAAATTCCTATAGAAAGTAGAATTTTACTTATGACTAAAAGAAAATGAGGAAGAGCAATAGAGTAGAAGAGGAGAGTTCCAGGTATGGTGGACAACCGGAGAAAATACTTGGAATAGAAAGATGGAATGTCTTGTTCATGGAACAGCCAGTAGGCCAGTGTTGCTGGATCAAAGAGTAAATTTCAGGAAGTAAGGTTTAAGAAGACTGGGGATGTGATAGAGGTCTAAATTATGAAAGGCTTTGAAATTGATATGATAAGAGTAATATAAAAATGATTAATTTTGTAGCAGTATTCAGTATACATCAGCAAAAAGAGGGGCTACCTGGACAAAGAAGAGATAAGTTGCAACAGGACTTCTAGCCTGAAGTTGCCAAATGAGAATAATGGGTAAGGTATGGAATTAGAGAAGAAATATAAAACTCTAGAGATAAATCAAAGGAAGAATGAACAAGACAGAGTAAAAGTTTGTGTCTAGGAAGCATAAAGATGACTATGTAGTTTCTAATCTGGAAGATTTAGGATAATGGTAACATATAATTCTCATTCTTTTTTTTAAAAGACCTCATGAGCAGAAAACTACCTAAGGAATAGAATTTCAGGAATATTGCATAGACCTTCCTGACCAAAGTAGTAACCATTTTTTTGCGTGTATGTTTGGAGGGGAAAAGTAGGACAATTGGGGTTAAATGACTTGCCCAAGGTCACATGGCTAGTTTTGTGTTAAGTGTCTGAGTCTGGATTTCAACTCAGGTCCTCCTGACTCCAGGGCTGGTGCTTTATTCACTGTACCTAGCAGTCTCAAGTACCTATTCTTTTGATACTATAGGAAAACATTGCTAATGTTCTATTAATTGGTTGTAGAACAGTATGAATTGCCAAAAAAAAAAAAGTTACAAGGATGTAATTCCAAAAAAAACATTGTGATAAATATTTTAATTAGGCAATTAGATAAATAAAATATGAGGGTTTAGTGACCTGTAGTTGGACAATTTTGTATTAATAATGTAACTGTGAAATGATGCTGACTAGAATGGCTTTATATTTGGCATGCCTCTATTTGAAATTCCTTGGGGTATATGGGGTACTCAGAGAAGACTAGTAGGTCTGATGTCAGGGTTGCCAACCCTTTTTCAGGGATACTTTCAAACTTTGGCATCTACCTGCCACCCCACTCTCACCTGTGCCTCCAAGAAGTTGTAACATGCATAGAGGCTACATCCTGGTAAAAACATTTTGGTGAATTGGCTAAACCAGGTAAATTGGGGGACATTATCCCAGGCATGTGAGGAATTCCCTCAGTAAAAAGAATGGGTGAACACAATTTGTTCCAATGGCCATTAAGCAGGTCCTGAGTAGCACTTAGAGTTTGGTCAGGCATTGAAGATGTCAATTATTCACTGCATCCCAGTCTATTGCCAGTAGTCTTGCCACTGGACTTTGATGAATTCAGAAGAGAGAATAAAACTGATGATTCCATGTAGCTCTGCGTCACCTAAATCCATTTCATGTATGAGTCAAAAGACATCACCCATACCATTTTACTATTTGTATCTACCTAGAAGTCGTGTGGCAATAGGAAGTGATGGAGTAGCAGGTGTGGAATCTGCAGTGGAATAGCAGGTATGGGAGCTACAGTCACAATTCTGCACACAAGGGGCCTAAACCATAGCATCATCTTCTCATTGGGCTGAAGCGGCAATGGAATTGGCAGTCACAAAGGTGTCTGAGCATTTTTTTTGAAGATCGTATTGGTATATATAGTGTGACTTGTTATTCTAGATTTTTTAATTGATGTAAACATTGATTTCTATTAATTTATTTTTTAGTTTTCAACATTAACTTCCACAAGATTTTGAATTCTAAATTTTCTCCCCATCTGTCCACTCTCCCTATCCCAAGATGGTGTGCATTCTGATTACCCCTTCAAACAATTTGCCCTCCCTTCTATCATACCCCCTTTCCCTTTCTCTTATCTCTTTCCCCTGTAATTTCTTGTAGGGTAAGATTGATTTCCATACCCCATTGCCTATATGTCTTCTTTCTCAATTACTTGACCTTTTATCTCTTTGTCAATGTAGAGCTCTGCTTCCAGTAGGGGAGAGGGGTTGTACTGTCCTAAGCTTCAGAGGTTTTGTGCAGCTGTTTTCAGAGATACTTCTAGGGACCTATAAATTTTCAGTTCTTCCAAGGTTGTTTAATCAAAGTAAAGGTGTTTACTCTTCTCCTGGTTTGTGCTCTGGCCTGTGACTGATGTCAAGCACTCTTTTCTGCTTTGGAACTGTGAGGATTCCCTCTCCACTGCTGCCACATGCTCCACCACATCAGCACTCCTCCTCATCCCAGGATTGCCACCCAGAACTGCCACCTAGATCAAAGCATGGGCAAAGCAAGAGAATCCTGCCTTAGCACCAGCAAAGTGATCCCTGCAATCCCACTGTTATCAACCACTTGAAACCCCCCATCTGTGGGCTGAGAGCTCTAGAAGCAGCCACTCTACTGCTGCCACTGTGACCCCCACTGCCACTGCCAATGCCAACTCCAATGTCCCAGGGCTGGGGATTGATCACACTCTATCTCATACAGGTCTGACTCCTGTTGACCTTCCAGGTTGTGTTGGGCTGGATATTTGTTTCACTCTGTAATTTTGTGAGTTCTATTGCTCCAGATTTTTTTGAGTCTTTTTTATAGCTATTTGGAAGGGTTTGGGGGAGATCTCAGGCAAGTCCCTGCTTTTACTCTGCATTTTTAAAGAATCATACTGCTTATCTCCTAGAATGTGGAAGGGTCTAGAAAAGATGCCCTAAAATTCATCTGCTTCACCTAACCTAACCCTTGCCAAATTACTATGACAAGAAGGCATCCTACCCTGTGGACAAAATACATGCAAAAAAAATCTACAAAACTTTTGCATTGGTACATGGAATCTGTACACTCTTATGAATGACATAAAATTCAGTAGACATGAAAGACCAACAGCTCTTATGTCAAGAGAACTCAGCAGGTGTTTCTGAGTAAAACAAGGCAGGCAATTCAGGGCCAGTTTACCAAAGTCAGACCTGGATACATGTTCTTCTATAGTGGCCTCAGTGATGAGAAGGATTGTGAAGTTGGTGTAGGTTTCTCAATCAAATATAATCTAGTCAACAAGTTTGTATACCTACCGAAAGAAATAAACAACAGACTCATGACAATGCAACTGCCACTTTCAGGAAAGCACCATGTCACTATAATTAGTGTATATGCTCACACCATGATGAATATTGATGAAGTAAAAGAAAAAAATATGAAGACCTAAAGACCCTCACCATCAATGCTCTCAATGAGGAAAAGCTTATAATTCTGAATGATTTTAATGCCAGAGTAGGTGCAGACTATTTTACATGTGTGTGTCCATGTTGCATACACACATATAAACACAAACATATATATACACACATGCACATATACATATGTATGTATGTGTGTGTATGTATGTATGTATGTATCAGGGAGTCTTGGGAAGAATGGAGTGAGAAACAGCAACAGAAATGGTCACTTATTAATGAAGATTTGGGCATCTCATGACCTTCTTATCACCAGCACTGCCTTCAATTTACTTAAACACAACAAATATTCATGGATGCACCTTCATGGCAAACATGGGCATTTAACAGACTATGTCATTATAAGGAGAAGAAACATACAGAATGCGAGAATGACAAAGGTAACATGTGACACAGACAGCTGGATCATAAACTTATCCTCTCTATACCAAACATATAAATTCAACAAATATAGAGCCCCAAGGCAAAATGACTACCAGAAGACTTAATATCAGCAGATTAGAGTGCTTTTCTATGCATAAACAATCCATTGCTAACTTGGAGAGAAACCTGAGCCAATACACACAACAGTAGAGCACAAAAGGAGTGGGCAGCTTTCAGAGATTAGGCTAACAGCACCACATTTATTCATTTGGGCTGGAACATTCACAAACGTCAACATTGGTTTGATAAACATTATGGGAAAATTCAGAAGTTACTAAATGAAAAACAAGAACTCCACAGAGTTTATTAGCAGGATAGTTTGTCCATCTCTAAGAAGTCAGTATTTAACTAAATCAAAAGTAAAGTGCAAGCGAAACTTAGAGAGCTGTAAGATTCTTGACTCAGAAAGAAGCAGATGGAATTCAGTTTTATTCTGATAGTAACAATCCAAAGTACTTTTATGATGCCCTGAAGAATAATTAGGGGCCAAAGCCCTGTGGTACATCTCAGCTACTCAGCACTGATGGGGGCATATTGGTTAGTGATAAGGACATGATCCTGGACAGATGTACTGAACAGTTTCATAGTGTTCTCAACAGACTGATGAAGCATTGACTTTTCTAGTTGAACTTCCAATTGAAAAAGAGCTTTTGCTTGTCATTAGGCTCCTCTTGTCTGACAAAGTACCTAGTGCTGATTCTATTCCAAGTGAGGTCTACAAGGAAGGGGGTCCACTGCTCATAACAAAAACTGTTTGAAATCTTCTGGGTTTTTTGGCAAGTTTTATCCCCTAGGAGTTCAAGGATGCCTCCACTGTCCATTTCTATAAAGGAAGCAGAAATAGGTTGCCCTGTGACAATCACAAGGTGTCTCTCTTTTAGTTATTGCCAGCAAAATTCTTGCCAGAGTCCTCCTTAATAGGTTGATCCTTCCCCTGGAATATGGTCATCTACCTGCGAGCCAATGAAACTTTAGGAAAGGCTGAGGAATGATTGATAAGGTGTTTGTTGCCTGACAACTCTAGGAGAAATTCCAGGAGCAGAGCAAAGGTCTACATACAATGTTCATCAATCTGACCAAGGTCATTTCTAATCATGAGGGCATGTGGGAGATTATGACATTTGACTCATTGGTATTGTGATGATTTCATGGCAGCATTCTTTCATGAGTTCTGGATTATGGACGATGTTCTCATCCTTTTCTGGTCACTAATGGTGTAAAGCAAGGTTGTGTGCTTTCTCTCATGATGCTTACAGATACCTTCAATGAAGACAAAAATGGCACCAGGGTCAGCTACCACTCTGACATGAAAATAATTAATATGAGAAGGCTACCAGCCAAGAATAACGTGTAGAGAGAGTTAGTGCACAACTTGTTTTGCTGTTGTTGTTCACAGATAATTGTGTACTCAGGGTAGTTTCTGAGAATGAGATGCAATAGCATGGATTGATTTTCTGTTGCTTGTGCTAATTTTAACCAGGCAATTAACACTAAGAAAACAGAATTTCTTCACCAGCCAGCACTACACCATCCGTATGTAGAATCATCAGTGGAGAAATTTTAAATGCTGTGGATAAGTTCACTTACCTTGGCAGTATACTTTCCAGATTTTCATAGATGATTATCTTATTGTACACATTGACAGAGCCAGTTCCATGTTTGGGCAATTCCAAAGAAAAGGGTGAAATAGAAGAAATATTAGGCTTCCTGTCAAACTGAATGTCTATAGAGCCATTATGCTGACTTCACTGTTGTATGTAAAACCTGGACAGTTTACCAGCACCATGCCAGGAAATTGAATTTCTTCCATTTTAATTGTCTTGAGAAGATTTGGAAGATCACCTGGCAAAATAAGGTGCTAGACACTAAGGTCCTTCTCAAGCTGAATATTTAAGTATTCAAACTCTACTTCACAGAATGTAACATTGATGGCCTGGTCACATTGTTCCAATGCCAAAGGATGCCTAAAAGATTATTTTACATGAAACTCACACAAGTCAAGTGCTTACAGCAAGGTCATAAAAAGTGACACAAGGACACTCTCGAGGTAACTCTGAAGAACTTTGGAATTGATTTTGAAACATGGGAAGCACTTGCACAGGACCACCCAACATCACACACACATGTCAAAGAAGGTGCAATGGACTATGAGCAAAACAGAACTGTAGTAACTCAAAAGCAACATAAGATGTAAAAATTTAGAGACATCCCATTCCAAATGTTCATTTATGTCCGAACTGTGGTAGAGACTTCTGAGCTCATATTGGTCTGATCAGCCACAGTTGGACCACTGTGTATTAACCCTGACATAGTGATGTCATTTTGATCTTCTTCAAGTACGAAGGACCACAACCAACCAACTTGAAATTTTAGCACGTAATATTTTAAATTAAAATGTAATGCTTTGATCTCTGTAAAAATTAAAATCTTTCGAAGAGGTAACACACTGAGGATAATTATGATATTTAAATGTTTCTGAGATTCTTGGAAGCAAGTAAATATATGGGAAAGATAGTTAAGGACGACAGTATGAGAATGTAAGCTTCTTGTGGGCAAGGACTGTTTTCTTTTTGTCTTCAAGTCTCTGAGGCCTTAGTAAGCGCTTGGCACTTAGTAAGTGTTTTCCAATTGTTTATAGGATGAATGAATGAATCCTCAACACTATTAAGGAATTTTCTCTCCTCTCTGAGTAAAGAAGGAACCAGCCAGTGAGGACCCAATTTTTAGGGCATGATCTATGTTTGGGCAGCTAGTTGGTGCAACAGATAGGAAATAAGTAAGGAAGACCTGAGTTCATATCAGATTTCAGACACTGACTAAGCTGTGTAACCCTGGGCAAATTGCTTAACCTGTTTGCCTCAATTTCTTCATCTATAAAATGATGATAATAATAGCATTTATCTCCTGGGCTTTTTGTGGTGATCAAATGAGACAGTAATTTTAAAGTGTTTAGCACAGTGCCTGGCACATTGCAAGCATTATATAAATGTTAACCATTATTATTATTGTTTTTGTTATACCTTATGCTCTGCCTGTCATTTGAGCCTTCTACTGTAAGTTTTTTTACGGAAAGATAATTTCCATGCCTCAGAGCATGCATTAAACTTGCGACTATATTGTATTTGCTCTACGGATCCTTATTTTAGCTGATTCTCATTTAAAACAGATGCTTAATATGTCTATTTCAAAATGTTTTAATATGAATCATCACTTATGCTCTTAATCCTAACTGTATTCCTTGCCACTCATACACCACTGAACCAGAACTCCATGGACCATGAAGGAACTAAGGCACTCAAATGATGTGCTTCTTGGGGATATATTGTCCTAACTGGCAAGACTCTACAATATCTAGCTTTCTCTATTACCCAACCATATGTCAATACTATTATATTCTTACCATTCAGCCTTCTACTACACTCACCTCCTTCCTTCCTATTTTCCACATCTTGCTCTAGGAATAGCAATTAATCAGCACTCCCCTTGCATTTAATAAGAACATGTCAGTTATCACTCCTATTGCTCTCTTCACCAGCCCTATGCTTTCCCAGAACAAACACCATGAGATTTAGTGACAGATTTCATTCAAATGGGGGTTGGGAAAAGAAAAGATGATATACATTGTATGAAACTGTATGTTTTGTTCTGAATCATAAAGAAACAAACACATTAGACACATATATCAGTTTCTTAGTTTTATAGAGGAAGGTATCTCTCCAAGGAATTTCTCTTATTTTGTTTTAAGATCTAGATCATATCACACTAGCATAAGGAAATACTCAATCTCAGTGGTAGAAATTGGAATTCCAACAGTAGTTAAGCACCATTTGCATAAAAGAATAACCTCATCAATTGCTAAATCATTACAAGGAAACTATGTCTAATGAACTTACAAATGCAAAATAGAGTAAGTGACCTGAGAGAGATTAGGAAATGATCCACATGAGAGATGAATTTTCATTTACATCCAAATTTAAACTTATGAAGTAACGCTTTCTTTTCTTTTTCATTTCAATAGAAAGACGCAAGGAATGAATACTTTAGCTCAGAAATATCTGAATTTAGTGAACAGAAGTGCAAACTAATGAAAACTACTGCTTAGTTTAAATAGAGGGGAGAGATGTTTAGTATTTATCTAAATGATTTTTCAGAATCAGGAAATGTTCTCCAAATTCATCTAAATGCAATCCAACTAATATGAAGTAAAAAAAAAAAATGACAGGAACAATACTTTCACTTCAGGAACAATCATTCTTCCATGAATTGAATTTCCTGGGGGGAGAGAAAAAGAGTATAAAATGCAAAAAGAAGAATAATTTATTGAAGGATGGGAAAAGTAAAAAAAAAAAACTTAAACTTATGTTAAACACTTAAGATAAAAATACTTAAACATTGTGATAAAACCAGCAAAAGTAAGCCTCTTCTATATTTTTGGCATTTAACTCTTTTTAAACATTATCATCTCACTGCCATGTCCCAATGGTATCTCCCACCCAATTCTCCCTTATAAGAAAGTATAGCTAACCAAAACAGTCCAACTCTTTCATCAAGTTTAATAATACATTACATCTATTCCCCTGAGTGGCAGAATGGTGCCGTAGAGAGAACATGGGATCTAAAGTTGGAAGACTTCAGTTCAAATCCAAGATCCACAACTTTCAATATAGGTGACCTTGAGGAAGTCACTTCAGTTCTTGTGTTAAAGTTTTAGTTTTCTCATCTACAAAGTGAGTTGGTTGTACTATGTGACTTCTGATATTCCTTCATCTCTAAGTTTATAATTCTATGACCCTTTTGCCTTGAAAAAGAGAGAAAGTAGAAGACATTTCATGCGCCAGTCAAGATTTGTCACTGAGTTGATCAGATTTCTGGATTCTTTCAGTGCTATCTTCCTTACTGAATGATTCTTCTCATGAATCAACTTAAATAATTTTTAATTTCTTCTTTTTTATTACTAAAACTTAAATACATAAGAAATAAAAAAGAAACATATTATGAAATTAAATATTGAAATTTAAATACAAAATAAGAAAAGGGAAAAAAGCATGTTATGTGCATAGTAGAATGCAAGAGAGGATTCAAAATATATAATAATAAATTTCATTTCAAGGAAGCCTACGTAATAAAAACTACATGTTTTATTGAGATCTTTCCATCTTTATTTGCTTCCTCGTAAGTTTTCTTTTGTTTTTTGCTGTATACTTTTTACTTTTCCCTTTTTTTCCCATTCCTCCCCCCCTCCAGAAGGCTATAATTAAGTACTGATATATTTATGTATAGATAAATGCATAGTTATATGCATGTACATTGGTATATACATACACATACTTCGTATATAGACATATGCTTTCCCTAACAAATTCTACTCCTGATCTTTGTTTTTATTTGTGTGTACCTCTCATTTTCTTTTTTTTTAATCTCTGTAGAGCTCTGCTTCCGGAGGGGAAAGCTCTGTCCCAAATCGCTGGGGTCCTCCCAGCTGCCAGAGCTCTTAGGAAGTTGCTGGATGCCTCTGCCACTTCCGGCTGACTGAATAAAAATGAACCACAGGACCAAAGCCCAAGGCTGCGATCTGGATCCAGGCCACTCAACGCGAGAGTACTTGGCCTCTGAAGGATCGCTTGGTCCCCCTGCAGTATGCAGGCTGAAAGCTCTGAAGTAGCAATGCAGAGGCGGGTGCAGAACCTCCGCCTTTTGCTTCTCAGCCCTGGAAGCATTTCAGCTGGACCGCTTTTCTCTCACAACCTCACAAGCCCCACTGACCTAGTTCTGGATCCTGCTGCAGCTGCTGCCAATCCACTCACCCAAAGCTCCAGCCAGGGCTTGGCTCCTCTCGTCCAGCCGCCCCCAGGACACAGCCAAGGTTTCAGGCCAGGCTAGTTTCGGTTTGCAGTGCTGATATGGTTCCTCAAAGCTGAGCTGACTTTAGTGGAAAGTATCTTTGTGTGCGTTTTGGAGTTCTAGGATTGGTTTAGAGTCCTATTTTATGGGTATTTTGGGGTGGCTATGTGAGAGCTGCGATATGTTGCTGCTCTTACGCCGCCATCTTGGCTCCGCCCCATCACTCATTTTCTATCCCTCCTGATTCCACTGTAGACTTTTTGCCATGGCTTTCAAGTATTTTGATGTTTATCAACATTTTTCTTCTCAATATATTTCCTAGGTAAATTGTTTTTGTTATGACATATCTTATATTTTCTTCTATATTTTAAAATTTTTTGACTACTTTACTATTTCTTGTTGCTTTATGCTGTCATTGGCTTCTGTTTCATTCATTCTAATTTTCACAGTTTTGTTACATTGTCACAGCTTTGCACCTCCTATGCCAGCTGTTAATTTCTTTTCCATTTCTTTACTGGCATTCTCCTTTAATTTATAGAAAATATTCTTCCAGAGGAAAAAACCAATGGAATCTGAATGCAGATCAAAGCATACTACTTTCACTTTAGGGAAGAGGGAGAAGGGAGAATTTGGACCTATTTTTTCAAAGAATGTTAAAATTATCTTGGAAAAAGTTACTGAAAAAGCTACTTATTAACTTGCTTCATCTCTTCCAGAAATTATTTTTGAATTTGTGACCAAGCTGAGGCTTGCTGTTTTTTACTTTACTAGAAGATATTTCAGAATAATTTTCTTCTGAGTTTCTGTATTGTGTCCCTATCCCTATAATAGTTTGTTGGTGGTGTTTTGTTTTTGTTTGCTCATTTTTCCAGCTTACTTTCTGATTTTGAACTTCATATGAGGGCTGGGCTGGAGGAAAAATTTTAATCATGTTGTTGCTTTGTTTGGTTTTTGAGAGTTATGTCATTCCATTATCTCAGAGACAACTCAGATTGAGGACCTGCAAGCTTACAGTGTTTCCAAAATGATCTTGTCCAAGGCAATGTCTGATAGTGCCCCTTGGTCTGAGCTCTGCAAATTTCTCACTTGAGTTCGAGTACGAGCAACAACAGCAAACTGCTGCTAGACTCACTATCAGTCAGCTGTGAAGATCTACTTATTCAGAGAGACAGAACTGCAATCCCTTTGATCTGAGATTCTTGCCCTGGATTTTTCTTTGTAGGCTTCAGATTGAGGTAGGAGCTAAACCTGAGACCAAGTGTCCAGGCCACTTGCAGTAATCAGTATCTTACTTCTGAACTTCCTTCCTGTTTCGTACACTGCCCAGAGCTAGAAACAGAACCTCAGCCTAGAATTCCACCCATGAGTGAAGGTTCCATTCTTTGGATCTGTACAAAACTTATCAGTAAGTGATAAGGCTGCCACTTGATACTTGCTTGGATTCTTCATGAAGTCAAGGTGACCTGGCATGGGTCAGGTATCTCTTCTTGCTCTGGTAGATACCTTTTTCATGTACTAGATTATTCCTGACTTTGCACCCTTGTCCAGACTCTATTCTATCCTAAATATCGATAGTTCTGTCTATTTCCCTTTGCCAACCTAGACTATAAAAATGATTTGTTGTGATTTTTTTCTCTTAGATTTTCCCATCAGGATTGGGTCTAGTGTATTTTCTAGATCTGTTTGGAGGGGCTTAGGGTGGGGTGGGTGAGCTTAAAATACTTCTTTCTACTACTCTTATCTTGGCCACTTCACTTTGGCTAAATTTAAATAAGTTCTCAAGGTTATCTAAGTTATTCATGTTTATCATATATGTGTATATATGTATTATATACATTTATTTATATATGTGTATGAATATGTGGATTTGTATATGTGTGTATGCATATGTATATTAGACATTTTCCTCTGCTTTTACCTCCTTGAGTTATAAGCACTGTTTGGTACTGCTATAAATAGGTAGTTGAATATCAGTCAGTATCTTCTTTAGGTCCTAGCCACTTCCCAATAGTTTTGGTTCATAAATCCAAACTGTAGTTGTGTTGATATTTATTTAGAATAATTGAGAAATATCCTAGCATTTAGCCAAGAATTTTGCTTTTGAAGCAATAAATGTCAGTTATAAGAATCCCTTTTGTTCACAAATGGCAAAAGATGATTTCTACATATGATACAATGATGATTAAAATATTTTCAGTCATTAGAGCAAGTCTATGCCTTGTACACAGAGGCTTCAGCACTTTAATATATATGCGGTGCTAGGCAAAATTTGGTGGGATGCATATTTTCAATGCTATAATAAAAAGATGAAGTCAATTCTTCTCACTCTTCTTTGAACTTTTAATCACACAGAGTGCTAAATTATCTTTTTTGATGATACAAAAGGAAAGCAGTTAAATTGATACCTATTTCTTAGTCTCTCTTAGATGTATGGGTAGCAAAAATTCCATCTTTGCCAACAAAAATATTCCTGCTTTATATTGCTACTTGAAAAGATATAAAGAAAATGTAACTTTATCTACATAACTGTTCCTTTGCTTTCATCTCTTGAGAGGAGAAAGCATAGTATAGAAGAAAAAAGTACTGGGTTTGAGGTCAAAAGACCTGGGTTGGAATCTTACTATTTGTCACCTCAGGTAGGTCACTTAGCCTCTTCAGGCTTCATTTGGTCCATTTGTAAAATGACTATTTTTGACTTGATGACTTGTAAGATCCCTTACTCTTCAAAACTGGTGATCGTATGTTTCAACCAAACATGCAATACATGCATATATTATTATTTATAAATATATAATATAATAGAGAAGATATCACTATCAATGAAATATATATGTACATACATCACTGGTTTTGTTGTTACTGATATTGTACAATATAAAATTTTGTCACCTAAGTTATTCATTATCATTTATAAAAGTGAGTTTCCTCCATTACACATATAATATACATATACAGATTATCCCTAAAGTAATAGTGCAGTTTTAAGCTTTAACACTGGTAACCCAGATAGGCTAGGAACAGTTTCCTGAAAGACAAATCTGTGACACCTGCATATTAGTAGAGAAATATGCCTCCTGACTCCCTGAACAGAGGGAGATCTCTGGACTCATGGCATTTTGCATGGTGTATATGAAGCAGTTATGAATGATGATTGTTGGAGAGACTGAAGAAAAAGAGAAGTGCAGAAGAGTTAGAAAGAGAAGGTGAAGAGATGTAAGGAGTATACTTGGAAGGGTGGGTGGAAGATCTCCCACGATGTTCAGGTATATAGAGAAATTTAGCCCCTGAATTGCCTGTGATTACAGATGCATTTAATCCCACAAATTGTTAAGAATGGACTTGTGTGTTTGCTCACTCCTCAGTTTAGTTAAGATTTAATCTTGTTTCCAAGTCAAAGAATATACTCCTGCATCAGCATACTCATGGATTCTATAGCCTGTACCAATGGTGTCAAACTCAAACAGAAATGTATCTGTGCAGCCGCATGCTGACTTAGAAAATCACTAACTAATATTATATTATGTTGTTATGTATTTTGTTAAATATTTCTCCAGTGATATTGGTGGCACTGGGAATTTTGCAGCCCCATGCTCTTCTCTCAAACATACGTTAATCTGTAAAACTTTACCTAATTTCAGGGTTTTTTATACTTTTAAAAATTTTATTTTTGGGAGCCAAGATGGCGGTGTAGAAGCAGCAACATATCGCAGCCCTCACATAGCCACCCCAAAATACCCATAAAATAGGACTCTAAACCAATCCTGGAACTC
>CM053580.1:185119156-185137031 GCA_028627135.1 Pseudochirops cupreus | reverse complement strand
TTTACAGTATCAGCCTTTATACCTAGATCATGCACCCATTTAGACTTGACTTTGGTGTATGGCATTAGATGATGGTCTATACCCAGTTTCTGCCATACTATGTTCCAATTTTCCCAGCAATTTTTGTCAAATAATGAGTGAGACCTCATTTCTTAAATATATAAAAAATTGAGTCAAATTTATAGAAATAAGAGTCATTCCTCAATTGATAAATGGTCAAAGATTATGAAAGTTTTCAGACCAAGTAAACAAAGCTATTTATAGTCATATGAAAAAATCCTTGAAGTCACTATTGATTAGAGAAATACAAATTAAAACAACTCTGAGCTGCCACCACACACCTATCATGTTGGCTAGTATGACAGAAAAGGAAAATGACAAATCTTGAAGGGAATGTGGGAAAATTAGAACACTAATGTACTATTGGTGAAGTTGTATACTAATTCAACCACTCTCACGAGCAATTTGGAACTAAGCCCCAAAGGTTAAAAAACCATGCATACCCTTTGACACAGAAATACTCCTACTAGGTCTGTATCTCAAAAAGATAACAAACTAAAAGAAAAAAGACCAATATATGAAAAATTATTTATAGCAACTCATTTAATGGTAATTATTAGTGAATCACTATACTTATTTCAAAAATAATTATGTAGCTGCTTAATGGTGCTTCCCTTTAATGTGTCTTAATAGAATGTGTGTGACCAAAATGGAAGTAAAAAAAAAAACCATGTATTTGAGGGGGTAGGATGTTGTGGTAGGACTAGGGTTCTCCTGTTTTCTGCAATGGGGATTTGTTTTCCCTGGGACTTTATTGGCCCCTTTCTTCCTTGTCAAATCTTCCTGGTCACTTAAGGTCATGAATAGTCCAACAAGTCACATAAAGTCAAGATCCTTCAAAATGGTGAATCTCTAAAGACCATGTGAGCCATCATGACCTTCCCTCAAAATGACCTCATAGCCTTATGAGTTTTCATTTGGAGAAAAAGTATCCATTGTAATTTTGAAGGAATTATATTTTTGAGTGAGTTTTTGGACCTTCTTTTCCATTTGGCCAATTCTGCTTTTTAAGGCATTCTTCTCATTGGCTTTTTGGCCCTCTTTTGCCATTTGGATTAGTTTATTTTTAAGGTGTTATTTTTTCCCCCAGTATTTCTGGGGTCTCCTTTAGCAGTCTGTTGACTAATTTTTCATGATTTTCTTGCATCACTCTGTATCAACAATGCAATATTCACAATGCCTATAGCAACTATAAATGTACTGATATGGTTATTAATCACAAAATGTAACAGGCTCTCAACATGGGAAATATATCTAGAACATTTGTTCAAATACTAGAAAACTGAGTCTCACACCAGAAAGTCAAAGCCATCACAGTAGTTATAAAGTTGGCACATGTAATTAATGTAGTAAACACCTACATTCTCAAGCCTTCAAAACAGGACGGGCTACCTCAGGCAAAGATCCTCCTCTCCTCACTCACAGCAACTGCTCAGCATTCACGCAGCTTGCTCCCAGCAGCTCTGGCCCCCCGCAGTTCCCATCCCTGTCAGTCCTCAGCAGGAGTCCTTAACAGAGATTCTAGATGGCTCAAAAATAGGATTTCATGCCACAGCCAAAGCCATTGCCACTGCCACTGCTTCCAGTCACCACTGCACAGACTCTAGCTTGGCTCTGGCTTCCTCTTGCTCTACCCCTTCCTGCTACATCAGCAAGTTCAAGGGGCATGGAAGATCTTCAAATCCCATAACCATTACATACTCACATTTCTTTTCTGAATTTTTCCTCTACTTCTGTTGCTTGATTTTCAGTTTTTCATGGAAGCTTTTGATGTAGGAGCTTTGAATTTCTTGTTTTCATCTGGTTGTTTATCTGTTTTGATATTCTTTGTCACCAAATTAAGATTCTATAGTCTGACTATTTTTATGCTGTTTATTCATCTTCCCAGTCAAATACTTGACCATCTAACTTCCTGTCAAGGCAGGACTCTGCTTCCAATTGGGCTGGGACTGGGGGAGGGGGTGGGAGTGGGTGTACTGTCCCAGGCTTCTGGGGTTTTGTATCAGCCACTGAATCCCCCACTGTCTGTGGGACCAGAGCTCCAGAAGCAGCCACTGCTGCTGCTGCTACTGCTGCTGCTGCTGCCACCACCACCTCTGCTGCCCTGGGGCTGGGGCTGGACCCTGTGCTTCTCTTTTACCCATGTCCCACAGAGTTTCCCCACTGACCCTCCATCCTATTCTTTGCATTTGTTGGTTGCAAAGTCTTGAAATCCCCACAGCTGCCTGTGATTCAGTACACTGAGGCCTGCTCCCACCTTGTCTGTGCCTGGAGCAGCCAATGCCAGACTGTGCTCTGGTCCCAGACTGGTGTGAAATACCTTCCCTTTTAGTCTTCCAGGCTGTCTTGGGCTAGAGATGTGTTTCTTTCTGCCATCTTGTGGATTCTGAAACTTTAGAATTTGTTTAGAGTTGTGTTTACAGGTATTTGGACAGGTGTGGGGGTAAGCTCAAGCAAGTCCCTGCTTTTAGTCTGCCATCTTGGCTCCACCCATGACAAAATATCCAGAAGAGCTAAATTCTATTGTACTGTTGTATATCCTTTCTGTATCAGAACAAAACAAACCTTCTTTTGGTAATTGTTCAATGAATTTTAAGTGCCTCATTCCATCCCAAAATCAAATCTTATCTAAGAGAGTGCTGGTATTAGTGTCACCACTGACATTTAGCATAATTATAGAAGGTTGGGAAGAGATAAGCTACTTTTGTGACTCACATCACAGATGAATTAGGAGACAATAACTACAAATATTAAGATAGAGTGATCACATGGCAAGATACTGTCTGACTGCAGTCTCAAGAGTTCTTGTGGAGGAGTCCTCTCTGTGGAATAGGGAGCCGGCACCCAAATTATCCTGAGAGATAAGTTCAGTTATTGTTTCCCAAGAAAATAAAGACTGTACCATCTCCAGCCTTCCCTGGTTACTGTTGATTGTTCTGTATAAGTTGTATTGCCAACATAATAAGACTGAAAGTAAATGAGACTAGAGTATTCAGCATTTAGAGACAGAGTGTGAAAGCTGAGGGGAAAACTAATGGAGCTAGTAGCCTGTAAGAATCATTCCTGATGGATGCAGGGACCAATGGGCTGTGGTAAGGAATCTACCCTCTAGTCTCTGAGTACCCAGCCAAAAATTTTTCCTGGGCCACAGAGGTTTGAATTTTTACTGAGATTAGAACATAGGGATTTGGGACATCCCATCAATAGTAAGCTCCAAACTTAGTATCACTGCTCTTAGAAGGAGGGTGACTGTGCCCTGAGGAAGTAGACAGTGAGTGGACTTTTTCCATCTGAGAATTGAGAAGTTCAAACAAAAACTTGATCAATCACTGGATCACTGGTTCATGAGGCATGATATAATTATTGGAATTTACATTGTAGCTTATTTCAGGTTGCATGTCTGGCATATGAAAGTTTTCAGGGATAGGACACCGAAGATCTTCTGTGTATACTAATTCTTGGACATAGGCCATTGGTATAGTCAGGTAGTTTGGGGATTGGAGAACATGGGGCAATCAAAAAAAATCTTCCCTGTGAAGTCATAACCAATGGAGATACTTTTTTGATGCCTTCTGCATATTTGGATGTGTCAACAGCTGGGAGAGACATCATATGTTAGATGACAAAACAGGAGATATTACAAGAACGGTAGAGGTTAGTGAGTGGGTCCAGCACCAATTTGGACATTGAAATGGTGATACCATATTGCTCTTAGCATAGGACTTTATGATTCCCCTAATCAAAGATAGGGCCTGATTTGGCCCCTTGTGCCAGTTGGAGTACTCACTTGACATAAGTGGTCCTCAATTTGTCCCAAGCATCTCATCTCAGTACAAGAGGTTTCCCCCTGATAGTTCTCTACTTTCTATCTGTATTTCTGTCTTGCTTGAACTCTATATAACATGATACTTTTATGCTGAGTTCTCTCTGGCAGCACCCCTCCCCTTTCAACTTCCTTTAGTGTATTCTCTTCTCTTATTATATTTTAAGCTCCTCAAGGGCAGGGACTTTCTTTGTTTTCTCTTTTTTGTATCCTCAGATCTTAACACAGTGCCTATTGGACTTGAAGACTTCTAATTTTACCTACAAGAAGTAAACCTATGATTCTGTAATTCTGGTTTTTCTACTAGGCAACTACCCAATTTTCTCCCAAGGAGCTTCTTAAGGTCTGTGCTTCCTTAATTAATTGTAATTGCCAGGGTGCTCAGAGCTCAGAGTGTCATAAAACTCATTGGTAGTATTATATTTTTGAAGGAAGTATACTTATCTTGTAGCAGATAGTGGAGATTTTGTTCTTTATTCCTCAGAGTAGAATAAGAGCTACTTGAGGGCAAGAACCATTTTCATTTTGGACTCTGTATTCCCAGGGCCTAACACAGTGCCCAATAATTAATATGTGCTTAATAAATTCTTACTGTACTGTGTTTTTACAGAGTCTTACTTTATATATTCCAAGTAGTTCTTATTAATTCCTTTCAATAGAACACATAAGCTTACTCAAACACCCGCCAACATATTATCTCCTGCTCAACTCACTAATGTCGAGTATCCAAAGTATCCCTTGGGTTAACTTGTTCCAACTGAACCAATTATGCACTTGTCAAATTAACAGCCCATAGCAAATACATATAATTCTGTGTACATAAAATTAGAGCAAGAACTTTTCTCTGATCTTGATTTTCTGCCTCTAAAGGTCTCATGTACCCTTGTATAAAAACAATCAAATATGATCTGTACCTGAAAATATCTTTGAAGTTTGCATAGGTTGGCTAGCTATTTGTGGTCAAGAGATAAAAGCATCAGTGCCACCGCAAAAAAGATCCATCTTAAAATTTTAATTAAAGAATAATCTGTTGCTGATAAATTACCAAAAGGTGACTATGTCATTCACAGCCTTCACACATGATTTCAAATAACACATTCAAAATCACAAGAGAAAAGCTGTTCTATTTATTTACAATTAACAGATAATGATGGCATAATTGATATGAAGCAGTTTTCAGAATATTTTTTTCCTCTACTTGGAGAACAAAGAAAGTGTGCTGCATTGGAAGGCAGGTGATATGCAAAGAATCATTTGTGTGTGTGTGTGTGTGTGTGTGTGTGTGTGTGTATGCGAGAGAGAGAGAGAAAGAGAGAGAGAAAGAGAAACAGACTTTAAGAATATAGGCAGTAAAAAAAGACATTTCCATAAAGCATAATTCCTAAGATAAAAAGACAACCGTGTGCTTACAAAGACTCTTTGACCTTGCCATTCTGGACTTCTTTAGATGGGAGAGCATAATATAGAGTAATTACGTCCATTTTTTGTGCTAAGACTTAAATTACTTAAATTTTATTAAATTATTCTATCACTATATCACTATTAACTACTGTTTATGTTTGATCAGTAAAGAATAAAATAGGGAGGCAAGGGTACTTTAGTACAAGTTAGGAGGCCCAACAAGGTAGGTAGTAACAAAATTCATTGGAATAAGGAGAAGGCTTATTAGAATGACTTTTCTAGAGCTAGAGAAGTGACATACTTGGCATGGATAGGGATGAAAGAGAGGACATTCCGTGGATAGTAAAATGAAGGATGTAGTTTAGCTTTGAGTTAAAAAAGTTATACTTTGGATTATTACATTTACATTTATTAAATAAATGTCATTTCTGTAATATTTTGTTGTGTCTATTGACTTGGTTGTGAAAGAAGCCTAACTTTTGTGAAGAAAATTAAGGATTGATTTAAAAGAATTATAGAATCACAGTTTGAAATGTCTTATTCAGTGGAAAGTGCCTTATTCAACCTGAATCTGAACAAAAATCTCTTTTATAACATCTCTCAACAAGTGGTCTTCCAGCTTATACCCAAAGACCTGAAACAAGGGAAACCAATAGTTTCCAAAGCAGCCCCTTCAATTTTTGTATAAATCTAATTGATAGGAAATGTTTTCTTACTAGAACCTAACTTTTTTTTTATTCCCTCAAACTTCCATCCATTGCTTCTGGTTTTGCTTTCTGGAATCAAGCAGAGTTAATCTGGTCTCTCTTCCATATGAACACTTGAAGATTTCTGCTTCAAATACTTAAATATGGTTTTTCATGTCTCTGCTTAAATCTATTGTTTTTCTTCTATTTATATATCACCTGGTTATTCAGGTAATCCTCAAATGGCAGGCTCCTCCTACAAACAGACTGCACTGCCTCTGGGAAGACCAATCTCACCCCAAAGTTGGAGGCCATTCTACTGGGACCCAGAAAGCGGGCTTCACAGACCATAAACATTTTAAGGATCTGTCATTTTCAGCAGAGCTCCTCCTCCCAAATGCTATTCCTTTGACTAGCAGTCTCTTACCATCTGTTACTGTTATAGTACTTATGTTAAGAAATCACTTGTTGACTTTCCTCCTCCAAAATCAGATCCCGTTCTCTTATCCTTATCCTCTTCAATCCTTCCCTTCTGAAGTTCCATTTTCTCTGCCCTTCCATTGTGTCCTGTGTAGTTTCCATTGCATATCTAACCCTTTGGTTTGGGGTCTTTTTTTCTTATGATGCTTCTATTTCCTAACACTCACAGAAATCTGGCTTTTCCCAGATAACATGCTGTATCTGGTCATCTTCTCTAGTCTTAACTATTCATTCTCTTATACCAACTTGTTCAATGGTCTTAAAGGGCTAATCAGAATACTCATTGTTCCCTACTAGATTTTTGTCTTTCCAAATATCCAGCTTTTCCCCTTTGTCTTCATTATTTAGCAATCTCTCCTTCAAATTTATTACCAAATCCAGATAATGTTGGCTGTTCCCTACCAGTTTTGAGGACATTCCCCCTTCCTCCCCCCCACACCCATCTCAATCTATTACCTTGCTCATGGTCATTCTCTTCTACCCAACTTTTGTCCTTATAGTAGGGGACCTCAATATGCATGTTAATGATCTCTCAGACACCTTAACCTCTCAATTTTTCAGTCTTCTCAAATAGCATGATCTACTCTTCCACTTCACCTATGACATTTTCTTTAAACAAGGAACCTGAAACTAATTTATCTGATCAAAATTTCCTATCACTTGATTCTATTCTTGTGATCTTACCTCTTAAACTCATTGCCCATTTCACATGAAACAGAGCCAAAAGTCTAGGGGCATCAGAGAAAAGGCCAGAAAGACTGAATTCAGTATCTTAGTGCATAGCAGACTCCCAGCAGTAGACTAGGGGTAAGCTAGGAAAATATGGTGACACAATTGTCCATACAAGGACCAGGGAAGGGATTTAGTCAGAAAAACCCAGCTCATGAGGACAGCATAGAAACTCCTTACTTGTGGACCAAAGGTAAGTCTATACCACATAATTCAAGGGAGAGCACAGAAAAGGGGCAAGCCAGAGACACTTGAAATATGTAATTGTATTGTTCTAAGTGCTAGATTGGACTGGTGGTGATCAAGATATACTCTACATCAGACTATGACCCAGGGCTCCATGATTAAATGCAAATGCAAGAGTCAAGAGAAACATAAAGATTGCTTATAGATTAATAGGGAGAAAAGTTACAAGTGATGAAGGCTTGTGAAAAGTGGTGGCTATGTAAATACGTGATCAAAACTTTTTGAGAGATGCTGTGAAGGTAAAAGTGATAGGATTCAACAACAGATTAGACACATGGGGTAAGTGTTAGTGGGGAGTGAAAGATGACACTGAAGTTGTAGATGTGGATAAAAGGACAGTTGGGAAAACCAAAAGTGTTTTTCAGGGGAGGTGAGAAACAGCTAATTCTGTTTTTTGGTGTATTGTATTTAAGATGCTATTGGACACAGCTCTCATACTTCAGGTTCAATGTTGGAACAAAATGAGGCATTGAAAAATCATTGAACAGGTAACAAAAAGAGGTTTAATTTGCCCTAATACAGCAAGGACATACAATAAGAATTCAGTATGTCACTTAGTTTTCTGGATGCATCCCCCCTTGTCTCCATGTGGAAACATGCCTGATCTTCAGAGTCACATGAGGAGAAGGACATGATGGTTTGAATGATCTTTAGAACTCCATTAGGTCTGAAGGCCCTGGTACTCAATGGTTCAGACTTTTAATGTCTTCATATTACTAGGAAGGTGTATCAGAGAAATGAGGGCCAATTAGATCTTGATTTCAATTTTATCTTCTTTCAGGTAAGCTTCTCCATGTTGGGCATGGGAGCAAAGGAGATGCAAAAAGGAAACAATGGTGTTGTGAGTAGGTGGAAAGAAGTAGCATCAGGAAATGTTGGTCCTATAACAAATGCCTGATGGATACTCTAAGATACCCAAAAAGCAGTTGTCAGTATAAAGTTAGCTATCAGGAAAGATGTAAGGGATAGATATATGGGGATGCACAGAAATAATAATTGAACCTATGAAAGATGGTGAGGTTACCAAACAAAATACTATTTAGAGGAGAAAGAAAAAAAGGGCTCAGAACAGAGCTTTTTGGAAAATCCAATTAGTGGGTATGAACTGAACTAAAATCTAAAAAAGGAGACTGAGAAATAATGACCATAAAGATTGGAAAAGGACCAAAATATAAAAAGGGGAGAAAATCCAAGACTAGAGGATGACCAGCAGTGTCAAGGGCTACAAATAGATTCTGATAAAAAAAGTATCAGAATTGAGGGAAACCACTTTATTTGTGAATTAAAAGATTACTGACAACTTTGGAGATAGCTATGTCAGGTAAACAATGAGATCTGATGGTAAATTTAGGTGGTTTAGAATTGAGTGAGAGGAAATAGAGTGGAGGCATGTAATTTATCTCATAAAGTGAAAGCTTTTTCAAGGTGTTGAGCCAAGAAGGAGAAAAATAAGATATAGGACAGAAGCTAAAGCAAATGATCAGATGAAATGAGGGGATTTTAGGTATATGGTAGTTCATGTGTTTGCATACAGCAAGGAAGAAGACACTGGATGAGGATAGACTGGGAGGGAGGGATGATACAAAGGGCAATTTATTGGTAAATATGGGAAAGGACAGAATCAAAGTCATATTTGAAGGGTTTTTTCCTTGGTTCCCTCTTCATGTGAGACAGGGATGAAGGAAGAGATAGTAGGTGAAGATCTCTGAGTCTTGGGAAATGAGGAAGTAGGGGGAAAAGGGAACTCTCAGGTGAATGGCCTCAATTTTCTTAGTAATATACAAAAAAGAATTCTTCAGATGAGAGACTGGGGGGAAAGAATGTTGTGGGAGATTTGAGTAGGTATCCAAATACTTGGAATAGTTTCTGTTCTGGGTGGGATAGAGAATTGATTAGGGATATATACAATGCTAAAATGAAGACTTAGTTGAAATTATGCTACATACATAGATTCGTAGTATATCCAGTTATATAATTTTCTTTAGTATCATTCACCATCATGTAAATAGGACCAAAGAAGTAAGTAATGAAAATAATCTAGGGTTGTAGGTTATCAAAACGTGATCTTTCTTAGGAAAGGAGAGAAAGGCATTCAAGTGTAGAAAATAGTGCAGAGTTCAACTATTCCATCAAGTAATTCAGAGAGGAAAAGGATAAACTTTGGAGCCAGTGCATTGATTATGATCTTCAAAAGAACCATGAGGTAGAATTGAAGATGAAGGTAGAGAACAGTGTTTGGGTTTTTAAAGCATAGCAAAAGTTGTAATGACAAAACTTATAATTAGATAAATTATATCTTATAAAGATAAAATTAGATAAAGTTCATGAAAAAGGAAGTTGAGATCTTTGTGGCCACTATGATGGTTAAAGTTGTTTCTGTGTGTAGCTGAGGTGAATTAGAAGGCTAGATCATGAGTAGATTTATGAACTGAGAATTTAAAGCACTGAAGGGAACATTTATGTGTGTTTGTGTGTGTGTGTTCATGTGTACAGTATGAGAGTAAGAACTGTAATAGAGAGACACACTGATCCAGGTACTGAATTCATTGAGGAAGAAAGGAAAAAAATCTGGGGGGTTGACAGCTAAAGGTCATCAGGATCTGGATTGGTTAATAAACTTGTATAGCATGAACATTAAAGGAAAAGTTCCTCTATAATAGTGATAGAGTGAAAATCTGGGAGTTAACAATGGAGACTAAGTACAATACCCCTCAGCAATGACCAGTGAAATAGGGTATGACATTCTAGAAAGTATGCATAAGGATTCAGTGTCATTGGGAGAGAGTCATATTTCAGTGAATTATGAAAGATGGAAGGAGTAAAAAAGGAAATTATTTTAAAGAAGAAAGCAGATTTCTTAATTATAAGGCAGGCATTCCAGTGAGCACAGTAAGGAGAGGCAAGTACATCTGGGAAAGGACATGTATTTTTGGAGGGTGAGAGAAGAAGTAGAGATAAAAGGGATGAAAATAAGAAAGAGGGCACCTGGGATAGGGAATTGATTTTGTGCTTTAGTGGCTGGGGATTAATAATCACTGGCATCAGAGGAGTCTCAGGTCAAGTGGCAGTTTGTTGGCTATTGAGAAAAAAAAATACCTTTGCACAGCATCTATGATTGGAGAAGTCTATTGAGGGAAACAGCTAATTATACATAACATACCATGCTTCCTATATTTCTGTAGGATTCAATTTCTTTGTTGTCATTTATCATTCCCCAAATGGATTCTTTTTTATTGACAAAAATTAGGTCCAGAATATTAGCTCTCTTTTGCCCTTCCTCTGAGTTTAGCATAATTATCATTAAAGTAAGGCCATTTTACTTCTCTCAGGAATAACAACCCAGATTTTTTTATAATGCCTTAAAGTTTACAAATATCCCTCTTATATTGGTACTGAAAATATTATTAATCCTTTTCAAATGAAGAGCAAACCATGTGCCAAGACACTTGCCTAAGATCACAGAATTCGTGTGTATTAAAGCCAAAATTCAAATCCAAATCTCTTTACTACAAGTCCAGTGATCTTTTTGGAACTTTCAGAGACTAAATTAGACTGGTCAGAGACTCCCCCTGCTTTAAATTCACCTCATTTATTAAGAAGAAGTATATGCCACCTAATTTTTTGTCTCACTCTCAACAGGAAAACTCCACTCTACTTTTCTGTTATGGGTTCTCTTATGTGTACCTTCTCTAATTTCTGTTTTGCTATGATTTTGTTAAATAAGAATCTTTGCTATTTGCTTTGTGCATCCATTGTGGAATTGGTGCTATTTGGAGAAGGGGTTAAGCCTTGGATATAGAGATTGGAGCTCAACTCTCCCCTCAAATCACAAAGCTATCAAAAGTTACCTGAAACCTGACCATATCCCCTAGATCATATGACCTGCAGGTGCTTGCAGCCCAACAAAGGATTTAAGGTGGTTGTCATGTGACCCAAGACACCCAACCTTGTCAGTATGTTTCTAGTCTAACCTATCATGTGACTCTCAGCAATTAACCATCTATTTAGACTGAGGCCCAAAGAAGTTTACAAGTAGTGCAGATCTGCCTCAGAGGGAACAATATTTAAGAGATAAAATAATCATACTTCTAAAGTGATGTCCCCCACCCTCTCTCTGAGGAGTGCAGAATAAACCCAATCTCTTCTTCCCCTTTCTGCAGAAATGTGTCAGCCTTGGATAGGGGTGGGCAGAGAAGGACCTAGAGATATTTATCCTGCCTCTTCAAACTACAGAAGGATAGAACTCTTGCAAAACGTGGAATCTCATCCATGTGGGACCCTATTCCATATTGCTACATACAGATAAGATACATGTAGTGAAATTGGATAAATAAAAGTGAGAAACTCTTATTCTGCCATTATTCTGCTATTTTTTCTTCTCTTACCCTACCTTCCTAGACCCAATAATGCCAAAACTAATAGGAATAAGAAAATGAGTATTTTCCTTCATTTTGGGTATCTAGAAGTTTGGGCCATACTTCAATTATCCTTTCTACTGCCACTTGACCTTTCAGGTCTTAGAAGCCCTTTTCAGTATCACAATGGCATTATCCTGACTAGGTCCTTATGGATAACTCTTTTCTTTTTTCAGAATTACGCCTCTTGTTCTATCAAAACTTCTAGTCCAAACTCCCAAGGGCATTGAAACATTAGTTCCTGGTTCCTTTATATATCACTGTTGGAAACATCTAATCCATGGTTCTTAATATGGAACTCTATAGGAAACCTCTTTCTGTTCACTTTATTTAACAAACAAAACCAAAAAAGGTTCTAAAATCTGCAATCAGGGATCACCCAGGTAAAATTGTAGAAGTGAGGAGGAGTATGAGTTGTATGTTCTTTCACCTTCCTTTTTCCATCTACATCCAGCCTCCTGGCTTCCCAGTGAGTGGCAAAATGCTCTTTTATTGCCTTTTACTAAGATCTCACCGTTGCAGAATGCATGAAACTTCAAAGTTATATAATTCCAAGAAAATAATCTGATTTTGTATTTGGTCTTAGCCCTCTACCTCCAGAGGCATTATTGTTAATTTGGATTGTTAATCCAAAGTAATTACTAATTAGTCAATTATGGGAAATGTTTGACAGGGAAATGAAGAAATCTAGGTAACATAGTCAGAGATCTTTGGGGGGAGGTGCTACTCTAAAAAGTTGTTTTTTGGGGAAGAAGATTAGAAATGGTCAAAGTTTTGGCATCCTTGCTTTAAAAAAAATAAAAGGGGTGGGAGAGGAAATTGCTTATAAACAGAATTATGTAAGAAGGGAAAGGCACAGTAGCAATATTAGACCAACTCTGCAAATTTATGACACCTTTCAGACCAAGATGATGAAATACTTTACATTCAGATTAAACAAAGAATCAGGGATCTTTCTCCTCCTGTACTTTCAAGGGCTATGAATTTTCCTGCTTTATTTGACATATCATTCATATGGAAATGAATTTTTATAGTTTGTTTACCCAGATTAAATATCACTCCACAGTTTTCCATGTCACAAAACTATTCCCAAAAAGATACCCTGTTGCCACCAAAATCAGCTTTTACAGATTAAGTAGTGTAAACTTGGGCATGTGACCAATAACAGAGATGTGAGCTGTGAAGTACACATTGTCAACTGCCGAAGTCTGCCTGTGACCTTAACATTGTTATAGCAATTATCCACCCCACTCCCACCCTGTCCCTTCTCTTATACTATAATGTTATAAAATAAAATCAAGTTGGAATGGGGCTTAAACAATTTGGTACTATCGAAATTTTTGTAGAAGGAAAGAACACTGGGCTTGGAAAAGGAGAGACATGGGTTCAAATCATACCTTTGATGACTATGGTACATAACCAGGTGTCAAGTTATATACTTCAGTACATTTGTAAATAGATATGATTACATATACCGGTACTATCTACCTTCAAGGTTGATGTGAGAATCAAATAAGATAGAACATATAATGTATTTTGCAAGCTAAAACATTGTATTAGCTACTGTTATTTTATTTTATGGTTGGACTTTCTTTTTTGCTATGTTACCTAAATGTTTTAAAACCTGATCATGAAAAAGTCCTTTGAGGTAAAAGGGAGAAATGAAAAATACCATGTACTAAGTAGAATATATTTGTACTAGACTAAAAGAAAATATACTATGTATTATTTTGTGAAATTGTGCTCTATACAATTAATAACATACATCACACACACACATACATACACACTCTCTCTTTCTCTCTCTCTCTCTCTCTTTCTCTCTCTCTCTCTCTCTCTCTCTCTCTCTCTCTCTCTCTCTCTCTCTCTCTCTCTCCTCTCTATCTGAGGTCCTTTCTTGAACCAAACTGTCAAGCATTCAAACCGTACTTCAGAAAACATAGCTCCAATGAGCTGTCCACATTTTTCAGGGTGGAGGGCACAAGGAGGCAAAGATGAAGCCAAAATGGTGGAGAAAGGATGGTGACTCGCCTGACCTCTCCCAAATTCTCCTCAAAAAAACTTAAATAACACCCCAAAATGAATTCTGCAGTAGCAGAAGTCACAAAAAGTTGGGACAAAACAATTTTCCAGCTGAAAACTTAAGTAAATTATTTATATTAAACATTTCCAACTTCTAGCCACATTCAAATAAATAACCCCTAATTAAAGTGGATGTTTCCTTTAAAACATTTATCACAAGCCATTCTTCTAAGATAACTAATTGTAAGAGAACTGAGACAGTTATAATATTAACTAAATAACAGAATCACATCCTGGTTTCACAAGTCTTTGACCTAATTATCCCCATACCATTATGAGGAATTAAAGGAGCTAACTTATACAGGAACATATAACTAGTAACAGATGTCAAGGATGATTGCTTGTTCTGCATTCTCAAAGAGGACCAAAATAACACTCTGCTAGAGTCAAGTTTCAATGTCTGTCTGTGGCTGATCAGACCAATATGAGCTCAGGATGTTCTACCACAGATTAGGCACAAATAGTCCATGTGAACATTTGAGGTGAATACTCTATGTTTCCTCTGAGCTCTTGCAATTCTGCTTAACTCATAGAGCATGGCACCTTCTCTGATGTGGGCATGCCATGCTGAGCAGTCCTGTGTCAGCATTTCCCATGTCACACAATCAATTCCAAAACTCTTAAGATAGACCTTGATAGTGTCCTTGTGTCACTTCTGACCACCATGTGAATGCTTGCCCTGGGTGAATTTTCCATAAAATAGTTTTCATTTTTTTTGTTTTTTTATTTTTTATTTTTTATTTTTTTTGCAAGCAAGCAAACATTTTGCATTTGAACAATGTAGTCAGCTCAGCCGAGTTTGAATGCTTGACAGTTTAGTTCAAGTAAGGACCTCAGTGTCTGGTGCCTTATCCTGCTAAGTGATCTTCAGAATCTTCTTTTCAGAAAAGACCTATGCAAGTGGTCTTTGCCCCCAAAGCTAGTTTAGAGAGAAAAGTTCAGACTATACAGAACAGGCAGGAACTGCAACTTTCAGGAGAATAAGTCCTAGGTACCTAATCCCTGTGTTGTCAGGGGAAGGATCCATTCTCCAGTCACTTGACCTATCCGAGTCACAGCACCATATTGTAAACCTTCATAGTTGGGTCTAAGATGAACAGTATTCGATTGTATCAGTGTTTATTTCTCTCAAAGTGGGTAGCATGTATGCGTCCATGCATGGGAGCCCATCTGAAACTGAGCTCCATCAGAAATGATTTTACTTAATTTTATGAAAACCAAATGATGACTTAGGAGAAATAGATGAATATTTACAAAGTATTTTTGGGGGGTTAGAAAGTATTTTTAAAATTCAGATCTTTAAAAACGGTATTTACTTGTTTTTTTTCAATATTCATTTCTTTAAGATTTTGAGTTCTAAATTTTCCCACCCCTCTGCCCTTTCTTCCCAAAGACAGCATGTAATCTGATCTATGCTATATATCTAAAATCTTATTAAACATATTTTCATATTAATCATTTTATAAAGAAGGTAGAATTGTCATTTTTTGTGATATTAGTTTGACCTACCCATGAGCCACTAACATTTTTCCTAGGCTTCTTATGTCTGGTCACTGGCTTTGTGTGCTGGGGTCTCAGGTTCTGAAAGTTTACCTGATGCTGAGCTGGAGTCCTAGTGGTGGTGTCTGGTGTGTGCTGAGGCCAGGTGGGGTTTCTCTGTGTTTTCCCAAGACTGTACTGAAGTTCAAGGAGGTTTGGCTGCTATAGATGCCTCCTCACCTGGGGGTGCACTGAAGCAGGGAGAGTTCTGGCTGCTGGAAGATACCTGCCCACCTGCTTGGGACTTGTGCTGAAGTACTTGGAACTCCAACCCCTGGAGCACACTTCCCCATTCATTGCTGTGCTTAATCTCAGGGTGGTACACTGCTGGGGGACACCTGTCCTCCCAGGGCTGTATTTGCACACGTGATTGTTCTCCAAGCTGGAGTGTGCTGGTTCCCCTGGTTATGCTAAGGCATGTCGTGGAGGCTAGGGATGGGGGTGGGGGTTCTGGTTTTGCATTTGCCTGCTTCACCACCCTGGGGCTCATGATTGTCTGCCAGTTCACTGAGGTGGGGCCTGCTGCTAATATGCTGGAACACTTCCTGTACTGGAATGGACTCTCCTTTTAACTTAGTGCAATGGACCTTTCTTGCTGATTCTCCAAGTTCTCTGGGGTAAGAGATTGCTCCACCCTATCTTTTTGCTGGTTCCACTGTTTCAGGATTTTTTCCTGTGGTGCTGTTTTCTGTTTGTTTTTTTTTTCAAAGAGGTCAAAAAGGGAGAGTCATAGTGACTTACTGCTAACTCCACCATCTTGGCCCCCAGAAGTCCTAAATTCAGATTAATAAAGGAAGAAATAGGTGATTTCAACAACCTAATATCATAAAGCAGCAAACTGAACAAGCAATAAAGCAACTAAAGGGGGAAAAAAAACCTCCTAGGACTAGATAGATTCAGAAGTGAATTCTATAAAATATTCAAACAATTAATCTGAAAATTATATGAACTATTTTTCCAACAATAGAAGAGTAGGGACTCTTATAATATACTTCTATTATATGAACATTATCTTAATACCTAAACAAGAGAGAGAGACAAAATAGAGGAGAAAACTATAGACTGATGTCCCAAAGGAAAAATGATACAAAAAATTAATAAAAATTTGTAAATAAGGTGCAACAACATATTAGAAAGATTATAAACTATGATAAGATTTACAGCATGAATGCCTCATTGAACATAAGGAAGGCTGTACATATAATAAACCAAGTTAAGAATAGGAACAACATAATTATATGTTTATAACAATAGATTTTGATAAAATCTAATAACCATAGTCATTTAAAAAACAAATTCTAGAAAGGACAAGCATAAGTGGACTTTTCCCTAATAAAGTAAATAACATTTATCCAAAAGCAAAATCAAACATTTGTGATGCAGAAAAGTTAGCAATCTTTTTCTAAAATAAGATTTAGGGTTGTTATATTGTTCTTTTATTTAAAAAAATGTCTATTATCATTATTACTACTATTGAACATGGTCCTCATAATGTTAGATGTAGTAATAAAACCAGAGAAATAGAAGAATGAACGGAGAAGAGAGAACAAACATTTATTGTAGATGATGAATTACTTACAAAACATTAAAAAGTCAACTAAAATAAATTCTTCAATATTAACATGTATTAATATGTAATATATTAAACAATATATTCATCAAAGTTGCAGGATAGAAAATAAATCAGTGTAAGTCACCAGCATTCCAATACATTGCCAACAAAACCTAGCAGGAAGTAATAGAAAAAGAAATATATTTCAAAATAACTTATAGGAACTGTAAAGTATTGGGAAGTATATCTGCCAATATATACCCAGGAACTATATGAATTTAATTTAAAAACCCACTTTGTAGAAATAGTTGGAGAGATATTAATGATTTATGATCACTGAAATGTAAGAAAAATGACAATACTACCTAAATTAATGTGCTTAGTACCATACTAAACTACCAAAAGATTATTTTACATATCCAGAAAAAATTTATCATGAAATTATGTGGAAAAGAAAGATAAAAAACAACAGAAGAAGAAGAATATGGCGTCTGGTCATACTGGATCTCAAACTGTATCACAAAGCATGGATCATTAAAAACATTTTGATACTGGTAGAGGATGTTCCATAGAAAAGGTCAAATACACAAGCTACAGGATCAAATAAGGGAACAAGTATTTGCCAAACCTAAAGACCCAGTTAAATATGACAAAATCTCACTGTTTTGCTAAAATTCCTGGGAAAACTGAAAACCAGTTTGGCAGAGGAGCTAGAAAGAAAGTACTTTTCAGATTCATGGATAGGGGAAGAGTTCATGATTAAATTAATGATAGAGTAATTGTAACGATACTGGGATTTGAAGATCTTCCACGCCCCTTGAGCTTGCTGATGTAGCAGGAAGGGGTGGAGCAAGAGAACGCC
>CM053580.1:185064494-185098986 GCA_028627135.1 Pseudochirops cupreus | reverse complement strand
GTTGTGAATATTATAATGTTTTGAATGTTTGTCTTGATTTGTAATGGAATAAACAGAGTGTTCACTATATTTTGTAATCTGAACTCTAAAAGCTGTTCACAGTAGCATTCCTTTGGGAATCTGCTGGTGCATGGCATTACACAGGCTTAAAAGAATTTTAACAACAAGATACATAATCACTTAGAAATGCTCAACAGAGTACCTGGCCCTATTATACATTCCACTAAATTCCTAATGTCATGACTACAAGTAGAATGTGAAGTGGAAAAATAACACAATTATATGAATAATCAGACAAAAAAAGTCAATTTCATCTGTGATACTTAGATGATTGAGACTGAAATGGTTCTTTAACTAGCATCACCATAAACATCTCATAAATTAACTCTAGCTGATACAAAACTTATGATAATTCGAACACGCTGGGTTCTGGTTTGCCTCAATGCTGACTATGCTAAGCAAATTGATGGTATAAACAAAAGAACTATTTATCTTGCTTAAAAGTCAAGGCAACAAATTCTTTTCAGAGCACTTGTTACAATCACTTTATAAGAATATTAGCAAAGAAAGTAGAAATATATTATCTTACAATTCAATTTTATTTGTTGAAATAATATTAAATATTTTCAAGGAAATATAAATATTTTGCTTCTCATTCTTGCTAGCACAATTGAAATAATTAAATACTCAAATGCAATGTCATTGATCAAAGGCATTCTCTTCTTCTTCTATGATCTCTTCCATCTCCTCACCAAAGTTAGTAACTGGAAGTCTACTCTAACAACTAGTGAATAACTCCCTCATTTCCTTCTAACATTTTCAGGGTACCAAGGGACCACTCTAGCTAACTACTATGACTACATCATCCTTTCTTGATAACATCTTTCACACTACTTTGGAATTCCTAGTTAGTGTGAGAAATTAATTATTCTCTTTTATATTTAATAACTAATCATTGAATAAGGACTGAGGTGCCCCCCCCTTTTCTGTTTCCTAATCCAGAAATCAACCAGCATGAGAAATCTCTATTAAAGATTTACCCAGGCCAAGATCTAATAGGACAGTAAAAGAAATTCTAATTTTAGGTTAATGGGTGAATTCCTGCTCATTGTGTTTGCTCATACAGGTCTGGGAAGCATTGATTCTCTCTTTTGTCATACAGGTGATATGGAAATGTATAACTCTGTGTAGGTCAAGATTTGGGTGATCAAAGTCTCATACCTCAAAGACCTTCATTTTAATATAGCCCACCTCTCATTATTATATTGATTCTCTTGTTGACCAGTCATAGCTGATTGACACCCCTTGGGAACACCTACTCTTTCAAAGGTATGTGAACTATAAGTCCACTGCCTAGGGGTCTTTGTGATGAGGTACAGGCCAAGGGACCCCCTTGGAGGAAGCCCAGTCACTTGGGCAACAGGAATACCTGCTTTCGCTGCCACAAGGAGAGTCACTGGTGCAAGGAGTGCCTCTTCAGGGTGGCCCCCCCCCCCCCCGAGGGAGCCTAAGGAACCAATGCCTCTAGAACCATGCCCATCTGACCAGGAGGGACATTGGAGGAAGGATTGTCCCCAAGGTTGGAAAAGTGATAAAGCCACCTCCCAGTATCCTGTCCTCCAGGACTTGGAGTGACAGGGAAGCATGGGGTTTGGCAGTGCTCCCACTTTCTCCATCTCTCACTGAACTCTGGGCAAGCCCTGAAGGTAAGGTTACCCACTTTATTATGGCTAAGTTCTCTGTTTTAACCAATTGGTTCTCCCCTCCCCTTGACCAGTCAGGTCAGGGTCATGGAAGGGGAAATTAAGGGATATCTCCAGACATACCCAGTCCCCTGTCTACTTGAGGATCTATTGTTTGAATACCCCTTCCTTATGCTCTCCTCTTATCCTGTCCTCTTATTGGGAAGGCAACTGTTGGTGAAATTGGGAAGCCAATTTTCTCTAGCTAAGCCTCCCAGATTTCCCCATGTTCCCTCAGGAGTGTGGGAGATAGTTGAATCAATTGTTTGTGATCAGGAAATTCCTGAGTAAGTTATTTCTGCTGTCCCAGCATTTGTTTTCAACTCCGAGATCCTAAAGTGTCCCCCCATCGTGGTCTATATCAATTAAACCCAAGGCCTGGGAGGGACTGCAACCATTAATCCCTACTCAAGGCCCTGACTCATTCCGTCTAGAGTGGGGCCCAGACCAGCAGGTGAAAGCTTTTGAGACTTTGAAAACTAAATTGACCCCCACTCCAGCTTTACTCAATCTAGAAAAAAACCTTTTACTCTCTCTGATGATGGAAGGAGAGAACAGGCTTTTGGGAGTTGTTACCTGTTTTTGAAAACTATTATATTCAGTGGCTGCTATTGCTTTCCATGTGCTAAATGTCCATGGAGCAATTTGGAAAGGAAAGGGAAAACTGACAGTGTTTTGGCCTTGCCATATCTTTAATTCCAACCAAGGAAATTGTCCTTTCTCTATATTTTTTTTGGTATGGGGAGTGGAGGTGACAGACCACAGTTCTTATGATGCCTGGAGTATAAATATTCATTGGGGAAAAACAAGCTTTAATTCTTGTGAGACCAAGTTGAAAGACACATGGATGATAATTAAGCAATGAGTAGTGAGCAGATTAGTTCCCATTGGATCCAAGACCACCACCCTCCCCCACTTGAAAAGATTAGTTCCCATTGGATCCAAGACCACCACCCTCCCCCACTTTTTTTTAATCTCTACCAAAATATTTGTTTACATGAATTACTTAAAGGTACTGGTGAATCTGGATAGTCTTCTGTTTGGAAAGACCATCCAGACTGACCAGTAGAGATCATGGTAAGACAGAGGTAAGACAACTGATGGTATAAGATTCCAGAAGCTATTAGTCTGAACCTATCAATTGACAAATAACAGTTTTCCAATCTCTGGAAAAGATAATCACACATCATTTGGTGACATTCAAAGAATCACTTAGAATGATAGATGTTTTTTAAAGTTAAGTGGCTATTATAGATTTATAAATAACTGTGGCATCATACCAGAAATTCTAAATAATTTCTCCAATTGGTTTAGAAGAAACAAAAGCAGAAGTAGAAAAGTGACTAACTAGAATGAACTTCCTATCACCATTTGGAGATTATTGGAATGAAATATGTGATCAAGACTTTGAGGATTTAGCTAACTGCCCCACATACTTTCTGGATTCCCCTCTCTCAACTTTTTCCAACATGTGACAGCAGCTTTCTCCCCTTGGAAATTAATTCCATCCCTTTAGGCTCTTCATCTTATTGGTCAGCTCTTCCTAGAACTTCTATTTTGCAGAAAGTGCCCAAGCCAGGGACATCTTCCTTTCTCTCTATGATATACTCCTGATTGTCTAACTTTCTGTACCATGTTGATGTGTGGCTATTTCCCACTCATGTCCTTAAGTGTAGTTGCACAATAGACCACAAGATGCAATTTAGATTGAATGAAAGGAATGTGGCCCTTGGGGACTAAAGCTTCCCTTTCCAGAGGGATTGTTGCTATTGAAAGTATAGTAGAAGTGTTAGCATTTTAGTATTCAAACTATAAATAATTCTAGTCAAGTTATAAAGAAGACAGTCGGTAGAACCCAAGGTCAATCAATCCATGTCTTAAAAAGTTCTCTATGATGATTTTTGAAGCTTTGGGCCAAAGGATAAACTTTTCCATTTTGTGGCTGAGATACAAATTTCCTTGTCCTAACAAGAGAAACAAGGATAGACTCACCACTGTCTAATTATACTAATGGTCTCCGATAATATTTATAGAATTTTGCTGAGGTTAAAACTTTCTTCATAGTCAATATGCACATAGAACCCATATACCAAGCCTTTTCTTTTGTGCATCTCAAGTAATTTTCATAATATAAGATCAGGGATGATTAAATCGCCACATCCCATTTAAATTAAATGGGAGAAAAAAACCAGCTTGAATACTTTTGTCAGATAAGAACACATCTTAATTGAATTAGTCAACGAGAGGTGTGAATGAGACCAATGAGAATGAAACAGACATTCAAAATTCTTCCATATATTTTATCTCACAGCATAACACTTTGAAAAAAAAAATGTCCATAAACAGGAATTCTACTTTCTTATTTCTTTGTTTGAAACAACCTAGGCTTCCTCTAATCTCCTCACCTTGAAGATGAGTATCTTGTATTAAGTTTCATTGCAAAGTTCACCTTTCTAGTCTTCATAAATTTGATGTTAGGCTTCTAAATAGTGATAGAAAAAAAGTAAAGAACCAGCTGTCCCTATTGCTAGAGCCATTCTTAACAGTCAGGCTGTGGTCAAAATTAAATCTTCATACTAGGTGAATATTGTGGCCAGATGCTAGTAAATAGACCTAATGTGATTATGAAATCCTTAAAGGACCTATATAAATCTTTGAATATACATGTTAATTTCAGGCTGTATTAAATAACTTTGTAACTTACCCATCTCCTATTTCATTTAGTTATTTCTCATAATGACCCAATAAATGCTACAAAGTAATCCTGCAGTACCCACTCCATAATATAAATCATTATGGCTGGCCAAATGAGTGCTTAATTACAACAAAATCACAGTTCAAAAATGCTTACAATGGACTTTTTTACATTTGACAAATATAGCAAAGACTAGCTGCTTGAAGACAAACTTTGATTTAAATGACTCGTTATGTACATATCCTACACATGGAGCTAAATAATCTACTTTCCTCAAAACAACTCAGGCTGCTGACAAATGAATTTGCTTAAGAGTGGAAACAGTACACATTTATAATTCCCTTGTCTGTCTTCTAAACTCCATGTGTGGCATATCTGCCACCACTGCTCAAGCTTGCCCTACTTCTTAAAACAAGAGCTCATTTTTCACTGATTTTCTTTATGAACTTCAGAATAATATTAAGAGAAACAAAGAATGTATCATGCTGATAGGACAGTGGGAAAGGAAAATGCAACAGCAGTTATGTTTATTTCTTCAGTATACCTAGCATATTGCAATAGTAAGCAGGTGCTAACAAAGACATATAGGTAGGGAGAGAGGAAATGGAGAAAATATGGGAGCTTTACTTTGGAGATAAAATAATAAACTAGACTGAGCTGCATACAGTCAGGAAGCATGTTATCTAATCTTAGCATCACACCTCTAAGAATAGCAAAGGATTCAGAACACAGCAGATGCTTAATCAATGTTTGTTGAGTGTACCACAACAGATACAGCATAGGTTTTGGAAGCAGAGTAAGACACAGCCTAATTTTGTAAGATTTGAGGAGATTCTTTCAAAAGATATCCCACACAGTCCATCATTTCCTTCAGGGAATTCTTTATTTCTAGACTGTCATTCTCTTTCTGTGTGATTCTGGGGAAATGATTACATTTCTCTGGGCCTACAGGGACCTGGACTGGGTAAAGTCTAAGGTTCCTTTCAACTCTAATATTGTGGGATTCTATAATTGGTGAAAGTTTAAATAATAGTTCTTTTGAATCTCAAAGTATTAAGGGTCATAAAAATTATGACCTTTTGAAATGTAATTAAATCTGGTAAAGCTTGCTCCTTAATCCCTTATCTGCTAACACCTTGGTTATTACTTAATACCTTAGTTTCCATTTAACAAGAAAGTTGATGACTAAGGTTTTGGGAGGTGCTTGAAGAATTTGGAACAGGGAAAGGACCAGAAGAAGTCTTGGGCGGGGGGAATTTGGAGGGCAGCCAAAGCATTTTGTGGAAATCAAGAGATCTGTATGCTAACTTTGCTGCTAACTAGTCTCATAGTCCTTCCTGTCTGGGATTTCCTACTGTGTCACTTTTCTTTGAGTTCCTCGTTAAAAAAAGATGAGTTTAAATTATATGATCTCTAAGGTATCAGCCAGCTCCAAAATTGGATGCAGAGATTAACTTTCTAGAGTATTTTCTTCTGCTTTAGATGTTGCTTATATAAGCATCTGACCAGTTCTGAATGTATTTAGAGTTGTGGAATGACAGCAGTCAAACATTAAAGATGCTTTCTCCAGCTTCTCACTGGAATAATACTAATAAAAATAATTATAGGCCTATAGACACCCATTGATAAAAGGCATAGCTGAATTCAAGCTGACCTGGGACTTTTGGCATATACAGACTCCAAAACTCGAAAGGACAAAGATTTTCTTCCAAGGGTAACTTATAAATGAAAACTATATTGCAATACTAAAAATGAATATGAATAGTTCTAGTCAACTGCAGGAGGTGGGGGGTAGTGCTGAGTGGGGAACTCTTTTCTATTATATATCTCTTTAATTTGCATATAACAAAAGGAAAGTAGGGCATTTCTCATATGTTCTTTGAGAACGTGGATCACGTCAATTCATCTTTGTTATCTCAATGCCTTACACAAAGTAAAAACATAATAAATATGTTTTGATTTGAATTTTCTTGGGGGTCAGAATTTCAATTAATAAAACAAATCTCATTGCTGAGGAAAGAAATTATGTAACTTAATAAAATTAAGATTTACCCTTCAGGAAATTACTCACTTAAAAGTTATGTTTAAATTTTTTTAAAAATTAGAATTTATTTTTATGCGCATTATGTAATGCATATTAAATTAATTAATTAAATTAATTAAATTAATAATGCATATGTAAATGCTTGTGCATTTTAATACTTTCCCAAAAAGGTATATTACAAGATGAAAGGCAAGAAGAATATTAAGCAATATCACAGAAAATAAATTTGACTATATCTTAACAAATAGAAAACCATTGGCAACCAACATGGAATCTTTTTTACTACTTAGCTTCCAATTTGCCAACTAGCAAAGCAATGGCCAAAAATAAACACCATCGTAGGGGGGAAAGAGTATAAAAGTGGAAGACAATGAAAATAATGTACAATGAAGTATATTAGCAGAAGCTTGAACCTCATCTATTCAAGTAATTCACTGTACTTGCCTCTCCTCTCCCCCACAATATAGGGAGATGGATAAAGGAAAAGACATTACTTCTAAGTATTTATTCTTTCTTAAAAAACAAAGATTTACAATACCAAGTTTTCATAAGGACAAAGTCAAATACGTCAAAATTGTCACCTAATTTTTTTTGTCTTCTGGCCAGAGAGACATGACAACCAAGCAGAATACTAGCTTAGAATATAAATTCACTCACTAAGTATTAAGGAGGAAATTATTGAGAGATAAGTACTATTGCTTTACAAAATATCAAAAATCAAAGGAGGTACTGCTTTCCTTTCTGTTTCATTGTCATGACTGTGAGGAGGGCTCTAAGCAGCCATTTATTCAGCTGAAGTGTTATGATTTTGAAGTTCCATTTCCATAAAGACTGGAAAAGGTACATGGATTAACTAACCAGCCACAAAATAAGATGAAAGGTCTATCAAAGTAACATTCCATGGGTAGTCCTTTGCCTTGCATCTGATCCTTCAAGTCAATAGTAACACACAAAAGTTCATGATGTTGTAGGTTTCATCTTGGAAAAATGAATGGTGGATGATATCCATACAAAAAGTGGCACAGAACATTGGTATTTCTGTGGATCCTCATTGGAGAAATAGTTTTCAGAGTGCAATAAGAAAAAATGAAAAGTGGCTGAAAAAATATTTTTACAAATTTATCTTCTTCCCAAGGAAACCAACTGCACCCAAGAAGGGAGATACCTCTGATGAAGAACTCAAGTTGGCAACCTACATTGCAGGGCCAGTCATGCTCATCACAAAATTCTAAAAAGAAAGAGAGGGGTTGGGTCATTACAGAGAGGAAAATAATTTTAAGGCATTTTCCTTAAGTGATCTTTGAATGGTCCAGGTCAATAAACTAGTACAAAATTAAAAGAAATGGAGGGAGAAAAACTTCAAAGAAAAAATAGTATGAAACCCACTAAACCTAAATCATTCCAATAACACTTATAAATTAAACTGGAAGGACTAAAACAAATAAAGGAAAATAGAATAGATTTGCTAGGGTTGTTATAATGATCTATTTTAATCACTGAAGACAATGCAAATGTAGCATATAGACAATCCACATTTGAACTTTGTGTTCTAAATTATATTTGTGGAAATGAAAATGGTATTCAATAAGATGAAATAAAAATAAAATAATTGGATCAAACTATTTATACAGATAGCAATATATGCTCTAGGCAAAAAAAAAATGTGAATGCATGGAGCATTCAATTCTCAAGCCATTTGAAATAGGGGAAGATATCAATGATCAAGGGAAAATCACAAACAGTGTCATTTTTTTTAAAATCAGTCAAGAGGACGTTAATGGCTACTAAATCATATGCTTATGTTCTCATCTTTATGGAACCTTTGTCATAATATACAACACAAAGAATGAGATTAGCTTTAATAAACATAGGCAGATGTCTGTAAACAATTATCGACAGCAGATAGTAGTACCATTATGGTTAAAATTAACTGAAAGATATAGAGAACAAGATCCTACTGTGATTGTTGATTATAACATAAGCATTTGACTTGAGACAACTGGAAATTTCAGTTTGAAAGTTCTCTCAAAGAATTCTTTAACCTATTAATAATTTGACATCAGACAATATTACTTATTAATATAACTATAACGATAACTGTTTGTGGATTCTATGATTATCAAAATTAAGAGACTTATAACAAAGATATATTTTTTCAAAAGTATTTGATGCAATCCTACCTCAAGTTCAAACGGAAAGACATTCCTGATAGAATGTGATTCTCTTCAGATGCTATTTGTAGATTTTGTTGTGGGAATTGCATCAAGTCCCAGAGCACTGCAATAGTGCCTCCTCAGTGAGATCCATATTACTGAATAAAGATCAATCTCACATTCCACTTAGAAAAAAAAAAGAGAAAATGAATTTATATTTTCCGGACTATGATAAGTACTTGAATGATTATTCCATTTTGAATTAGTATGTCAGTTTATATATCATCAACAGGCATGGACAATAATCTGATATCAAAATTGAATACAAGGAATAGGATAGGATGGATGATCTTTGGGGGATTTTTTCATATTTTCTATCATTGTATCATATCATCTATGATTTTATATCATTCCCAGCTGCAAACAACAACAAAACTCATGCATCTTTTTAACCCTAACCCTTTTTAATCCTTCTGGGGATGTTCAATAAAAGTGAACAATGGAACATCCCAGTGCCTGAAGAATAAGCTTATTTGTGGCAGAAAGAACAATTGAGATTTGCACTGTGAAGAAGATCCCAGTAAAGAACCAATGATAATGTTGTACAAGAAACTTCAAAAAAATAGGATCTAAAAATACATGATCAGAAGGGAGAATTGTGTATTGTTCAAGTAATAGGAGTGAAGAATAAAAGATGAGCAGTCTCAGTGCTCAGTGGTACCCAAATAATGGCATTGGATAGAATCCTTTTAAGAAGATTTATAGGAGGATGTGATTTTTTAAAAAATCAGATGAGAAGACATGAATGAGTTTTGCATATCCATTAGTACTTCATGAAGCAATTGAAATATTTAAATATATAGACAAATTTCTTCTTGTTGTTCAATAAAGTTGTGCCTGATTATTCATGACCCCATTTGGTGTTTTTTTGGCAAAGATATTGGAGTGGTTTGCCATTTCCTTCTCCAGTTCATTTTACAGATGAGAAAACTAAGGCAAGGAGGGTTAAATGAATTGCCTAGGGTCAATAAATGTCTGAGATTGGATCTGAAATCACAAAGATGAGCCTGACTTCAGCCCCAACACTCTATCCACTGCACCACTTATCTGCCCAATACGGACTGTGCTTAGCATAATTTGAGTAAACATATTGCAAGTATTAAGTTAAGTATCTTCTGCCTAAAATGAATATATTCTTTAAAAAAATAGTCTGCTGCATTTGTATTACATGGGAAATTTTCTTTCCTTATCTTTTTATTAGTGGCAGTAAAGTTCAAGACCTGAAAATTGCAAGTTATTTCACCGAGTCTCAATTTCCTCATCGATGAAATGATAGCATTAGACCAAATGATCTCTATTGCCCTTTCTGACTCAATACTTTGATCCTGTGGAAAGGGAGAGACCAACATAACATGTAGACTAGCACGTTGTATTAAGGAGAGAATATTTCTTCTGGCCTATATACTACTCAGTACACAAATGGAGCTGCTCCTCATTGGCAAAAGCTTAGATGAAATTTATTTCTCTAAATGTTTACATCAATAAAATGCTTCTCATCAATTTAAGGGAAAAAAACATTTTTCTTAAATTGGTGAGAAGTATTTACCTAAAACCATCAGTAAGCATTGTTTGCAATGGACATAAACTAGAAGCCTTACCAGTAAGATCAAGTCTGAAACAATGATGCCCACTGTCACCAATATTATTCAATACTGTATTGGAAATCCTAGCAATTGCAATAAGAGAAGAAAAAGACATAGAAGAAATGAGAATAGGGAATGAGATGACATGATGATATACTTGGAAAATCCCAAAGGCTGAATCAAGAAGTTAGTTGAAACAATAATTTTGGCAAAGTAGTAGGCAATAAAGTAAATCAAAGCAAATCATCAGCATTCCTATATACCACAAACAAAACCCTATAAGGAGAGATAATAAGAGATACCACATTTGAACTAACTCTTGACAGTATAAAATACCTGGGAATACACATATCAAAACCTAAGCAAAATTATAAAAAAATTATAAAATTATAAAAAATATACAAATAAAATCAGATTAAAACAACTGAAGCAATATTATGTGTTCATGGGCAAATAGGGCCAATATAATCAAATGGCAATTTCACTTAAATTAATGTATATATTCATTGCCATCCCAATTAAATTGCCAAAAAATTACTTTACTGAATGAGAAAAATACAATAATAAACTTCGTTTGAGAGAACAAAAAGTCCAGAATATCAAAAGAACTAATGGGAAAAAAAATAAAATAAGGTTTAGCAGTAACAGATCTTAAATTATAGGTCAGTAGTTATCAAGACTGTTTGGTACTGGCTAAAAAATAGAAGGTAAATTAGTAGAACAGACTAGACATGCAATTTGCAGTAGCAAATAAATGTAGTGACCTTGTATCTGACAAGTGAAAAGACTAATTTTTGAGCTAAGAATTCATTATTTGATAAAAAAAATATTGTTGGCAAAACTGGAAAGCAGTCTGGCAGAAATTGGACACAGACCACTATCTTGCCATTTTCTAAGATAAGATCAAAATGAGCACATGCCCTAGATATAAAGAGAGATATTAAAACAAAATTCAAAGAACATGGTACCTACAAGACTTATGGATAGGTGAAAAAAATTATGAATAAACAAGAAATAGAGAGCAATGTTACATGTAAAATAGATAATTTCAACTACATAAAATTAAAAAGATTTTGTACAAATAAAACAAATGTCGTCAAGATCATAAGAAAAGCAGAAAATTTGGGTGAAAAAATTATAATCAGATTTTCAGGTAAGTCTTATCTTAGATATATAAAGAACTTTGTCAAATCTACAAGACTACATGTCACTCTCTGCTAAATAGTCAAAGGGAATGAATAGGCAGTTTTCCAATGGAGAAATCAAAATGATTTTTTTTTTGGAGGGGGGGAGGCAGGGCAATTGGGGTTAAGCGATTTACCTAAGGTCACACAGTTACTAAGTGTTAAGTGTCTGAGGCTGAATTTCAACTCACGTCCTCCTGACTCCAGGGCTGGTACTCTATTCACTGTGCTACTTAGCTGCCCTAAAATGAAAAAAAACAAACAAAACATAATTACACAAAAAAATGCTCTAAACCCTTATTGATTAGAAAAATATCAGTTAAAAAATCTTTGAGATATCATTTTTCACCTATCAGAATGACTAATATGATTAAAAGGGAAATTGACAAATGCTGGAGGGAATATGGAAAAAATGGCACACTAATTCACTGTTGATGGAACTGTGAACTGATTTGACCATTTTGGAGAGCAATCTGAAATTATGCCCAAAGAGCTATTAAACTGCCTATACAGAAAAAAAAAATAAACTGCTTATATAGCCTTCGTCCCAAAAATACCCCTACTAGGTCTGTTTCCCAACAAGATTAGGGAAAATGTAAAAGAACCTATATAGTCTAAAATGTTTATAGCAGCTTTCTTTGTAGTGGCATGAGACTGGAAATAATGGAGATGTCCATCAATTGGGGAATGGCTGAGCAAGTTGTGGTATATGATTGTAATGGAATACTACTGTGCTGCAAGAAATGATGAGCTCAGTAATCTTAGAGAAATATGGATAGATTTACATGAAATAATGAGGAGCAAAATGAGCAAAACCAAGAGAATGTTGTATAGAGTAACAACAATATTGTTTTAAGAAAACTTTGAGGGACTAAGTCATTTTTACTATTAAAAATACCCAAATTAACCATGAAAGACATATGAAGGAAGATGCTATCTTCATTCAGAAAAAGAACTGATAAAAAGAAGCTGTGTAGAATGGGTTTTACATATTTGTGCCAAATGGTAGCCATCTCTAGGGTTGGGGGAGAGAAAAAAGGGGGAAAAGAAGTTATATGAATAGCAAGTTGTACATAACAGATTTTTCAGTTTCATGTAAAATCATCTTGTTTTTCTCTTCTGCTATGTTATGGAAATGCTTGTTGTATTTCTTAAGTTCCCATTAAAACAAACAAAATTTTTCAAAAAGACAATGTTGATATGAAAGCCTCTCTATTGCCTTTTGCTTAAATGAGGAAATTACAGGATCCAAGCAGTGAAAATTTAGCAAAGAGAAGGAGCAGCCATGGGGATCACCTGAATGGAGCAGACAGGTGATGGTGGTTTGGTTTGGTTTGGTTTGGTTTAGTTTGGTTTAGGAAGTCTATGCCATAAGTGTGGAGTTAGCCTCAGTTTCCTAAAATTGAAAGTGCTTGAGATCTACTGACCAAAATGAAAAGGGCAATGATGAGTAAAGAATCTGCTTAGGTGCTAATCTTTAAACACTTATGTGAATATTGAAATTTATATGTCTTCTATCTTGTTCTTTTGTTGAATCCTAAGTATTTGATTCAATTCCTTATAATTATCCCAACATTCTATTTCACTAAGTACTTTTGCTTTAAATTCATATTTCATCAGCTTGACCTTGCAGATTTGTGAGCTGAGTTTTTGCCTAAGCCTCTGTGTAGCTGAGAAAGGTGAAATATATGTTTACTCTAAATACTTTCAGATATATGCAGGAAAAACCCTTATAAAACATTTCCAATGGTCCTTTCATCAGACTATTCAAACAAAGTCATTCTAAACAATTGTACGCTTATAAAAACTACCTGGACAGGCTGAATTATAGAATAAATATTAATGATTGCATCTTTTCTTATGGGTGGGAGTGTTTTGTTGAAATAGTCTTGCCCATTTATTGGGAAATGGGAATATACTGATATTTTGATATGCATAAGAATTATTTTTATTTTTAGGGGGAAAAACACGTAACTTATGGCTTTACCCCTAAATGAAATTCACTGACAGAAATGGTGACTTGCCCCATTCTGTGTGAAGTAATTAATCCCTAATTAAAGAATAAGGAATATTTCTATTGGGACACAGGTGTTAGTTTAGTTCAGGTAATAGAGAGAATTCTGTGGAGAGAAGAACTGGAAGCATAGTTTAGAGCTAGAAAAAAAGTTAGTCTAGGTCAGGGATTCTTAACTTGAGTTCAGTGAACTTTTAGAAATATAGTTGGATAGCCATATTTCAGCATATTTGGTCTTTTGTAATCCTATATATTTTATGTATTAAAATGTTATTCTTTGTAGGCAAAGAGGTACATGATTTACCAAAAAAAAAAAAAAAATGCACTCTTGTCTAAGGGAAAGAGCCATGAAGTAAATGTATTGAAGTACATACAGCCAAGAAGTTTGCTGTTCCACTGTAAATATCTGCCTTATAGTCTCAGTTTCATCAAGCAGCTGAAGCAAGAAATAAAATGAAATTTTACCTTCTGGCTATGCCAAAACATTTAAATCTCTAAGATAGGGTAAATGATATACAAAAACTCAAAATTCGGGAACAAATGGTCTAAATGTTTCTCAATGGAAAAGAAGGACCTCTGATGCCATAGAGACTTTCCTAGGCCATGGTCAAAGAGTCGCAGAGATAGATTTTATGATATCTAAGATGGAGAACTACACTGGGGAAGGCTTTACTTAGTCCCAGCCTCCCATATTGAAGACTAGGGAATCATAAAGTCATAGAATTTCAGAGACAAGAAAACTAAGACACAATTTACTTCACATATACCTGACTCCAAACCCACTTTACAAAGTTTCCAAGAAATAACCACTTGAGGAGATTCTCTTCTTGGAAGCCTCTTGAGAATGGAACATACCATCTCTAATGACAGTCTTTCCCACTTTTGCACAGTTTTGTTAATTTTTACCTTGTATAGCCTCTATCTGAGCTACTCCCTCAATTTGCACTCCCACTGGTGGGGAGGGACCCCAGAGGGCAGATGCTACCTTGGGCTGTAGGGTTACCTCTGGGCCTATGCTCCTACTACTGTACCAAACCTCCACTGTTTTGCCTCCCTATAACAACTAGTCAGTAAACACAATAATCTCAAAGTAAAGCTATTTATTTAGTAGACTAAAAGTATGACATACAAACATTTTCCCTATAAACCTAGGACTCATCTTCCATAAATACACATAGCATCCAAAGTAAGAATGGTCTCAAACCTATAGTACAATATTAATGAGGTGCATATAAGCAACTCATGATTCAAGGAGTGCAGAGCCTCAAAGTCATTTGCTATAGTGTCTTCATACAACTTTCCCCTACCCCAATCTATATCCCTGCCAGGTATAGCATTTTTGCTGCTTGACTTGACTTCCCTCATCTACTCTAGACATCAAATCACCTCAAGTTTAGTTTTATGTTCCCAACTACTAAGGAAAACCTTCATCCTTCCTTTTCTTGCAGTGCCCATCTCTTTTTTTCTTTTCCAAGTATGTGCTTCAATCTCCCATCCTAGCACAAGACAAATTTAGGAAATGATATAAATATAGTTCTTGCAACTAGAAAAAAAAAAGTAATAGTTTGTGAAATTGACTATTTCCAGACCAGATCCAAAGAGATTTTGTAATTATTGTTCCATTAAGATCTTTTGTCAAGGATGTATTTTTTCACCTGGTTTTCTACTACTGATGATTATATAAAAGAACTAGAATAAATAAAATAGTTGGCATTTAAAGAAGGGGAGAAAATGGTAAATAATTCACTTAAATAATTGAAAGTCCTTAGTGTGGTTTTAGGGAATCCAAATTCAGTAACCCTTTCTTAATGAGTTACTTTCTTCAGTTCAAGACCCAGTAAGATTAATGTAGTAATTCTAACCAACAATATGAAAATATTTTACATGTTCTTTGCTTTTTTCATCCCCTTTTTCCTTCAATAATCTTTACACAATCTCGACTACTTTGCCTTACCAGACAACAGAGAGGTCAATAACTCACTTTCCGATTTCTAAATTTTAAAAAATGCCCGAGACAAAAATAAAATAATGATCAATAGTTCCATAATTGTAAGTTTCCTTAAAACTGATAAAAATGTTTTTATTTGAAGTATAAACTTTTATTACATAAATTCTTCTTTTGAGATTAAATATGTAAATCTCTGCTCCCCTTCAGTATTCTCCCATTCATTCAAATGAAAGTCGGAATGGAGGTAAGGATGTGGAGAAGTCAAAGAAGTCTGACTTAATAATAGAAGTTTGACTCACCTAAAAATCATCACAACTTTGTATCCTCAAAGGAAATACTCATGGTGTAGCAGATGGATGGTGAGGTCATCAATCATGTGAAATGGGCTTCAGGCAGTTCCTCTTTTTTCTCTTTGAGAATTCTTTCTTTCTGGGCTGCAAGATGAAGTTTATGTGCATTTCAAGTCAGTTAAGTTTAATGAGGAAGTGGTATGGAACTGTTCTCCTCACATATGAACACAACCTGGCCATCTTCGTATGCTGTGATAGCCTGCTCTCTACTCTCTCATCCCCCAAACACATCAGCACACCGGGAAACAATTGGGATCCTCATATGGTTTTATTAAATTGACACTGGAAAGAACTCTGACTTCTTTTTTCCACATGACAAGTTCCTTAGCTGCCCTATTCAACTGTAATCCAGTGGAATAACAGAATTTTTTTATAAACCACAATGGCAGACATAATAATTCTGATAACATTTGCTTCTCTCTGGTTTTCTGCATTTGTTTACCATGTAAATGTGTCCGGGGAGGAAGGCGACATTACCATGAGAATGCAGCCTTGGAAGCCAAAGACCTGGGCACAAACTCATGACAGGGAGAGAAGCTTCCAGCAATTTCTGGGCATGCAGAGTTACTGTTTATTTGCTATTTCTTTTCTCATTAAAACTTTCAAGGTGAATGAATATGTGTTTCTAAATTTATCTTCTTGTTTTAAACACTACTTGTTTGAAGCCATTTCACAGTCAGCCCATTGATAACATCTTGCTGATACACAGCTGGAACTTTTCTCCATATGAATTTAATGACATTTCTGTTTAATACTCTGACTCTTTCAGTTCTCTCTTCCTAGACAGCACAACATACTGCTGCTTGATTTACACCAGGATACAGGCTGTTCTTTTCTTTTCTATGTCCAGATTTTCTGAAGGACACTGAGCAGCAACTTCCCTTGTTACTTATGCAATAATGCAGAAGCTAGGGTTCTGTTTGAATTTATTATTTGGAGATTTGAGTCCTGCTTGCTTTGACTACATGATTTATTCTTTGTCTTCTTGTAAATTGTAAATACTCCTGGCGCCTTTATACTTCTCAGTGTGTTTTCCTAGAGTTTTTAACTTTCATTTACTTTTTTTTCACTATCTGCCACACCTATGACACTAAGGGTAGAATGGCTCTTAGTGTTTGTAATTTAATCAACTCCAGTTCCCTTAATACGCCCATTCTCATTCTTGACATTTGTGCTTGATCAATTTCACTATTCTTTATTGTGACAACTATTCACCCCAACTGTTAGAAAATCTGGCTAATGCTAAGACTAGCTTTTCTTTGTACTTCAAGTTTGTGAATTTTCTCATTGCCAGAGCTGTTCATTATAGTCTGAGAGAAAGCATGCTAAAAGAAAGAAATGCAAAATATTCTCTTAATAGCAATGTGTTAATTTCTGTTATCTACAAGAAAAAAAACCCAGAACAGCTAAAAATATAATAAAAGGAAAGATGGGCAATGGGACCATGGATGATGAATGATGCCAGACATTCTCCTAGGAGATGCGAACATATTTGGACTCTACCACCAATGTCTGCATGATCAATGAATAACATTTCCAGAGAAGCAGCCTTAGACACATTCAGAATAATGGTGAAGAATACAACCATGACAGGTCTCTTTGCTATGTCTGCTGAACATTCACGCTCTTGCCAGTAAAAAGTTCAAAGAACAGTTCTGCACTCTGCCAGGAAGTTTCAGCCAGTCAGTGTATGTGCAATGAGCTAAGAAACATTTTATGGCTGCATTCTACAGCTGTAAAGGAAAATGGAAAATTGTGATTCTTATACAGAACATTTCAGGTCAAAGTTTCAACTAAACTCTTCAGAAAAAATTAAGGATAAAGAGAACTTTTTGTCTTGAATTAGCCACATAATTGTGTAGACATATGCTAAGAACATGACAATATAGTCAAGACCAGCAAATATGAGTTTATACTGCAAAAAATAAAAGACAAACTTCATTGCTGACTCTGAATATGAAATAGTAGAAACAAATTTTGAATGAAATTACAGTATACTCTTTATATACTATGCTCTACATCAAGAGTATATAAGTTTAATGCACCAAATCTTGAAGCCAGAATTAATTAATCAATGCATTTTTTTTGTATCAACTATGTGCCTGGAACTGTGGTAATCTCTAGGTATACAAAAGCAAAAGCAAAGCCATCTTTGCTTTCAAAGATCTTATGGTGGTGAAGACAACATGTCCCTTTATAGATATATACAAAACATATGCAAAACAAATGAAAGGTGACCTTGATTGTTGGGTTGGGTTGTAGGCATAGGGATAAAAAAAAAAAGATTCTGGGCACTAGCAGCTGGGAGGATCAGCAAAGGCTTCCTGTAGAAGGTTATATTTGAGTTGAGTCTTGAAAAAAAGACAGCTGTTCCAAAAGGCTTAGGATGTGTACTACAGGCCTGGAGGACAGTCAATGAAAAGGCATAGAATTGGCAGATTTAGTATCCTGTACAAACAAAAACAAAAAGGCAAGTTTGGCTGCATCACAGAGTGTACATAGGAGAACAACAAAGAACATAGAAATTAAAGATTAGGTTAGGGTCTGGGCTTGAAGAATTTTAAATGCTAAGGAAATGAATTATATTTGATCCTAGACATATAGCGAACCAATGAACATTATTGAGTGGGAGGAAGTGAAATGGCAAGATTTGCTCCTTAGGAAAAAAAAAATCATTGCCAGCTACGTAGAAGAGGCACTAGAAGGACATGAAGCAGGAAGACCAATTAAATTTTTCTTATAACAGTCCAGACAAGGGGTAATAATGGCCTGAATTAGTCTGGTGGTCATGGGATTAGAGAAGTAGAGACTGATGCAAGAGATGCTATAGGTAGAGAAAATAGGGATGGAGGTTTGGCAACTGATTACTTATGTAGTATAAGGGAGAATGATGAGGTGCTTAAGGATAATTCCATGGTTAGAATCATGAGTTAATTAGAGAACAGTTGTACCCTGAAAAGAAAGAGATAAATTTGGGAGAACTTTGAATTTGAGGGAAAAGATAACAAGGTCTCTTTTGTTCTATTTGGGATAACTGTGTAATTTCTAGTTCAAAATGCCTAACAAGCAGTTGGTGATATGGAAATGTAGCTTAGGAGAAAGACTGGTGAATGTCATTTGGATATGATAATCACTTTCATAAAAACATTTAAATTCAAGAGAGCTGATGATGTCACCAAATGAAAAAGAGAGAAAAGAATAGCCCAGGACAAAGCTTTCAAGTATACTCACCACTAGGGGGTATGATGTAATGACCTTTCAGAAAGAGAAAGCAAAAGAGTTGATGGGCAGGAGAGTGAGTACCTTGAAAAATTTTTGATCTCATCAGTATAGATATTTCCTTCACTAATACATATTGTAACATTTGTGCCTTCTTACTCTTACATTACTCTAATCCCATAAATTTAAACCATAAATCCCCTACCAAAAGTCATAATCATATTCTTGAGAACTAGAAGTGATATCAGAGATCATCCAGTCCAATGCCTTCATTTTACAGATAAGAAAACTGAGGTCATAGAGGTAAAGCGACTTGCTAAATATCACAGGAAAGAAGTCGTGGAGTGGCAAATTGATCCAAGGACTTCTAGCTATAAACCTAGTGATCTTTTCTACCATATCATTCTGCCTCTGATGCTCAAGGTATTAATGTAAATCTCTATGCATTGCATATAGATATAGAAACATATGTACATATATGTTGTGAAAAAATCTATTACTTGTTGGGAAAATTGTACTATTATATCATTTGAACTTAGTCTCGTGTTGCTAGAAATTGTTTAACCTAAAGTATACCATTGGTCATGCTGACCTCAGAGACCCTCCATGGCCAGAGATCACTGACAAAAATTGTTAGATCCCACAAAGGTGTTACTTTAGTTCAACTCAAGTTTTCAGTCCACCCGAAAAGCTTGTGTTTGGGGTCCATCCAATAGCTTGTCTTTCGCTTTGCCCAAGTTGTATTGAATGTTTATCCTTACTGACTGATAATATATCTCTGTCAAACTGTCTATGCATAGCAATTTGTGTGCTCCTATCCTTGTTTAAACAAATAATGTGAAACTTAACAGAGATTTGGGCAGAGCTGGCCAGACCTTTTCCAGGTCTCTCACATATGTCAAACCAACTTAATAAAATTCTTTCTAAAACCCTTTTTAGGATGAGGGTTTTGTTCTCAAAAGACAGTTTGTGTGTTATCAACAAAAGCAATTAGACTGTTTGTATGTTATCACTTTCTTTTGCCAAAAGACCAACCCATCTGTTTCAATCATGTAACTTTTCTGATAACATGTGCTATACCATTTCTGTCCAATTTATTATTGATAGTATGTTGAAGTCTAGGAACACCCACAATGCTCCATTATAATATGCATTGGTCACTGTCAATTTAATTCTTTAGAAATTGTTATTCTACTATATGTAGTCATAAAGTAACATGCTGAACATGTTGAGTTTGGTATGTCAATAGGACATGCAAGTGAATATCTTAAGCATTCAATTAGTAATGAAAGAGTGAAGGTAAGGAGAGGGATGACAACAGGATATACAAATTAGGGATTCAAGTTCATAGGGATGATAATAGTATAATATTTGTATTTTGAATTATATGTAAAGACAATTTTTAGCATTCATTTTTACCAAATTTTGAGCTCCAAATTTTTTCTCTCCCTCCCTCCCTTCCCCACCCTTTTCTTAAAATGATAAGAAATTTGACATAGGTTATATATGTGCAATAATATAAAACACATTCCCATATTAGTCTTAGTTGTAAAAGAAGAAACAGAACAAAAGAAAAAACCCATGTAAAAAATAAAGTGAAAATGGTATGCTTTGATTGGCATTCAGAGTCCATCAGTTCTTTGTCTGGATGTGATTAGCATTTTCTATCATTAGCCTTTTGGAATTATCTTAGATCATTGTATTGATGGGAAGAGCTAAGTCATTCACAACTGATCATCAAACAGTGCTGCTGTTACTATGTACAATGTTCTCCTGGTTCTGCCTATTTCACTTTGAATCAGTTCATATAAGTTTTTTACTAGTTTTTATGAAATCTGCCTGCTCACTCATTATTTCTTTTAGCACAATTACATACTATTACATTCATATACCACAGCTTGTTCAGCCATTCCTTAATTTATGCATATGCCCTCAATTGCCAATATTTTGTCACCACCAAAGGAGTTGCTAGAAGCATTTTTGCATGCGAAGGCCCTTTTCCCTTTTATTATGATCCTTTGGAGATACAGACCTAGTAGTGGTGTTCCTGGATCAAAGGATATGCCCTTTGGGCATAGCTCCAAATTGCCTTACAGAATGGTTGGATTAGTTCACAACTCCACCAACAATGTGTCAGTGTCCCAGCTTCCTCACATTTTCTCCAGCATTTATCATTTTCCTTCTCTGGATATTAGCCATTCTGATAGGTATGAGGTTGTGTCTCAGAATTCTTTTAATTTACGTTTCTCTAATCAAAAGTGATATACAGCACTTATTCATATGATTTTATTTTAACTTTGACAAAACATTGATTTCTTCAACTGAAAACTGCCTGTTCATAGCCTTTGACCATTTATAAGTTGGGGAATGTCTTGTATTCTTATAAACTTGATTCAGTTTTCTCTCTATATACAAAAAATTAGGTCTTTATCAGAGACACTTGCTTAAAAACTGTTTCCTAGATTTCTGCTTTTCTTCCAATCTTGTGTGTATTGGTTTTGTTTTGCCAATTAAAAAAAAATTAATGCAACCAAAATTATCTGTTTTCATTTTGTAATGTTCACTGTCATATTTTTGGTCATAAATTCTTCCTTTCTCCATAGTTAGACTCTGTTGCTCTTCTAATTTGCCAATGGTATCACCCTTTATATCTAAATCATGTACCCATTTTGACCATATCTTGTTATACAATGTAAGATGTTTTTCTATACCTAGTTTCTGTCATTTTGTTTTCCAGGTTTCCCAGAATTTTTTTAAATCAAATAGTGAGTTCTTATCCCAGAAGCTAGGGTCTTTTGGTTTAGCAAACACTATGTTACTGTGGTCATTTACTATCGTGTCTTATGTATTGATTCTATTCTATTGATCCACCACTCTATTTCTTAGCCAGTACCAGATGGTTTTAATGATGATCACTTTATAGTATCATTTGAGATCTACTATGGCCAGGCCATCTTCCTTTTTATTTTTCTCCATTAATGTCCTGGATATTTTTTTATATTTTGTCCTTCCAGATGAAGTTTGTTACTATTTTTCCTAGCTCTATAAAATACTTTTTGGTAGTTTGATTAATACAGCACTGAATATGTAAATTACTTTAAGTAGAATTGTCAGCAATTAATATTTTCCAACTCTCAAGATCTGCCTTTACTTAAGTAAAAGGTGTTTTTTAATTGTACTCATACAGTTCCTGGATTTGTCTTGGCAAGTAGATTCCTAAGTATTTATATTGCATACAGTTATTTTAAAAGGGAATTTCTCTATATCTTGTTGAAGGGCTTTGTTGGTAATATATAGAAATACTGATGATTTATATGTGTTTATTGTACATCCTGCAACTTTGCTAAAATTCTTAATTATTTCAAATAGTTTTTAGTTGATTCTCTAGGACTCTCTAGGTATACCATCATCTCTTCTGCAGAGTGATAATTTTGTTTCCTCGTTGACTATTCTAATTTCTTCTGTTTCCTTTTTTTTTTTATTTCTATGGTTAACATAGTGGTGATAATGGGCATTTATGTTTCACTTCTGATTTTGTTGGGAAGGCTTCTAGCTTATCCCTGTTAGAGATAACGCTTACTTATGATATGATATGCCTTTTGATATATACTGTTTATTATGTGAGCAATGCTCCATTCCCCTCCCCATCATCTCTAGCATTTTTAACAAGAATGGGTGTAGTATTTTGTCAAAAGCTTTTTCAGCATCTACTAAGATAATCATATGATTTTCGTTGCTTTGATATGGTCAATTATGTTAAGAGTTCTCTTAATATTGAGGCAGTCCAGAATTCCTGGTATTCATCCCACCTTGTCATACTGGATAACCTTTGTAATATATTGCTGTGATCTCCTTGCTAGTGCTTTATTTAAATTTTTTTGCATCAATATTCATTAAGGAAATTGGTGTATAGTTTTCTTTCTCAATCTTTGCTTTTCCTGGTTAGGTATCAGAACAATATTTGTTTCATAAAAGCAATTTGGTAGGACTTCTTCTTTGCTTATTTTTCCAAATAGTTTATATTGTATTGGATTAACCATTCTTTAAAAGTTGGGTAGAATTCAATTGCCGACACATCTGGCCCTGGTGATTTTTTTCTTCATTAATAACTTGTTCAATTGTTTTTTTCTAAAATGAGATTATTTAGGCATTCCATTCCTCTTCTGTTAATTGAGTCAATACCTCAACCTCATATTTATAGATTGAATAGTAGCTCAAAAGAAATGTGAGATGTGCAAATTTAGAGAATCTACCCCAAATGTTCACTGTATGTGAACAACCTGTGTTAGAAAATTCTGAACTCATATTGGTTTAATTAGCCATAGTTGGACACATTGTAACTTAACTCTAGCATACTGTTGTCATTTTGGTCCGATTCAAGAATGAAGGACAACAACCACCAACCACCAGACTGATGCTTAGAAACATAGACCATACACGGATATAATGAAGGATATAGTGATCAACAGACTGTTTTAGATTTTCCAAAGTTATATCCTGTTTTGGGGTCTACTTGAAGGAAGTCAACTTCCAAGTTATTCAGTAAATGGGGCATTGATTACTCAGGTAAGGAATATGAATTCTTCAAAACCTGAAGAGTCCAATAAGTCTCTGTGCTCCCTTTTTAGAGCCTGGGGAAGAAAGGGTTAGTAGATTATTTTAGACTACATGTGGAATCATGTGGGTTTTCTCCAGCCACTATATTCCCTTAAACTTTGCTGAGTGGACTGGACCTTGAATTTTTCCCAAGGTTGAATTTCCACATATTTTCCCTCCTATGGACCATAACATGAACTTGAGCTTCTTTCACTGTGGTATTATTTGGTACAGTCAACAGAATATAATAATTCTTCCAGGAAGGAAAACTCTTTCAGGTCTAATCTATCAAAAAGTAAGGGAGAGTTTGGGTAGCCCTAGGGAAGGACAGTAGCGGTATATTAGACTCCTTTCAAGATGAAAACAAATTGCCCCTAAATAGTCTCAGCCATGGGAATAGCGGGACAAAAAGCTTTAGAAAAACTGATAACTCAATACTGTTCCTCTGGTTCCAAGCTCACTGGTCTATGACACCAAAGAGGTAAAGAACAGCTATAATGGTGGACATGATGACTTTGTTCACTTCCTTGTAGTCCACTCTAAGCTTCTCAGTGTTATCTGCCTTCTTCATATGTAATACAATAATTTTGTATGTAAAACTTGTATAATGACATACTCCAGCTTTTTTTCATCTCCATCACTAGAGTAAAACCTCTTTTATTCCACTAGGGACTTGCTTTTATAAGATGGTAGTTACATAGGACACTACAAGTAATTCTAATGGTTTCCATTTGGCCATTCCCATAGCAACATGCCCAGAGATTGCTGAAGGAACTCTCTCAGATACTGAATACATAATACCCCTTCCCTCTATCATCTACCTTCTTGAGCCTCTTCTGAATGATCCAAATGAACAATGGCTTTAAGGAGATTCTTCAGGTTTAGGTAAGCTAAAAAAGGCTCCTAGAGTATAGAATGTTTCTGTACAGTGCTCCCCAGTGCCCTAGCTATCAATTGCTTTCTTATCAACTCAGACCTTCAGGAGTCAAATCTAACAGACTTTCCAAGAGATTTTGAAATTGCCCTGTGCCCGTCTATCAGGTAAGCGAGGTTATGACTCTTCCCCCAGGACTTATTTTCAGAATGCCTTTTCATATTGATAATATTATTTGTATAAGTGTCCCAACTTTCTCTTCAATTTTCACTGATTAACCCACACTTGTATCATTGTATAGCAGGGAAGACCCAAAACTAAAGTCTTAAGTGTTTTGGATGGAGTTCCACCTAGAAAGTGGGATTTAATTGTCCCTCAGACAGTCTGGGTATAAGATGTGACAGGTCATCTTTGCCACCTCTCTACCCTCCCTGCATTCCACCATCAAAAAGGAAAGAATCATAAAATGAGCAACAGGAAAATATAGAAAAAGAGAGTAAAACCACTGAAGATGTTGGAAGAAAGAAAATACAATTACAAACTTAGAGTCCAAGCAGATAAATAAACAAGAAAGTATAGAGGGTGATAACATGTGACCAGATCACATAACACAGAGGCATTCTGGCATCCCTGTCTGTATACAAGATCCCACCTACAATCCTGTTTCTTAGGTCATCATGACTAGAACTTCAGTGGAAATCACTGAAAACACCTGAAATTGAGTATAAATGAAACAGTATAGAAACAAAGGTCCTCAGGACCATTTCTTGGGGCCATAGGATAAAAGTGGGGGAAGAGTTATGGCACTCTTCCAGTTCAATTCATGACTTGGCTTGTGGGCTTCACCCTCTGGTTGTAGCAGTAAATGGCATGCAAGAAAGGGAGGAGCTGTCCCAGTTTTTAAAGAGCTACACAGCCTATTAAAGGAAACTACTCAGCCAATCAGGGAAGCTTCCTTGGTAGGAGAATTCAGGATGCAGGGTGTATCCATATTAGGTGCTCCTTGCATATTCAGGTCCCCTTATGTGTTTCTTTCTTTTTGAAGTTAGCCAATCCCAGACATTAAGTAGAGGTGTATTTTTGAGGAATCTAAAATTCAGAAGAGTTCTTTGTCGTCTTTTGGGAGGCATAAGCAATGACCACTCACTTGCTTCCTCGATGCCATCTACAATGTCATAAACAATTCCACATGTGCAAATAAAAATGATAAGTATCCTCAAGTACAAAACTTTGTTGAAACTATATAAGAATAAATAAATAAATATTTTACAAAGTCTACCAAATAACTGTTTGCTTATCCTTATCTGTAAAAAAAAAAACAAACAAAAAAACCAAACCACAACATTTTCCACCCACTAGCAAAAGAAAAAGTAAAGAAAAGCAAAGAATACTGGCTTCCTATCTTGGATGGAAACCTGGTCCACACTGAGTTCTCAAAACTACATGTGACTCTTGATCGAGTATTGGGGATCTCAACCTCCCTCAGCCCAGCATCCCTCCATTCTCAGATTAGCAAGTTATCCTGAGTGAAAACTTCTAATGATGCCTTCCATCCAATAGACATCTGTACAAAATGTCCCTCTTTATAAAAGATTCATAGAAATTCTCTACAGGTCTTTCTGTGTCATAGGTGATCCCCAATGCAATCCAAACAATTTCCTCCGAGTCTTTATTGCAAAGGGTACCTAAAACTCTCCCAATGGACTCTTGCTACTGTTAGGGTAAACTAAATGATATTGGAAATTTACGCAGTAGGACAAGAAGACAAATAGGCTCAGTTAAAGGAAATAGTAAAGCATGTGAAATGTTTGTTGATTTTAGGCAGGGGTATTCTCACTCTAAAATTGTAGCGTGTTTTGCTTTCACAAAAGGTAAGCAGTCTAGGTCTGTTTAAATAAAAAAAAAAAGAAGACATAAATGAGCAATTTTTTTTTGCTAGACACTAATTCCAGATTTATCATATTAAGTTTAATATCATAATTTATATAGAACCCAATAATACAAAGCAGTGCATTAGTATAGCAATATCAGGTAGTGGTATGAAAATACTTATACAGAATTCAATGATATAAATGGCATCAGTATTTAAACGATCTGCAAACAACAAATGAAAAGTTTGCAAAATTGCACCAATGGGACTGATTTGTGAAGTAGGGAGCACACACTGGGAAAGAAAAATCAACTAGAGATCTACAGCCTTTAAAAATTACCAGATTTCTTCAGGATCTCACAGTCTAAAGTATCTCAAAAATCGGAACTCATAAACAGAGTATCTCTCCAGGGATCCCTGCTAAAGTAAAGGGTTTCATTTTGTCCTAGACCAGGCCCAATATGTACTATTGTCTACCCTCCCTGCCTCAAGGTTAAATATTTCACATGTTGTCCCTCCCCAGGGTTCACTGGCACCCTTGAGGGAGTTGGAAAGTATCTAGACTTTCAGCAAATAGTTCCAGCCCCTCCCCAAGGTGTTCCTTCAAGTATACAGAGAGGTCTCTTGAAACAGTCCCATTTAACAACTAACAGTCAGGTAAGTTTCTTTTTTTTTTCCTTTTTTTCTTTTTAACAAAGAAACATTTACTTTAAAAAGTCTTAATAAAAAGCATCAAATTTACTCTCTCAACATGTGGTACCCATAATCTCCCCCCACCCCAATGAAACCTCAGTCTTTGATATTCTGGGGTGGGGGGAGAAGGAAAGAACAAGGAGATTTGGTTCACAGTTTAGCTCAATTCCTATAGAATATAGTTCAAGCTTCATGTTCAAAACCCTTTTTGGACTTGAGTCCTAAGGACTGTGCTTTTTCTGGGCTTCTCTTCCAGGGTGCCTAACTGAAATATCCCAATTTCAATCATGACTCCAAGTGGCCCTGGCTCAAATTCTTCACTCAGATGGAGATTACCATCAGATCCAAAATTAAGGACAGACAAAACAGAACAGAAAGAAACACCTCCAGGTCCGTTTCCCAGAGTCAGAATGAAAGAAGGTGAAAGGTATCCTCACTCCCAGTTCAGCTTGTGGTGTCCAGGATGTATTTGAATTATGGTCTTTATCCTCTAAATTCAAGAAGAAAATATGAATAGGAAATCTGGCTAGTTGTAAAGACAAAATCAATCAAAGGAGGCTACTCACCCATGTGGTAGTAAAACAGAGCATGCATGTGTCCCCAAGTTAGGAAGTCTGGGGTAAAACTCCTTACAGAAGATATTTAAATTAGAAGGGAATGTGGCTACTAAGTCATCTAAAGTATTGCAAAGAATAGAACTGAATTACAAATATATTGAAGTAATGTGGAAAAAGAGAAGTTAACAACATTAAAACTACCCACAATTTCTGTAAACAAGCAAAAATACATAATTTCAAATACAGGATGTATAGAAAAATCTTAGGTGTCATAGACTTCCCAGAAGACAATAAGACAGAGAAATGAACACAATAATGAAAAAATATATATAAGGCAAGAAAATTACCCAAAATTGTCAATACCAAAAACAAAGCCCCACTAGACAGAAGTCACCATAGCCCCTGGAAAAAAAAATCCTATTCTTCAAGCTCCAAGACTTGATGTGGCTAACTTGACCATTTTCAGTGACAAACAAATTCGACAAGCAAAAAGGAAGAAAACTTTCAAATGTAAATGAAAGGAAATTTACATGTTACAAGATAACTCTAGACAATCCCGAAACTGCATAAATGGATTCAGTAATATATTCTAAAAAGTAAAAGGTTTCAAGATGCAACGCAAGGTGTTGCAAAACCTGAGACACTGAGTCTAATCATGAATGAAAATGATAGACATCCAATAAAATAGAGGCAGTATAGGCCAATTTTTTAAAAAGACGGATTATTTGACTTGCAAACTATTCAAACAATAGAAACATAAAATATGTAAATAAATATAGCTACCAAGGAAAAAACAAACAATGAAATAAATTAGCCCATCTCTAGAGGCTATTAAAAGAAAAGGAGTAGAAAGGGAAATATACTCATTGGATTTTAAAAAAGAAAAGAACCACAACAGAGTGACTAATAAGATTCCTTTCTAAAAATGTATCAGGTAATAAATTTGAAAGCAGAATTTTAAAAAATTAACAATAGAAGTTACAGTGTAACTTTAACAGGCCTTAAACACCAAGAACTAAAACCTAACAGCAACCCCTTCTCCCACCACAGAAAACTCAATTTTTTTTTTATTAAGCTGCAGAATGGGAGAAGGAGGTGGCAGTAGATGATTGAGAAGAATGTGTCATGTACCCTAACAATGAAAGGAAGGCAACTCTATAAGACAAGGGTTTTCAGGAGAATGGATGATTTGGGGAAAAGAGATACTGAAACAAGGGAAAAGAATAGGGGAGCTCTCAGATGAAAGGGAAAAGGGGATCAAAGTAAGGAATATTTCCATTGATGGGAGATATACATACACATATAAATATAGAAAATATATATGTATGTACACACTCACACACATACACATATATACAGAAGCATAAATATACACAGATATATATGTATAAAATAAATATATGTGTGTATACAAACATTTAGTAAAGGGAGATGGAGACTTTATAGTGGTGCTTATTTGCAGAGAGTTGGTGAACAGGGAACTGATTCCTCTGAAAGACTGATCAAGATCTTGCAACTCTCTGTATGTGTTGTGATTCCTTCTATCAGAAGGAAAGAAATCTAAGCTCCTAGAGGCAACTGGAATCCAAAAGAGTGGGAGATCGTGGACCCAGGGAGGCAATTGCATAAGAAATGGGAAAGAAAAATGATCGTAAGTGAGGTTGGAAATAGAACTGAATCAAAAAATTTGGGACATGGAGAAATTTGTATTTGGGGGAATGCTTCTGTCTTTATTACCACTGTTGCTAATTGATACTTCTAAAAATGAGGCACAGGAGGGAAAAAGAGGATGGGAGGAGATATACAAAGCAGAAAAAACAAAAATTGGTTACAAGAGGGGAATTAGAATTCATACTTTAGAAAATTGCAGTTCCATAATACCATGAATCCAAGAGTTAAAAGTTTAAAATAAACAAAAGTGATGAGAATTAATAAAAAGAATGATAATGAATTAAGGAAAAGATAAAGAAAATCTAACAGAAAGATTAAAATATTTTAAAAAACTGAGTAAATTTCAGAATAAATTATGGCTAAAAATGTGTGACATATACTGAGTAGAAACTCTGTTGAACATATGTCTTCCACATCACCCCATGAAACTTTTACAAAAAGTGTCCATGTATTAGGGTACAAGGATAACAACAATGAGTGCAGAAAAGCAAACATTTTAAACATGTCCTTTCCAGTTCATAGGCACAATAAAATTAGTAATCAGTTCATAGAGGAAAATAAAAGGTAAACTTAAATGGAGACAATGATGAAATGAAATTTAACAAATCATAAGTGAATCAAAACACAAATCATAGAAATAATAAATAATTATATAAATGTCAACTATTGATGAATCAACATAGCAAAGTTTCTGGAATGCAGCTAAAGTAGTCTTCAAGAGAAAAAAAATTTAATATACATTAACAAAACAGAAAAGGTGATTGTTAATGAATGAATTTTATATTACACATATTAATACAACAAATAAACCCAAAATATGGAAAAAGAGGAAATATTGATTATTAGAAGATAAATAAATGGCAATTTAAAGATTATAGAATATCCTAGAACCAGAGGGCAAAGTGGAAATTGAAAGAATTCATAAATCATCATCTGAAAGAGATTCCAAAATGAGAACTCCCAAGGACATCATAGCCAAATTCCAGAACTTGCAGATCAAGAAGAAAGTACTGCAAGCAGCCAAAAAGAAGTGATTCAAATATCATGGAGTCAAGATTACACAGGATTTGGCAGCTTCTACATTAAAGAACTGGAGGACTTGGAATACGGTATTCGAAAAGGCAAAAGGTTTAGGTTTAAAATAAAAAATCACCAACCTAGTAAAACTGAATATAATCATTTAGGGAGAAAAATTAATATCCAATGAAATAGAAAACTTTCAAGCATCCCTAATTAAAAAACCAGAGCTGAATAAAAAAAAAAATCTGATCTCTAAAAATAACACTTAAGGAAAACATAAAGAGGTTAAAAAAAAAAGAAATGGAAAAGAGAAAGAAAAGTAAGGGATTCAATAAAGTTATGCTTTTTATATTTCTATATGACAAAATAATATTTGTAACTATTAAAAACATTATTACTATAAGGACAATTAGAAGGAGTATACATAGACAGATGTTGTAGATATAAAGCAACTTTGATAGGATGATACTCCACCCCCAAATGAAATAAAAGAATGAGAAAGAAGATTGCACTGGGAGAGGAAGGAGGTAGGGGAAATAGAATGAAGTAAATTATCTCACATAAAAGAAGCATGGAAAAGCTATATAATAGAGCAGAAGATGTGGGAGTGACAAGCAAAGCTGAAATCTTACTCTCATGAGAATTGTCTGAAAGAGGGAAATCACATACACACTTAGTTTGATACAGAAATCTAACTTACCCTATAAGGAAGAAAAAAGGGATGGGGATAACAAAAGGGTGGAAGGGGAACTGACAGAAGGAAGAGTAGATTAGGGGAGGCAATGATCAGAAGTAAAACACTTGTAGGAAGGATAGGTTGAAAGAGAGAGAGAGAGAGGGAGAGAGGGAAAAAGAGAGAGGGAGAGAGAGAGGGAGAGAGAACCCAGAAAACATAAAATGGAAGAAAGTACACAGTTAACATAATTATAAAGGGGAATGGAATGAACTCACTTATAAAGCAGAAGATAGAAGAATAGATTTAAAACCAGAATCCAACAATCTTGTTTACAAAAAAAAAAACAAAAAACCTTATTTGAAACGTGGAGACATACTTTAGCTGAAGCAAAAAAAAGGAGCAGTAGCAATCATGATCTCAGAGAAAGCAAAAGTAAAAATAGTTCTAATTCAAAGAGATAAGGAGGAAAATTATATCTTACTAAAAGTTACCACAGCCAATGAAGTACTGTGAATACTAAACATATAGAGCCAAATGATACAGCATTTTAATTTTTGAAGGAGAAGTTAAATGAGTTGCAGGAGTAAATAGACAATGAAATTATACTAGTTGGGGACCTCAACTATCCCCTCTCAGAACCAGATAAATCTAATAAAAAAATAAACAAGAAAGAAGTAAAGGAGGTGAACAGAATTCAGAAAAGTTAGATATAATAAATCTCAGGAGAAAATTAAATGAGAATAGAAAGAGACATATCTTTTTCTCAGAAGTATATAGCACCTACACAAAAACTGACCATTAACTAAGGCATAAAAACTTCACAACTAAATGCAGGAAAGCATAAATAAGACATGCATCCTTTTCAGATTATAATGAAATAAAAATTACATTCAATAATGGGCAATGGAAAGATTGACTAAAAAGTAATTGGAACCCAAATAATCTAATCCCAAAGAATAAATGGATCAAAGAATGAATCAAAGAAACATTTGATAACTTCGTTAAAGATAATGAGAACAATGAGACAACATAAAATTTATGGGATTCAGGCAAAGTAGCACTTCAGGGAAAAATTATATATTTTATTGCTTACATCAATAAAATAGGGAAAGATTAGATCAATGAATTGGGCATGCAACTACAAAGAAATAGAAAAGTAACAAATTAATCTTCCCCACCCCTATTAAACACCAAATTGGAAATCCTGAAAAGCAAAGTAGAGATTAATAAAATTGAAAGTAAGAAATCCCTTATACAAACAAAGCTAGAAGATGGTTTTATGAAAAAACAACAAAATACATAAACCATTGATTAATTTTATTTAAAAAAGGAAAGAAGAAAATCAAATTAAGAGTACAAAAATCAAAGGGGTCAATTCGCCACTAGTGAAGAGTAAATTAACAGAATTATTAGGAGCTATTTTGTGAAATTATATGCCAATAAATGTGACACTCTGAATAAAATATCTAAAAACATATAAATTACCCATATTAACAGAAGAAGAAGTAGAGTATTTAAATAACTCAATCTTAGAAAAAGAAGTTGAACAAGCTGTCAATGAACTTCACAAGAAAAAATCCCTAGGGCCAGAAGGATTCCTGAGCAAATTCTACCAAAAATTTAAAGAACAATTAATCTCAATATTGTATAACATATTTGGAAAAATAGGTGTAGAAGGAATTCCACCAAATTCCTTTTATGAAACAAATATGTTGTTTATATCTAAAGCAGGAAGAACAAAAACAGAGGAAGAAAATTATCGACCAATTTCCCTAATAAATATTGACTAAAAAATTTAAATAAGATAATAGCAAGGAGATTATAGTAATATATCACCAGGATCATATACTATGACCAGGTGGGATTTATACCAGGAGTGAAGGGCTAGTTAAGTGTAAAAAAAACAAAAACAAAAACAACTGTTAGCGTAATGAATGATATCAGTAACAAAACCACCAGAAATCATATCATTATCTCAACAAGTGGAGAAAAAACCTTTGACAAAATACTGCACCAATTCCTATTTAAAAACACTAGGATATCACAAATAAGATATATAGGATAGGAAAATGTGGAGTTTCCATGAAAATGATAAGTAATATTTATCTAAAATAATCAGCAACTTTATCTCTAATGGTGATAAGCTAGAAGCCTTTCCAATACAATGAAGGATAAAGAAAGGATGACCATTATCACCTCTAATATTCAATATTGTACTAGAAATGTGAGCTGTAGCATTGAGAAGAAAAATAAATTAAAAGATTAAGAATAGGCAGTGCAGAAATAAAACTATTATACTTTGCAGATAATATGATGATATATTTAGAGAATCCTAGAGAATCAATTAAAAAACTAATTGAAAAAAAACAACAACTTTAGAAAAGTTTCAGGATACAAAATAGGCCCACATAAGTCATCAGCATTTTTATATATTACCAAAAAAGTCCAGCAGCAAGAAAGAGAAAGAGGAATTCCATTTAAAATAGCAGAAGACAGCATAAAATACATGTGTGTCTGCCTGCCAAGACAGAGTCAGGAACTATACAATCACAATTATAAAGCACTTTTCACACAAGGAAAATCAGATGTAAATCACTGGAAAAATATTAATTCCTCAAGGGTAGGTTAAGCCAATATAATAAAAATGAAAATTCTACCTAAATTAATCAATTTATTCAGTAGTTTGGTACAAGCTAAGAAAAAAATTATTTCACAGAACTAGAAAAAATCATAAAAAGTTCATTTGGAAGAACAAAAGGTGAAAGATGTCAAAGGAGCCAATAAGAAAAAATTTGAAGGAAGGTAATCTAGCCATACCAGATCTTAAACTGTATAAAGTGGTAATTATCAAAACAATCTGGTACTGGCTAAGAAATAGAGCAGTGGATAGGTATGAAAGACACAGTAGTAAATGACCATAGTAACCTAGAGTTTGATAAACCCAAAGATCCAAAGTTTTGGAACAAAAACTCATTATTTAACAAAAACTCCTGGGAAAACCAGAAAATACTGTCAGAGAAACTAAGTGTAGACCAACACTTCTCACTCTATGCTAAGATAAAGTAAAAATGAGTATATGATTTATTCATTAAGCAAATCAGGAGAGCATGGAATAGTTTATTTGTCAGATCTATGGACAAAAGAAGAGTTTATGAACAAACAAGAGATAGAGAACATTACAGAATGTAAAACAGATTATTTTAATAATATAAAATTGGGGGGCAGAGCCAAGATGGCAGCATAGCAGCAGCAACATATCGCAGCTCTCACATAGCCAGCCCCAAATACCCATAAAATATGACTCTAAACTAATCCTAGAACTCCAAAACACACACAAACATACTTTCCACTAAAGTCAGTTCTGCTACCAGGAACCATATCAGCACTGAGAACTGAAATCAGCCTGGCCTGAAGCCCTGGCTGAGTCCCAGGGGTGGCTGGACGAGAGGAGCCGAGGAGCCTCTCAGGTGAGCGGATTAGCAGCAGCTGCAGCAGCGTTCAGAACTAGGTCAGTGGGACTTGTGAAATCAGGGAAGAAAAGCG
>CM053580.1:185028201-185063994 GCA_028627135.1 Pseudochirops cupreus | reverse complement strand
TATCTATCTATCTATCTATCTATCTATTTTTATCAATTAAACAGATTTTACAACAGAGTATCAGAAATAATGGAAATCAATAATTTAAGGTTTCATAAGGCTGAAAACATTTATTACTTAGTGTAATAGTAATGGAATTTGAAGATCCCCTTGTACTGGCAAGTCAACAGGTACTTAGCATTTAGTTTCAAGTTAATTATATCAAGCCTATGTTGAGAAACAGAAGGTATGAACTCCTGTTGCTGACATAACAGGAAGGGCTGGAACAGGGAAGATCTAATACCTTACATAAGGTATTAGCACAAGCTGGAGAGTCAGAACTTCTTGGAGCAAGCCTGTGGAGGCTGAGGTGAGGCCCAGGCTGGGAAAGTGATTTTGATTTTGAAAGCAGAGCTTATGGTGTTGGTGCTTCTTCTAAGAACTAGAACTTCTTAGAGAAAGCTATGTGGAGCCTGAGGAAGAGAGGTCAGAAAGAGATTTTGATTTTGAGAACCAAACTTATGGTGGTGGAGTTTCTTCCAGAACCAGCCAAAACTTCAAGGAGAAAGTGATTTTGAAAATGGAGCTCATGGTGGTGGAGCTTCTTCTGAGAGGCAGCCAAAACTTCTGCTGGGAGCTTCTAAGAGCCAGGCTGAGGAACTACTGTGAGTGAGAGAGGAGGACTCCTGTTTGAGGGAACCCGTTCCATTTTGAAGGCTTGGGCATGTGGATGTTCACTTCATTAACCATGTACCAACTTGGTGGTTACTGTAATGACTTTGACTTTATGGTTCTGGGACTCAATTTCCTGGTATTTGGATAAGGACTTGAGGTGCACTGGACACTGTGAGCTTTGGTATGGTGCAGGAACTGCATGGAGAGCTGGACAGGGAGTTGGGAGCTGTTTGCCTTTGAACTCAGGTGAAAGTTGGTTAGATTCAGGCAGGAGCTGGGACCATGGAAGAGAACCCATGGAAGCTGAGAGACTGCCTTGAGTCCAAATGAAAAGACCTCTCCTTGGGTATTTAATGCTGACTAATAAGATTGTAACTTAATTGTGACTTAGGGGTGGATGACTTTTGTACTTTCCACTACCCCTTAAGAGGCTACTGAGTGGTGACTGATGATATTGTAACCTAATTGTGACCTAGGGGTGGATGGCCTTTGTATTTTGTGATTCACTAAATGAATGCACCTTGTTTAAAAGAGAATTTTAACCTTTGTATTTTGTGATTGAATTAAGGATTTACTAAATGAAGGACTTACTAAATGAATGTTATCTTTTTTTTTTGACTGCAGGTTGTATTTAATCAGTTAATTGCTCTGTCTTCAAGAAGAGCTTGGTCCACAGGGAGAGAACTCTTTTTTTTTTTTTGGAATTTTTTTTAAAATTTGATTTGTTTATTTACTTTTAGTTTACAAGATTCAGTTCCATAGTCTCTTGAGTTTCAAATTTTCTCCCCTTCCTCTTCCCCCCTCCCCCATGTTGGCATGCAATCAAATATTGGATCTGCAAATATTTTCAGATTGGACATTAGTCTGGTTGTATAGAAGAGTTGTAACCAACGGAGTGAACAATGAGAAAAAAGAAAGACAACCAAACTGGAAAAAGACCAATAGTATGTAGATTGCTTCAGTCTTCATTTAAACTCTGGTGTTTCTAGATCTTTCTCTGAATGCAGACATCTTCTTCCATCCTGAGACTTGTAGAGTTGTCTTATAACTATGCGTTGCTGAGAAGAGTCCAGTTTATCGAAGTCATCACACATATGATGTGTCTGTGATCATGTACAAATTTCTCCTGGTTCTGCTCTTCTCACTTAGCACCAGTGTGTATAAGGCTCTCCAGGTGAATATGAAGACCATCTCCTCCCCATTTCTTATAGCACAATAGTATTCCATTACATTCATACATCACAACTTGTTTAGCCATTCCCCAATTGATGGGCATGCCCTTAATTTCCAGTTTTTTGCCACCACAAAGAAAGCTACGATAAATATTTTTATGAATATGAGTCTTCCTCCCATTTCTATGAACTCTTTGGGGTACAACCCCAGAAGTGATATTACTGGGTCAAATTATTTATAGTCCTTTGGGCATAGATGAATGTTATCTTTTGCTTAAAACCATGTGACCACTCTGGTGAAAACTATGTGGACACTTAAGTGATAATTTGTTAAGCCACAACATTGTAAATGCTGTATTTTAATATCAGTGAATGTTTTGCCTTAATTTGTTACTGAATAAATAGAGAGTTCACTATACTATGTAATCAGAACTTTGAAAAGCTATTCACAGCAGCAGTCCTCTGGAAAGCTACTCATGCTTGGCTTTACACTTGGTAAACTCCTTATTTGATAAGAACTACTGGGAAAACTGGAAACCACTGTGACAGAAAGCCATTTATGCCAACATTTTATACAGTATTCCAAAATGTGGAAGAGAATCAGAATATATGCCTTTCAAAATATGAGGTGATATATTTTTAACCAAAAAAGTGTTAGTAAAATTTATTGTTGTTCAGTCATTTCAGTTGTGTCCAAGTCTTTGTGACCTTATCTAAGATTTTCTTGGCAAGGGTACTGGTATGGTTTGCCATTTCCTTCTCCAGTTTATTTTACAGATGAGGAAAGTGAGGCAAACAGGTATAAATGACTTTCCCAAGGTCACACATTAAGTGAGGTTACATTTGAACTCGGGTCTTTCTCATGTCAGCCCTGATTCTGTATCCACTGTGCCCCATGGTTAAAATAGAAATTTCTTATTAAAAGAAATTTGAAAGCTTTTACACAAAATTAATTCTTCCAGAATAAGAAAAAATCCATTCACCTAGGAACAAAATTTTGGTATCAAGTTTCTTGGATAATGGTTTGTTATCCAAAATACATAAGCAAATATATGACAACAAGATATTCCCCAACTGATGTCATCAAATGACATAAAGAAACAATTCTCCAAACAAGAATTTTGAACTATTAACCTTATGAAAGAATATTCTTTTTTTTTCTCGCTTTTTAGAGGGGGAAAAGCATGGCAATTGGGGTTATGTGATTTGCCCAAAGTCACACAGCTAGTAAGTGTTAAGTGTCTGAGGTCACATTTGAACTCAGGTCCTCCTGACGCAAGGCCAGCACTCTTTTCACTGTGCCTCTTATCTGCACCCTCCCCACTTCCTGAAAGAATATTAAGTCATTAAAAGAAATGTAGATCCAAACAACTCTGAAATTTCAGGGGACTGTTATCAAGTCAGCAAATATTCAGAAGAAGGGAATAGTGAATGTTGGAGGTGTTATAGAAAAATAAGAACACTAATGGAGTTTTGAATTAGGTACAGTTGTGAATTAGGACAGCCATTCTAGAAAACAATTTGGAATTATGTAGATATCCATAGTCTTTGACTCAGACATTAAAATGCTAGCTATGTAGATGAAAAAAGTCATGATAAAAACAAAGGTCTCAACTGTAATAAAATATTTATCTCAGCACTTTTTAAGGTGATAAAAGAGTCATTAGCTTCCAATAGACCAATTCTAATTTTTAAGAAATTATTTTCTTTTAGTGAACTTTTATATATCTTTCTATTTGGCCAATTCTGATTCTGAAGCAAATAATTTTCTGTGGTATTTTTTCATGCTTCTTCTACCAAGCTGTAAATTTTCCTTTCATAACTTTCTTGCATCACTGTCATTACTTTTCCCAATTTTTATTCTATTGTTCTTTTTTGATTTTGAAAATAAGTTTTTGCTCTTTTTCAGGTTTTTCTAGAAATTCTTATTGGACTTCTGTCCAATTTGCATTCACATTGCTGTCTTCTTCTAAGTTTGTGCCTTGAGCTTTCCTGTCACTTTAGTAGTTTTTTATGGCCAGCTTTTTGATGCTGTTTGTTCATTTTTCAGCCTGTGTCTTGACCTTGTGTTCTACTTTAAAGTTGGGCTCTGCTTATCTCTAGGGTATGTTTGTGTGAGGGGGGTATTAATGTCCTGAGCTTTAAGGTTTTTTGTCCTTTTGTTTTCACAGTTAGTTTTGGAGGCCTTTAAGTTTCTGGTACTTTCAAGGTGATGTGATCTGAGGAAAGGTGTGGTCACTGCTCTCCTGGTCTGAACTCTGGCCCTTACCCACCTATAGTCCCTACTTTCTTGTGACTACAACTCCTCTCCTCCATGGAACTGCAACCCATTGGAAGAAAAAAAAATGACTTATGAGTTATATTTGTTACTATATGTTCTTTACATATATACCTGACTACATTTATAATTCAAGTTTGGACTCAATTTCCCTAAAGACTTTGTATGTATTTTGTGGATTTTCAGACTTTTGGGGAACTAATATATTCTTACTATTCCATCTTAGTAAATGTTTTTGCTAAAAATTGTTTGTTTGCTTATCAATGGGAAGCATGCTATTGGAGGCTCATGAGTGACAGTACTAGAAACGCAGACTGTCAGAGTTCACACTAAACTTGAAAATTATAGTAGCAGCTGTAGTGAACCTGACTGGCAAATGTGAGCAGGAGTTGGGAAACAGACCCAAATGTGGTACTAAAGTATTACATCAGAATGTAATGGGTCTACCTAAGTTTGCTGCTTAAAACTTGAGCAAGTAACTTAACTGATCTGAAGTTCATTTTCTTCATTAGTAAAAATTCATTGACCCAGATAGTCTGGGATTCTGTGTGTGTGTGTGTGTGTGTGTGTGTGTGTGTGTGTATTAACACTTTTTGAACTATGTAATCCTATAAACAATAATTTTATACAGCCTTCATATTATACTTGAATAAGTCAGGTAAATGTTTAATAAACAGCTATCCAGGAAGAAAAATATGTATTCAACATACTTTTAAGCTTAATCTGTTTTATTATTTTCGCCATCATTTTCTTCAATCTAGACAATTGAAAAACAAGTCAAACCCTGATTTGTTGTATTAGCTCATTTCTGACATATAATGCTTATATTGAAAAAAATATACTGTTAGCTAGTTTAATGTGATTCCAGCACACCCCTAAAAATGTTGATTATTATAAATTAGTACTATTATTTATATTTTCAGAATATTCAGTTTCAAGCCTACTAATGTATTCTATAAACATGACAATATTAAAATCAAAATAAAACTAAAGAGTGATAATGCAAATGAATTTCTTTAGTGCACTCTGTATGTATGTATGTATATATAATATGTGTGTATATATGTGTGTAAATGTGTATATATACATATATATGTATTTATACATACATACATATATACATACATATATATGTATATGTATGTGTGTATATGCTCCTGAGATGCTAAAATGAGGTCTTTTTAAAATTTCTCTTCAGATCTTTGAGTTTAACCTTAAAAAAACTACTTAAAATAGGCAACTATCATTTTATAAGAACTCACTAAACTTGGAAAATGCCTTCAAGACTACCTTACTTGAAGGCTCTGGGGGAAAAAATTTTTCCTTTGCGTTTCAAAACCATTTTTCTGGAGACAATACATCAAGTAAGAATATTCAAAGAAATAATTTCCATGGGGGTGAAAAGGGCAGATAGAACCTTAGAGACTTGAATTCCACTTCTAAAATCATGAAGTGTGGTCACATATTGTCAAAGGTTGAATTTTTGAAGAGTGGTAGCTGTGTGAATGTCTTCAACCTCAACGACTCAGGGGTCAGCGAGTTTCAAGTTCTGGTGGCTTCTTTGGAATATTAAGTCTGCTATTATTTTCTCAGAGTGTATGGCATTTATGACACTCCAGTGAACATTAGAGCAACAGAGAAGCAGAGGCCAGCTGATGCTCAACCTGCACACCACCAAACAACTTTCTTTGTGAAAAGTAAGAAAAAAAAGAAAGGAACAAACAAACCAACATTATAGTGCTCAAGAGAGCATCTTATTTTTTTTTTCACTGAAGCAATGATATGTTTAAACTGGGACATTCTGTTTATTTAGGGGCCATAAAATCAAGTCCTTCATCACTCCCCAGTACATCCACAGTTGCTTTAAAAGAAATGGTTGCATTTTTTTTATTCCTTATTCTGAATGCACAAGTATAAGCTATGTCCTTTTACATATTTTAAATCTACCTTTGCTTGCCAATTCAATCTTTTAACTAGATTGCAGATTTTTTGGAGGAAAAGGTTTGGTCTAACCTCAATCTGATCTTGCCTAGAATGAGCTAAGTTCTTCAACTATTTCATGATCCATGGATCCTTTGGATCCATGACATATTTCCCAGGTCACTTGTATTTGATAGTTCATATCTTAAATTTTGCATCACTGATGTTCACTAACTTGAATGTTCTGATCAATTTTTCAAGTGGCAGATTCCATTTGAGATGAGCTACCTAGAAATTGATTTTCTCATTGAAGTGACATCAAATTATTATTTAGCTATAACTGTTTTAAAAAATAGAGGAAAAGTAGTCTTTAAATCAAGCTGATAGCAAAGTAGATATGCCAACACCAATGAGAATAAACTATTGAGTGTCTTAGACTTTAATTCCTTTGTTTATAGCCTGTCATCATTGCTGTGTGTGTGTGTGTGTGTGTGTATGTGTGTATGTGTGTGTGTTTTGAAGGAGGGTGGTGCCAGTGACTTGAGATACTGAATAACCCATGGATCCACGAAGTAGTTAAGTTGTTTCAATCTTATCCATTCGCCAACAGTCCAAGCTTCTTATCACTGCCACATTCTCCATAGATTTCATCTTGAATGAATCTTCACTGATAAGAAAACTGATGAGACTCCACAGTTTGTCATTCCCTCACGCACACTAAACTAAATGATTCATACTGTCTCTCTCCTTTTGCTCTTACTCACTGTTCTTTGTATCAGTTACTGAACCATTTCAGTCCTTTAATTCCATGTACCAGCTCATATTCTCTAATACCAACATCAATCTTGATGCTTTCTAAAAGAGTCTGGAGGATTACTCAGTTGTATGCCTTCTGGTGCTAAAGGCACACAGCTAAAACCCATTTGCCAATATCTTTAAACTCTAATACCAAGAGGGATGGGAGTCCATGAAGGTACATATTGGAAGGGAGAGGAGATGTGGATCACTTTCTTCAATTTAGTTCATGTGCTCACAGAAGTCCACCCCACCCCACCCCAGGCAAGCACTGAGTGATTGTTATTAAAAGTAATTTTACCCAATCCCTTTAAAAGGATCTGAATGCCTATCTGGTTGAATCAAAAATGAGACAAATGAGAAAACAAATTAGCCGCACCCCAACAGCCTTTAAGAAACTAAGACTTAAGAAGCTAAATCCTGAGAAGTTTAAGGCAATCAAGGATTTGAGAATTTGTTTCCTTGACCAGTGCACACTATTGACTCCTACTGGCTTGTGGTCCACCAAAAACCTTGGTTTTGTTATTTGATGTATAAACACACTCTCTGTCCACAATTTAAATTTATGCATCTTATTCTTTTGGTCTAAATCTGTGTGTGTGTGTGTGTGTGTGTGTGTGTGTGTGTGTGTGCCTGCCAAGTTCATTATAGAATGTGTTAGTTCTCTCTCTTGATTATGTGCCAGCTGCACATTACATAAAAATTTCGTCTATGTCTTTATACAGGTAACTGATAAAAATGTTAAATGGTAGTTAGAGATGCCTGATTACTCCATGAGAGAACTATTTCCAAGATGATAATGAATTCTTTGGTTCTAACATTTTAGCCAGTCCTTCACCCATGCTAATCATATCATCTACCTAATAGCACTCAATCTTTTCCTCAAAAATAGTATGAGACTTTTTCAAATATTTTGATAAAATCTAGATAAGCTAAAGCTACAACATACAAATTATCTGGGGTTGTTTTAGACAATAACAAGGTTGTCAGGGCAATACAAAGTAGAGGAAGAAATTATAGGAATTGCTAAGTGACAAGAAGAAAAAATTATAAAAGCCCTACTCCACAGGTCAGGGAAATGTCAATGTATGCCTGATTGGAGTGCTGTTTGCGGGAATAGTATGTGGAATCTGAATCAGATGAGTTAGGTACCCAAACCACAAAGTTATTGTTGGCACAAAATTTGCACTGACTATTAGTTTTAGTCTTCCTTCCCAGTAAATTGTGTGTTTTTTTCCTCAGAATTTCTAAATAGGAAAAAAAAATGATGCTCTTTCATATTCTCATTCTTCCTCTTTCTTGGAGGTGCTAAAATCACTGAAAAGGCTAATTAATTGGCTGCAAAGGAGAAAAAAAAATGAAGAGGGGTAAAGGGGTCTGGCTGAATAAGTGTCCTAGTGAATAATTGAACATTAATCCTGCTTTTATTATGTTTGCAAAATCATCACATGTGGTTATATGTGAATCAGAACCTGAACAGATGTTCAATTCGTTATTACAGTAACAATGTGCCTTCAATGACCTTCATGTATTCCATTTATTTTCTCTCTTCCCCCTCCTAACAACTTAAAGTAATTGGACAGAAGATTTCTGAAAAAGTTGACATTTATCTTTTCATACAACAAATATATCATCACTACAAAGTTATGATATTCCTCTAATCCTTCCCTGAGATGCAGTGAGGAAACTGAATTCATGGATAAGATCAATGTTAACATTTAAACATAAAATACCACACCATAGGCTTTTTTCATTTTAGCATTTTCATTTGGAAAAGAAGGCTTTCTGTTAAGTTCCTGCTTAAATTCACAGTAAGAAAAAGAAATGGCAGTGAGAATTGTGTAAGAAGAAAGAAATTACTTGATGATATATATGAAAACACAAAACAAGGAAAACTGAACATCAGTATTCTGGAAATTTTATTTCAAGTTTTCAGAAATATAATTATTGAGACTTAGAAATAGACCCAGAAGCAATCATTAGGAAATATTTTGCCCCATTATATGCCAATAAATCTAACAATCTGAGTGAAATGGAGGAATATTTACAAAAATATAAGTTATAAATTCAGGAAATAGAATGCCTAAATAACACCATCTTAGAAAAATGACTAAATAACACCATCTTAGAAAGAGAAATTTACCAAGACATTAATGAACTATCTAGAAAAAAATTCCCAGGGCCAGATGGGTTCACAAGTGAATTCACAGTTGTGAATGGTCATAGTAACTTATTATTTGATAAACTTAAAGATTCCAGCTTTTGGGATAAGAAATCACTGTTTGACAAAAACTGCTGGGAAAACTAGAAAAGAACAGGATACAGAATAGGTATAGACCAACATCTGTAATGGTAATGTAAATGGGAAGCTCTTTCCCATGCATTAAAAGGTCCATGTGACCTGCTTGAGTCACATGGAACATAAGTCACATGAGTCTGTAGTGGGAAGAGCTTGCTGAACAGGTGGAACAGGAAAGTGTGGAGCAGGAAGGGTGGAGCAGAACCCAGAGGAAGTTGGTCAGACTAGATAGAGGGAGAGAGAAGAAGTAGATAGCAAACTGTGAGCATCAATTTGTGGGAAGGCCCTAGCAGAGGGAAGCCTTGGGATGGCAGTGCCCTCTGCATTATTATTGTGTATGGATTTCTTTGTTGTTATGGTGGATTTGGCTTTCTGGTGTTTGAATAAATGTTTTGGTTTTGTCTCCCATGTGGAGATCTGTTATATTTTGTGATTCAGAGGTACAACAGCATATTCATAGCCACTGTAGGTGCTGTGAATATCACTTTGGTGCTACATTTGGCTATGAGTTTGGAATCACAAACTATCAGACCTCTATTTGCAGGAAGGAAGGCTTTAGAGAGAGAAGTAGATATCCCAGGATAGAAGAATTTACCTCATTCCTCCCTAGCAAAGAGAATAGGCTAAAAGCACAGGGCCCTGTGAAAACTGGGAATCAAGGTGACAGAAAGGAGAACTTAGAGCTTTGGAAAGATGTTTGTAAGGAATACCAATAGAACCAGGGAAACAACTGGCAAGAGTGTGTAAGAGAGGCTGGGCCTTGCAAACAAGTTATCACCTTATGTGCAAAAGCAGAGACAAGCTGCTGGATGAGAAAGCTAAGATGGAAAGGAATTTGGCTGGTTTGCACAGTTCTGTGTTACAGAGTGTGAGCTTCGCTTTAGAAGTGCAAAATGTAAAGTTTCATGTGGTAGAAGAGAAGGTGTCTGTATGTTTAGATCTCAAAGAGAAGCAAAAAACTAACAAGATGAAGGTACATGCAGCCCTTGCACAGGTTGGGCTTGATGAGTGCCTCAACAATTGCCAGGAGAATGTGTGGGAGGAAAACAAAACAAAGTTAGATGAGGAGGCTTTTATTAGTGCTGATATATGCCCAACACTAAAAAGTAAACAGGAGAGACTGCACAGTGTTTAGGAATGTAATTAAAAATTTAACTCAGCAGGAAGCCACTGATATATTAAGTCAATTCACCCAAAAGATGGGAGAACCATTGGTGTCCTGGATGGTGAGAATCAGTGATGAAGGAGCCAGGGGAGTATGGATAGATAAAGTAGCTTGCTTGAAATTTATAGGTATTAGTCAGAATCTTTTTAGTGATTACCATATACAAGGAAGTAACAATGCAATTAATCTGTTAGCTTTAGCTGTGGACAGATGTAACAGGCAGTATCCTACTGATTCTATGTGACCTAGTGGAGATAGATTCTGGTATTCACTTAGAGCAGCGGTTCTCAACCTGTGGGTTGTGACCCCTTTGGGAGTCAAACAACCCTTTCACAGGGGTCGCCTAAGACCATTGGAAAACACATATTTCCGATGGTCTTAGGAACCGAGACACCCCTCCTCTACCTGTCTCCAGGTGGGTCCATCCACATACAGATATGCCCACATACGAGTATTGAAGGGTCACGGCATTAGGAAGGTTGAGAACCACTGGCTTAGAGACTATAAGAAAGTTAAAGGAAGAGGTAACAAAGACTGCAATTATGATGGGAGATACAAATGGATATCACAATATCCCCTTAGCAGTTTCTCATAAAAATGTCATAGTGAAGATTGCTTCTTCTGGTTATAAGCACTGAATTTTTATTCTACTAATTGGGGAAAGAGGGTATCCTCTTTTGGAGGTGCTGGATAAGATTTCACAGTTAACTGACTTAGGAAAGTAGGGAAAAGATCAATTTCCTTGAGAGAGAAGAGCAAATAACCAGCAGAATCAAAGTCATAATAGATTAATGAGGAAAGACTTGTTTACTGCTCCATTGAGAACGGGGGTAGATTTTGGAAGAATAGATCATATTCCAACTAATGAACTATATAAAATGTACTGGAAAGAAGGAACTTAATATTAGATTGAGTAGGGAAGTAAGAATTGCCCCTACAGATCCTCCTGAAACATTGCATTCAAGTTTATCACACCTGCAAAGAGAATAGGAAATTGGCCAGGCCCCAGCTCATATTGAAGAAAGTATGCCTTTAGCCAGATTGATAAACCTAAATCTGCAAATTAGAAAACAACACATACATAAGATCCCAAATATGAAGTATTAGACTGTGAGGCAAGATGTCTCAGTACTGTATCCAGGAATACCTGGTTTGGCAGGATATGATTTACATTGTTTAGAGGACTTTTGGTTGGATAGAAGAGAAATAAGAAAAATCCCCACTGAAATATGTGTGAGAATCTCTAAAAATCATTTTGGATGGATATTACCTAAATCAGGATTAGTGGCTCAAGGAATACATGTATTGGCTGGAGTAATATATTCTAATTATTAAGAAGAAATTATTGTAGCAATCCAAAATTTGGGTGAAGAATCTATAGAGTTTTGTAAAAATGATGGAATAGTTCAAGTGATCATTATTCCTTTTTCACCAATACCACTTGTGAAAACTGTCCCTCCTTCTGAAATGACTATCAGAGGAACTGAAAGGTTTGGTTCTACTGATAGAATAAAACTGGATAAAGCAGGAGCCAGATGATGTTCCAAAGCCTTCAGGGACTATAGCACACAGGAAAGATAATACTGTAACTATCATTTATTCAGGAGAAGCTGATTACCAAATTATACCCTTAATTCATGTATTCTACTGTGAATGGGGCTATGATCATGGGTTCATGGACTTCAGAAGCATGATTGACCCTATATCTACCCTGCTTCTGGTTATTGTCTCCTTGTTTCTTTTTTACTTTTTGTCTGTTCATCTTGTTTGCTAGATTTGTTTCTTACAGGCTCAATACTCTCCACCTGCAGATGCCTGATTACTTAAACTGGAAGCTACCCCCTGTCCATGATTGTTATGTGTCACTCCTGGACCTGGTATCAACCAAGTTCCAGATGCCAGCTAAAGAACAGACATCTCAATTGGTATGTCTTGGGTCTTCACCAGATCTATGTCCAATTTCAGCAGAAAGTAACTATGGAAGAAGAGACCTTCACCCTTTACCCTAAGATTTTAGGCCCCATTTGTTTGAGGGAAGAATGATGGGGTGGTTGTGCTCAAGCCCCACCCTAAGAAATTGTTTTATGTGCTTATTTTGTGTTATCCCTGTTATATTGTTGTACAGTTCTGTTGACAGCAGTTACCCCTAAACTCCAATTAACCTATGACATGGATATGAAAGATCATGGGCCAAATGGAATGGTAATGTAAATGGGCAAATCTTTCCCATCCATTAAAAGTTTCCATGGAAACTGGAGTCACATGAATCTGTGGTGAGAGGAGCTTGCTGAACAGGTGGAACAAGAAAGGGTGGAGCAGGAAGGGTGGAACAGAACCCAGAGGAAGTTGGTCAGAGTAGTTAGAGCTGAGAGAGAGAATGGAAACAGGCAGAGAGCTGTGAGTATCCATTTGTGGGAAGGCTTGGGGATGGCAGTGCACTCTTCATCGTTATTATGTATGTATTTCTTTGTTGCTATGATGGATTTGGCTTTCTGGTTTTGGAGTTTGGCTTTCTGGTGTTTGAATAAATGTTTTGGTTCTGTCTTCCCTGTGGAGAGTCTGTTATATTTTGTGATTCAGAATTATTCATAGCCACTGTGGGCACTGTGAATACCCTGTTGGTACTACAACATCTCACACCAAATACCAAGATAAGGTCAAAATGGGTGCATGTTTTAAACATAAAGGATGACATCATAACCAAATTAGAAGAACAAGGAATAATCTAGCTGTCAGATCTATGTAGAGGGAAAGAATTTATGACCAAACAAGTGGTAGAAAGCATTAGAAAACGTAAAATAGATCATTTTGACTATGGTAAATTAAAAAGCTTTTGTACAAACAAAACCAATGCAACTAAGATTAGAAGGGAAGCAGAAAGCTGTGAAACAATCATTACAACAAGCATCTCTGATAAAGGCCTCATTTCTCAAAACATGAATAACCTAGTCAAATTTATAAGAATGCAAGACATTTCTCTATTGATAAATGGTCAAAGGATATAAACAAGCAGTTTTTAGATGAAGAAATCAAAGCTATCTGTAGGCATATGAAGAAGTGCTCTAAATCATTTTTTATTAGAGCAATGCAAATCAAAACCACATTACACATACCTGATTGGCTAATATGACAAAAAAGAAAAATGATAAATGTTGGAGAGGATGTGGGGAAATTGGGACACTGATATATTGTCAATGGAGTTGTGAACCAATCCATCCATTCTGGAGAGCAATTGGGAACTATGCCCAAAGGACAGCCAAACTTCCTACATTTTGATCCAGCAATGTCGCTACTAGTTCCCAAAGACATCATTAAAAAGGGAAAAGGACTCAGATGTACAGAAATATTTATAGCAGCCTTCTTTGTGGTGGCAAAGAATTGGAAATTTAAGGGATGCCTATCAATTGAGAAGTGACTGAACAAGCTATGGTATATGAAAGTAATGGAATACTATTGTGCAATAAGAAATGATCAACAGACAGATTTCAGAAAAAACTGGAAAGATTTGTACTAAATGATGCAAAGTGAAATGAGCAGAAAAGTGAAATGAACAGAAATAGTAAAACATTGTACACAGTATCAGCAACATTGTGTGATGATCAACTGTGAATGACTCAGCTTTTCTCAGCAACACAAGACAAGTATAAAGCGCTCATGAAGGAAAATGCTATCCATATCCAGATCAAAAACTGATGGAGTGTTAATGCAGATGGAAGCATATTTTGTCACTTGCTTTATTCTTTCTGATTTATTTTTATTTTTATTTTTAAAATTTTGTTCTGTTTCTTGTTTCACAACTGTGACTAGTATGGAAATATGTTTTACATGAAAGCACATGGATAAATTATATCAAACTGCCTTTTTTTCATTTTCAGAAGAGGGGAAGGGAGGGAGGGAGAAAGGAAGAAAAAAAATTGGAACTCAAAATCTTGTAAAAATGCATGCTAAAAAATTCCTGACATGTAACTGGGAATAAAATAAAATGTTATTGAAAAGGTAAAATAAGAATACCAAGTAAGAGATTACTCAGTACATACCAGTAGGATGGTATCAGCATAAAAGGAGAGCAAGATAAGGCTGTGAAAAATTTCCAGACATAAAATTGGTATGACAATTGGAGAGTGATAGCACACCAGATCTTAATGTGCCTAGAAGACAGAAGGACCTGGCATGCTATCATCCATGGGTTCATGAAGAGTTGCACATAAATGAAGCAGTGAATAACTGTAGCACCATCAAAAAATCCATGCGGGTCTAGGGGATGAGTAGGTTTAAGGAAGGAAGGTAAGTTCAATTTTGGATTGATTCTAAAATGGTAAAGAGATATTCAGGTGTGTTTACTGGATAAGTGTTCAGAAAAATTGAAATTGAAATTTAACTGAGAGGATCATAGGATCATACATTTAAAGCTGGAAGGAACTTTAGGGAGCATCATTTGTAAGTTTCTCATTTTCAGATGAGGAAATTGAAGGCTAGAAATGTTAAATACCTTGCCCAGCGCCAAACAGCTACTAACTGTCTTAGCCAGTATTTGAATTCAGGATCTTCCAAACTCTAAGAGCAGTACTTTGTCTATTTCCTTTATCAAAGATCTATGAGTCATCCGTCAACAGTTGTTGTTCAAGCTCATTATGTACTGCTTTGGGAGCTAGGGATACATATTAAAAAACAAACAGAAATAAAAATAAATCCTGACTTAAAAGGAGCTTATATCCTGTTAGGAAGAAAGTATATACAATAAATACCTGTAGAAGAGATACAAAACACAAATAAGTGAAAGAAAGTTCTAGCAATTGGGTGAATTTAGAACAGTTTGTATGGATGGTGGTGCTTGAGCTACATCTTGAAGAGAGGGATTCTATGAAATCAAGGTTAGAATAACATATTCCAGGCTTGGGGGATTACCCAGTGCTAAAGCATAAAGATGGAAAATGGACTATGTGAGAAACAGAGAGAAAATTATTTCAATCAGACTATAGAGAAGGGAAGTGATGTCTAATGAGGCTTGATAAAGGCATGATGAGACTGGGTTGGAAAGAGCTTTAAAATCCCAAAAGGGGAAAATTACATTTTGTTCTAGATGTTATAGAGCAGTGGTTCTCAACCTTCCTAATGCCGCAACCCTTTAATACAGTTCCTCTTGTTGTGGTGACCCCCAACCATCAAATTATTTTTGTTGCTACTTCATAACTGTAATTTTGCTACTGTTATGAATTATAATGTAAATATCTGATATTCAGGATGCATTTTCATTGTTACAAATTGAACATAACCCACAGGTTGAGAACCACTGCTATTGAGGGTCATTAGAATTTATTGAACAGGAGAATTACATGTCCAGATTTACCCTTAAGGATAATGACTTTAACAGCTCTATGGAGGTTACAGTTAGGATAGAGAGATATGAAGGAAGCATAGACACCAGCTGAGAGGCAATTGAAATTAAAGGATCTTTCATGGGGGGTGAATTAAAGAATAGGAGGACAAGATAGAAGAGTCAGGGGATAGGAAATAAAAAAACACATAAACATAAAATAGAGTAGGAGTAGAATTTATTAGAGAAAAAAACAGGAGTAGTAATAATCACAGAAAATGTTAAAGCTCAAATAGATTTAATTGAAAGAGAAAATAGGGAAATTATATGATGTATCAGTCACATTAATCATTATTGTTTAATATTATTTAAAATAACTGAACAGCATAAGGTTGGAAAATTGCTGTGGTGTAGGAAATGACAAGGTGGCAGACTTAGGAAAATTTGGAAAGACTTAGACTTATGAAAGATGATGTAACCCATCTTCAATGAAATGGAGGAAAAACAAATATAGTATGGTCTTACATAGATACATATGAATGTATATGTCTTTATATGAGTATGATTATAGATATATAAGTAGATTGTGCATATGTATGTGTATGTATATATATGTATATATGTATGTATGTGACATATACACATATATGGATATGTGTGTCTCCACGCATAATTGTAGCCTTTTTGGGGGAAACGTGAAGAAATGAGGAAAAAAGAGCAAAGTATAAAGTGCACAGCAGAGAACAAAAGAAAATTTATAAGGAAGCAATGAAAATACGGACAACTCTGAACACAATCATGTGGTATTTGTTATATAGTCTTTTTTGAAATGGAAATTTATTGTTGTATGTTTTGAACACTCTCTTACATAATGCTGGCACATGGCAATGTTTTTTTTTCTTTTCTTTTTTGTATTTAAGTTTTAGTATTTTAGTTTATAATATGATTCGTTTTCTTTTCTTAATGTGTATTTGTTTTAGTATTTAAGGTTAAATAATTTTTTTAAAAAGAAAGAAAGAAAGGAAATAGCACGATGGGTACATAGTCACGAGGATCCTTTCCTAGTGGTGCAGAAGGGGCATGGGAAGAGATGAAGTGTTGCAATGCAGGGAAAGTTGCAAGGAAAAATTTCTTTTTGCCATCTCTTAAGTTCTATCTTACTGATTTCATCCTCCTCTGCTAGAGTGACTGCCAGCTATGCTGTGTTCTGGAGGTGGAACCCAATGTCAGAATGTTTCCAATCATAAATAGTCAACTTAAATTTGTATAGAGATGGGTAGGTGAAGATTATTAACAAAATGAGATAAAAACCGAAACATCAAGGAAAGGTTAAAAAGAGGTTATTATAAGATGTAAACAATTTACCCATTTTTTTCTTTCTTCACTCTGAGATTATTTCCACACTAACTGCCTTCCTTCATTTGCCCTAGAGTAATGGAGCTATGTATCTTAATCTTCAGGAAGAAAATTATCTACATGTCCTTTAAGAAAAAAAAGAAAACTTCATAAAATTTAATTCTTATTTTTCCTTAAAACAAATTCTATAGAGTGGTCCACTAAAACTCACTAAGGAATTTAAGAAGGGAGTAAATTGCTGGAATTTCCCCAAAATCTCAGTTCTCCTTTGTAATCTTAAACTGATTCATCTTTAAATTGCTTAATCAGTTAAGATGTTCCACAAATTTTGATTATTGACTATTTCTGTAATTCCAACACAGCAAAAGCTAAAATGACAGAAAAAAGTGACATCTCAGTTTTTTTCTCTTTCTCTTTTCTTATAACCCACTATCCCATGGAAAGTCTAAAGTAGAAGTTAGGCCTGTTTACTGGGACAGTTGCTTTAAGGATGAAAGTTCATTGATCTTTCCCAGTGTTCTAAACTCTTGTAACTACAACCCTTAGAAGTTTTCCTAACTGACTGCATTTTAAATCTTTGAAGGAAACAGACTCTAGCTTCATAACACAGACATTTTACATTTTAGAAAGACAGACATAGTAAAAATGAGAAGACAGACATGAACAGCATTGGTTAAATTGAAGCACAGAGTAGTAACCATGGCATGTAGTTTCAATATAGAGCTGTGCAGTTTAAAAAAATAACAAAGGCAAACAGAGTGTCAAGAGGCACACAGTTACAAATTTATGGAGTTAAAAAAAAAACATTAGAGGTACCTAGATAGGCCAATTAGCAGAAGGGTACAGTTTAAGAAAGGATAACCTTACCAGAGCAATCCAGGAGGAATTAGGTCAAGTATGGGGCCCTGAAGTTTTCCTCGCAATAAAGGTAAGTTCAACCAATGTATGAACTCAGAGATTGGAGCAGGAAGAAGGGTAGAGGACTTCCCAGATGAGGGGTGGGGGTGTTTGACTGAAGAAATATATATCCAGTGGTGCCTAGTTTGTTCCCACTGGTACTGAAGAGTCCAGTGACCTGGCTCTCTGTACAATCCTACTTCTGATACCAATTTAATTATCAACCACACTGGAAGTTGTCTCTAGCATGCTTTGTTCAGCTGCAACCAATCACAGGTTAGATACAGATACAATTCTCAAGAGTTAGAAATTTCATCTTCCCATGCAGGGATGCAAACAGTTTAACGTTATTGAATAATGTTTTTCTTTCCTTTTCCTGTTTACCTTTGTATGTTTCTCTTCAGTCTATTTGGAGATCAAATTTATATTCAACTCTGGTCTTTTCATCAGGAAAGTTTGAAATACCTTTATTTCATTGACTATCCGTCATATGCTCTATTTTTCTGGGTAGTTGAATCTTGAATATATTACAAGCTCTTTTGCTTTCCAGAATATCATATGCCAAATTCTCTAATCCTTTAATATAGAAGCTGCTAAATCCTGTGTAATACTGATTGTGGCTCCCCAATATTTAATTGTTTCTTTCTGGCTGCTTGCAGTATTCTCTCCTTGACCTGATAGCTCTGGAATTTAGCTACAATATTCCTTGGAGTTTTCATTTTACAGTCTCTTGAAGGACGTGATCAGTGGATTCTTTCAATGACTATTTTACCCTCTGGTTCAAGCATATGAGAACAGTTTTCATTGATAATGTCTTGAAAGATGTTGCCCAGGCTTTTTTCATTTATTTATTTTATTTATTTATTTTTTTATCGTGACCTTCAAATAGTACAATAATTCTTAAACTACCTCTCTTGGATCTATTTTCCAGGCCAGCTGTCTTACCAATGAGACATTTTACATTTTCTTCTATTTTTTTTTCATCCTCTTGATTTTTTTGGATTGATTCTTAATGTTTCATAGAGTCTTTAGATTCCATTTGCCCAATCCTAATTTTTAAGGAATTATTTTCTTCAATTGACTTGTACCTCCTTTTCTATTTGGCCCATTATACTTTAAATGGAGTTGTTTCCTTCAGTGTAATTTTTTTTTCCTTCCCATTTGTTCATTTGTATTTTTTTAAGGAATCATTTTCTCCAGTAAATTTTTCTGCTTCCTTTTCCAAGCTGTTGACTTCCTCTTGCATTTCTCTCATTTCTTTGTCCATTTTTTCTTCTACCTCTCATTTGATTTTTAAAATCCTTTTTGAGTTCTTCCAAGAAGGCTTTTCAGGCTTGAGACCAATTCATATTCCCCTTTAGGTTTCACATGTAGGCATTTTGACATTGTTTTTCTCTTCTGAGTTTGTTTGGATATTCCCTGTAGCCATAGTAGCTTTCTATGATCATGGATCTTTCCTGTTTTTTGCTCATTTTTAAAAGTTGAGCTCTGTCCCTGGGACATAGATGGCACTGTCCCAAGCTTCTTGCACTGGATACCAGGGGTCTAGTCACTGGCTTTGTGCTCTAGGGCCTGAGGTGCAGGCAGCTTGCCCACTGTTCTGGGATGTCACAGGCTAGCTTTGCTTATTGTGCCTTGGGTTTTGGGACTGACAATTTCTTCTTCACTGGGACTGGAGTTCTCACAGTTGCCATGCTGCACCATCAATCTATTGAGCCAGGGGGGACTTTGGTTACTGATCTGTGCTATGACCAGTCCTCTCCCACTGGCTTGACATACATTGCCTGCTCTGGTTTCCACTCCATTCCACAAATGAGACAGATAATGGCTGAAGTCCTTCTAAGATCTCTTGGGCTAGAAAATTGTTTCATTATGTCTTTTTTGTGGATTCTATCACTCTAGAATTCTTTTAGAGGTTTGATTTAATATTTTTCCTGAGGGAAACTGGGGAGAACTCATGCAACTTCCCGGCTTCTCTCCACTATCGAGGCTCTGCCCTATCATATCTTTGAGAGGCAAAAATTTCATAGTTGATACAAGTTCTAATCAGGAGTAGGTAGTTATGCTGAAAGTATGTTTTCTGTGACTGCTTCTTCTGCAAAAAGCAATAGAATGTATGATCAAGCAAGCCAACAGGGAACTAACTAGTATTTAGTATAAGTACCTACTATATGGCAGGCACATAGTACTAGGGATAAGCACTGTGAATATGCTGGGGGTAGGAGCAATATGGTAACAATTATATATAAACAAGGTATATAAACAGAGCATAAAGACACTAGCATTGAGGAGGATTCAGAAGGGTTTCTAGTAAATGGTGGTATTTTAACTGGGACTTAAAGGAAATAAATGAAGCCAGGTGGTAGAAAAGAGAGAGAGAACATTTCAGGCATGAAAGGCAGCTGATGAAAGCACACAAAGTTGGGTGATGGACTGTCCTAGAGATAACAAGGAGGTCAGTGTTTTACACTGACATACATCACATCCAAATAATTTCTTACATTACTGTAGATTACAGATTATTTGGAGTGGAGTAAGGTACAAGAAGACTATAAAAGTAAAGTAAAGAGGCTGGATCATAATGAGCTTTAAAAGTCAAACAAAAAAATTGTATATTTTATCTTGGAGATAATAAGAAACTTTTGGATTTTATTGAATAGAAGGGTGACATGATCAGATCTATATTTTAGGAAAATCAATTTGACCACTAATGGGAGGAAGGAATGGAGTGAAAGAGACTTAAAGCAAGGAGACCAATCAACAGGTTTTTGTAATAATTTAATTGTGAGTTGATAACAGCCTAAACCAATATGGTGGCAGCATCACAAGAAAGAAGGGACAATATGCAAGGGATGTTAAAAAGGTAAAATTCATAGGATTTGGCAACACATTGGATATAGGGCATAGGACAGAAATTGAAGAGTTGAGGATGACACCTAGGTTAAGAATGTGGTAAAGTGGAAGGATGGTGATATTTGTAGGGAACTTTGGAAGACAAAATGAATAAAAATTATAATTAATTCAGCTTTGCACATGATGATTTTAAGATCTCTACAAAACTTCCTAATCTAAATGTTGAAATAGGCAATGAGAAATTTGAGAGTAGAGGATGAAAGATAGGGTAAAACTGCATAAGTAGATCTGAGAATCATATATATAGAGATGATAACCAAATCCATGTGATCTGTTGAGATAACCAAGTGAAATAACACAGTATCCTTGTTGGCACCCACAATTAGTGGGCATAACTTGGATAAAGATCACACAGGGTTTGAGAAGTCAGATGAAAAAACAAAAGGCAGCAGTGTCACAAAAAACCTAAAGAGAAGAGGACAAGAAATATGATGATTATGAAAAGGACATTAGATTTGGTAATTAAGAAATCATTGGTAACTTTGGGAAAAGCAGTTTCAATCAAAACATTTTGTATTAAAGAAAACTGTTTCTTCTTTTCTTCTGTATCTGTCAAAAGACAGCTATGTGATGTTTACATAATAGAAATTTCATTTCCTTAAAAATTTTTCTTCTCTTGGATTATGCTAGCTGACACTAGATGGTAGTAGTGCTCTCTCATTAATTTACATAGTTTGAGCAGGTGTAGAAAGTGGGCTGGGACACTAAGAGAATAAATTACTTGCCCAGGGTCTCACAGTCAGTTTGTGTTATAGTTGATATTCAACCCCAGATCTTCCTACATAAGAGCACAGGTATATATTCACTTTGTTATTCTTTCTTATGGGTAACTCTCTGAAGTTTAGTTTACCATTGGTTTAGTAAACCAATGAAATCATAGGTATATATATATGTATATATATATATATATATTTTTTTTTTTTTTACAAAAGGTAAGCATAGAATTTTCTTTCCTGAAGATTAGCAGTGATGGAGAGAAAAGAGAGGGAGAGAGAGAGAGAGAGAGAGAGAGAGAGAGAGAGAGAGAAGGAGAGACAGAGACAGAGAATCTTATAATCTCAATGCAGGAGAGGCAAGAGAAAGGGTTCAGAGATACAAGTGGACATCTTGCACAAGGAAGGGGATTAAGATCTGGATGTTTCCTCTGAGAATAGAACAAAGGTAAATGTGTATGAAGATCCTGAAAGTTTTTGAAGTGTGAAATGGAGAAACTCCTGATGGATTATATCAAAGTTAATAACGTACAAGACCAGGTCCCTGCTTATAAGAGTGGAAGTGGATGTGAAGATGGACACAGGAGAAAGTCTTGAGCAAACCACATGGGGAATAAAGGGAATAAAAATATTATTGTATAGCTGTGAGGGTTCAGTTCAGTTTAGGTAGTAATAATTTGTATTGAACCTATACAATAGTTTCACAACTTCCTACCACAGGGTACGGTGATTTGTAAGTAGGAATAGTAAAGTGAGGTGATGAAAATGGCCTACAACTGGAAATGAGAATGGTAGAACAAGGAAGCAAAAGACTGAAAGGTAGAAAAGAGTGCCACATCGAAATGTCTTTTTCAGAACAAAGGTGAAGGCCTAGAAGTTACTATGTGGAAGAATGGCAGCAAGAGATAATGAAGTATAGGATTCCAGGGAGGGAATTGTGGAAGTCGGGATTTTGGTGATAGAAGAGCTGTCGTTTACATTGAGATGAGCATACAAGTAAGCAGAGGATGCTAGGGTCGGGGAAGCATGTTTTAAAGCTTCTATGGCTTGCTCTGAAGCTTGAGAGATTTATTGACAACATAATATTTATGTTTGTTGGGAAAGAATTTCTATGAGACACCAGAATGACAGAATTCAACAACTCTTGTGCAAATTTCTGGGTCGGTCAAGAGGCCAGAAAGTAGTCTAACTCAACAATAGGATGATCACAGAACTTAAAGTAATTCATAATATGAAGCTCCTAAAAGTCTGCACAAAAGTCTTGGCAGCCAATAAAATGTATTTACTAGCTGATTATTACCCATGCAAACCTTCCTTAAAGAAATGGTAAGTTGGTTTACATGCACAGAAAAAAAGAAAGTTAATAATATAATAGATTAGTTGTTCTGAGAGGGTAGAAGAAGGATTGTAGTAGAAGGAGACTTATTTGGATGAAGATTTAAAAGATTGTGCTAAGTACTATTATAGGAAGGCAGAGACATACATTCCCTCTACCTGTCCTCTATTCACTGTCTTTCTCCTTCCACTGAGAAGGGGTTACTCTGTAAGTCATTGTCCTCTAATCTGCCCTGTAGAGAGATCTTTCTGCACATCACCAGGCAGCAATGGTTATTCAATTGGGGGAAAAAACCCACTAAAATCTGGATGCTTTGCAGCATTAATAAAACTTAAAATTAAAAAAGATAAACATCAGTAAAGTCAGGAGCCCCTATTCAGCTTGCAGTGGAAGGACTCATTCCGCATTAAAATCCAGGGAGAAATGTCTGTCATTATTATATCTTTCTTCCCTTCCACAAATAATGGAGTACAGAGCCAGGAACAACTAGAATTGCTCCTTTATCTTAAATGTACATGAAACTAATTAAGTCACAAAGTGTGATCAACTTTATAAAACAGGATAATTTTGGAATAAAAAGATTTGAGAATTATAAGTTTATAAACGACAATTGAATCCATGGGGATTGAGAAAATGACTAAGTGAAATATCATAGGGAGAGAAGGGAAGAGGACCTAGGACAAAGTCTTATGGGATACCCTGAAGAAATGTGTTCTAACCTTTCTACTGACCTTATCTCAAATCTCCAACTGTCTATTGGTTATCTCAAACTAGATGTCTCACAGACATCCTAAACTCAATGTGTAGAAAATTGAACTCCTAGCAAGAAATAGCTTACCTGTAAGATTTATGGAGAAGGGAAGAATTTATGATCAAACAAGAGGGAGAGAGTATTACAAAATGCAAAATTGATAATTTTGACAACATTAAATTGAAAAGCTTTTGTTTGAACAAAGCCAATGCAACCAAGATTAAGAGGGAAGTAATAAAATTGGGAAAGAATTTTTATAAACAGTTTATCTGATAAAAGCTTCATTTCTAAATTATACAGGTAACTGAGTCAAATTTACAAGAATACAAGTCATTCCCAATTGACAAATGGTCAAAGGATATGAGCAGGTAGTTTTCAGAAAAAGAAATTAAAGATATCTATACTGATATGAAAAAAAATTCTCTAAATCACTATTGGTTAGAGAAATGCAAATCAAAACAACCACATCTCACAGGTCAGATTGACTAACATGACAAAACAGGGAAATGATAAATGCTGGAGAAGATGTGAGAAAATTGGAACACTAATGCAATGTTGATAGAGTTGTGAACTGATTAAACCATTCTGGTTTTGTAGCCCAGAGGGTTATAAAAATGTGGATATTCTTTGACCCAGCAATACTACTTCTAGGGTTGTATCTCAAAGATACCATACAAATAGGAAAAGGACCCATATGTACAAAAGTATTTGTAGCAGCTCTTTTTGTGGTGGCAAAGAATTAGAAGTCAAGGGAACACCCATCAATTGGGGAATGGGTAAACAAGTTGTGGTATATGAATGTAATGGAATACTATTGTTCTAGAAGAAATGAGCAGACGACTTCATAATAACCTGGGGAGACTTATATAAACTGATGCTGAGTGAGCAGAGCAGACCCAGAAGAACATTGTACACAATTACAGACACATTGATGACAAAGTTTAATGGACTTGACTCTTCTCAGCAATGCAAGGTTCTAATACAACTCCAAAAGACTCATGATGGAAAAGGCTATACATATCCAGAGAAAGAATTGTGGAGTCTAAATGCAGATTGAAGCAAACTATTTGCTCTTTTTTTGTTGTTGCTGTTTTGTTTTGTTTCTTTTTTCTCATAGCTCATTCCATTTGTTATACTTCTTCTTTACAATTTGACAGTTGTGAAAATTTGTTTAATTGAAGCTATATGAAGAACCTATATCAGATTACATGTTGTCTTGCAGGGAGAGGAGGTATGAGAGGGAGAGGAGAAAATTTGGAACTCAACAACTTGTGGAACTGAATATGGTAAACTAAAAATAAATTAATTTTTAAAAGAAAAGAAAGGAAAACTGAACTTCTTATCTTTCCTCCCAAACCACCCCCTCTTCCTAACTTCCCTGTTACTATAAAGGTGACCATCATCTTCCCAATCACTCAGGTTCTCAACCTAGGTGTCATTCCCAACTCTTTATTCTCAGCCAAACTTTTGCACACTCTTTTTGATTTTACCTTTTAAACCTTCCTTGTATATATTCACTTCTTTCCTGTGGCACTCTCCCTACTCATCACATTATACATGGACTCTTACAAGACCTAGTTGGTCTCTTCTCACAACTCTCTACTCATTCCAATCCCTTCTCCACTCAACTGCCAAAGTGTTTTCCTAAAATGTAAGTCTTTCTGTGTCCCATTTCCCTTTTTCAATGAAGTCCAATGGCTCCTTATCACCTCCAGGGTTAGTCATAAAACTTGTTCTTTTTGGTGTTTTAATCCCTTCATAACTTGCCCCTCCTCAGTCAACATTTCCAGTGTTCTTGTACCTTACACACACACACACACACACACACACACACACACACACACACACACACACACACCATTTCTTGATTCTTCATTTTCATTGAATGCAATGGCCCTGTGTGGCCCTGGGCAAGTCACTTAACCTCTGTGTACCTCAGTTTCCTTAACTATAAAATCTAGATAATAATAGTATCTAACTCACCAGATTGTTGTGAGAATTAAATGAGAAAGTATTTGAGGCAGTTAGGTAATACAGTGGATAGAGCAATAGTCAGGAAGACTTGAGTTCAAATTTGACAAGACATTTGCTAAATGTATGACATTAAGCAAGTTTGCCTCAGTTGAATCAACTGTAAAATGATGACTAACAACATCTACCTTCCAGGGTTGTTGTGAGAATCAAATGAGATGATATATGTAAAGTGTTTAGCATAGTACCTAGCACATAGGTGGGAACGCAGTAAATATTTATTTTCTTAATTTCTTCTGTCCATGCCTATAATTTTCTCCTTCCTCATCCCTGCTCCTGGCTTCCCTGCATTCCTTCAAGTCCCAGTTAAAATCCTACCTTTTGCAGAAGCTTCTCTTGAGCCTATCATGTGTTATTCCTTCTAAGGAACAAGTGTATTTTAATTTCATGGCTTCAGTCACGATCTTCAGTGATCCTCGAGCCCAAAAATACAGTAAGCACTTCATAAATGCTCACTCCCTTCACCTCTCTCTCCTCAGGTAAATCCAGAAAAGCAGGAGTGGTAATCATGATCCTGAATAAGAGAACTATAAAAATATGCATGGCTAAAAGAGATAAGCATGGAAACTATGTTATGCTTTTTAAAAGCACTTTAAAAAAAAGCTAAGTGAGACACAGGGAGAAATATTCTTCTTAGGGATTACAATGTGCCCCTTTTGTACCTAAACAAACATATCAAAAGGATAAAGAAAAATGAAATTTAAAAATGCAAATTTAGAAGTTAGATTCTGAGTAATGCCAGAATTTATTGAACAGGAACCATAAAAGGTATGAATATTTTTGAGTTTTTCACTTTTACAAAAGTAGGTCACTTCCTAGAGTAATGGTTTCTATTGATTGTTTCATGGATATGGTCCAAGGAATTAGCAGTTAAAAGTTTTTCAATAGCAACTTAAGTGGTAAATAATTGCTTAGTTATGACATAATATATTTCCTCTATAATATCATACATATATATGTTTGAATTTTGTTTCTTCAGCCACTCAAAACCATCATGGCTATGCACACAGTGATTTTGGTATTTGTGTAGTGACTAAAACAATCACTGAGTACTCACTAAGCACAGCATATTCTTACAGTTTCTCAATTTTTCATCAAATTGTTTCCAAACTGCCAAAAGGATTCAGTCTTTGAACATAGACCCATTCCAAACAGGTGGTCAGACTCATGTGTACACCCTCATTTGTATCCTGTACAGTGCATGAGGGTACCTCCCTTATTTTCCTCTCTTTCCCTGAAATCATATTTCATCAATTGTGCAATGATGTGATTAAGATGTTATGAATACTCACATTCTGACATCACATACATAAGCCCCTTTGAGAATCACGATTGGTTGGTGTGTCCATTAGAAGCCATATTTAAGCCATTACAGATCATCAAAATTGTTCTGCAAAAATAAACCATGTATTGACTTATTTTAGTAATAAGGATGCTTTCCTATCTAAATTAATCTTCTACTTACTCTTCTATCTAGTGGAATTTTCACATGAACTGGCTGGCCCCCCAAGGCACTTATTCAATAGAGATTTGTGAGAGTGTAGCTGGTGTGCCAGTGGTAGAATAGTATAGAGTCACATTTGAGGATGTTATTTACTTATTGAGGTTATTTTATATGTAAATATTATTTTAAAATGAAGCATTGCATGCAATCTCACTTTAAGTACATTTATAATTTAATACAAGTTTCATCAATAGTGAGTAGAAAAACAATTTCTTTGTAACTAAATATTAATTTTGGTAGATTGGTTAGGTGACTTTTTGGGACAAAACTTACCATAATTATTTTTAAGCACTTAATGAATACATATGGAAGCATATTATGAAATGTATATTAAAATTTCCTAAGGATTCAGAACATACTCTGTTATTGTTCAAAGGCTTGCGCAGGGCAAAAAAAAAGAAAACATGGAAAACCGTGCACTAGGACATAAATAACTCATAAGTGAACATAAAAACATACATATATGTATATATGTCACATCATTTACTGATCACAAACCAATAAAAATCATGATCAGAAAAGGGAATTTTAAAGAAAATGAATTGTCTTAAAGAGTGACAGATAATAAGAAATTAAAAAAAAATGAAAAGCATTTTATGCACTCACTGAGTCATAGAAAGACAAATCATAAAAACAATAAGCAATTTTATGAAAGACAATAACAGTGAGACAATATACCAAAACTTTCGAAATTCAATTAAGGTACTCCGTAAGAGAAAATTTGCATCTCTAAATATTTTCATCAACAAAAGATAAAAAAAGACTAAATCAGTGAACTGGGCAGACAACTAAGAAAAAAGAACTAGAAAATAGAAACACTATACAACAACACCGAATTTCTGAAAATCAAAGAAAAAATCTTAATAATTGGAAACATAATAGAAAAATAGCTATTTTGATCAAACAAAAAGAAAACCAAATTGCCAAAAATAAAAAGATGAAAAAAATTAAGCTGAAAGGAAAAGAAAGGCCCTTACTGGAAACTATTTTGCCCAATTATATGCTAAGAATGATGAAAACTAAAATTAAATTGGTCAATACTTACAAAAATATAAAATGTTCAGATTTGCAGAAAAAGAGATTTGCAATTTTAATAACCTAAACTCTGAAAAAGCAATAGAAGATGTCATAAAAGAACTACCAGAGGGGCACCCATCTTCCACCCAGATTAATTTTCAAGAGAATTCAAGAAAATATTCAAAGAACAATTAATTAACTCTATTATTACATATGATTTTTTCTTTAAAAACCAGAGAAATCACCTTCAAAAACTCTATCTACAAGACAAATACAGTCTTGGTAACAAAATGGGGGAGGAAGAAAGTAAAGTAGAGTTATAAACCTATGTTTCTGATAAATAAAGATGTAGAAATCATAAATAAATATCAGTAAATAGAATGCAGAAACTTAGAGGAATATTTAGTGCACACGACTGTGCTATGTAACATGATGAATATTGAAAGTTATATATAGTTTTAAATATAAAATTATATAATAAAATTAACATGACAATACTAGCAATATTCATTTACTGTTTTAGGGCTATACCAGACTATCAAAGGGATGTTTTACAGAACTCAATAGAATAATAATAAAGAGGTGGCAATAAATAGGGAGGATTTGAATAGCACTTCCAGACCTCAAATTATATTATAAAGTGTCAGTCATCAAAAAGCATCTGATATTACCTTTTTTTTTTAATTGACTATGAGTTTCTTGGGAGCAAGAACTGTCATTCCATCTTTACAACCGCAGAGTTTCCCATACTCACTGGCAAACACTAGTCACATAATACATGCTTATTGACCAACTGACTGAATAGATCAATGGTAGTGCTAGATGCAGGAGAATTAGAAATGGAATTTGACAAAACCCATTATGTGATAAATAAAAAACACAAATTACTTAAGGAAGAATTTCATATTTATTTTGTTTTTTTAAGCGCTAGGAAAATGTGGCAAGAATCAGGCTTAAGTCAATATTTAAGGCCATGTATCACAACAAACTCTACATGAAGTCAGAACGTTAATATTGAATAGGATGCCATGAAAAAATTAGAAGACAAGTACATGACATCATTTTCACAACTTTGGAGCTATAAAATAGGAGATGAATTCAGAAGCAAACAAGGGAATAACAACCCAATAACCCAATAACAGTATCCAAAGGAGTAAGTTTGGTTATATGAAACTACAAAACTCCTACACACAGAGACAAAGAAAAGCCTGACATGAGAAGGAAAGCAGCCAAATGGGAAATTTTTTAATCAAATTTCTCAAATAAGGGTTCAGTATACAAGATACTTAAGTAATATTTGTATTTCTTTGAAATGATTCTGAATATTTCATGTACTTTAAAGTCATGGATGGCTATCGATAACAGGAAATGTGGTGATAAATGTTGCAAATGTATTTGAATTTTACATTTTGAATTTCATGGCTCTAACCCCAGAGAATTAAATTTCCATTCATGAACGCTTCTAATCAAGCAGAGTCATATTAAGCTCATTTGTGGTTATTTTGGGCAAAACAAATATAAACAAGACCGTTCTTAATTAATTGGCTACTTGTCTCCCTGGTCCACACATTAGTTTATACGGTCATTTGGTATGATGGAAAGAAAGAGATAATATGATGTTAAATTTCTAAATGTATTTCTATAAATCTGTTTTTTTTAATTCATATGTGCCAAAGTCATATAATTTTTTTGACTGGAGTACAAAAAGAAACTACTTTTTGTTTGATTAATTCAAAAAATGATCCTGAGATGTTTGGAACAACAAAAAAAATTTGTTCACTCAATGAGAGGTGTTCTACAGACATCAAAACACCAATTATTGATGATTTTTAATCATTCTAAACAGTAACAGGTATAATTCCATTTTCATCATATTGTTTTAAGGTTAAGTAGTTAAATAACATTAATATCAAGATTTTGTTTTGATTTTCTAGAGTTTATACACTAGGGAAATTGCATAACTAGATATTGAAGTAATTCAATATGAAAACAGAAGTTAAAATAGAATAATTATTTTATCTCTTTCCTCTTGGTAAGATTCATGAATGTCCTATAGATAGCCTCTGATAAGATTTATTTTTATGTGGCATTACAGCATTAGAAGTGACATTTTATTTCCTTGGAATGCATAAACTCACAAATTTTAGTTGTAAGCTTTCAAAATGTCAAGATTATACTCTGTTCAGAGTTAGTTTATTGCTTCCTGAAGTTGGTTCTAAAAATACCCACGATAATTATTGTAGTTTGAGGGACCAGACCTATGCATTGTTAAATTCTAAGAGTTGAGGTAATTTTAAGGCCCACCAAAATTATGTGTTCGCTGATTAGACTTTCTCCCATCACTCAATTTGTTTTAGTGTTTAGATAAATTACTACTATCTTGTGCTTAGAAGGTTTACTTCTAAATCAATTCCTAAATCTAGCCTTTCCTTCTTAAAAATGGTTAGGCCTAGATCCTATCTCCATTGCCAAATACAGAGAAGAAGTAAAAACCTTCACAAGCTTCTCAATTCTTGCCCAGGATTCAGGCTATCAGTATTACAAAAATAACTTCTTCAGTCTGTGAAGTGCCTGAGCATAGACATTTTTAGCATTGAGTAAATGCTCATTTCATTCTCCCCATAAGCAAAAGAAATTGTCAAATCCAAATACTTGAATTGGAAACTATCTCAGAAGTTGTCTAGTACACACACACACACACACACACACACACACACACACACACACAAACATACACACGCAGTATAAATCTCCTCCATAGTATCCCTGAAAAAGAACTGGCTATTCAAACTCATTTAAAATAACTGGAAATTCATTGCCTTATAATGTTTTCAGACAGCTCTAATTGCTGGAATAAGGGATTGGGAGCATGCTCAGAAACAGAAACACCTTTATGCAGACTTTATATGGGGAATAGTAGCTCTCAAAACATGGCATGTTCTTGAATGATGTAAAATTTGTCTCTTTACAACTTTCATGTTTGGGTCCTATATGTGTATTCTGAGGCCAATCAAAACAATGAAAAATGCTGTCATTTCCACATGAGAAAAATCATCCCTCATACTATGTTCCCTCAACTGTAATGTTATATTTCGTCTAGAGTAAGTAACTTAATTCCTCAAACCTGTCTTCACACAATCTGTTTTCTAGTATACTTCTACTACAGATTGATAAACAATGGCATTTCTAGAGACTGCAATACCTTTCTTAAAATTTCTACATAAAATCTAAAAAAAATTTTTTAGTTAGCATGAATTTATTATTATTCTTTCCCATTTCTCTCCACAGCTTCCAAGAAAAGGAATTTGAAAAAGAAAGCCATTGTAACAAACATACTTGGTCAAACAAAACTAATCCCAATATTGGCAGTTGCCAAAAATGGATGCATTATTTTGAGGCCTTCGCTTCTCTTGACAGGAGGTGGGTAAAATGTTAATACTCAGTTCTCTAGACTGAGCTATTTTGAGCAATATGAATATTTGAATCAAAGACAAAGGCCCTACGAAGGAAGATGCTATCTACCTCTAGAGAAAGAACAGATATATAGGGCTTCACACACACACACACACACGCACACACACACACACACACACATATGTGTGTGTATTAGATATTGGCCTTCTCTAGTGTGAGTTTGGGAGGAAGGAAAGAAAAGAAGGTAACAGCTGAAAACTCAAAATGTAACCAACAAATAAATAAATAAATAATGAAATGAAATAAAAATATTTAGTCCTCTGGAATCATGACAATTGCATTGAGGAGAATTCTATATGCTTTCAAAGTTGGTCATTTTTACTCTATTAATGTATTATTTTCCCCTTGTTCTTCTTACTTTGTTGTACTTCAGTTCACAGTCTTATGTTTCATCCCTTTCATAATTTCTTATTGCACGATAATATTCCATTATATTCACATGCCATGAATTATGTAGCTATTTCTCCACTGATGGGCATCACCTGAGTTTCCATCTCAAAAATCATTGTAACTGTTTTTATACATATGGGTTCTTGTCCTCTTTCATCTATTCCTTTGTGATATAAAACTAAGTAATGATATAAAAGAACAGAACAGAACAGAATAAAAGAATTTACACAATGACCACAACATAAAAGAAAGCAATATTGTTTTGTAAGTGAAGAAAAGTGCTATTTTTAAAATTCAAAATGCTTATGTTCATGTTAAAACTCTGTTGCTTGTTATGTGACCTAAGTCCATTCATTTTTTTTTGCAGTTGAACATTTTTAAGAAATATTTATTTTTCATTTTCAGTATTCATTTCCACAAGATTTTGCTCTCCCCATCTCTCCCTTACCCTGCACCCCAAGATGGCAAGCATAATGATTACCTTTTCCCCCAGTCTTCCCTATCTTCTATTCCCTCCTCCCATCACCACCTTCCCACCTTCACCCTTTATTTCTTGCAGGCAAAGATGAATTGCTATACCCAATTACTCACATATCTTATTTCCCAGTTGAGTGTAAAAAAAATTTCTTTAACATTTGTTTTTAAAACTCTGAGTTCTAGATTCTCTCCCTTCTTTCCTCCTCACCCACCCCCACTGAGAAGACAAGAAATTCAACATAGGTTATACATGTGTAGTTATGCAAGACATTTCCATAGTAGTCATATTCTGAAAAACTAACTATATTTCCCTCTATCCTATCCCACCCACCCCTCATTTATTCCATTTTCTCCTTTGACCTTATCCCTTTTCAAAAGTATATGTTTCTGACTATCCTCTCCTCCAATATGCCCTCCCTTCAATCATCCTCCCCACTCTTATTGCCTTCTCCCCTACTTTCCTGTAGGGTAAGATACTCAGTTGAGTGTGTATGTTATTCTCTCCTTAAGCCAAATTCAATGAGAATAAGGTTGACTCATTCCCTTTCACCTCCCTGCTCTTTCCCTCCTTTGTAATAGTTTTCTTTTGTCTCTTTTATGTGAGATAATTTACTATTCTATCTCTCCCTTTCTCCTTCCCCCAAAATATTCCCCACCACCACTAAATTTCCATTTTAAAATATCATCTTTTCATATTCAACTCACTTTGTGCCCTCTGGCTATGTATACATATACATACACACACATATATATACACATGTACACACACATATACATACATACATATATACACCTGCATATATCTGCATATACATATATACGCATATACTTGTGTGTGTGGCTATATAGATATATTTGTATATCTATATCTATCTATATCTATATCTATCTATATCTATATCTATCTATATCTACACACGCACACATGCACACATACACACACACATGTTCCCTTTAACTGCCCTAATAACTGAGAAAAGTCTCATGAGTTACAAATATTGCCTTTCCAGGTAGGAATGTAAACAGTTCAAATTTAATAAGTTCCTTATGATTTCTCTTTCCTGTTATCTTTTCATGTTTCTCTTGATTCTTTTATTTGAAAGTCAAATTTCCTGTTCAGTTCTGGCCTTTTCATCAAGAATGCTTGAAAGTCCTCTATTTCATTGAATGTCCATATTTTTCCTTGACATATTATACACACTTTTGCTGGACAGGTAATTCTTGATTTTAATCCTAGCTCCTTTGACCTCTGGAATACCATATTCCAAGCTCTTTGATCCCTTATGGTAGAAGTTGCTAGATCTTGTGTTAGCCTAATTGTGTTTCCACAATACTCAAATTGTTTCTTCCTGACTGCTTGTAATATTTTGTCCTTGACCTGTGAACTCTGGACTTTGGCTATAATATTCCTAGGAGTTTTTTGCGGGGGATCGTTTTCAGGAGGCAATTGGCACATTCTTTCCCTTTCTATTTTACTCCCTGGTTCTAGAATATCATGGCAGTTTTCCTTGAAAATTTCTTGAAAGATGATGTGTAAGCTCTTTTTGTGTTCATGACTTTCAGGTAGTCCCATAATTTTTAAATTATCTCTCCTAGATATGTTTTCAGGTCAGTGGTTTCTCCAATGAGATATTTTATATTTACTTCTATTTTTTTCATTCTTTTGAATCTTTTTTATAGCATCTCATAAAATTATTAAGTTCCATTTGCTCTATTCTAATTTTAAAGAAATTATTTTCTTCAGTGAACATTTTGATTTCCTTTTCCATTTAACCAGTTCTGCTTTTTAAGGCTTTTTTTCTCCTCATTGGTTTTTTGCATCTCTTTTGCCATTTGAGTTGGTAAATTTTTTAAGGTGTTATTAAGGTTTTCTTTAGCAAACTGTTGACTTGTTTTCATGATTTTCTTGCACCATTCTCATTTCTCTTCCCAGTTTTTCCTCTATTTCTTTTACTTGATTTTCAAAATCCTTTTTAACCTGGCCTGAGACCAATTCATATTTTACTTGGAGGCTTTGACATAGGAGTTTTGACTTTGTTGTCTTCTTCTGGTTCACTGTTTGGATCTTCTTTGTCACCAAAGAAAGATTCTATACTCTGATTTCTTTCCTTGATTGCTCATTTTCCCCAGTCAATTACTTGACTTTTGAGCTCTTTGCCATGGTAGAACTCTGCTTCCAGAGGGGAGAATTCTGTGTTCCAAATTTCTTGGGTTTTGCATGGATCTTGTCAGAGTTTTTTCCATGCACTTGCCTCAGAACTGTGAAAAGCACTTTCTTCCCACAGCCTCAACAATATCTCCCATATCAATGCTCCTCCTCCCCCCAGGACCACCATCCAAGACTGTGACCCAGAGTCAAGCAGAGCAAAGCAAAAGAATCCTGCAATTGCCCTCTGAGCAGCAGCTTGTTTCCCCCCACCCAATCTGTGGGCCTGGACCTCTGGAAACAGTCACTGCTGCTGCTGCTGCTGTTGCTGTTGCTGCCCTGGCAGCCATCACCACCTCCACCACCCCAGAGACAGGGACTAGACCATGCTCTTCTCTCACCCAGGTGCAACAGGGTTTCCCCACTTTTACTTTCTCCTTGGTGTTTGTGGGTTGAGAAGTCTGGAAATCACTACAGCTGCCAGTGATTCAATCCCCTGAGGTCTGCTCCAGCCTGGTATGTGCTGCCATCTGTTACAGCATGGTCCATACAGGACTGTGCTCCACTACCAGCCTGGTGCAATAGACCCTTCCTTTTACCTTACCAGGCTATCTTCAGCTGGAGATGTATTTCTCTCTGTCATTTTGTGGGTTCTGTAGCTCTAAAATTTGTTTAGAATCTTTTTTACAGGTATTGGAGGTGATTGGGGTAAGAGTTCAAGCAAATTCCTGCTTTTACTCATCATCTTGGCTCTGCCCCCCATCCATTCACTTTTAAAACTTTCAATTTCATTAGCTCTAAAATGGAATGGTTAGATTAGATCTCTCTAAAATCTTCTGAATAAAATTCATGAACTTTTCCCCTGTCCTTGTATAACCCTGATTAATATAGTATTCAATTTTGACTTCAGAGGTCTGAGGCAATGCATGTCTCACCACATCCCTTCTTGACAGAGAAGTGGTACACTATAGGTGTTGAATGAGGCATACATTTTTATTTTTTTTTTATATGAGATTCTTTATTAAATTTTTTTGAGTTACATCTTTTCTCCCCGTCTTTCCCCCGCCCACCACCCCAAAACAGCCATCCCAGTATTTCCCCCCTCCCCCAGTCTATTCTCTCCTATGTCACTTTTTGGTAGGGCAGGATGGATCTCCCAACTGCAGTGCCTGTGTATCTCAAGTTCCAGTT
>CM053580.1:185010441-185027701 GCA_028627135.1 Pseudochirops cupreus | reverse complement strand
TTGCCTTAGACGCTAACTAGCTTTGTGACTTTGGGCAAGTCAGTTTCCACATCGATAAAATACAAATAATAGTAGTATCTACTTCTTAGGATTGTTGTGAGGATCAAATGAGGTAATATGGAAAACTTGAAATTTTTATATAAATTATAGCTTTATTATTGACTTACTAACTATAATTTTCAGGTTGCAACTATGTGAAAAAATTCTGATATGTTTGAAATGTATTGGGAACTAATGAGTATTGAAAAATACAAAGGTTTCTTGATCTCAGGAGTAAATTTAGAATATGAAGCCAATTATTTTATGTAATTATTAAAACCTGTTAAAAAAAAGATTTGAGGAGGTACAAAGTGATAGTTTGTAACTGCTCAATGACGAATTTCAGTTTGCTTCGCCATCAGCAAAAAGAGATCTGATTGTTTAAATTACAGAAGCTAAAAAAAAAAGTATGGGCCTGGATAGCACAACAGTTCAGATAGCAGGTAGGAAGGGGAAATGGGAGGACTGAATCCAGAGTTAATTCCTTTCCTTCTGAGAAGCTTAGCTGTTGAGACCTCTGGGGTAAAGAGATAACAAAATAATTCATCTAAAATGTCAATTATTTCATGACTCCATCAGAGGATGTACTCAGGACAATAAGAGAAGCTTGGGTGCGTGGAAAGGGAAAATCTAGTGGGGTGTATGTTAGGTTTGGTGGCAGGAAGACTTGGGTTTGAATCATGCCTCTGAGACTTAATAGCTGTGTAACCCTGTCAAAGTCACTTAAACTCTGACTCTCAGTTCTCTTCTCCATAAAATGGCAATAAACACCTTCAGTTCTTCCCCTCAAATGAGTGCCCTGAAGTTCAAAGGAGATGATAAAGTCCATTGCAAACCTTAAAGTACTACATAAATGACAGCTATGAAGGATGACTAAGGCATATTACTAGCTTAAAATATTGTCCATAGTTAGCACTGAGTTGCTACAGTGATAAGGTGAGGGTGGGGAGGGGGAATGATATTTTATAAAATGGTCTCTTTACAAATAAAGAAGCATCCTTTAAAAAAAATATAAGACAAAAACTGGCTTCAGAGAAATGGGGTTCCTTTTAATCTCTTACTTTAAAATCTTCTTACCATCTGGCAGGACTAGAATAAGGATTTGTCTATAATCTAGTTCTGAAAGGAAGGAAGTGAAAAAATATGGAATTGAAACACCATTCCATTTTTAATGAAACATTTTGATGTGTATGTTTTAGATTCTTATAAAAAGAATGTATTTAAAAATTCCATGCTTAGAAGAAACTATGAAAGTGCTTTCATTATAGGGAGCAAGAGACATTATCCCTTAAATGCTCACATACACACACATATATGCATATATATTTAAATTTTCTTTTCCCTCTGTATAACTAATATAGCACAGAATTGATATACAGCACTAGATCTACTATGTGTAACATGGCCTAACACTTTAATTTGAATAGCACTTTTTTTTTCTGAACAGCTGACATACATCTCAGAATTGACTACGTTAGTTTTCTAAAGATAGACATCTTATGTTATTTTTGCACTCATTTCACAATAAACATGGATTGTCTTTTTGGAATTAAAGTAGGAAAAAACTAATTCAAAGGAAAAAAATCATAGCCATTTATTTGATCATGTATAGAAATTTAAAAGGGTTGTCCTACATTATTTCACAGGTTAAATTCTTCTTTTCTTATGGGAGAAACAAAAGTTGGGTCAGAACAAATATCCCTTCATAAAAATGTTAAGCACTGATTTTTGCTATTGTCTGACTATAGCTTCCAGGTATTTTATTCATTATTATAATTGTGCTGAACACATAAGACTTGCTAGTAAACTGACATATGTTACAGCTGTGTGGCTTCTATTATTTTTTTTTTCCTTAGGAGTAGACAAATGTTTCTGAGACTTGGAACATGTACTCAAAACATTAGCTTATTGAACAGAGAGACTGTGTCCAAACAATAAATCTATTTAGATTTGAAATTTTTCACATTTTAACTTTTTGCTTTAATACTTAAGGCATCAGAAACTAAAATACATTGCCTTCAGAACCAATCAAATATACTGCAATTACAACGCCAAAAGATGCTTCTGAAAAACAATTGATTCAATTACTGTATAAAACTACATGCAGTCTATTCCAACTAGATGTTAAGAAAATTGACTGTAGAGACCTTGTTGTGAAGTGCTGCACCTGACACCATAATTTCCACATAATAGTGGTTAAATAAATACTTCTCCAATTTTAGTATCTAATATAGTCTCCAGACACTGAAAACTCAACTCAAATTCTAGTTTTGTTGAAAACCTAAATTAAATCAAATGAAGTCTGAAAGTTCATTTGTTTTTATAAGGCCTAACTTGATAGTTCATATTCAAGAAAGTTTCTCACTGAAATAAAAATTAGAAATTATTAATTCATGAGGAAAGATCAAAAGCACTGAATATGTAAAACACAGCTAAGCAGCTACCAAGGAGCGGGATAATGATAGCCTCAAATATTGGAAGGTGTAAATATCACAGAGAAGAAGAAATTATTAAACTTGCATGGGGATTATAGCACAATTATCAAAATAGCATGAGATTTTAAAACATTCATCATGTATTTGATAAAGTGGGAAAAACTATGTATGTACATATATATATGATTATATGTATATATATATTCATATGTATTATATAGTACATATACACATACTTATATACATATAGGTATAGGTGCATATATAACATGTGTGTTTTGACACAAAATACTTTTCCTTTGTATGCTTTGAAAGTAATAGATATGATATGATATGGTATGGTATGGTATGGTATGGTATGATATGATATGACACAACATGACACAATACGTTACAATATGATTTGATACGATACAATATGATATGATATATGATATGATAGCTCTTAATTGGGCTGCTAGGAGAATAGCAACCACTAAGTTTCATCAATATCCTTCCCAAAATCTAGACCTTAGTCATAGAATTCCTGCAAATCTGAATCCCACAAAACAAAGACAAAAACCTACAAAGAAAAGAGATATTTTATGGAAACTATCAGCACATCAGCTATATGGTAAATTTCAATGAAGAAACAAACAGAAATTTCGTATATGTTGAATAACCCAGTATGTGTATTATTAGGGAAACAATTCATTCATGGCCTTACATATATCTACCAAAAATGACCCCTTTATTAGCTAAAAATTAAATCCTTAAAAATTCTATATATATATGGCACACTATTATTCCTGTAAAGAGGATTAAAACAGATCATCTCTTCTAAACACATCTGGGAAAATCAAAAGATTGAGAGATCCACCACCATTAGGGTCATTCTTCTTTCAACACCTTCCTCTTTTACCTCTTCCATGGATCCGTAGACCTCCAAGGTGTTTTGTGTTGTGGATGAGATGAGAATCACACAACTTAATTCCTATCAGTGAGATGGGGAACCAATCCTCACCATCTGCCTTACCATTGCCTCTTAAGGTCTACCAAGTCTTAGATCAGAGGTCAGATTTTGGGAAAATATAAGAAATTGAGCAAAGCCTGAAGAATTTCCTAGTTCAGATACAAATCTGGATCCTAATTCCAAATTATAAAAAAAAGCAATTTAGTTATCTAGGACAACTAAATAAAAAGAATTAAGGAAACTTAAAGCAGATTAGTGTCTCCATTAAGGAGGGAGTATTAGAGATTAGTACTAGAGTATTAGTATCTGATATTAGAGATTAGTACTAGAGTATTAGTATCTGATAAGGTAGAAGAAGGAACAGAATTATTTTGGGGACCTCACCACCTATAGAGACACTCTAATCAATTTGAATTCTGTGCTTAGGCTTCTCCATCACACTGGCAAATCCCTTTGTTGAGCATTCAATTACTTGTTTTATGCGTTGACTGACATTTATTATCAGAAGATCATTTAACAGGGTTATTATTATTCCCAAGAACTCTTGAATATTCTTGATGTATAGATGGAATTAATATGTTATAAAGGATATTGTGAAGGGTCATTTTCTTCTACTAGATCAAAGAATAGACAATCAACAAGTCTTATATTCTCAACTTATTTCAGTTAAATATGAAATGGTAAAGAGGTAGTCCAAGTTTAAGCAACTGTTGTGAAAGCCTTATTGCTTCAAATTTTCCATGCCCAGGGCTCTTCTATGTTTAGTGAAGAATTCACTAAGTTATAGCTGTGAATGCTTCCTAGTCTTATTCTCTTCTAATTTAGTCAATTTATATTGAAAAAAACTACTTCTCTCTCTTTAAGAAAGAAAAGAAGTTTTTGTTTTTTCTCAGCATTCCATCTCACTTAAAATACTTAGTCTTGAAGGCTAGGCATTTTTCAATTATGTTACTCTAGGAATTTTCTATACTAATTTTGATGATGATATGGTCAATTATTTTACATAAAGATGTATTTTTATAATTTTATTCTGAAAAAGCTGTATGAATCTTCAGAAAACTACAAATTGCTTTCCATATTGACTATGTTCTATTTTATGGAAAGTGAACATGGTGCTATTTTTATTAAGAATTTAATGTGTATTTTCAGAAATCAACCTTTCAAAAACAACCATGAACACTGGTAATGATTTTGAAGCCTATGGAAAATGTTAGGCAGGATTAATTGACGATGATGATGATGATGTAACAGCATGGCATTTTTTAATAAGCACTCTCCTGTCCAATTTGACAAATTGGTAATGATCTTTATAAAACAAATGGTTCAGAGGTACATAGACACTTCCCTATAGGACATTTTCTGAAGGTTGGTGCTAATTGTTCAGATTTGTATCATCTTACCAGGTTTAGTGGGAAGAAAATCATACTGAGGGAATCTATATATCTTGTCAGTTTTCTAAATAAAACTACTTTCAGCATTATGGTTCACAAACTAGCCTCCAATGTTTGTTCCTTTTCTCATTGTTTTTATAAGTCTTACAACCTTTCAGTGAAAGTTTTCAGTTACTGGGTTGCTTTGGCCAATTCTGCCATCAATTCCCCTCTTTTGACACTTATGTGTTTATTAAGTCAATGAGGTGTAAGCTATAAATTTCCACAGAGAATCTAACCTCTTTCCTCTCCACACATTTGACCTGTGGAGCCAGTAAGGGCAGACTTTTCCTCTGCTCCCTTGTATTCTCTACTCCATCTGTGGTTTATGTAGAGCTCACTCATGACCTCTGAGTCACAGTTGGAAATTACTGAATCAACATTTGTTCAGTTTTCAAGGGGCACTTGACTACCCAGATGATTATTTCCTTTGATCACTTCACTCTGAGCCCAGGCTTGGAGAAATTTTTAGATATTTGAGAACCGATCAGTCCTCTTGGGTTTGATGCACTAGGCATACTTAAATTGCCAAAGTTAAAATTTCAAACTATATTGGATTGATGATTATATTAGTCAGTAATTAATGGAAACACCATAAAGACATTCTAATCTTAAGTGGGTATGGTTATGCTTCCAAGGCCCTGGACACCTCTAAGCCCTTTTCTACCTGAGGGGTGTCATGTATGAATATAGGTCACTTTCTCGTTGGACCTTACAGGAAACAAATGAAATTTAACTACTTTTTAATTAAGAAATTCCAATTAGTAGAAGACTCTAGGGGGGTAATTCTCAGGTTACAAATTTGTTACCAGTGCTCCAAATTCTACTTTACCGGTTTGGTTTATTTTTAAAGGAACAGGGCAATTGAGACTCTGGGAAAATCATATTGTGCCCCAGTCCCCCAAAAAAACCTAAACATTTTTGTACAGATTAAAATAAAATAAAATTAAGATTGAGAGAGGGGAGAAAGGAAATTATGTCATAGTTGGTTTAAGATTAATTCTAAAGCATATGGATATGAAAGGGTAAGAGACTTCAGAAAGCTTTGCCTTAGCAACGATAAGAGGTATTAGGTGTTACAATATGTCTATGAAATTCACGTCATTTTTCTAGCACAAGGGATCTATGTTCTTGCTTCAAGTAGCTGTGTCCCTCAAATCGCTGTCCATTCAATAGCACAAAACTTTGAAATTGGAGGTCATGGTTCAATATTCCTGAATCATTCTATCCAAGAGTGACTCTGGCTGATTATTTCAACCTCTTAAAATTTTTAATTTCTTATTCTGTTAGTCTTTGAATATCTAACATCAATTTGGTTTAATTTAACTGGTTAGGAAATTGCAGTATATATACATACATATTGTATTTAGTCATAGAATGATGACAAAATTTATGCCAGTTTTTAGTCAACAAATATACTGTCACAATTACCCAAGTGTAATTGAATTGTGGTAATATTACTGCCAAGAGTCAGCTAGGTGGCTCTGTGGGTAAGGTGCTGGGCTTGAAGTCAGGACAACCTGAGTTCAAATCAGGCCTTAAACATTTACTAGTCATGTGATCCTGAGCAATTCACTTAACTTTTGTTTGTCTTAATTCACTGGAGAAGAAAATGGTAAACCATTTAAGAATCTTTTCCAAAAAGAACCCCATGGAGAGTAAACGACTTTATCTCTTGCCTTCTAATATTCTATATAGTTAAACACTATTTAAACTGCCCCAAGGACTGCCTTACTCATTTTAAAACAAACCAACCAAATTGACACAGTAAAATTTGGACCTTGAAGAAGAAAGTTACAGCTCTGAGAATTACCTCCCAAACTCTTCTGCTAATAGGAATATCTCAGTTAAAACACAGTTAAACCTCACTACTTGCTCATAAGATCAGAGGGGGAAAAAAAGACATTTATGTTTACATATGACAACACTCTTGTAGAAATGGGTTTGGAGGTGTTCAAGAACTTATAACCATACACATTGAAATCAAGATTAGACTGATGCCTTTATGGTGATTCCCACTCCTGTCTTTCCTACATTTCCACATCTGTGTTTCTCTGGTGTTGCTTGCATTTGTTTGTTTCTGTATTTCATATTCCAGTCATCTCCATTGGATCTACTTTGTGACAGCTCCCAATTGTTGGTGTAACTTTTCCTTTTTACCCATTTTGATTCCTTTAGAGTGAACAAGTAATTCTACAGGACCAGACCCCAATAATGTCCCCATGAAAAAGTCATGGAATTCCCTTCCCATAATCTGCTGCTTACCAATATATCCATGGTTTTCATAAAAAAAATTATTTTATTTTATTTTAATGTAACCTGCTGCTTATCACCAAAGCTCTTCTCACAAGGCCTGAGGCCACATTTTGGGCTTCTCAATATTAATATTTTTGACTCTTCTAACTTACCTTCCCCCTCTCCAATAAATAACATCTTATTTTTATTGTAATAATTCTCTTTTAGAGACATTTAATTACCTTGGAAGCATTAAGCTAAAGGGGTACAGAACATAGAATTTTAATATTTCAGTATATCTGTGATCTTTTCAATGTGATTACTACTTACAACAACGCATATAGTAACCTATCCACCATGCACAACATTTCAGAATAGGAAGAGACTTCAGGAGCCATGTAGGCTAACCTATACTCAAAACATAATCTTTTAGTATTGTGTACCCTTCCCCAACGGTCACTGGACTTTTACCCATGGGCTGCCAAGGCAGTTTCTCACACTTTTGGCTAGGTCTAATAATGAGGAATATTTTCTTGACATTAATCCTAAATTTTCCTCTTTGCAATTTTTACCAGTTGTTTCTAATTCTGCCCTGTAGAGCTAAGCAGGACAAATTCAAATCCTCTTCCACATGGTAGCCTTTAAATACTTGAATAGAACTATTATGACATCACTCAGTCAAGAACAAAATGTGTGGGTGCTCTAAGACGGGACTTGCAGGGGAGAAGAAAACTAAGGGAAATTCTGAAAATTGGAGCCTGAAGCCCCAGGGATGTCATCCTTGGCTTAATGGAGTAGCTACAAAGGAACAATAAGTTCCATAGATCATAGAAGCTCTCAAAAGAAGAAAAACAAGCTATCAACAACCATCTGGGAAAAAAATGCTTCAAATCACTAATAAGAAAAATGCAAATTAAAACAGCATGTAGGGCCTACTTCACATCCATCAGATTGGGACAGATGAGGGAAAAAAATGGAAAATTACAATTGATGGAAAGGTTATGGGAGTCCAGCAACAATAATGTGCTGATGATCAAGTTATGAATTGTTTAGAGTATTCAAGAAATCAATGTGGAATTTTGCCCCTAAACCCATTTAATTATGCTTATTCTTTGATGCAAAGACACTATTAAGAAGACATAACTAGACACAAATATATACATATATACATAAATACACACACCCACACACAAACACTTGCACACACAAAACCATTCTATAAATACTTTTATTTATCAGAGCTTTCTCTGGATGTAGATAATGTCTTCCTTCATTTGACCTTTGTAGTTAATTTGGACTTTATAATAGTCAAAATGACTTATTCATTATCCTTCTAATGGAGAGAAGGAAAAAAGAAAAAAAGGAAAAAGAGAAATGTACATGAAAATTTTATTATATATTGAAATGAAACAGCATGTTGTACATAACAGATTTGTAGTTTCATGCACAATAATCTTTTTTAATGATAAAATGTTATGCTTCTTTTATTCCATATGCATTGAACGCTTGTTTTATTCCATAAATCAAAAATAAAATAAATAATCTTTTAAAAAAAGAAATTGAAAAAAGGAAAAAAGAGTATCACGATTTTTGTCATGTGAATAAAAATACTGTATCATCATTTTTTGTTTTAGCAATGAATTTTAATAAAATGAATATCAACTTGGGAATGCCTGAAAAATTGGTCTTGAATGTAATGGAATGTTATTATATCATAAGCAATGACAAAGGGGATGAACTAAAAAGATATGAATGAATTGATTTAGACTAAAATGAAAAGAATCTGGGGAAAAAAACATGCAATGATTATAATATTGTAAAGGAAAATAAGTTTGAAGTATTTAAAAACTTTTATCAGTTCAATGAGTAATCCCCATTCCAGGAAAACAATAATGAAGTTTCTCAATTCTTAACAGAGAGAGGATAGATTGGAAAAGCAGAATGAAATATATATTTTCAGATATAACAAATGGGTGAAGTTATTTTCCTTGACTATATTAATTTTTTATAAGAGAAAGCTTTTATTGGGGAGGGAAGGAGTTACAAGAGAAAGTGAGGGAATTGAGATGGAGAAGAAATAAACTAATTTCAAAGACATTTTTAAAATGCACAGAATTGAGAAGGAAGTCCAAAAGATGACATAGACAAGCAGGGTAACGTTAACATTGTTATATTAAATTTAATATGTACTTTAGACAAGCAGGGTAACATTGACATTGTTATATGAAATTTAATATGTACTTTAAAAAGATAATCTAACAGGAAAAAAGAAAAACAAGGAAAACAAAGTTTTAGGGATTCACATACATTGCCTTTTTTGTTCTTTGTATATGGATATCTTTGTTGATGTTTATGATACCATAACCAAAAAAGAAAGAAAAAAATTTGAAAAACATACTTTAGAAGAAACATATCTCTAAAACTAGAATGGAGGCATAAGATGATAGTAAAACAGCAAAGGGGTGTGTGAGTGTCTTGCCATGCATGTGAAAGGGTGGTAAAAAGCAAGATCATAATGGCTAGGTAATATCTCTCTGAGTTCATTTATTCTAAATTTCTGCCTTTTACACAGAAAATGTGACTCTTAACAAATTTCAAATTTTACTTGACAGAAATTAAGCTGTTGCCAAGGCCTCAAAGTGTCTTCAGCTTATCTCCTTATTGAATATCTTTTTCTTTCTGCTATAGCTAAGTAAATCTCTCTTTTTTTGTTAATTGTTGAATGATTTTAGCAGGAGTGGAGAACCTGCAGCCTTGAGGCCACATGAGACCCTCAGGGTCCTCAAATGTGGCCCTTTGACTGAATCTAAACTTTACAGAACAAATCCTTTTATTAAAAGGATTTGTTCTGTAAAACTTAGAATCAGTTAAAAGGCACACCCGAGGACCTAGAAGGCCACACGTGGCATGGAGGCCACAGGTTCCCCATCTCTGATTATCTCATTTCCTTCAAAAGTTGAACATAAACTAGTGGTATAATGGCCTGAATTAGGCCCAACCCTGATCAGATTGCTGAGGTGGTGTTGTTCCTTTTGTTTTGTTTTTTATGGGTGGAGAGACTTGAGAACCTATAGACATCTGTAGACATCAGAGGATATGGAAAGATTGAAAATTGCCAGAGTAATTTCTTCTCAGAAGGGCCTTGACTAGTTTAATTGTCGTTTTCAAGAAAGAGGCATAGATGATTCATGTGATTTTGATTCATGCAATTTGATAATTGCCTCCATTGCATCAGATGATTTTGTTTGTATAGCAAACTTCTTCATGATGAAACTCCTTCTAACCATGCAGGTCAGCACCTTTTCTGCAAGTTACAATTTTAGAGAGTTTCCCAGAAAACTAGGAGGTTAAATGACTTTCTGAGGATCACATAGCTAATATATGTCAGAGAAAAGACACTACAATTCTATTCTTACTGACTCGGAGGCTGCTTCCTATTCACTATGACATCATGTTACCCATCAAAAATGGTATAAAACATACTGTGTTCCTCGAGCTTTCTTTATACTTACCCTGTAAAATAACTTAAGATATTTCCTGTCATCCTTTCCTAGGGGCTATTTGTCAGCATGATAGTAATTACAGAATTTTTACTGAGTGTTCCCCATTTTATTAGACTGTTAGAAAACTAGAAAAAATAATTCTTCATCTTCTGAGGTCTCATGACCCAGATTACTCCTTTACTAAAGCATCTTCTATTTTTATTCACCTTTTCCATTGGAGATGAAGTTAAATCTGATCTTTGACAATTAAGGTGCTTTATTTTTCTACACTACCCACTAGAGTGATTAGATTTCCATTTCTGTTCAAAAGTTATAATCACCTTAGGTTCAAACACAAGTGCCCATTTTCTTTCTGTTCATTGCTATACCTAAATCTTAGTCTTTTGTTCTGGCTATTCTCACTGAATTTTTATTCCTTCTGACATTTTCACTGCTAATTTTTCCGTAAATTTTAAAACAAAGATCAATTGCATAAAGTATTTCTTTCTTCTTTAATTGAAATCAGATACAAAACTTATATACAGTAAAACTGCTTATTCTTGGTTTTGTCCACTAATGGAAGACAGGATTAGGATAAGATCCTACCTTTGTTCATCTCTAAATCTACTGGATCCCAATAGTAAAATGACAAACTTTAGGTCTGTGAATAGCAGACTTTTATTTTATGTAAAATGGCAATTTCTTCTTTTAGTTCAACCACTCTTTGAAGAATTTTGGCAGGATAAAGACAGCATGTTTCACAGTACGATTGAAATGCCCGATAATTGCCTCCATTGCATCAGATGATTTTGCAACGAGCTTTCTTTTTATAAAATGGATTATATTTTAAAAGATGATTACTCTGGTAAAACTTGGAAAACTAAATGTAGTTCCTCCTTCATTTTTCTCAATGCAAGTAATTTTCTATGAAGCATGGAATATACATGCATTACATAAGGGGTCCACATTTTAATCTTGTGTTTCTGGATCTCTGCTTTGTCAATACAGAGTTCAGTATAATTCTCCCAGGTTTTATTTTCCAGTTTTAAAAAATTCATCAATTATACTGAATTTTTTCCTGATGCAATATTACCATGCAAAGTAACAAATCTTCCTTAATATCAGTTGCAATAATATTTCATAAATACATAATCAAGTGACAAACTTTGACCACAAAATTTATGTTGCCTCCCTCTCTTGCAACACAAAACAAGAAGACTTTAATTTCTAAGCTATTGCAAATGTCTTCAGACATATGAATAGCTAATTCTTTTCCCCATTGTATTAAGGCTTGAAAATAGAACCTTCCATGTTACTTTCCATATGACAGGTCAAATATAATTTCAAGCATGTCATTAACTATAGGTAACTCTAAAATTTCTTTCTTCTCATGGGAATTTTTACATGTAACTGTAAGAAACATTATATGATAGAAGCATTCTATTTGATTTAACAGACATGGTTCTCTTGTCCTGTCACATGTTCTACACATTCCCAGTGCTTTCAAGATGTCATTTCAATTTATTAGGAGTCATTATCTGAAGCTAAGTCATTCATACAAAGTAGACACAACGGTCTTTCTTCTCCATTAAGAGCAGTACTTGCGAATCCTAATGATAAATATAGTAGATTGAATTTTATAGATTTGGGCTTTTAACTGTGTTTTTATATATGTACTACTTATATGGTCTTTATTGTTTTTGTGTTAGTTTCAGCTGCTGCAGCAGATTTTCCTTTTCAAACTAGTTCTTTGTTTTTTCCATTGTGAAGAGATATTATTTCATTTTTTTAAAATGTGACATTAAAAATTTAAGAAAATAAAATTCAAATGTAATTGTTTTGCATTTACAAAAATGCTCCCCAAATTTTAAAATTGCTTAAAATTTTAAAGTAAGTTTTTTAGCTTATATATTATACTTACCAAAATAAATGATATTGATAATTATAACAGATATTATGATATGTTCATATAGAAAGGGCTCATGTGTAGAAAGTCCTTATGTGTGATGTGAGACTATCCCCCTACCTGTTTTATGGAAGTGTCATTCTGTGTCTTGAAGAGAGGTATAATAGATATGGTTAGCCTCTTCTCCTTTTTCTCCAAGAGAGTCTTTCATTCCTGCTGGGAGTGGAAGCAAGAAGTGGAGATGAGACCATTCTTAACTCCTCAGAGAGAGGGGATACTAGGCTAGAATTATACATATCTGCTCATCTAAATATTATTAGTCTATGGGATATGATCAGATTATGGAGAGGACAGAAAGAGCACTCCAAGCTTTATATCCAAGACTTGACCCTTTCCCATCAACTACCTGTTCTACAATGAATACACATAGTTTACAGTGAAGAAATCCATTTATCTTAATCATAGTAAACCAGAAATCAAAGGTCTACATAAGATAATATATGCCAGACAGTACAGAGTGAAGGCTCTCACATCGGGAATGAAGCAATTCAGAGATTCAGAGAGAAAGAGATACAGAGAGAGAAAGAGAGAGAGAGACAGAGAGAGACAGAGAGACGGAGAGAGAGACAGAGAGACAGAGAGAGAGACAGAGACAGAGAGAGACAGAGAGAGACAGAGAAAGACAGAGAGAGACAGAGAAAGACAGAGAGAGACAGAGAAAGACAGACAGAGAAAGACAGAGAAAGACAGAGAGAGACAGAGAGAGACAGACAGAGAAAGACAGAGAAAGACAGAGAAAGACAGACAGAGACAGACAGAGACAGACAGAGACAGACAGAGACAGACAGAGACAGACAGAGACAGACAGAGACAGACAGAGACAGACAGAGTTCTAGAAATCACCCAAGGGAAAACTCTCCTAAGTCTGTAGTGTAGCAATCTAGAAATAAGGAAATGATGGAGCCTGCCATCTTTCCTGCCTTCTAAGAATCTTTTCCTTCAGCAACTTCCATCTCCTTTACAAAGCTCAAAGCCAAAAGTGCTCAAAGCAATTTAAAGCTCAAAGAAGGTCAGAGTTCTCCTGCTGACACCAACTCCACTCTGTCCCTCATAAATTCATTTCCACCAATAAGGAAAGAGTCCCACCATGTACTCTCTACTCATCTACTTGTGAACAGAACTGGGATAAATAATATAACAAAGATGGTGGGATCCACTACAAATTTACGCTATCTGATCTTAACTGGGACCCCAGTGTAGTAAGTCAATCTTTTTACTTCTCCCTATTGATTCCCTAACTCTCTCTCTCTCTCTCTCTCTCTCTCTCTCTCTCTCTCTCTCTCTCTCTCTCTCTCTCTCGGTTATTCTTCAACTTCTTTCTTGAAACCTGCCATGCTCCCCCTCCTTTATACTCAACTGATGACATTACCTCATACCTCATTGGAAAAAGACTGGAGACATTTGTTGAGTTTCTTCTTCATCTCTCCTCTTTATCTCATATCCTTCTGTCTTTGTCCTTTGCTGAATTTTCTTCCTAGTCTCTGAATATGGGATGGACTTTCTGTTTGCCAAATTCAACCCCACTATGTGTACTCTTGATCTCTTTCCCTCTCATCTTTTCCAATAAATTTCTCTGTAATTATTCCCATTCTCACCCTAGTTTTCTCTCTCTCCCTTCCTATTCATTTCTTTCCTGATGCCTATCCACATGCTTATCTTAAAAACTCCGAAAAGATCCTCAAATCCCCACTAGCTAACACTATATATTCATGACTCTATGATTTCTTGATTCTCCTCCTACCTATATGAGTTCTCCTTCACACTCTAATTTGCTGGATCTTCATCTACATTACACTTACTAAATGTGAGTTATCTCCCATAACTTTGTCTTAGATCCTGTCCTCATATTATCTTACTTGTTGAGCTCATTAGCTTTCATGTCTTGAATTATCATCTCTTCATAAATTATTTCCATGTCTATTTAGCCCCAGTTTCTCCTCAGCTGTAGACCCACATCACAACTGCCTTTTGGACATCTTGAACTGAATGTGTCATAGATATCACCAACTTAACATTTCCAAAACAGAATTCATTGTCTCTCTCTAAATCCACCCCTCTTCTAAAATTCCTTATTATTATCAAGAACACTACCATATTTCTATTCACTCAGCTTGCAACCTTGATATCATCTAATTTTTTTTTCTTTTTTGGTATCCCCATATATCCAATTATTTGGCAAATCTTTTAATTTCAGTCTTTGTAATATCTCTCAAAAATACTCCATTCTCTCCACTTACACAACTACCATCCTAGTTCAAAACCTTATCGCCTTTTGTTCAGATTATTGAAATAGCTTTCTAATTGGTCTGCCTGAAGTCTCTCTTCACTCCAATTTATTATTCATACAACTTCCAAAGTGATAGTCCTAAAGAATAGATTTTAACTATGTTATTCCCACACTCAGCACATTCCAGTGGCTCCTTACAGCTGTGGGGTCAAACTCAAATAGATAAGGATCTTGACTGGCTACATATTAATTTAGACAACAACAAATTAACATTATCTGTTGCATTCATTTTTATTAATTTTGTTAAACATTTCCAAATTATATTTTAATCTGTTCCTAGCTGTAATGGAGTGATTTTGACACCTCTGATCCAACAGGAGAAAAAATAAAGCCATTCTTTTTGCCTTTGCCAATCTTGCTCCTTTCTACCATCTCAGAATTATAATACTTTGCTCTCTTCCTATTTATTAAGCCTACTTATCAATTTGCTGTTCCTCACACACAATCTTCCATCTTCTGTCTCATGCCTTGGCACTGGCTCTTCACTATGTCTCCTAATCTCACTCTCATATAATCTTTGGCTTCTTTTAAGATTCAGTTCAAGTGGTACCATCTATAACGTGCCTTTTATTTTTCTTAAGTGCCTTCCCTTTTATGATTACCTTCTTTCTAGTTCATATTCATCTTGTATTTACCAATTTTTTATGTTGTTTCTTCTAATTGAAGGTAAGCATCTTGAGGACAAGAACTCTTTTTCCTTTTTCTTAGTATCCTCATTACTTAGCATAGTGTATGGCACATAATAAATGTTTAATAAATGCATTTAAATAATTCCTTGGGAAGTATGAGCACCAGATAATCATAGATATTTAAGAAACAGAATCTACTTCATTTTGTGTAAAGGCTCTATGAACTTTATTGGGCTTTAAAAGTCATATTGGTCCTTGTGTCATGTGAACAAAGACATTTTCTCCATTTCCACTGGGGAAGAAGGGGAGGAAATAAGCATTTACTTAGCACGTACTATGATCCAGTTACTGTGCTAAGCATTTTTCATAAATATTATCTCATTTAATCCTCATAAAAATCCTTAAAATTTGGTGCTACCATTATTCCCATTTCACCATTTGAGGAAACTGAGGTCAAGTAATTTGAACATGATCATACATCTAAGTGTCTAAGTAAGTGTCTAAGGCTATATCTGACTCCAAGTCCAGTATTATACACATTGTACCACCAACTGCCTCTAATTTCTTGTTAAAAAAAACAAACAAACAAGTATGCACTAGTAAGACAGAAATCACAGCTATTTCCACATGATAGGATAAAAAAGCCCAATGAATTAATGAATTATATGAATTATGAATTCATATAATTATGAATTAATAGTGAAGAACACCAAACTTTGGCACTCACTGTGTCCCATTCCCAACTAATCTCCAAAAAGTAACCCATGGATCTACATTTTAGGACACTTAAGGGATTTCCCTGATTTTGCAGTTTCTAGTAGCATAACTCACCACTACCCTTGATACTTGAGTGGGCTGAGGTCACGGGGACACTTAGTGGTGTGGAGTGTGGAGGGAGGGAGAGAGAGACAGAGAGACAGACAGAGAGAGAGAGACAGAGAGAGAGACAGAGAGGCAGAGACAGAGAATTTCAGTCCCACCTAGTTCCTGTGGGTCTGTATTTTCATGTTAAGTACCAAGACAATGTGGTCGATTTTCTCACTTGGAAGGGTGAGGGTGCAACTCCTACTTGATTCTAGCTTCTTCATTTCTGTTGGGTGAGTCCTACATCTTCTAAGAGCCCTCCAGGGAGTAAGTGGGCGAAAGCTTTATTTCATTTATCATTTTTTTTTCTTGAGGGTCTTTGCTGAAGAAGACATTTGTAAGCACCAAGACAAATGATAAGCCATGAGAATTTATTTTTAAAATAATACCTTATTTGTAAAATTGGGCAGCTAGATGGTGCAATGGATTGAAAGTCAGAAAACTCATTGCCCTGAGTTCAAATTTGACCTCAGACATTTGCGAGCTGTGTGAACTTGAGCAAGTTACATATCTTTATCTATATCTATAAAGGTATAAATATAGATACAGATATAATTCACTTAGTTCAGGGGAAAAGTCAGCTGAAATATTAATTATTAATATTAACTGGCCCCTTCCTAGCTTTCCATCTTCTTACTCCCTGTTCCCTGCCCTGGATTCCTCCATCCAGTGACAAACAAAGAACTGTATCTCTTGGCTCTAGGCTCTAAAATTCTGAGTTGGCGGTACAATGTGTATAATGCTGGACCTGGAGTCAGGCATGGCTTGACTCAATTAATCATGTATTAATATATAAATATTAACTATTTCAATTTACAGAACTTCAGTAAATATAAACAGAAATTACAAGCAGAGAAAAAATACAGAGAAAATAACACAATTCGATAGAGCAACAGAAAAGATTTCTAGTTGTCTGACCATTACATACATACATAGTTACT
>CM053580.1:184995952-185010341 GCA_028627135.1 Pseudochirops cupreus | reverse complement strand
GAGAGAGAGAGAGAGAGAGAGAGAGAGAGAGAGAGAGAGAGAGAGAGAGAGAAAGGAAGAGAGAGGGGAAGAGAGACAGAGTATATATACTCTTTATATATGGACTATATAGAGAGTATAAATACCCTATTTCAGGGTCAGAGGGAATCACAACCTGAGTGACCTACTATCTAGTTATAAAGTAACAAAAGGTGTGGGTCTTCCTGAAAAACAAGCCTCCCCCTAATCAAGGCCCTCCTGTTGGGTTTCACTTGAGGCCCATTAAGGGTCAGGGAAGATCTTCAAATTCCCTTTCCATTACACAAGTGAAGAGAAATGACACCACCCATGAAACAACTAATGATTATGTGAGTAAGTTAGTCACACCCCTGTGGGCAACGTGAAAAGATAGCTAGCTATCCAGTAAGTCTAGAGATTTTGAGAAACTGTAAGCCAAGAGCTGCTGATGTAGAGGAAGCAATTTCTCTCTCTCCCCTCTTCCTGTTATCAACCATGTAGCTTTGAATGGAAGCTAATGGACCCTAAAGAGAAATTGTATCCAGCAGGAAATGGAGACACCAAATCTAGCCAGACAGATATAGATAAAGAGAGACAATCATCTGAGGGAGGAAGAAGCTTCAAGATGTATGTCATTTCTCAGCAAAAAAAAAAAAAGTTGTATGACGGAAAGGAAGAGATTCTGGGAACCAAGTGTCAGGACCCTACGAAAAGAGGACAAATTTCCAGATTATATAATAAATATCAGGAGTAGTGAGCTGTTTTTGATACACATCATGCGAATGTGACACATTACCATTGTACTCTGGAATTTGAATTCACTATTCTCATGGAAATGTGGTGCATTTGTGAGAGTAAATCTTCGGCTTGAAGAGAGTAATGGGTAATATTTTTAAATTGCTCTTGTTGCTATGTCATTAGAATAACTATATTTTCTATGATATAATTAAGTCTACTGACTGTTAATGAGACAGTATACTAGTGAAGCTTCATGAGCTACTACAGTGTCAGAGTAGACCTGTCACAGGAGTGGACCTAGAACTTAAGGTAGCAACCATCTTCTGGGAGCCCAGACTACAGCTGCTAGTTAAGGGAGTAGCTCAGAGTGTGTGCAATCCATCAATCAACATTTATTAAGTGCCTACTATTTGGCAAATACTGTGTTAAGGGGATCCAGAAAAGAGGCAAAAGACTGTCTCTACCCTAAAGGAGATTACAATCTAGTGAGACAATGTACAAACAACCATATACTGAGAAAACTATATACAGGATAAATAGTAATCAATTTATAGAAGTAGGGCACTAGAATTAAGAGGGATTTGAGAAGGCTTCCAGTAAACAATGGAATATGAATTGGGAAGCAAAGGAAGCCAGGGAGGTTAGTAGGCAGAAATGAGGAGGGTAAACATTCAAGATATGAGGTGGCAAAGAAAATGCCTAGAGCCAAGAGATACAGTTCTTTGTTTGTCACTGGATGGAAGAATACAGGGCAGGGAACAGGAATTAAGAAGATGGAAAGCTAGGAAGGGGCTAGTTAAGAAGAAAAATACTCAAATTGTATTTGAGTTATGTTAAGAAGAAAAATACTCAAAAATATTCAAATACAATTGTTCTTGGAGGCAACAAGGAGTCAATGCAGTTTAAATGCGGGGTTGGGGGGGGGAGGTTGTGATGTGTTTTAAGAAGAAAATCACTTCAAGCCTTGAATGGAGGATGGGTTGGAAGGGAAAGAGACTTGAGGCAAGCAGACCCACCTGCAAGCTATTACAGTAGTCCAGGGCTGAGGTGATAAGGGTCTGCATCAGAGTGGTATCAGTGTTAAAAGAGAGGAGAGATGTTTCAAAGGTGAAGTAGACCAATCTTGGCAACAGATTGCAGTATGAGAAGTAACGAGAAGTCCAGGATTACTCCTAGGATGTGAACCTAAAGGACTGGGAAGATGGTAGTACCCTCCAGCATAATAAGGAACAGAGAAGGGATTGAGTAGAAGAGGGGGAAAATAATGAGTTCCATTTGGACCAGGCTGAATTTAAGATATCTACTGGACATTCAGTTAAAAATGTCTGAGGTCACCAGAGAGTTTGGAGCAGGTTAGGTACATTTGAGAATCATCAGAATAAAGATAGCAATTTTATCCATGGGAGCTAATAAAATCTCTAAGCAAAATGGCATATAGAGAGAAAAGAGAACAGCTCAGGGCTGAACCCCAAAGGACACCTAAGATTAGAGGATGTGATTCCACAAAAGAGCCAGCAAAAGAGACAGAGAAAGAAGAGTCAAATAGGTAACATGAAAACCAGGAGAAAGTGGTATCTTAGAAAACCTAGAGAGAAGAGAACATCAGGGATAGAGCCATCAACAGTGTGATGCTACACTGACATGTAGTTCTGATTTACTTAAAATATTGCTTCATTTGTCCTTCAAGACATTTGATTTTTAATAGCTGTCAGTTTATTTTTTCTTAACAACCTAGAATTTCAATGGTCTATGAACCTCCAGGTGAGGAAACTCTATCAACAGAGAAGATAACTGTTCTACAACTTAGAGTCTTAGAAAGGTGCTGAGGTCCCAGGAAGTTAAGTGAATTGCTGACACAATCAGTATTATGTGCCAGAAGAGGAACTTGAAGTTAATTCTTCCTGATTCTGGGGATCAGCTCTCTATCCACTGATTTATGATGTCCTGAAAGATTTCACTATCAGAGAATAATTAGTTTCTGCTTTCAGTTCCTTACTGCATTTAGAGAAATGTAGTCAGGACTTTGAAAGGTTATGTCAATAAAACAGTTTGGGGTTCTTTGAAAAGTGATGTCATATAAGGATTTAAATGTATATCTCTACTTATATATCTAAATGTCACACTTGTACTTATACATATGTATATTTATTATACATGTATATAGGTACATATGTATAAGTACAAGTGTGACATTTAGATATATAAGAATATAGATTCTTATATTCTTAGAGAGTTTTCTGGGACTACTGGGAAGGAACTTGCTTAGGGTCACATGGACAATACCAGGTACCACTAAGAGACTGGAATTCAATCAAGATGGTTCTGACTCTGTAACTCTCCACTATAATCAGCTGCTTGTCTCAAATGATGTTTATGTATGTATATGTATGTGTGAATTGATGATGTTCGCCTCTCCTCCCTTTCTCTCCATTTTTTTGACAATACCTTCCCACACATTGTGTGTGTGCATGTGTGCGGGTGTGCGTGTGTGTGTGTGTGTGTATCCATGGTTATCCCTAGGCAAAATATTAGAACTTAATATCTTTGATTCCTTCTTTAGAACAGCATAGTCAGAATTTGTACATTTTGGGGGGTGTGTGTGTGTGTGTGTGTGTGTGTGTGCATGCATGTATGTATCCTTCATTATTATCTTGTTCCCTATGAAAATGATTTTCTCTGATTTCTAAAAACAAGCTTGAAAGTATTTAAGTTATAAAATAAATGACTTTTTAAATGATGCTCAATCAGATGTCTGCTTCAAAACAAAAAACAAAAGACTGTCTTTGATCTTCAAAATCAGGAGGGTGGTTTTTTTTGTATCAGATGGGTAGGAGATTATAAGAGCATTCTTTGCATATATCATGGTAAGTAGCAGCTGCTCTAAATTGCCTTTAAGATTAGAAGCCGCTATTAAAATCCAAATTGAGGCCTGGATTTTTTTTCCCATTAATTGTTTGAGGAGTATTAAAAAAAAAAGGCTGTCTACATGTTGTAGCTTTTAGCACTTTAAACGGATTCATCAGAAATAACCATAAATGATAAGATTGAAAGGTTGTAAAGAAAAATGACACCTCCACCAGATAAACTCTGCTTGTAGGCTCTCCTTGACACACACCAAATTATATTCCTAATTTTTTTTTCCTTTTAATTCAGGCATTCACCTTCAGTTATTATTTGAATGTGTCCCAATTTCCATGACAACTTCCGTATATTCACCATTGACCACATTCGTAGGACAATAGGACTTAGAGCTTTATATTTTGTCAAATCCTCTTAAGTCACAAATAAAGAAACTAGGGTTCAAATACTCACCTGTGGTAACATAGAGAGCAAGTAGCAAAACCAGGATTCAAATCCCTGTTCTCAACTTCAAATTTAGTAGTTTTCTCTGCCTTCCATTTGCATGATGCTTCCTCATTCTCCTTTAGTGAAATGATAGTTACTTAAATTTACTAATATTCTTGCCTGGAGAATAAATCAATGTATTCAATCACAATTTAATAAGTACTCTATGTAGAAAACAGTGTGCTGCATTAGGTGCTGGGAGAGATACAGAAATAATTAAGAAAAAGCCATTAAACTTATGGACCACAGACTTTATGTATAGTAGGCTATAAAAATTCAAGATCTCAGATGTATATAAATTCAGAATCTAAAATACAATGTTCAATTTAGACTCATAAGTCACCAAATATGGCATATGTTGGAAGGATTTGGGGCTAATTTAATAGCAAACACTGGAAAAGACAAGCTATAAAGCTCACATATTTTCATTGTATGTGGCCATATAACAGTGGATATAATGATGAGCTTGAAGTCAGAAAGACTCATCTTCCTATATTTACATCTGGCGTCTGACACATATGAATGTATGATCCTAGGCAAGTCACTTAACACTGTAAAATGAGCTGAAGAAGGAGATGACAAACCACTCATGTTTGTGCTAAGAAAACTTCAAATGGAGTCACAAAGAGTCAAAAATGAATGAAATGATGAAACAACAATCCTTCAAATTTCAAGTTTTGTGATGTTAATACCAGAGGCCTAAGGTACATATGTGTGTGTGTGTGTGTGTGTGTGTGTGTGTGTGTGTGGATAGATAGATGGATGGATAGATAGATAGATAGATAGATACAGAGATAGTAACTCAAACAAAAATATACAGATTTAATTACAGTGATCACATGTAGATCAGATCTAAGAATTTTATGATGTCATCATTAACCACATCAAATACTTGGGATTTTAGAACTGGAAGGAAAATTAGAAATCTGGAATACAAATATTTCCAAATTTTATAAATGAGGAAACAGACCCAAATGAAGTCAAGTGATTTGCCCAAGATCACACACGTAGTGAACAAAGCTAGGAGCAGCATCTCTCTATTCCAACTAGTAGTTTATTGTTCTTTCTAACATATCATTATATCTAAAAGTTCAATTTTAACAAATGACTGACAAATGAGAGCTGCTGAAAATGATGAAAGGTCAGTATGTTAATCCCCTGGAGTCCAATCTATTGTAGGCATACCCTTAGTTCAACAAGACACACACAGAGAGTCAAGATGGTCAGTGTTTATCAGCAGCATCTTTATTCCTTGCTAAATGTTCACCTGGCTAAATCCCAATTTCTCTGAAGAGAATTGTTGGCTTCCCCTGGGACTTCATTTTTAGAAAGCTGTTGATTACAGATCAGACTCTCCTAAACAGACCAGTACCTTGAAAAAATGAGCAATGTCAATGGATTTCAACAAGAGTTAAGCAAGATCTCCTACCAGGAGATTGGATAGTATGTTATCATACCTTTTAAAACCTTTTAAATTATCATAAATCTGTATGGCAATAAATGACCCTGAGAGGAGAATGATATGAGGCAGCTAGGAAACGCAGTTTTTAGAGTCAGGAAAATCTGAGTGTGTGACTGGGAAAATCACTGAACCTCCCCAAATCTGTTCCTCTTCTGTAAATGGGGGTAAAAGTAGCTGTGAGGAACATTTGAGTATAAATATGTAGATGTAAATATGCATGTACATACATGTATATACCCAATAAATAGACTTATATATGTCTATATACACACTTGTTTGCATGTGGGTGTGCTTTGCAAACTTTAAAGTGATATATACACATATAGATAAAACTAGATAGACACAGACACATATATATATATATATGCATGTGTGTATATATATGTTGCCTATTATCCTATGTTATTCAAAGGACCAGTTCAGAGTCATGAAGTGTTATTCTATAGATAAGCCAGATGAGACTGTTAGTATGGTTGTAGTTTGTAAGAGAGTGTTTGGATGGTACAAAGTGATCCTATTGCCTCTGTAACTTCTCCCTAGAACTCTGGATTGCTATATCCAAACAGTGATGAATTTTTGTGCTATGATATAAACATGAGGAGACTAACTCTCTGACTAAATAAGATGGGTAGAAATTAGATTTCATTAGTATAGGGAATTCCTTGTGTAGAAAATCATTTTACTAATGCAGATAGGAAAGTTGTCCATAACATTGTATTAGAGAGTTGCCTGGGTGTCATGAGATGATAGATGAATTGTCCTTTAGTCTTGGATTTAGCATGTGTCTGTGTAAGAAGCAGCAACTAAAGAAAGGTTCTTCTGATTCTAAGGCCAACCACATATCCAGTATGTCATAGTGTTCCTGTCTATTTTCTTTTTTTCTTATTTCTTTAAAATTATTTTGAACCTAAATACAAAAATAAAAGAAAAAAAAAACCATTTCCATGTATACATCACAACATAAAAAGATGATTCAATATAAAACCATGAATCTCCACTTCACACTGTTTACTTTTTCTGGAAAAAACTGTGTAATAATACTACATATCATTTTGTAAAGCCAATCATGAGCACCACTCCCAAGGACTGCTGCTGTGAATAACTTCAAGGATCTAATCACATAGTATAGTGAACTCTCTATTTATTCAGCAATAGACCAAAGCTAAACATTTAAGAAACTAAAGCACCACATTCACGATATAACATAACAACTTATTACCAAAGTAGTCTTAAACAAAACATATCATTCAGTAAGTCACAATTTCATCAAGCAATACACGTATTCAATTAAAGGCTGCTTTCATCTTGACTCAAGTCTGGCTTCCAATCATCCTTAAGGGATAATCATCCTTAAGCCAATCATCCTTAAGTGGTACCAGAAAGTACAAACATCATCCCACCCCTAGGTCATAGTAAGTTACAAATCTCATCAGTCAATACAGAATATTCAAAATAAAGCCTCTTTCATCTTGACTGGAGGCTGGTTTCCAAACCCCAGGGCTCCTCTTCCATGAGCTGATTGCTCCCAGCTCTTGCCTGGATTCACAGGACTCTTTCCTGGACTCACATGTAGGCAGCTCTCCTTTCTTGTTTCATACCTCAGCTTACTGCTACACCTCAAATTCTTTGAAGTTTCTGTTTCTAGGAAGACAAAACTTAACAGAACTACAAGAGTATTTATACACATTAAGCTTAACAGAGCTATAACAGTATTTATACACATTGCTGGCCATCATCTTAATTCACTTTCTGTCTGACAGAGTAACACAAATCAATAGACAAGGCTTCTGCCTGAGAAATCAAGCACATATCAACAATAAAGTCCTGAGGCTTCTGTAACAGCAGTAAATTCCTGGGGCTTCTGTAACAGCAGTAAAGTCCTCTTTCAACAGACAGAATGCTTCATTCTGACAAAGTAACATCAACACAGATAGAACAGAGTGCCAAAATCACAAGCATTCTTCCTCTCAGTCCTGCTTGGTCCCAGCTCTGCTGGAGCTTTTCTCTGCTCTGTTCCTTCATGTTCCATCCTTCCTGTTCCACCCTTCCTCCCCTTTCCTCCCCCCCACTCTCTTTATAAGTTCCTCCCACCATAAGCTCCATGTTAGGCCTATTAAGGGCAATACCACATGTACTACTTCCAGCAAAGACTTGATACAATCAATGGTGAGGCTCAAAGGCACTTGAATAGCTGAAACAAGCAGCAAAGTACTACTTTGCTTGCCATTACACATTTGCAAAATTACTCTGCTTTTCTGTTCTTCTTTCTGGGTTTTCTTTCATTCTCTGCAGTGCATTTTTTTCCTCCTCTTCCTTCCCACCCCACACTAGAGTGCCAACATTAGACACAGATATGTGTGTGCATTTATATACATATATACATACACGTGTGTATGTATATATAAATATAAATATATGTAAAACCATATTATGCCTACTTCTATTTATTAGTTCTTTCTCTGGAAGCGGAAAGCAGCTTCCTTCATAGGTTCTAGTTGATTTGAATATTTATTCTACTAAAAATAACTTAGTCATTTAAAAATATTATATCTAGTTTTGAAATTATAATGAAGAGCATGTTAATATCTCTGGCCATCATAGTCTAAGAAAAGTAATACCAAACTATTCAAAGTGGCAATTTGTAATTTTATATCTTTTCAAATAGGGAATTTGTTAATTTCTTTGTGAAATTATAATATCTCCTTTCTTGACAACCACTCTAATATCATGTTTTCCTTATCTTTCACTCTATATTTTTCCTCCCTTCAAAGAAAAATACATGGACAGACTTCTGCCTGTTTTAGACATAGTTCAGTTAATCCTCTTTAAAAAAATAACCTATCCCTGTAAGTTTAGAAAAAATAACCACATGTACCTCCAAGTAGCTTTAGACCCTGTTCTGTTTTTTGTTATAATTTTCATGTCACTTTCTCTATATCATAACTAGTTCTCCTTTTCTTCATTTGACTCACTATTGACATTTAGAACAATCATCAAACAAATCTCTGCTATAAATGTTTTACTGGGAAAACAGACAAATAAACAGACTATTATGCTCTCTCGGTGACTTTCAGGGGGGAACTTAATTTTTAAAAAAGTCTGTATATATCCTTTTTATATTGAATACAGAATGGAATTAAATTACTCAACATAGTGGGGGATAAAGTAAATAGCCAGATGTGGTCAGCAAGAAGAGATTTAGCCTGACTTCAATTAGCTATGGTCCAAAAAGAACTGAGCAATCTTTGTAAACAAAATGAGATGATGCTAACAGAGATCCTACTTTAGTTCTAAGAACTATAACTGGATTAGAAGGAGGATCTCATGTGATTTTCATTTTCTTATTAAAGAATAAATGTTTTTTATGTTCTTACTTGTGAAACCCAGGGAGACTCTCCTTTGGGCATCAAAGAAAAGGGCTTTACTGAATTGTACAGTCAATCCAATAAGTTTCCTCAGCTAACATTCTTTAGTGTGAAATATAATTTCAAAACACAATTCAGAAAACCTTACTACCCTCTACCTCTCTCAACTCAACATGATTCTGGTTGGAAAGGAAGATGTCTAAAGATCAAAGCCATAGATACCAAATAATAGCAAAGCCATAGATTACCAAATAATCATTTGTCATAGTCTTCTAATACTCTGGAGGGGAAGTTTTTTCAGGAAGACCTACCAATAAATGACTTTTTAAAAGCATTTCTGTTTTGATAGTACTACACTTAAAATTGTGTATCCTAATTTTCTCCAAAACACCCTCCTGAGGTAATTTTGACAGAGGCAAATAAACAGAATGTTTTATGTGACTTATTGGATTAAAAATATATTAATTGATTAAAAAATACCTTGAAAATTATACATATAGTTTCAAAGGGAGAAGGGAGAGATAATGGTTTAGTAAAGCAATTTTATAATGAAATCTATAGGCTAATCATGAAACTAACGATTCTTGCTATTTTTCTTTTAACCTTAAAAGAGTAATATGTTTTAAGGATACAAAATCATGACCTTACATGATGTGGTTTGTTCCACAGTATTATTACATTCCCTATTTACTTTCAGATTTTCCCTGTGTAAATCTGAACCTTATTAAAATTATATTTTATAGAATAGGAAAAAGGGGGTTGGACATCTGGTTACTTTTTAAAGTACTGATTGTTCTGGAGAAATGCTGTAACTTGTCCTTTTTAGAGCAGAAAAAATAAGGCATATACAAAGCTGTTTGCTTTGTATTCTTAAATAGCTTGTTAAATACTACATGTTAAAACTCCTGACAAGAGTCAAAGCACTGGAGGAGCATTACGAGGATTGTGATCATAATACAAACAAATGCCCATTTCATGATGTTCTGAGACTTTGTAAAGTCAGAGTATGGCTGAGTAATACTATTTTCTGCCATAGATAAAAATCAAAAGATAGTGCTTTAACTAATCATCTGTTCAGTCTTGCTTTTAGTTTTGCATATGACTTCAGCTTCAGAAAACATTTTGAGACAAAAAACATAACCACACCCTTATTAGATCATAACCGTTTTCTAACAAGTTCCCTTAAAAAGGATTTATATAAGTATTATGTACTTAGACTTATTAGAAATGAAATAAACCTTTTTTTCCTATCTGAAGATAAATATGACACAGTTCTGTATTTTTTTTTACCAGTGTCAGATAAGGGACACTTGACAAAAACATTTTATTGGAGAGAAGCAAACTATATTATGTTTCTATTCATTGCCCCATGAAGCTCTGTTGTGCATCTTGAATAGTCTGGCTTCAAGTGAATAGATAACATCATTAGGATGGCACAAAGGATGAGAATTTGGGTGTCCAAATGCTACATTTTTAAATTTTGATGTAGAAACCACTAAAGTGGTTTCAGAAGGTCTAGAACTAGAATGAGAAACAAAAAAAATAGCCTTGTTATTTTATATGAAGGTACAATTAGAATAAAAGAGATAAGGATCAGTCCTATGAATTAATTGCCATAGGGAACTCCTAGATTTAAAAAAAAAACAAACAAACAACTTCCTTTACCAATGCAAGTAAGGAGCTTTTCTGCCACTAATAAATTGTCTTAGAGAATTTCCTATAGCATTGAGATGAAGTTACTGGCCTTGAGTCACACAGCCAGCATTTGTCAAAGAAGAAACTTGAACTCAAGTCTTCCTGGATTCAAGGCCAGCCCTCTAATCATTGTTTAACACTGTGTCTTTGAATCATTGAATCTGAATTTTATACTTAAAAATGACTTTAGAGATTACTTAATCTAGCTCTGATTGCGATCCATAGATTATAGATGAATTATCAAAGCTCAAAGAAATTATGTTTGGCATAAAATCACACAGCTAGGCAAATCAGACCCCTAGTCCATTGTATTTTACTACTACCATATGATGCCAATATCAAGATATATTCAATTTCTACTTTGTCAACATGAATGTACATATAATTGGTTTTGAAATCATATACATGGAATTATATATGGAGAGAATGTATATACATATATATCTATATCTTATATAATATATATAATATATATAATATATGTATATATTATATATATATATGACTATATATATGCATTATATATATATATTTAACTACAAAAACAGAAATGCTTTTTAAAAGTCCATGTAACTTATCTTGCAAAAAAGGTGGTACCGACTTGCTAGGGCAGAACATATTTCTCAGCAGAAAGTGTATTTTTTTTGGATTGATATATATATATATTCAATAGTTAATAAGGAAAATATGAGGGCTTCATAAAGTTTGAAGGCTGCTTCTCTTCTTGTCACTACAGAAATATGGTACAATTTGATTTCCATTTTTTTGTTTACAATGGAAACAACATGAATTGGATACACGGCTACCTTGGCCAAAATTATTATGGATTATATACACACCACCAAATATCCATATAAAAAAGTAAAACATAACAATTTCCAAGTTTTCAAATGTTCATATTTGTCATTGCATGCAAAAATGTCCAGTAACTGGATGAATTTTTCAATTTTCATTAACTTTTTTGAAATTATGTCGATATAGACATAAAGAACTAGCTTTGAAACAGCAACATGTGTGTGCTTGGGGGGGGGGCAGCAAAGAGAAGCAAAATTTTTGAGGAAAGCCATGCTCTCAGGAACAAATGTGCTTATAAAAATTTAAATGTGCTGAAAATCTTGGGTTTTTTCCAAATCGAGCTTTCACATGTTTATGTTAAACTAGCCTTCAATGATTTTTGTTTGTTTTGACTGGTGTTTTCCTTATGGTTAGTTAATTTTCTCATGGAGAAAGTAATAGATTATGGGGGCCTTTTCCCATATATCAAAAACAGATGTAAGTACAGAATCCTCCTTTTTTCATATTTTTGCTGTTGAGAAATTTAAAGAATAATTTCCAAAATTATATTTTTTAACCACTTTACTAATTTTTTATTGAAATTGAGGTTAAAGGACCTGCTGCTACACTGCCTTAAACAGATCCTATTTCCCTGGGAACCAATAACATCTTGATGATTTAACTCTTCAAGTTCTAAAAATTTTGTAGAAATACTCACGCAGGAAAGATTTTGACGAATACTCCTAACTTTTCTTTTATGAGAATTTCAATCTTCTTTCAGGACTGAACTTTTAAAGGGAAAATAACAGCTTATATCATAATCAATGATTTGAATACAGCCTTAAAATTGTTGTTTATAAATTGCTTAATCTGGTTGCTTTGTTCAATGGTTATTTTCATTATTTACTACATTGCTGCTATAAACAAAGTATTGATTCACTGTGATTTACTTTTCATAATATATATCTCATTATAAAACAGTGCTATAAAGGAAGAAATGCTTAAAAAACTCATCTTTTCATTTAGTTATTCTACTTGAAATTTCCTTTGGTTTTTCTGTGCCAGAATACATCCACAGGGAAGGTGTGTAGGTGTGTGTGTATACATGCACGTGTTTGTATGTCTATGTGGTATATGTGGGGGCGGTGTGGGTACATGCATAAACCCCGTGTCAGCAGTACTGACTCAATCCCCTCAAATTAAATTCCTTATTTTATTTGGGCATTTTATCAACTAGAGGATATTTTTATTACTGATGATTTTGGTTTTTGCATTTTATTATAGAATTTTAGAGCTAGAAGAGATCTCTGAAAACATCTAGTTGATTCTCTCATTTTATGGTGGCACCTAGGGGTCCTTTTGCCTACATTTACTGTGAATATGGCAAGTAGATATGACCTAGTAAATGGCCTGCAAAACAATGTTTCTTACTGGCTTTGGGAACACAATGAAACTAACTTTAGGAACCCCTGTATTTGCTTCTCTAATGAAAAGTTATCCTTCCAGTTAGATAAAAAAATTCTGTATAATGAAAATGTCACTATGAAAATGGTTTAGTTCTTCCAGTAGAATGTCTATCTTTTGACAGTAAGACAAAGATTATACATTGAAAACAGACAACTAAATGAATGTTTGTAGATGGCTATTATTTTTAGCATCCTCTGCTCTCTATTCCATCACTCTACTATTACCAGTCTGGAATCAAAAGACACTACATAGGATCCAGGATCATTTTGTATCTTTAGGGGCTTCTGTAGCTAAAAAAAAAAATCATTAATCAATGTGATGATGATGAAATTCTCTAACTTAAGTAGGCTGGTCCTTAAACAAAGACATAGGTGTCACTGAGCCTATACTTTCTATCTTGGAGAAATTGCCAAAGCTTCTATTTTACCTCTGAGAACCTAGAATCACCATCAAACCACCATGAGCCATAGGGATAGATTTTGTGGAGACTGTACTCATGTATTGACTTATACAAAGTATCAACTAATACAGAAATATCTTGTCTGATATCTTTAAGGACACAGACATTTCATATAAGTGAATTCTCCAGAAAATTCAATCACTGTAAACAACAAAACATTTTCATGAAAATCTTTCTAAAACTTTCTTGCTTTTTAAAAACATCACACTGAGCAATACATAACATTGTTATCGACTGAGTGGCAGAGTGCAAAATAAAACCCTGCCATTTCATTCAAGAGATATAGATGACTGAGCACAGACTTTTCCCTTTAAAATGTGGTCTTGTATATTAAGTCGTTGAATGGGAGGCAGGGAAAACAGACCTAGAGTCATAGAATTCCAATGCAAATTTTGCTTTCCCTATTGCCTACCTGTGTAACCTTATACAAGTGACAATTAATATGTGAAAGGCTATTCTATATCAAATGGCTCCTACCATTTCAGTGTTTTTCTGGTAATTTCATCTCCTCATTCTTTTGTCAGCTATTGCATTTGCTGTCATTCTATATAATCATTTTAGTGAAGACCTATAGAAGAACTCTTCTATAGAATAAAGTGCTCGGAGTTTGTGACAACTATTTTGTATTCAGAGGCCTACGAATTTGAGAAGACCAAAGTCTTTGACACAATGACTTCTCACTGAAGTATAATTGCTCTTCTGCAGAAGAAGCAGAAGATGACCCGGATAAAAGAGCACCATATTTTAAATGAAAGAGTATTCAGTGTTAAAGAGAAAATTATTTCCTTCCTCCTTCCCTTCCACCAAACAGGCATGAGTAAAGTATCTCTGGCCTTTGTTCTTCTTCTCTTGCATATACTTAGGTAAACTAGTAAGTTGTTGTCACTCTTTCTCTTCCTAAAAGAGCAGCATTATTCAATACTGTTTTCTTGATGACAGATTGTAAAACATTTGGTCATGAGAGCCCCCAAGGAAGTCTTGAAATTTAAAAAAAAAAAAAAGGTCAAGAACCATTGATATAGCATCTGACTATACCAGACAAGGAATGGATTTCCTATGGGAGTTTTCAAAGCTCTATCTCCATTT
>CM053580.1:184944477-184995452 GCA_028627135.1 Pseudochirops cupreus | reverse complement strand
TCTTTTTCCATCTAGCAAATTCGACTTTTTAAGGCATTCTTTTCCTCATTGGCTTTTTGAGCTTCTTTTGCCATTTGAGTTAATCTATTTTTTAAGGTGTCATTTTCTTCAGTCAGGTTGTTGACTCTCTTCATGATTTTCTTGCATCATTCTCATTTCTCTTCTCAGTTTTTCCTCCATTTCTCTTATTTGGTTTTGAAAATCCTTCTTAAGTTGCTCTATGACTTCTAGGAAATCTACATGTTTCTTTGAAACTTTTGGTGTGGGAGTTCTGACTGTGTGGTCTTCCTCCCATTCCATGCTTTAATCACTTCCTTTGCCTGCTCATGTTGCCAGTCCATTACTTGACTTTTTAGCTCTGTGGAACTCTGCTTCCAGAGGGGAAAGCTCTGTCCCAAATTGCTGGGGGTTTTGCATCTGCCAGAGCTATTAGGAGGCCACTGCAGCCCCCACCATCTTTGGCTCACTGAAAACACACCCTAGAACCACCACCCAAGACTGGGATCTGGATCCAGGCTGCTCAGCACAAGAGCACTTAGCCTCTTGGCCCCCCTGCAATCTGCAGTCTGGGAGCTTCTGTAGCAGCCACATGGAGGCAGCTGCAAGGCTGCCACTTCTGCTGCTTCCTTGCCCTGTAGGCAGTTGGGCCAGACTGCTTTTCTCCCTGAAGTGTAGCTGAATTCCACTGACCTTTCACTTTGTCCTTGTTTCTTATGGGTTGATAGTTCTGGAAACTTCCACAGCTGCTGCTGATCCATTCTCCTGAATGCTCCAGCTGCAGCTTGTCCTGGATGCCCCAGGACCAAGCCATGGTTTCAGGCTGGGCCAGTTTAAGCTCCCAGTATGTTGAGATGAGCCCTTCCTGCTGAGTTGCCTTCAGTAGGAGATGTGTTTTATCTGTAATTTTGTGAGTTCTGGAGCCCTAAAATTTGTTTAGAGTCATATTTTATGGGTATTTGAGGTGGCTATGTGAGAGCTGTGGAGCTTTCCTGCTTCTACATCGGCATCTTCTGTGTTTCTTCTTTTAAGAAAGAGTATAAAGTAGCTTTCTTATTGTTCCCTAATAGAATTCATATTTGAGGTTTAAGGTTTACAAAGAATTTTCTTCATAATAACTCTGTGTTACATAAACTAGTAAATGAGTGGGTACATCAGGAAGCACTAGAGTCAGGAAGATCAGGAAATTCAAATCCTGCAGCACACACTTATTACCTATGTGACCCTAAGTGAGTCATTTAACCTCTATTGGCCTCAGTTTCTTCATCTGTAAGATGGACATAATAATAGCACTTATCTGTCAGTGTTTCTGTGAGTATAAATTGAAATAATAATATATGTGAAACAATGAAAACCAGTGTGTCAGCTACAGCTTCAATCTCCTAGGACACAAATATGCCAAGGCTTATAAGTCTTCTGCAGCATTAGGGTTAAGTTTCCTACTTCCCTACTCCACATTCCTCTCTCCTTGTTAGGTAATTTAGAAAGCATTCTAACTTAACTGGCTCTATAGATAATAAGGCAGTCTTCCAGACTCTCAAATGATAAAGTTGATGCCTGAAGGCTTCTTTGCAGGGGCATGCTGGTGTTTAATAACAGTATCTCCCCTAGAAATTAAGCAAGACACGCTTTTAAGTTTAATTGAATTATTAACATTTTTTTAAGAGTAGATGATCATCAAAACAACAAATCAAGCCCTTATTAGGAGATTGACAATTTCCAAGGTGTGAATATTCACCCTGAGAATTTAATAATTGACTCCTGAGCCATTTGGAGCTGACTCCAGCACACTTTCCATTCTCTGGTGTCCCAGGCATTCCACTAGAACACGGGACATCTGAAGTGCAGCTCACTGTGAACAGAGACTGTACACTGACACAGACCTTGTGAGCATATGTCCGTTTCCTCTTGTGAGTGGTAATAAAGTTTTCTCTGAGTAGAATAATGATCTTTATCTGAGCTCCCCTGCACTATAATTTGGAAATAATAATATGAACAAGAACAACAACATAACTAGCATTTACATAGCACCTATAATGTGCCAGGTATTATGCTAAGCACTTTATGAACATTAAATCATTGGAGTCTCATAAGAACCCGGAGAGCTATGTGCTATTATTCCCATTTTGCAGCTGAGGAAATTGAAGCAGGCAGACAGAATTTGCCTAAGGTCATACAGCAAATCCTGCCTTAAGTGCCACTGCATCACATAGTTGTCTCATAATAATAGTCACTTTGCAAACTTTAAAGCAGTTTGTAGAAGTTGTTAACTTTTATTATTATAATTCTTTCTATTTTGGATTGAACCTATGATTTCACCATTATTGGGAACCAATACCCATTGAGAGAACCATTAATGCAAAACTATAAAAAGTATTCTGCAACTTAAAATCTTAAAGATTTGCTTGGTGGGGGCGGGGATAGGGGTGAAAGTGAGGGTGGGGAGAATCAGGGGTTTACTAACTTATCTAGGGTCATACAGTAATGCAGACATTGTTCAACAGATGTAGACGTAGCTCTCTATTGCCCTTTATTCCCCTTGCCAAGTATTATTCCCATTTTATAGATGATACAACTGAGGTTCAGAGTGGTAAGATCTCAGTTTGGTTTTTTTTTTTCTGATTCCTAATCTAGTGCTCTTCCTACCACATTATTCTGTTGCCCTCAAAGTTCTGTCAAACTCTTCCACATAGTACATCATTAGAAATTTGAAAACAGTTCATTACTTCTCCTGAAAGTACATAAAATCTTGAATCACTAAAAAATAATCAAATTTTTAGAAACTACTGTTTGAGGAGAAAAGAATGCATTCCTCCATCTCCACATAGAAAAACACAGCAGCATAATGGAGCGGAACACATCATTGTTCAGGAATGTCTAAAATGGCAGGAAGTCTAAAATGGCAGAGGCTGTGTTATAATGATTGATGATCTATGTTTCATTGAGTTTCACCCTTTCTCACAAAAGTAGAGCCACCTTATTTGAGTTTATTTGTTTATTTACTTTAGATAAGGTGATAATATCAATGACATTTTATGTGGAAACTAAATTTTAAAGATATTCTAATTTAAAATAAAAGATAGCTTCATTTGCTTTCTTATCTTGATGAAAATCTAGCTTAGCTTATTTACAAAAAATTTCAATTTTCTTTAAAAACCATATATTAAAAACAACTTCACATATATAGTCTTAACTCTTTTTGGTTCAAAAGCTAAAATGATCATAGATCCTAGAACTGGAGAGGTTCCTAAAGATAATCTAAGCCAATTCCATCATTATAGACATAAGAAAACTCAGACTCATAGGGGTGAATAATGACTGAAAATACAGGCAAGTAAGTGACAGAACCAATGTCTTCTTGTTATAATCACTCTGTTCTTTTTCCTATATCCTATGCTATAAGAATTAGTCAGAAGTTTTTTAATTAAAAATTAAAAGAACTCCTGGGGGGGGGGCGGGGAACAGTATAGCCCTTTGGAACTATTTTCTCTTGTGTAATTCATTAATGTTATATAGAGCAACTTGTGTTTTAATTGATTATCCATGATTCCAGAGTCAATTAAACCCCTAAGGAATTAAAAATAGCATTGTCAAGGCCTCATGTCAAAACTTTTTTTTAAAGGAGTAAAATGAAACAGCCTTATTATTTTTTAATGAGGTTGTAAATGTGTTTGAATTCAACTAATTTCTTTGAATTTATTTTTACTATAAATATGTGTTCAGTTTAGAATTTGTTTTTAAAATAATCATTTTCAAGAGACATTTAATATTTTACCTTTCATATTTTTAATAACAATAGTAAAGACATTTTTCTTTATCAAGAAAGGTGGGCAAAATAAATGAACATATGGCCTACAAATCATTTTTCAAATTAAAATTCCAAACTGTAGTTGAATTCATGTGTAATGAGAATGGGAAATTGAAGATCTTCCCTGAACCTTAATATACCTAGGGGAGAGTTTGAAGACCTCTCCTGCTTTGAAAGTAAACTTTGTCCCCTGATAAGCTAAATGTAATCACATGAAGCCTGTGGTGGGAGGAGTTTGCTGAAGGAAAGTAGAGAGCAGAGGAAGCTGCTAAGAGCCAGAGAGACATGGGAGAGAAAAGAGGTAGATGCAAGGAGATAAAGTTTCATGAGTAAATATTGATCTTGTATTGTTTTGTGGGAAGGCTGGAGGATGTTCTGGCTTTCAGCATTAGTATGGCTTCTGAATATCTTTGGTACTATGATGGAATCAGCTTGCTGGTTTTGGGTTTCATTTTTCTGATGTCTAAATAAATGCTTCAGTTCTATCCTCTATTTGGAAAGTTTGGTATATTTTGCCATAGAACATCATGGGATACTTATAGCCATGGTCTTTATTGTGATTGTGGGGGCTGTAAATATTGCATTGGCACTACACCATGCCAATCTCCAAACAACTAAAATACAATTATCTGCTTGAATCCCATGATGGCTATTTTTTTCCTGCAGGTAAGTGGAGGATTTTTGCCACCTTTTGACAACTGAATCTTTTGTATTATTTGTTCCCTTTTTCTCCTCTCTATTCAAACCTTATTATCTGATTGACTGGCTAGAACTAGAACAGATTAACAAAGAAAGCAGTGAAAAGGTATATGCTACTTAAATTTTTCAAAAGAGAAGATCTTTTTAACAGGAATCAATGACTATGTAAATGACTTTTAACTGAGTTTTCTGCTAAAAAGTGTAGGTGAGGATCTCCCCTCCTTCATTACTGACTCAATGAGAGTTTGCAAGAATGGTTCAACTGTTTTCAGATATAGAAAGGCCTATTATAAGACTATTCATTTGTTCCTATGGAATTTTGTTTGTTACCTTTTGAAAGATTGGCAAAGAAACTTATTACCCTTACTTGACTTTTTTCTACCAAGTTTGCCTTCCATTGAATGACCACTTTTTCCTTTACCCTTCTCTTTATCTCTGTTCAACCAAAACTGACATTTTTTTCAGGGTCTCTCAGCTAAGGGAAAAAACAACAACAACAACACTAAAGTATGAATAACACTAGAGTTAGTCTTTCTTTTCCAGTAATTGGAATGATGGTCAAAAATTTGAGTTCAAATCCTACTTCCAATACAAAAAGTGCCACAACTTATCAGTCTTAGATTCTTTATCATTAAGGTAAGGATAATATTTGAGCTAGTTATATCATAGAATTGTTAAGAGAGAAGTGATGTGTAAACTTTAAAGGGATATATAAGTGAGTTGTTGATGCAATAGCTGTTTTTGTCATTGTTAACCCAAATGAATTTATAATTGGAGAGGAAGCTTGGTAACTAGTCTAAGGAATCAAGATGCTTGGGTTTCACTCTTAGCAATCTTGGTTAAATAGGTGATATTTAACCATTTATAAGCTTCAGCTTCCTCCTCTATCAAATGGTCAAGGCTATTTCTAAAACTTCTTCCAGCTCTACCATTTTATGATTCTATGAAAATGTATTTTTTGTCTTTTAAAATATTAATAAATGTACTTATTTTTAACTTTCAACATTCACTTCCCTAGGATTTTGAATTCCAAATGAAAATGTATTTTTTTTTAAATGAGGGGCATTACTATGCCATTTGTCTTTTTAATTCAATAAACACTTTTATTTTTTTTTCGTTTTTCTTTAACATTATATTTCCCCCATTGCATGAAAAATAGTTTTCAAAATTCATTTTGTAAACTTTTGAGTTCCAAATTTTTTTCTCTCCCTCTCCTTTCCCCCTCTCCCAAAGCAGCAACAATCTAATGTGACTTATACATGTACAATCATGTTAAATATATTTACACATTAGGCATGTTGTGAAAGAAGAATCAGAAAAAAATGGAAAACTCATGAGAAAGAGAAAAAAAAATTCAAAATACTATACTTTGATGTTCATTCAGACTCCATAGCTCTTTCTCTGCATATGCTTAGCGTTTTCTACCATGAGTCTTTCGCAATTGTCTTGGATCATTGTACTTCTGAAAAGAGATCAATGTATAATGTTGCTGTTGCTATGTACAGGGTTCTCCTGGCTCTGCTCACTTCACTCAGTATTAGTTTATGTAAGTCTTTCCAGGTTTTTCTGAAATCTGCCTGCTCACTATTTCCCATGAAAAAATAGTTCCATTACATTCATAGAGCACAACTTGTTCAGTCATTCTCTGACTGAAATTCTCGATTTCCAATGCTTTGCCACCACAAAAAGAGCTGCTATAAATATTTTTGTACATATGGGTCTTTCCCCCCCTTTTTTTTTAATAATCTCTTTGTGATACTTACTTAGTAGTGATATTGCTGTATCAAAGGGTATGCACAGCTTTATAGCCTTTTGGGCATAGCTCAAAATTGCTCTCCAGGAAGGTTGGATACATTCACAACTTCACCAACAATGGTCCACATCCCTTCCAACATTTATCATTTTCCCTTTTTGTCATATTAGCCAATCTGATAGGTATGTGGTGATACCTCAGAGTTGTTTTTTCTTTACTTTTCCTTTTAATTTTATTTATTTAATTTTAGTTTTCAACATTTTCAACATTCACTTTTATAAAAGTGAATTTATAAAAGTAAAATTTCCCCCCTTCCATTACTCCCTTCCCTTCCTGAGACAGCATGTAATTTGATACAGGCTATATATGGATGATCAAACGATCAATGATCAAATGGTCAAATTTGCACATTAGTAATGTTCTGAAAGAGGAATCTGAACAAAAGGGAAAAACTATGAGGAAAAAAACAACAAAAGAAAGAGAAAATAGTATGCTTCAATTTGCATTCAGACTTCATAGTTCTTTCTTTAGATATGGATGGCATTTTCCACCATGAGTCTTTTGGAATTATCTTAGATCACTGCATTGTTCAGAAGAGCTAAATCTAACCAAGGGAGTCATAACACAAGGTTGCTGTTACTCTGTAACAGTGTTCTGTTTCTGCTCAATTCACTCAGCATCAGTGCATGTAAGTCTTTCCAGGTTTTTCTGAAGTCTGCCTGTTCACAGTTTATTAATGGAACAATAGTCTTCCATTATGTTCATATACCACAGGCTGTTCAGACATTCCTCAATTGACAGGCATCCCTTCAATTTCCAATTCTTGGCCACCACAAAAGGAGCTTCTATAAATATTTTCACACATGTGGGTGCTATTTCCAGTTTTTATGATTTCTTTGCAGTACAGACCTAGCAGTGCTATTGCTGGACCAAAGGTTCTGTACAGTTTTATAGCTCTTTGGTCACAGTATCAAATTGTTCTCCAGAAAGGCTCGATCAGTTCACAAATCTACCAATAATGTATTAGTATTCTAATTTTCCCAAACCTTCTCCAACATTCATCATTTTACTGTTTTGTCATGTTAGCCAATCTGATAGGTGTGATGTGGTAACTGAGTTGTTTTAATAGGCATTTCTTTAAATAATAGAGATTTAGAATTTTTTTTCATATAAGTATAGACAACTTTAATTTCTTCATTAAAAGCTGCCTGTTGATAGCCTTTGACCAATTTTCCATTGGGGAATGACTTGTATTCGTATGAATTTGAATCAGTTCCCTATAGATTAGAAATGAGTCTTTTATCAGAAACACTGGCAGTAAAAATTGTTTCCCTGATTTCTTCTTTCCTTCTAATCCTGGTTGCATTGGTTTTGTTTGTGCAAAACCTTTTTAATTTACTGTGATAAAAGATTTTCCATTTTGCATTTCATAATGTTCTCTATTTCTTGTTTGATCATAAATTCTTCCATTCTCCACAAATCTGACTGGCTAACTATTGCTTGCTCTCCTAATTTGCTTATGGTATCACTGTTTATGTCTAAATCATGCACCTATTTAGACCTCATTGTGGTATAGTGAGTGAGATTTTGGTCTAAGTCTAGTTTCTGCCATACTGTTTTCCAATTTTTCCAGCAGTTTTTTTTTTTTAAATCAAATAGTGAGTTCTCATCCCAGAAGCTAGAGTCTTTGGGTTTATCAAATAATAGGTCACTAGTCATCTACCACTGTGTCTTGTTTACCTAACCTGCTCCTTATATAGGAGAGTTGATCCCATTTACATTCACTATTATGATTACTAATTGTGTGTTTCCCTCCATCTTATTTTCCCACTTATTTATACTTTTCTCTCTTTTTTCACCCTGTCTCTCCTTACTAGAGTTTTGCTTCTGAGCACCACTTCCTTCAATCTACCCTCCCTTCTTTCTTCCCTTCTATTAGCCTCCCTTTCTTCCTTTTATTTCCCCTTTCCTTCCTAATTCCCCATAGAGTATGATAAATTTCTATACCAAACAGAGTGTGTATGTTATTCCCAATTCAAACCAAATCTAATATGAATAAGGTTCAAGGAGTGGTCACCCTCAATTCTTTCCTTCTACTATAATTGGTCTTTTGCTGCCTCTTCATGTGATGTAATGTCTCAGGACAATCTTTATGTTCACCTCTTAATTTTTTTCAATCATTGCATCAAAGTCAACTTATAGCCATGCCCTCTGTTTATGTGTATCCCTTTTGTCCTAATTACATTTTCCCATGTAGGAAAAACAGTTTAAATCTTATTGAATAACATTTTTTTTCCTTTCCTGTTTACTGTTTCTCTTGAATCTTGTATTTGAAGATCAAATATTCTACTCAGTTCTGTTTTGTTTTTTTTAAATCAGGAATGATTGAAGTCCCCTATGTCATGGAATGTTCATCTTTTTCCCTGAATGATTGATTGTGCTCAGTTTTGCTGGGTAGTTAATTCTTGGTTGTAATCCAAGCACACTTGCCTTCCAGAATACCATATTCTAAGCCCTCTGATCCTTTAATGCAAAAGCTGCTAAATCCTGTGTAATCCTGAGTGTGGCTCCTTGATATTTGAATTGTTTCTTTCTGGAAGCTTACAGTATTTTTTCTTTGAACTGATAATTCTGGGATTTCTTTGGAGATTTCATTTTAGTACCTCTTTCAGGAGGTTATCAGTGGACTCTTTCAATGACTATTTTACTGTCTGGTTCTAGGACCTCAGGGCAGTTTTCCTTGATAATCTCTTGAAAGATGCTGTCTAGGTCCTTTTTTTTTTTTATCATACCTTCAGGAAGTTGAGTAATCCTTAAATAATCTCTCTTGGACCTATTTCCCAGGTCAGTTGCTTTTCCAATGAGGTATTTTATATTTTCTTCATTTTTTTTTATTCTTTTGATTTTGATTGACTGATTATTGATATCTCATAGAGTCACTAGCTTTCACTTGTCCATTTCTAATTCTTAAGGAATTATTTTCTTCATTTAGCTTTTGTATCTCCTTTTCCATTTGGCCAATTCTACTTTTAAAGAAGTTGGTTTCTTTAGTGGATTTTTTATATTTTTTAAGGAGGTATTTTCTTCAGCAAATGCTTGTACTTCCTATTCCAACTTGTTGATTTTTCTTCATAATTCTCCTTTATCATTCTCATTTCTTTTCCCAATTTTTCTTCTACCTCTCTTACTTGATTTTTGAAATATTTTTGGAGCTATTCCAAGGGGACTTTGGGGGTTTGAGACAAATTAACATTTCTCTTTGAGACTTCACATATAAGCATTTTGACATTGTCGTCCTCTTCTAAGGTTGCATTTTGATCTTTCCTGTTGCCATAGTAACTTTCTATGATTAGAGCTCTTTTGTGTTTTTCACTCATTTTTCAGTCTTTTTTGTGACTTTTAAAGTTAAGCTCTGCTCCTTGCATGTAAGGGGCACTATCCCAAGATTCTTATGCTGGGGGTCAGGTGCCTTGTCAGTGACATTTCATGCTGGAGCTCCAGGTGCTTGCATCTTGCCCACTGTTCTGAATATGGCCCAGTCTAGTTTTACCTATTGTGCCATGGTTCCATGGCTCATATTTTGCCTTCTCCACTGATACTTGAGGCCTCACTGCTGGCTTGTTGAACCAAGATCAATCCTCAGTTGCTGATCTGTATCACAACTATAAACCCTCTGCTGGCTTGCCCAGACACTGTCTGGACTGGGCCATCCTCCCCTTTTACCAACAAAAGACAGACCTTTCCTGAAGTCCTTCTAAGTTATCTTATGCAAAGAAAACAGTTTTGCTCTGTCTTTTTGTGGTTTCTGTCATTCCAGAGTCCCTTTAGAGGCTTGATTTAACATCATTTCTGAGGGAAACTAGAGAGAGTTCAGGCAACTTCCCCGCTTTTCACTGCCAGATTAGCCAAATCCTACTATTCCCTTTGTTTACCAGAATACTGTTGCTTCATTTACAAGAACAGGTAGGATGGTACAGTGAAGAAGTTCTTACCTGGGGTCCTTGAAATTTATACACACACACACACACACACACACACACACACACTTTGACAACTGTATTTCAGTTATTTGGTTTCTTTTGCAATCCTATGCACTTTATTTTGTGAATTTAAAAGCATCTGAAAAGGTATTCATAGTCTCCTCCAGAATGCTAAGGTAGTCAGTGACCCCTAGTGTAGTGGTGAAAAAACACACATTGAATTTGGAATAAGAAATCCATAATTAAAATCCATAATGACTTATAACTTGGTTGCTGTGTTACCTTGGGTAAATCAGTGAAGGCCTCTAGATCTTAATTTCTTTATTATTATAATAGGAATCATGATATTCCTATTATTTACTTCAAAGGATTGTTTTTAAGGATAAAGCAAAAGAATAGTGGCATGACACTTTGTAAACTATAATTTGCTACATCAAAATGAGGTATTATTTTAGCAATGGGTTTTTAGTAATGAGTCTTTTATCATATTAGTTCTGAAAGATTGCCAACCCCTATAGTGAGATACCAATGGTACAAAGGAATGGAGATTTTTACTAGGGAAAAGTGTATCTTCTTGGGACTTAACTCCCTCAGAGTCTTTCGTTATTACTACAATGAAAGGTAATAATAAGATTTATGGAGAATGTGATATTTGATCGCTGTGTTCATTTATTTCTTAAGAACAAAAGCCAGCACAGCTTGGCCTACTTGACAGGTGCAAAAGATCAACAGCTGTAGAAACAGTCAGTTTGCTACACAAAAATTCCCCACCTGCATATGAAAAGCCATCCATCCCATATAGGGAACTTTGGACTTGAACTCCAGGCTTGTGTTTCCTTTTAAATGAATCTTGGTACTGTTTGCTTAGTAAACAATGGCAGTAATTAAGACTATCATGTCTCCTTCAGGCAAAGTGTGCACCAGTAATAAGGTGGCAAGAAATATGGCCTTGGCTTTAATTGGCTAGATTTGCAATTCTTCTTCTGTAGATGATGAAATGTTAGCAAATGAAAAAAAGCAGCAGTAAATTCTTGTTATTGCTCAGGAAATTGCTGCAGCACTTAGCTTTAAATGCAATTCAAAGTGAAATGCTATTAATAAAAAAGGCTCCTGACATGAAAAGTTTATTTTAGGATGGCATAATGTAACTTAATGTAATGCTGGAATTTCAGGGTGGTGTGTTGGCCTTATCGACAAAGCAGGAAATGACTTTCTCTGGGGGAAACTTGAAAATAATTGAGAACAGTTAGGGAATATGCCTAGCACAGAGCTCAGTTTGTTAGAATGAACAAGTATTCCCACAGGATACTCACTAAACAGCAAGGAGGAAAGAATTGAAAATGTCATTCATATCATGACACTAAATACCTTGGAGCTATGGAAGTTTAGACTGTTTCTTTGAGACCAATGAATGGCAAATGCCAGTTATCATCTGTAAAACAAGGGGGTTGTAGCAGATCATCTGGAAGGTCTCTACTAAATCTAACATTTCTATGATTACATTGTTTCAATCAATTTGTTTTAAAAAAAAGAAGAAATCTGAAGCCAACTCTTATGTCAGTTGTGTCCATAATAGAGTCTTTGAAGGCAAAGTACAAAGATTTCCCACTTATCAAATAAGAGCTCTAACATTTAAAATGAGTCTTTGGATATATCCTGTAATAGCATCTTAAGATGTTCACTCTTAGTACCAATTTCTTTAGCATTTTCCCAAGATGCTATTTGAGTAGGTGAGGGGGAGGTATTCCTATTATCCCAATCCAGTTCTTAGAACGGGATTGCCAAATAATATCTGTCAATGAACATTTGTTAAGTGCTTACTTTTGGACAAAATAAAATCTGTGCTAAATGCCAGGGACCTAAAAAGAGTGGTCAAACAAGTAGAAGGAAAACCAGAAAAGAGCAGATGGTGACAAATACTATCAAAGGCTGCAGAGAGGTTAAAAAGATGATGATTGAGAAAAGGCCATCAAATTTGGCAATTAAATGGTTATTGGTAACTGGAGAAGGTAGTTTCAGTTGAATGATTAAGTTAGAACCCAGATTGTAGAAGTGAATGAGAAAAGAAGCTATGAAAGTGTCTAGAGTAGAAGGCTTACTCAAAGAGTTACTCTGAGAAGAAGAGGAGAAACACTGGTTGATAGTTAATGGGGATAGTCAAATTAAGAGAGGTCTTTTTACAGGCAGCAGGATAGAATTTGGTAGCTAGGAAGAAAATAAAGATTAGAGAGAGAGAGAGAAGGGATTATAGTAGGGGCAATCTATTAGAGAAGACTGGAAGAAATGGGATCCCTTAGTGTCAGCTTGGTATATGTAGAAGGGATGGCCTTGATGAGTAGAAGGGACACCTCTTTATCAGAGATGGGAGAGAAGAAGACAATATCAGAAGAAAACATCTAAATGATGTGAGATGAGGAAGGTGGGGGGAAGTGGGAATTCTTGGCAAATGATCTCTATTTTTTCAATGAAGTTTGATTCAAGATGTTCAGCTGAGAGGGAAAGAGAAAGAGATAAACACAGTGGTAGTAGGAAACTGAGAGAGAATTGCTTTGCTACAATGATGGTATAATTGAGATTATGTAACACAAATTTATGATGAACCTAATTAGGTTAATTAGTCCAGTTTTGAGATTTTTTTTTTCCAGTTCTTTTCATTAGAGGCAGAGAAAATGAAGGATGGGAGTGATTCAAGCTTGGGGTTTTAAAAGAAGCATTCATCAAGCTCTTAACGATGTATATGTTAAGCATTTTGCTAAGCTCTTTACAAATATTATCTCATCTCATCCTCACAACAACCTAGAGAGATTGGGGCTATTATTATTCCTATTTTATAGTAGGGAAAACGGAAGCAGAAAGAGGTTAAGTGACTTGTCCTGGGTCACAAAACTCATGAGGTCACGTTTGAATTCAGGATTCATGACTCCATACTCAGTAGTACTCTATTCACTGTATCCCATAATTTTCTTAGGCTGGCTTGATCTATGAAAGGACAAGGCATCAAGACATTCAAGAGTAAAATAAAATAAAAAATAAAAATAGGAAAGGAAGGTAGGAGGGTAGTCAGTGCAGGGGTAATGAACTGGGAAGAAACTGAGACTTCAAAAGAATGGAGATCCCAATGAAGACAAAGGATAGGGGGAGGTAGTTTATTTTACACATAATACCTCACACTCTTGCTCTAGAGATCAAGAAAAAAAATTAATTTGGTATCTATTAAGGATAGAAGGATAGAAATCATAAAGTAGAAAGAATGATAAGCAATCATGATCAGAATAAATTAACATGGAAGTAAAATACTTCCACATGATGGCAAGATCAAGATGGTGACTATTTCTGAGTATAGTTAAGATGGAGTGAAGAATTAGTTTGTGACAATTGAGGAGATTGAGCAATTTGGGAAGTTGAGGTGTTTGAGGGATCATCAATATGTATGATGAAATGTAGACTGAGTGGAGAAATCGAGGTAAGAGGATCTCTACCTCACAATTGAAATAGAGAAAACAATTGTGAATTGAACACTGTACACATTAATGAAGGAAAGTGAATGCCCTGGGTGTCAAAAGATAATAGTCACTAGCATCTGGATTGGGTGATAAATTTATGCATTGTGAAACTGAAAGGAGGATATGTTACTTAGTGATAGTGATAGAGGAAATATGGAAATGGCAACATGCAACAAGTTGAATTGCAAATCCCCAAACAGGACCAGTACAGGGGGTATAAGTGAAATCATATTCAATACTAGGAAAGGTAGTCAGGGATACACTGTTAGCAGGAAGGATCCAGGTCCAGAAGTGTGAGATGATGAAAGCATTGAGAAAAAGAAAGGCAAAAGGAAATTTGTTAATTATAGAGGAGGTATTCCTGGGAGTACTGTGGAAGGGACAAAAAGATCTAGAGTGTAACAGGGTCAGTAGGGAAGAAGGTTGAGAGATAAGGGAGAGGAGAATAGATATTTTGGAAATAAAGGATTATTATTTATAATTAAGATGGATGGTCCATAAAGCGTGTTTATCATTATATGTATACATCTATCTACATGTATGTGTGCTTGTATGTATGTGTAATTATATACAGTTATTGGGATAGACAGTACAAATGGATAACTGGTTGGTCCAAGATTTATATAAGAAAAGTGGTCCTGATTGACTCTTTAAAAAAACTCCAAACTCCCCTCTGAAACAAAGGGTCCATCTTTTAGAACTGTTGAATGAACTGCAGGTGGGAAACCTGCAGCCTCGAGGTCACATGTGGCCTTCTAGGTCCTTGGGTACAACCTTTTAACTGAGTTCAAGTTTTATGGAACAAATCCTTTTATTAAGGGGACAGCTGCACTTGAGGACCTAGAGGCCCATATGTGGCCTCAAGGCTACTCCTGACTAAGACTGATAGAAATTTTTTAAAGTATCACATAGAGGGAAAAGAAAAGGTTCATAATGGGTATGAATAGATTGTAAGATATAACAAACAAACATAGAACTTTAAAAAAAAGCAAAGAATATCATCAGGGAAATATGTGAGAGGAACTGAGAGTAGGCCAGTGATTTAACTGGTATGGGAAACTCCCAGGCAAGGAAACTCCTTCACCAATGCAGGTCAGTACCCATTATGCAAGCAATAGTTTTAGAGAATTGCATAAAGTATTGAGAATTTAAGTGACTTGTCCAGGGTCGTATAGTTAGTAGGTATCAAAAGTGGAATCTTCATCAAACTAACCAACAAAGCCCTCTATTATAAATATGAAATCTAGCCTATCCATAAGAATTCAACAAATAAATTGCAATGGAGTTGGCTCATTAAATAATAAGTTCAAGTAAAGACAATGTGATGCAGTCAAAAAGTCCAAACTTGTGAATAGGATAGCTATTTTTAAATATTTGAAAGTCTACAATGTGAAAAAAAATGAAATTTACCATAATCTAAAAATGCTTTCTTACTTTCTGTGATAATGTCTTCATTTGCTATTGATTGTGTTTGTACTAGATTCCTTTCAGGTCATACTGGTGCTCCTTGACACAAATAATTAATTCCTGGGCTCTCCTATATTGTTATTTATCACAAAGTGATATATCAATTATTTTGTTTTATTTTCAAGTCCACTGTGAACATAAAGACAAGATTCACTTCCTTAGTATCACTTTAAAGAAAGCTCTGAAGAGTCACTAAAGACAGAGATTGAGCTCTCCAGTGTATAATTATTTTATGATCTGTCACAGTAGTGTCCCCAACCATTTTTCACATGATGTTGCATCGTTTCTCCTATGCACAATCAATTATCCAAGGAATTGTATTGTCTGTAAGGAAATTGTTATTGTGATCCTATATTAAAGAGACCAATTCTGAGTACCAATGCAAGGAGAAATTCAATATCATTCTTGAAAATTGCTCCTTTTTCTTTTTAATGAAATCTCAGTTATCAGAATCCTGTTCATTAGTCATATACTTCTAACCAGATGCAATACAGCCCAAGGTTTAAATGATTACAAAAATTTAAGTTGCTTGAATGTTTTATGACTCATAAAAATTAAGCATAAATTTTCTCTCCTCATCGACTCCTGGAAGATTGTTCATTAATATAAAAAAGGGCCATTGGTAATAATGTCTCCTGGAGGTTTAGGTACCATTAGTGTTACAAATATCATTTCAGTATAGAAGCAGGTCTCTGGGACACACTCCTCTTTAGTTAAATTTAGATTCATAGTCATAATTTAGAGCTTAAAAATGACTTCCAACATTTAAAGGTCAATGAGATTATAGAATTAAGGCCATATGCACAGAGGTTACAACTAGTCCAACTTCCTTATTTTACTGATGAGGAAATTGAAATCTCCAAAGGTTAAATTATTTGTCAATAGGCATACAGACAGCAAGTAAATGGCACAGGTAGAATATAAACCTAGGTCATCTGACTTTCAAACTAGAACTCTTTCTGCTTCACCATGCTTCTTCAAATTGATATTTTAATTTTAATTGCTCTCTTTATGGATTCCTTATTTTTCTCCTCAAAGAGATCCCAAAGTATTCAGATGAAGACAATAATATAACCTTTGTTGGCTAGTAATCCCTCTATTCTCTACTCACCATGATGTAAGGAGATATTTTTATTACCATTTTTCAGATGAGGAAACTGAAATAGAGAAATATTAAATAAATTCCCTAGTCACACAATGAATAAGTATCTTCTCAGCCTCTCAAACCAGTGATCTTTTTGCTATACCACTCATTCTTTTCCCTTTAGTACTGAGATGATTCTGCTCCTCTCAGCAATTCTACTCAAAAGAAACTCTTGCCTCTCTATTCCCTCTAAATACACACCCCAGAATGTGATGAAAGTGAAATATTTTCCTCTATGAAAGTTTGTTTTACTGGAGAGAAGGGTAAAAAGAGCAGGAGATCCTTTCAGCCTAGAGCCAAAACTGAGTTTGAGATTGAATCTTATTATAACAACATTTTGATGTCAGGCTGCTGTTTGAATATTCAAAGTGTTCAAAGTTGCAAGAAAAGTGTGTGTTGACCACTTTTTTTAAGGAGGTGAAACAAACAGATTGTTGCTAGACTTCCCAAACCTTTACAAAAGCTAATACTTTGAGATATTGAAAAGAAATTATACCAATATGTGCAGCACCTGGAGAAAGTGATAGAGACCCAACACTACCAGCTTCAAAAATGAGGATGGTAGTCTAAAGGACAAGTTTATGATTATAATTAAAACTATACATTATATATATAATTAAAATTTATAATTATAAATGTAATTTAAATGCATTCAAGTGTGTCAGTACATTCAAGTCAACACATTCCCCTGGCCAGTCATTTAAAATGTTTGCCTCAGTTCCTAGAACTAGAGGAGGAAATGACAAACCACTCCAATATCTTTGGCAAAAAAATCTCAAATGAGATCACAAAGAGTTGAATACAACTGAAAAGATTCCACAACAGCAGCAACAGCAACAACAACAATGCATACTAACATATTGTTGGTGCAATTCTATTCTATGAAACAATTTGAATTCAATTCAATAAACATTTATGAAGTTCCTACTACATGCCAAGTACTGTCATAAGCATGGGAATACAAATAAGAAAAAACAAAGACAATGCCTGCCCTCAAGGGGCTTAAAGTCTAGTGGGAGAAAAACACAAACATACAAAAAGGAAGCTGGACATCAGGGGAGGAGGAGAAGAGGAGCGAAGAACACAGAGGCAATGTGTGTGGGGAGAAGGGGAACGGTATAGCTACAATCTTGTTCCATGGATTTCAGACCAAGCAGAGATGCAAATGGAAAGTGGAGTTAATACAAATTATTCTTTACATCGGGATTTTCTTTAAAAAGTGATGATTGAGGAGAAGAGCCAAGATGGCAGAGGAGAGGTAGCAGCCTAGCTGAACTCTCCCAACATTTCTCTCCATATAACTTTAAAATAACATCTCAAATCAAATTTTGAAGCAATAAAGGCAACAAAAGCATTTTTCTAGCCTAAGAAAACTTAGAAGGTTGGCACCTCTATGACACCAAGATGCAGTGCTAATGCAGAACCCACACAGCAGGAACACCAACCATGAGCCATGGAGTTATCAGCAAGAGCAGTACTAGTAGCTACTGGAACTCTCAGTCCAGAGACAGTAAGGGGGTTAGATACTGGTCACAAAATTATTACAGGGCACACTTTGCTGGCACTGGGTGAAGCTGGTGCTGATTGACAACTCTTTTGTTGTCAATCATAACCAGTTCTGGTTCACAGAACCAGGGAAAAGAGGAGCACTCATCAGTCATAAGAGAGCAAGGGCCCTGGTTGTGATTTTAAGACAGAAAGGAACAAAAGTACTTGCAGCTGCAGGAGAGTAGAGGATTTGGTCACACTCCCTGGAACAAGAGGAGCACAAGGACTTTTGGATGGATAGGAACAGGGCCCCTTCCTGAGTGGGGACAAGACCACAGAATAGGAGAGCAATGACCACAACTTTCTCCACATCACACCACCTTAGAAGAACCAAAAACTTGCAGACCTCCAGAACTAGGTCTGAAAAAAGCAGCATACATCTAGAAAAAAACCCTAAAACTAAAGATTGGAAAAGTGCCTCCCCATCCCAAGGTGAACAGAGCCTAAATTCAACATAAAGTTGGAAGTCAAGAAATAGGCTGAAACAAAAATTTTGATCATAAAAAAACTACCACTGTGGAAAAGGAAGAGTAAGACATAAACTCAGAAGAAAACAATAATATGAAAATAGCTACAAGCAAAACCTCAAAGAGAAATGCTAATTGGGCACAAGCCCCAGAAAAATTATTGGAAGAGTTAAAGAAAAAGCTAAGACTGATAGAAGAAAAACATCAGAAAAGAAATGAGAGTGACTCCAGAATATTATAAAAAGAGAATAATTAAGAGCTTGGGGAAAGAGGCACAAAAAATACTGAAGAAAATAACACATTAAAAAAAATAGAATTAACTAATCATAGGGGAACAAAAGAGGGAGAGAGGGAGAGAGAGAGGGAGAGAGAGAAATTCATGGAAGAAAAGAACTCCTTAAAAAGCAAAATTGGCCAAATGGATAAAAAAGTACAAAAGCTCACTGAGGATAATAATTATTTAAAAATTAAAATTGAGCTAATGAAAGCTAATGACTCCATGAGACATTAAGAAAAAATAAAACTAAGTCAAAATAATGAAAAAAAAAACTAGAAGAAAATGTGAAATAACTCAAAGAAAAAATAACAGAACTGGAAAATTGATTGAGGAGAGATAATTTAAGAAGCATCATATTATCCAAAAGTCATGATGAAAAAAAAGCCTAGGCATAGTATTTGAAGAAATTATAACAAAAATTCCTGCCCTGATATTTTAGATCCATAGGGTAAAATAGAAATTGAAAGAATCTACCAATCATATCCTGAAAGAGATACCAAAATGAAAACTCCTACTAATATTACAGACAAATTCTAGAGTTCCCAGGTCAAGGAGTAAATATTTCAAATGACCAAAAAAGAAATACTTCAAATATCATGAAGACACAGTCAGGATCACCCATGAGTTAGCAGCTTCCATGTTAAAGGAGTGAAAGGCTTGGAATATGATATTCCATTAAGACAGAGAAGTAAGGATTGCAACTAAGAAAACTTATCCAGGAAACTTAAGTATAATACTTTAAGGAGAAAAAATGGATAATAAGTGAAGTAGATTTTCAAATATTCCTGATTAAAAAAAACCAAGATAAACAGAAAATATGACAACCAAATATAAGACTCAAGAGAAGAAGAGTAAGATAAACATAAATTCCCTGAGATAGTAGAAGAGGAAATGGAATACCCACATAGACCTATTTCAGAAAGAGAAATTGAACAGACTATCAATGAACTTCCTAAGAGAAAAGCACCAGGACCAGATGGATTTGCAAGTGAATTCTATCAAACATTTAAAGATCAACTAATTCCAATATTTAAAAAAAATATATTTAGAATAATAGACAGAGAAGGGATTTTACCAAAAATCTATTTATTATTAAGCAAACATGACACTGATACCTAAACAAGGAAGAGTAAAAACAGAGAATAAAAGTTATAAACCAATTTCATTAATGAATATGGGTGCAAAAATCCTAAATAAAATACTAGCTAAAAGATTATAATATGTTAAAAAGATTATACATTATGATCAAGTGGTATTTATACTAGGAATGCAGGGATTATTTAACATAAGGAAAACTGTCAACATAATTGCTTAGAACAACAGTAAAAGGTTTTTTTAAATCATGATTATGTCAATAGATACAGAAAAATCTCTTTATATAGTACAACACTCATTTATATTAAAAATGAAAATATTAATAGATTTTCCCCTTAAATTAATAAAAATCATTTACCTAAAACTATCAGCAAGCAGTATTTGTAATGGAGATAAACTAGAAGCTTTTCCAGTAAGATGAGGTGTAAAACAAAGATGCCCACTCTCACCAATATTATTCTATACTGTATTGGAAATCCTAGCAATAGCAATAAGAGAAGAAAAAGAAATAGAAGAAACAGAAGAGGGAATGAGGTAAGAAAACTATCTCTTTTTGAAGACGATGTGATTATATACTTTGAAAATCCCAAATGTTCAATTAAAAAAGTAGTTGAAACAATAATTTTAGCAAATTAGCAGACAATAAATTCATAAAAATCACCAGTATTCCTATGACAAACAAACCCCATAAGAAGAGATAGTAAGAGATACTTCATTTAAAAAAAAAATTAGACAGTATAAAATACTTGGGAGTACATCTATTAACAAAAGCTCAGACACTATGTGAACAAAATTATTTTTAAAAAGCTTTTTATAAAAATAAAATCAGATTTACATAATTAGAGAAATATTAATTGTTCATGTGTAGAGAGGGCCAATAGAATAAAACTATAATTTTCACTAAACTAATTTATATATTCAATGTCATCACAATTAACTCACCAAAAAAAGAATTTACCAAATTAGAAAATATAATTATAAAATTAATTTGAAAAAAGAAAAAGTCAAAAATGTCAAAGGAACTGATGAAAAAAATGTAAAGGAAGGAGGTTTAGCAGCACCAGATCTTAAACTATATTATAAGGCTGTCATTAGCAAAACTATCTGGTATTGGCTAAGAAATATAAAGGTAGATTAATGGGAACAGTGTAGGCATATGATTTACAGCAGCAAGGAAATATGGTAACTTTATATTTGACAAATGTAAAGACTTAAGATTTTAGAATATGAATTGATTATATGGTAAAAAAAAAAAAAAATTGTTTGGAAAACCAGAAAGCAATCTGGCAAAAATTGGGCATAGACTAATATCTTCCAAGGATGGGTAACTTATGACCTTGGGAGCCACAGGTGACCCTCTAAGTTCTCAAATGTGACCTTTTGACTGAATCCAAACTTCACAGAACAAATCCTTTTATTAGGGGGATTTGTTCTGTGAAGTTTGGATTCAGTCAAAGGACCACACTTGAGGACCTAGAGGGCCACCTGTGACCTTGAGACTGCAAGCTCTCTACCCCTGTAACTTATACCATTTATTAAGATAAAGTCAAAATGTATATATGTCCTAGATATAAAGAGAGATAACAAGACAACTGAAGAAGATGGAATGTATTATTTATCAGAATTATGGATAGCTGAACAACTTATGAATAAACAAAAGGTAGTAAAGTTAGATGTAAAAGGGATAATTTTTATTATATTAAATTTTAAAAGTTTTTTTTGTTTGTTTTGGTTTTGTTTCTGCAAGTAAAGCCCATGTAGCCAAGATCAGATGGAAAAAAGAAAATTTGGGGAAAAAATTATAAGCAGATTCTCAGATGAAGATTTCATATCTCAAATATATTAAATACTTTGCAAAATGTATAAGAATATGAGTCATTTGCCTGTTGATAAGTGGTCAAAGGATATGAGCAAACAGTTTTCTTATGAATAAATCAAAATAATTTATAGTCATATAAAATGCTCTAAATCATTATTGATCAGATAAACACAAATTAAAACAACTTTGAGTTATCATTTTACATCTATCAGATTGTCTAAAAATGATTGAAGGGGAAAGTGATGAATGTTGGAGGTGTTGTTGAAAAACTGGTACACTAATTCATTGTTGGGGAATTATGAACAGATCCAGCAATTTTATAAAGCAATCTATAATTATGCCCAAATAGTTATTAAACTATACCCTTTGACACAGCAATACCACTCCTATTTTTATTTCCAAAGATGAAAGAAAAGGGGGAAAAAAAGCTATGTGTTCTAAAATACTTATGGCAGCTCTCTTTGTGATGTCAAGGAACTGGAAATTGCAGGGATGCCCATTAATTGGGGAATGGCTGACAAGTTATGATATATGATTGTTATGGAATACTATTGTGTTATAAGAAAGGATGAGTTCAATGATCTTAGAAAAACATAGATTTGCATGACATAATGAAGAGTGAAATTAGTCACACCAAGAGAACAATATACACAGTACTTTATATTATAAACAGCAACATTGTTTTAAGAATAACTTTGAGTGACTAAGTCATTTTGACTATTATAAGTACTCAAAATAACTACAAAGGATATTTGAAGAAAGAGTCTGTCTGCATGCAAATAAAAAACTGCTATGTATAGAAAGGTTTTACACACACACACACACACACACACACACACACACACTTGTGTCTAATGGTAGCCATTTCTAGGGTGGGCAGGAGAAGGAAGGGAAAAAAAGAAAGACACATACAATTTTATTATATATTTTAAAGGAATTACAAATTATACTTAATAGATTTGTAATTTCATCTGCAATCATCTTTTTTCTATTTTATTTCATGTTATGCAAATACTTTTTAAAATTTCTTAAGAATAAACTAATTTTAAAAAAATGATACTAGCCGGAGTGTTCTGAGTTCATGATTCACATCATATATCTAAATACATGAAAACATCTTTTAAGGTCATTGATAAGAAAAGCCTCAATGGTGGATGTCTGCTAGCTTCACATGGGAGTGTCTGGGAAGAGATTTCTGTACCTTGACATATTTATTTTTTTACCTTTCTAATATTGTAATTGATGATGAGTACCAATTAATATCACAGAAAAGAAACATTTCAATAGACTGAAAAAGACTTACTACTGATGTGAGAGTCATTCATGAATTAGCTGTTTATATAAAATCAAACAGACCATTGACTTGTGTAGACAATGATAAAAATTGTGAAAAACACAAGAAAAAGAACAGCAACACAAAATAGATAAAGCATACAACTGAAACAGTAAGATCCTGAAGTATTTAAATCAAGAGTGATAAATGGGAAAGTCTTCAGAATTCTATATAGAAGTTTTATCAGTGTCAATATACTGAAGAAAGGACAAAGACAACAGAAAGTACCTTGTCAGTAAGCATTTGAACATTTGTCCATTTAACTTTCCAAACTTCAAGTATTCGATTGATTTTATTAGTAATCTCATTTTCACTTTCAAGTTGGCCTTAGAGAAAAAAAAAGAAAAAAGAGAAGCTTGATGTTCCCACTCACCAAAGCTCCCATGGTCAACTGAGCATCCTGCTCTTGCACTGAGCTGAGCCAGACTAGGCCAGGCTAGGTCTACTCTTCCCAGGCCATGTGCTTTCCATCTGAGAACACTTCAAACAGTAAGTCTGACTGAAGATTAAAGATGACAGGTTGCCCTTCCTCCTTTTTTTGTCTTGAGTTTCTTCTGACATAGCTACCCCTGCCCTTCCTCATTCAGTCAGAAGTTGCCCTTCTACTACCTTTAATTTTTATGCATTATTTCATGGTTATTGTGTTAGGAAATGAATTAGTGTACCAGTTTTCAATATCACCTCCAACATTTATCAATTTCCCCTTCAATCATTTTTAGCCATTCTTATAGATGTAAAATATCTCAAAGTTGTTTTAATTTGTGTTTATCTGATCAATAATGATTTAGAGCATTTTATATGACTATAAATTGTTTTGATTTATTCATAATCAGAATTAATATCTTGGTATTAAGAATTATATGCAGAAAAGTATATTTTCAGCAGCCTCTAATGAAATACTACAGTTTTGGGTGGTTGTGGGGACATTCATTTTTTGTTTCTTGGTTGGTTTTTACTTCTACCACTTTCTAGGAATGCATCCCTGGCAAAAGTTGAGGATTGACTGTATTTGCCAAAGAGAGAGAAATGATGGTCATAGGCAGCAGCACTAACATACAAATAAATTCATTTGGAAAATCTTGTGAAAAACAATGATGAGTGATTATAAGTAACATCATCTCACAATGAGGAGAGAAGTAGTGAAGGGTAAAATAAGTTTAAGTGAGCCAACCAAGCAAAGAAATTCCAAGGGCATTTAAGAAGGACAGCAAAATGAGGATAACAGATTGAGGCAAAATGAAAACAGTTTTGTAAAAATAAGTATAATAAGCTGTTTTCACCATTAAGGACAATGGAACCATTTAATTGAATCCTAATATCACAGTCCTGGAGATGTGTATAGAAGAGATAGAAATGGAAACAAAGTGAATAAAGACAGGAAAAACAGCTAGAAGAGACTGGGTAAATAAAGAATATCTCCATATAATTAAAAATGAACATCACAAAAGGTAATGCTGAGATGCTTGGTGAATGTGAACAATCTGCAACAAACAAACAATTAGGAATTTTAAATAAAGAACAGGAAAAGGAGATGGGCCAGTCACATGGCAAAGGCAGGTTTGACAAATGGTATGCTACTATAGATGTAGTGCTCCACTACAGTGTGCAATTCCAAGAGAAAGTGAGAAAAATCTTCCAGTCTATTTGGTTAGATACCACTTATGGTGTACTTTTGGGAGGAAATTTATAGGAGTTGCAGTAGGATTGTTAGGGAAGAATGAATTGTAATGTTTCATTCAAGACAATCACAAATTCATTATATTTCAGGTTTGTGCTTAAAGAGTTGTGTGTGATTGTGACTTTATAAATTACCTTAATTGAAATATATTAGGGTCAGAAGTAGAAGGGGAAAAAGAGCTTAAGTAGGTTGATGTTTGAACCCAAACTTGACGAGATGAATTTGCATCAAATCCCTACACTAACAAAAGAAATCCAAGCCTCCACTCATGAAAGTACAGCCAAGAGACTAACTTACCACAACTGTCATAAAGTTCGAGGATGACCTTGTATCCGTGACTGACATTCCAAAGAAGCTACTGGTCTTGGGCTACAAGGCCTAAATCTGGTTTCCTTCTCCTAGCCAGAGGTTAGGGAGGAATGGAGAACAGGACTCAACAAGAGCCTCTTCTGTCAATTGAGGAGTTCTTTCAAGTTAAAGAATATGGTTAAGCTATTTTGCAATCTCAATACAAAAGGTAAAGTACAAATTTTGACCAGTTGTCTACTTCCCTTCCTAAGTACTCTGGGACAATCTAATTAACCAGTCAGTCAATAAACATTTATTAAGCACCTACTATGTGCCAGTCATATTGGTAACAAATTCTCAAATTGTCAGAAGTTTGTCATCTCAAAATTTGTCATTCCCTCCTGAATGTTGTCTTGTGAGACAGAAAAACTCAATTTTCTGTCTCAGAACTTCTGTGGAAATACGAAAGTATCAATCTGAAGATAGACTTATCATCACCAAAAACCGTAGCTGAAAGGTTTAATGGTAATTAAAGGAAGAGATTAAGGTGAATAAACTCAGTGATCGGACTGGAATAATATATGTTCCTACTAGTTATTTGTGCAGAGGGAATTTTCATTGTATGCCACAAGGATTTTCTCCTGAAAATATGTTTAGGAGAGCATCCAGAGGCCTATCTTTCTTATTAGAGAGCTTTTTAAAGGTTTCCTTAGAGGCTAAAAACTCTGCAGTTGATTATATGCAAGACATGAGGGGGAAAAATGGTGTTAGGCTCAGTCCAAGAGAAATAATAGATGTCACCTGTGTACCATTCAACTAGAGATTTATGAGGAACTTTGGTTCATTGTAGAGCCATTTGTCTAATTATCATGATTTTTGTCTGACTTGAGACATGATCTGAGTTTTTATAGTTAATGTTTGCATACAAATGTCACTTAAGGTTTGCAAAGCACTTTATTTATATTATCCCATTTGATCCTCACAATAATCCTGTGAAGCAGATAATATCATTATCCCTGTTTTACAGATGGGGAAACTGAGTATTTGAGGTTGGATTTGAACTCAGATCTTCTTGACTATATAAGGTCTGCACTCTAGCCAAACTCAGGTTTTTATATCCATTTTGTTACCCTACTAACAGACCAATGAACAGGACAAAAGTGTGAAGCAAAGCAATCAAAAATGTTTTACTATCTATTCTTGAGTGAGTAGAATGTTTTCCTCATTTTCCTCCCCAATGTATTTGGGAAACAAACTTGTCTAATTCTCTCTTGTGGAAAGAATTTTAACCTTCAGTTAACCTTCAGTATTGCTGTCACAGCCAGTAACTATTCCTGCTTGCATGAACTACTCTTCTTTCCACATTCCTAGCTAGAATGGAGTTGGGGAAAAAAAAATGACCTTGAGTGCAGAAATTCCTATGTAGTATTTGTTATTTGAAAATCACTGCAGATACCTCTCCTTCCACTCCCCCTAACCTGCAAATTGTCTCTCTCTCCATCTGTCTCTGTGCCTCTGTGTCTCTGTCTTTCTCTGTCTTTGTTTCTCTCTCTCTCTCTCTCTCTCTCTCTCTCTCTCTCTCTCTCTCTCTCTCTCTCTCTTTCTCTCTTTCCCTCTCTTCCCCTCTGTCCCTCTCTCTCTCACTCTCATTCTCATTTACCTGAATTATTTTGGTCTTGGACAACACCTTTTAAATTTTAGATGGCTCCCACATATCCACATGTTGGCTTCTCCAATTTTTCCCAAATGTTTCCTTGTACTAATTAGAGTTTGTGCTTAGTACTGCATTCATCCTGTTACAGAGTCACATAGTCTCAAGGGAAATAATATCCTTCCTAGGTACTTCTCACAGTGGACAATCAACTACAGGACCAGAGATTCACTTTCTGACTTTGCCAATGCTTGCTATAATAGATAAAGTTATGGTATCACAGAAATAACAGAGAAGTATTTTGACTGTGTTATACCAACTTCTCAGGGCAAATAAATTTAAAACTGCATATTGAGAGCTTCTTTGCAATAAGAGGGAGACTACATCACTCATGTAGTAGCCTGCCTCAGTAAAAGAAGCCCTAATAACATGAAGAATAATAAAGTGAAAAGTTCACTATGTTAGTGACTTCTAACCCTGAGGAATCCAGAATGAATGTTGTATATCAGTGTAAGGTTGAAAACTCTCTGAACACTGATAAAGCAAGGGTATTACTTATGTGAATTGAATTAGAAAATACAATAACTCAATAAAAAACAAGGAAAGACAGGCAATGAACCCATCCGTCTTTACATTTCCTCTCTAATTGAAATGGTAAAGTACCAAAGATGATATATTATATTTTGACATAACAATTACTTCCCCATAAATGATGCACCCTCACCATTATACTATTTATATTTAAAATAACACACAGTTAAAGCAAAGTCATGCAGAAGATTGATTGGAACTGACAACACATGCAATAGTCTCCTCTTACAGTTCACCATTTTTCAAGTGAAAGAATGCAAGCTCTGAAAGCCATCGATAGGGACCAATGTTAGTCCTTTTCTTCCACTTTTTTCTGTTGAATTTTTTAATCCTATCTTCTCATATCATTCTGCATATTGTTCTCCTGATTCTTCTTTTGCTCTGCATGCAAATCTGTCTAAGTTTCTCTGAATCTTTAGTATTGTGTGGTTTTTATTTCTTTCATTTGTTTTAAATTATGATATAATAATCATTGTATCATACCATAATGTGTTTAATCATTGCAAAATCAATTCAACCCAAAATTTGTTTCCAGGTTTTTTTATATTAAAAGAGAGTGCTGCTGTTAATATTTTATTAGATAGAGAAACTTTCAATTACCTTGCTGGGACATAAAACTGAGTACTGGATTCACTGTGTCAAAGGTTATGAATGATTTTTCTTGTACAATTATAAATTGTTTCCTGGAAAGGCTGGACTAATTGGCAGCCCCATCAATAATCCATTTATAGGCCTTTTTTTCCACAATACATCCAACATTGACTCTTTCTAGATTCTACTGTCTTTACCAATCTGATAAGCATGACACGATATGTCAGTGTTGGATAATTTGTTTCATTTATTATTAGCGATTTCACTCTTCCTTCCCTCCCACTCCCCTCTATATTTTTAAAGAGTGGAGAAATTTTCTACTTGTAAAAGTACAACACAAAAGTCAGGGATTTGGTTGCTAAAAGATTTATGTAATAAAAACAGAACTCTGTGGGGTCCTGTTTTCTTCAATAAGCTTCATTTACATACTAAAGGGAATTTTAGGAGTGAGAGTAGTGCTTAGCGCACCAGGGTCTGAAAATTCCTATGGGATTTGGGTGGATGTTAGCAGAGTCCCTGAATAGTTTATTTGTGGAGGGCACAGATTCCTAATTAAATTAAACTGGAACTTTACAAAAGATGTTCTTATTCTAAGTCAGTTGTCTACGAAGACAAGTTTAGTGACAAACATCAGACAAAAGGCAGCAAAGAGACTGAAAAGCATTTTGCTGTCTTTTGTTAGCTACTGGCTAGATTTGGTAGTTCATAGGGAAAAATTTTATGGCCACAATACCTTAATAGATAGGAGCAAAAAATAAGTCTTGCATCTGGGCATAATAGGGTAGGGAAAGGTAAAAAGTATAGGAGGACAAAAATTAACGTGAACATTTTGTTGTTGTTAAGTTGTTTCAGTCATATCTGATTCTCTGTGACCTCATTTAGGATTTTCTTGGCAAAGATACTGGAGTAGTTTGCCATCTCCTTCTCCAACTCCTTTTATAGATGAGGAATTCAGGAAAATAGGGTTAAGTGACTTGCCCAGGGTCACACAACTAGGAAGTGTCTGAGGCTAGATATAAACTTAGGTCCTCCTGGCTCCAGGGCCAGCACTCTATCCACTGCTTCACCTAGATCCTGAAATTTTGCACAGTGTCAAATTATGTCCAGACAAGTCACTCCTTAAGAGGTTCAGTGAGCCAGCAAGGACTTCAACTATTTCTGACTATATATATATATAATTCTGCCCCTCCTTCCATTTGGGAAAAGATTTACTTTCCATCACCTCCCCCCAACTCTACTGATCTCTCCTTGTTTTGTTAAGAAATACTCCAGACTCTTTTCAACTGAATTTTTAAAAAATCTGTTACCTGGGTTGGAGAGTTTATAGAATCATATACAATTTCATCACCAGCTGCCTTACCTCTACAACCAAAAATCATGTTCTAGATGACTTAACTCTATCATCTCTAGAATGCCTATCTTGTATTCTCACTGCCCTGGTTGGTTAGTGACTCACATGGTCCACGGTTAGCTTCAAACATTCTTCATTTGCTCTGTAGCCATCATAACAACACTGTCTTGCCTGTAACACCAATGTAATATCCTAGCAACCACTATGAATATGCATGTGTATTTCCAAGGTAAATTCACAAATATAATAAACTCTCTTCTTCAAAGGCAAAACCAAAATATTTATTTGGAACATCATTAGGATAGAAGGACATAAGATTTAACAAGGTACTCATCACCAATCCAGAGAGCGCCTACATCCCAAGCTTCCTTTCTGTTAGGCCTCCCCATAAACAAGTTCCTCTAGGCAAACTCCTCCCCCTGCTCACTCAAGCTGCTTCTCTTTCTCTGCTCTGCCTCAATCTCTGTTCTCTGCTTTCACTCCTCTCTGGACAAGCTCCTCCCACACACTGAGCTCCCTGTGACTCAGGCTCCCTGTGACTCAGACTTCACATGTTAAGCCTGTTAACAGGCAGGGAAGATATTCCTATTCCCTTAACATTACATTACCACAGCTCATATACCTGTTATGTAACTTTTTCTTCCTCTCTTCTCTTCAGTATTAGATGTGAGTGTCTTACCAGAAGATTAGCAAGAATTTTTTCAACAAGTTCTTATTTGAGGGCAGGTCTGAGAAGGTTTAAATGCCTGGGGCATTTTTCTCTTCCAATGATGATCATGGAAATTCAGAGGTAAGCACTGAGAAAAAATGATCTCTAAACTAAAGCATTTTGCCATAAAAATGCAGGAATTTGACTCTTGCTTTTAAGAGTTGAGGCAGAGCTTTTAATGATAAACCATTGACTTTACAGAAAAAATGAAGAGTTTTGGATTGTCACTTTATAGATAGAAAACATATTTTAACTTTATAAATATATATTAGATTAGAAGCTCAGTTTGTTGCTTCAGAGAAACACCTTTCAGAGGAGTACATAGGTGTAGACAGAATGTTGTAGTAACAGAAGTGCTACTGTACTTGAAATCAGAATACTTTAATTTCATAGAATTCTGACTCTATATGACCATAGAAAATAATTTAATTTTTCTGAACTTCAGAAATTTATTATAGTTTAAAATGAACAATACATACTTACCTGCTCCTAGGGTATTTATAGAGTCAGCAAGGTATTTCAGTGGATAAAACATTGAGCATGGCGGCATGAAGACCTGAGTTCAAGTCAGGCCTCAGACTCTTACTAGCTGTGTAATCCTGGGAAAGCCATTTAATATCTGTTTGTCACAATCCACTGGAGAAAGAAATGCCAAATAATTGTACCTTTGCCAAGAGAATCCCATGGACACTATTGGTATGCTATATAGCCCACAGGGTCATAAAGCATCTGACGTGACTGAAGGAACAATAACAACAAGGGTAATTACAAAGAAAGAACATTGTTAACAGTAAATATGAGTAGATATCATATAGTAGTAGAAAAGTATAGGAGTTTCTTTCTCCAAACAAGATTTACTCACAAAGGAACCAAAGGTCAATTAATATTCATTAAGTGCATACTATGAGTAAGTCACAATTTTAATATTTGTTTTTAAAACTTTGTATTCCAAATTCTCTTAATGCAAAAATTTTAAATAAAATACTACCAAGGGAATTACAACAGTATATCACAAGGATTATATACTATGAACAGGTAGGAATGCAGAACCGGTTCAATATTAGGACAATTATCAACATAATTAACCATATCAATAATAAACCCCACACAAATCATATGATTAACTCAATAGATGCAGAAAAGGCTATGACAAAATACTACACCTATTCCTGTTAATTTAATTTCTAGGGAGCATAGGAATAAATGGAGCTTACCTTAAAATGATAAACAAGATTTATCTAAAATCATCAGCAAGCATTATACATAACAGGGATAAGCTAGAAGCCTTCCTAATACAATCAAGGGTGAAGCAAATATGCCCATTATCATCACTATTATTCTATATTTTACTGGAAATGCTAGCTATAGCAATATGAGAAGAAATAGAAATTGAAGTAAATAGAATAGAAAATGAAGAAACAAAATTATGACTTTTCAGATGCTATGATAGTATACTTAGAGAGTTCTAGAAAATCAACTAAAAAAACTACTTGAAACAATTAACAACTTTAGTAAAATTGCAGGATTTAAAGTAAACTCACAGAAATCATGAGCATTTCTATATATAAAACAACAAAGCACAGAAGAAAAGATAGAGAAATTCAATTTAAAATAATTCTAGACAATATAAAGTACTTGGGAGTCTACCTACCAAGACAAGCACAGGAACTACATGAACACAATTACAAAACACTTTTCACACAAATAAAGTCAATATGAACAATTGGAAGAATATTAACTGCTCGTGGACAAGCTGAGCCAATGAATAAAAATGACCATTTCTACCTAAATTATCTAATTCATCTAATTACATAATTTATCTAAATTATCTAGTTATTCAATGCCATACCAAACAAATTACCAAAAATTATTTTTTAGAGCTAGAAAAAAAAAACAAAATGTATCTGGAAGAACAAAATGTTAAGAATGTCAAGAGAATCTATGAAAAAATGTGAAGGAATGTGATCAAACTTTACCAAATCTCAAAATGTATTTTAAAGTATTTTAAAACAATCTGACACTGGCTAAGAAATAGAGTGGTGAATCAGATTAGGTAGACAACACATTACAGAGAATGGCCACAGTAATCGAGTATGTGATAAATCCAAAGATCCAAGCTTTTGTGTCAAAGCTCATTTTTTGACAAAACCTTCTGGGAAAGTTGGAAAACAATATGGCAGAACTAGGTATAAAACAATATCTCACACTGTATAAGAAGATAAGATCAAAATAAGTACATGATTTACAGATAAAGGGTAATACTTTAGGCAAATTAGGAGACCATAGAATGGTTTACTTCTCAGATATATGGATAAGGGAAGAGTATAGAACCAAATAAGTTATAAAGAACATTAAGAAATGTAAAATAGATATAGAGAACTAAGTCATATTTATGAAAATACAAGTCATTCACCAATTGATAAGTAGTCAAAGTATATGAACAAGCAGTTTTCAGAAGAAGAAATCAAAGCTATCTATAGTCTTATTTTAAAAAAGGCTCTAGGAGCTGCTAGGTGGTGCAGTGAGTAGAGCACCAGCCCTGGAGTCAGGAGGACCTGAGTCCAAATCTGACCTCAGACACTTAACACAAAACTAGCTGTGTGACCTTGAACAAGTCACTTAACCCTAATTGCCCTGTTTCCCCCCCTCAAAAAAAAGTGTTCTAAATCACTATTAATTAGAGAAATGCAAATTAAAACAACTCTGAGCTACCACCTCACACCCACCAGGTAGTCTAATATGACAGAAAAAGGAAAATGATAAATTTTGGAGAAGATGTGGGAAAATTGGGACCCTAATGCACTATTGATGAGATTGCACAAAAAAATACTTAAAATTGTTTTATCATGTAATGGGGGGGGGGGAGGGGAAATTACTTTTAAATAGAAGCCTAAGAGAAAGAGAAAAGAGCTGAGGAGAAATCCTTTGGGGTTCAGGAGCTGTCACCTGAAGATTCAGCAACAGGTTTAAATTCTTAAAATCCTACCTTTTTTTGAAGTGAGGTCTGGAAGATTATGCCAGGAATAGACAAGCTCTATCAGGTTCTAAGAAGCTGGAAAGTGTTCAAGGACCACCCAGTAGCAGACAGTCTTACTGTCCAAGGAGACGCTTTCTAATAAGATTGGTCAAAAAAGCAACTTTTTTAATCATAGAAACTCTTTAAAATCTTTTACTACTGTCCCTTGATAGGATTTGATATCATTGGAAGGAATAACCACACTGATGAAATCAAAGGTCTTTTGAAATATTGAAATTGATTCACCCTAATTAAGCAGGTTAAACTTGCTTGCCTGGAAGTGTAGTCGAAAGTTTTGGACTTGTGTCTCTAGTCAGTAGCATGGTTCTTGGGACATAGTAGAATTTAATAAATGCTAGTTGATTGATTGATTGATTGAAACAGTAAATGTTTAAGTGTTGCAGGAGGCACTGAGAGTTGTCTCTCTCATAGAAAGTTAAAGCAGAAGAAACAGAACTAGGATACAGAAGCTGAACCAGTCATACAAATCCATGATAAAATATTAAGATAAGTAACTTTTATATTCTATAAGCTCATTTCTATTTTTTTTACAAAAATTGTGGGGTAAGGGAAAGAAAATTGGATTTGAGGCTCAAGAACTTGGATTCAAAATCAAATACTGCTTTCCACTACCTTGGGTAAATCTTAACAATTGTGGTGCTCAGTTTTCTGAACATGTAAAAATAAGGGATTACATTCCTACTCTAACATCCCTTCAAGCTCTATATCCTAAAGTTCTTAATTCCTTAGCAAAAACTCTTTTTAAAAATTCTAACCTTGTCTTTTTTTTTTCAAACAATGAAGTATGGAGGATTTATTTTACAGGTGTGCTACACTTAGCCACAGAGAAAACAATCAGTCCAGAATGACACAAGTCCCATGGCACAAAGTCAGGAGTCAGTGTAGGTGGAATCTGCATGGAATGATGTCATAGTCTTTTGTCACAGAGGTGTCAGATGGTGCTAAGAGTCTTTTATCTGACGCTGGAGCTGGTGGGGTCCTTCCTACGGTGGAAGCCTCCCCAAGGTTTCTGCTTTCCTGAGAATGTCACCAAGGGTCATTCCATCTCTGCTTCCGTGGCCTCCGTGGTCAGCACAGTCTGCTTACTTGGACCTCTGCCTCATCTTTCTCCTCTTGCGTTTCAGCCTACGCATTTGCTTCTTCCTCCATTTGGCTCTCATGGCGCAATGGGAGTCGACAAGATGGCGCTAAGAAGAAGAGCTCTAACCTTGTCTTGATTGAACTTAGAAAGAAAGGGTTACTTGTTCACAGGGCTAGGAGGAATGCAAAATTTTAATAAGATAATCTCTGTTCTAATGGAGTTCACACTCCAGGATATCCTTAAAGGCAGCTTTGCTTCTTTGACCTCAGGTTTTCCTTGATATTTGTCCAGATACATTTTTGGTCACTGAGAACCATGGTATATGCATTTGTGGATTTTGGATATGCATGTTTGCATTATTCAAAGATCATAAATAAATGTCCACCATGTCATGACAAACAGAGTTGCAACTGAAGACAATTCCCTAGAAATTCTAAGTCCCTCTAGGATTGCAAATTTGAGCTATGAAGTATCCTAGGACTTCCAAACCAGTAAAGATTAGATTACGCAAAGAATTTATCTACTGAACAATTTGAATACAGTTATTGGACATTCCAAATTTTACCCACAATTCCAGGGTAGCTTCTGTAGTCACCTTGGTTATCTAGACCTGAGAAAGTCTTTGAGAAAATAGAACCTTTAGGACAATTGATTGGTTTTTTTTAAGTTGTATTGTATTTTTATTTATTTTTAAAAAATATTTCCCAGTTGCATGTTTTTAATTGACTTCTTTATTTACTTTTAGCTTACAAGATTCAGTTCCACAATCCCTTGAGTTTCAAATTTTCTCCCCTCCCTTCCCCCTACCTTGGTGTCATGCAATCACGTATAGGATCTGCAAATATTTTCACATTGTACAATAGTCTGGTTGTATAGAAGGGTTGTCACCAATGGAGTGAACAATGGGAAAAAAGAAAGAGAACCCAACATGAAAAAGAATGAGAGCATGTAGATTGCTTCAGTCTCCGTTTAAACTCTGTTCTTGCTAGATCTTTTTCTGAATATAGATATCGCCTTCTATCCTGAGACTTGTAGAGTTGTCTTATACCTGTGCTTTGCTGAGAAGAGTCCAGTTTATCAAAGTTGGTTGTCACACAAATGATGTGTCTGTGATTGTGTACAAATTTTTCCTGGTTCTGCTCTTCTCACTTAGCATCAGTTTGCAAAAGCCTCTCCAGGTGAATGTGAAGACCGTCTCCTCCCCTTTTCTTATAGCACAATAGTATTCCATTACATTCATATACCACAACTTGTTTAGCCATTCCCCAATTGATGGGCATCTCCTTAATTTCCAGTTTTTTGCCACCACAAAGAGAGCTGCAATAAATATTTTTGTGCATATGGGTCTTCCTCCCACTTCTATGATCTCTTTGGAATACAACCCCAGAAGTGGTATTACTGGGTCAAAGGGTATGCAATTATTTATAGCCCTTTGGGCATAGTTCCAGATTGTTCTCCAGAATGGTTGCATCAGTTCACGGCTCCACCAACAATGCAATAGTGTTCTGATTTTTTCCACATCCTCTCCAGCATTTGTCAATTCCCTGTTTTGTCATCTTAACCAATCTGACTTGGTGAGATGCAGTATCTCAAAGTTGTTTTGAATTTAATTTCTCAAGTCAATAACGATTTATAGCATTTTTTCATATGCTTATAGATACGTTTAATTTCTACCTCTGAAAATTGCCTATTCATATCCTTTGACCATTTATCAATTAGGGAATGACTTGTATTCTTATAGATTTGAATTAATTCCCTGTATATTTTAGAAATGAGGCCTTTATCGGAGACACCGGTTGTAAATATTCTTTCCCAGTTTCCCACTTCCCTCTTAATCTTGGTTACATTGGCTTTGTTTGTACAGAAACTTTTCAATTTAATGCAATCAAGATTATCCATTTTGCATTTTAAAATGCTTTCCAACTCTTCTTTCATCATAAAGTCTTCCCTACTCCATAAATCTGACAAGTAAACTATTCCTTGCTTCCCCAGATTATTTATTGTATCAGCCTTTATACCTAGATCATGCACTCATTTAGACTTGACTTTGGTGAACAGCATTAGATGACGGTCTATGCCCAGTTTCTGCCATACTATATTCCAATTTTCCCTGCAGTTTCTGTCAAATAGTGAGTTCTTATCCCAAAAACTGGGGTCTTTGGGTTTACCAAACACTATATTACTATAATCGTTGACTACTGAGTCTTTTGTACCCAATCTGTTCCATTGAGCTACTACTTTATTCCTCAGTCAGTACCAAGTAGTTTTGATGACAGTTGCTTTATAATACAGATTCAAATCTGGTAGGGCTAGGCTACCTTCCCTAGCATTTCTTTTCATCAATTGTCTTGATTTTCTAGACCTTTTGTTCTTCCAAATGAATTTAGCCACTATTTTTTCTAGTTCTATAAAGTAATTTTTTGGTAGATGGATTGTTATGACACCAAATATGTAATTTAATTTAGGTAAAATTGTCATTTTTATCATATTAGCTCAACCCAGCCACGAGCAATTGATGTTTTCCCAGTTAGTTAGATCTGATTTTATTTGTTTGAAAAGTGTTTTGTAGTTGTGTTCATAAAGGTGTTGCATTTGTTTTGGCAGGTAGATTCCCAAATAGTTTATAATGTCTACAGTAACTTTAAATGGGGTTTCTCTGACTATCTCATGTTGTTGGACTTCATTGGAGATATATAGGAATGCTGAGGATTTATGTGGGTTTATTTTATATTCTGCAACTTTGCTAAATTTATTTATTGTCTCAAGAAGTTTTTTACTTGATTCTCTAGGATTCTCCAAGTATATCATCATATCATCTGCAAAGAGTAATAGCTTAGTCTCTTATTTGCCTAATTTGACTCCTTTGATTTCTTTTTTTTTTCTCTAATTGCTACTGCTAACATTTCTAGTACAAGACTGAATAAGAGGGGTGATAGTGGACATCCTTGTTTCACCCCTGATCTTATTTTTTATATGCTCTTTCTACCTTGGTGATCTTGACCTGAGAAAGGCTTTGAAGAAATAGAACATTTGGTACGATTGATTGTATATACGCTAAGAGCTCTCAATTTGGGAATAGAAAATTTGGTAAATCTTTTTACCCCTCCCTCTTAGCTTTCTTATCTGTCAAATGGGTATAGAAACACTATATACCTGCCACAGTCATTGTGAAGAAAATTATTTATGAGCTGTAAAATGCTGTATAAAATAAACTATTATTATTAAATATGTGGTACAAAACAATTTTCAAGATTCTTTTCAAACGCTTACTATCCCAGTTCATGCCATGGTGTCCTACGGAGGTTGGATTTGTCTGAGTATTTGAATAATAATAACAACCATAACATCTGCATAGTGCTTACTATATACCAGGCACTGGCCTAAGTGTTTGATAATTATTATCTCATTTGATATTCACAAAAAACCATGGAGGCAGATGCTACCTGTCTAATGTTATCTCCATTTTACAAGAGAGGAAACTGAGGCAAATAGAGGTTAAGTGACTTGCCCATTGTCATTTAGCTAGTAAGTATCTGCAACAAGATTTGAACTGAGGTTTTCCTGCCTCAGGCCCTGCACCCCAAGTATTAGACCACCCAATTGTTAACTTCTCTGCTTCTAAGTCAGTATCCCTATGCCTTGGGGTCTTTTTTGACCTCTGGGAACAGTCTGTACTTACCATGGAGCAGAGAACAGCCTAGCTAACATTGTTCCTGTGTTCTGTCTCATTCCTATATGAAGTAAAATTTTGCATTGCCTGTCAAAATGTTGTGTCTTCAAACCTTTAACTTACAGAGTATCCATTAAAAATATAGTTCTTGATCTCAAGTTTAAAAGCTTTTTTGTTTTGGTAACCCACTGAGCCACTCTACACCTCACAAAAAAGGACTTTTTAAAAATAATCAGCATCGCCTGAGTATATCATAGAATTTGATACCCCCATCCATTTTTGTAATCAGAGAATTTCTCATTTCATATATGGTGTTCAATGTGATATATTTTTTAATGTGTAACTTGAAATTTCACTTTGAAGCCCTTGGCTATGATTTCAGTGTTGAATCCTTATAATTTCTTCCATGGTCAGATGTTAAAAGGCCCTAGGAAATAAGTACTTGAAAGAAAACAGAAGCTCTGTTGGCCATCTGGTTTACTTTACAGTTTCACATACCAGGATCATGGAATAAATGTGGTTAAAGATTCTGAGAAATTACTTTTGACTTGAACTACTTCTGTGCAGTTAAAAACCATAATATTTTGAATTTTATGAATTAAAATTCTTTCAGGTTATCACTAGCCTTTTAGACAACCTGGTTGTTCGATATTTTTGTTGGGTTTTGTTTGTTTGGGTTTTTTTAAGACTAAAGAAGTTTTGTCATTGTTGTTTGTTTATTTTTTTTAATTTAAGACAAAAGAAGGGATTTTTTGTTTGGCTGTTTGGTTGTTTGTTTTTTTAATTTAAGACTAAAGAAGTTTTGTCATTATTTTGTTGCCTGAAACTTCAGCACATCCACTTGGAGGGAGATGGAGAACATATTCTATTTATTAGCTGATTTTTCCTGGGTCTCCAACACAACCCCCATCATCATGTTACTAGCACAAAGACGTGAGTTCTCATTCAGCAGAGAAGCAGAGACATCTGGTATCTGACAAGACAAGACAAGGAAAATGAGCATGACCTCTCCTCAGAACACTCAACCATCTCCTAAGAAAAGGAAGGCAAAGTGCCACTGACAAGATTTTTGTGACAAAGAATTTTCCTTTTTACAGTGTCCCAGCTTGCTCTTACTGGTGTTCTGCAGACACAATAAGATATAACTTCTTTTAGTGCATACCATTTATCTAAATCGCCATACGTAGCCAACTTCATAATATTTTCTGAATATTTTCCTAAAAATTAAAATATTATTTAAAAAAACCTGCAGCATGAATCTTGATTGTATACAGAGAAGCAAAACATTCTCTTATTTAGAATTGTCATTTTCAGTAATAATACTAAAAAAAAATCTCTGCTAGAAGTAAAATAATTTAATGCTACAATTCCCCACTCCCAAAAATAATACAGTGATTATTGTCTTCTATTTGACTTTCCTCTCAATTCATTTGCCAATTACATTTTAATTTGATAAATTAATTGGTGTCATATAAATTACTCATTGAAGTAGTCATCTAAGTCAGGAGATACAGATGGACCATTTCTCCATATAGTAGAATTATACCCCTTTTTTATAATCAGATAATCAAAATAGGTAGGAATTAAACTAGCACAATAGCTTTTTTTCCCCATTTCTACTCCTAACCCACATAGATACTTGCTACAAACAAACAAAAACAAAAATCAGTTGTGTGAGTGAAAGATTTATTTTGGGAAACCATTTATCTAATAACTAAGACATTGCTTGTGCCTTTTCAATGTTTTGTTAAATAGCTAATTCAAAAAAGTTGTATCCTTTGTTTTCAAATGAAAACACCCACCACATTTTCATAAAGTGAACAAAGCACATTCAGTTCTCATAGACTAACAGTCATTCTCAACACCCCAGAGTAACTACCCTTTCAATGAATAGTTTGTCTTGATTTTAGGCCAAAGAAAACATTTGTGCTTAAAGTCCCTTGCCTCAAACATTTGAGTATCCTTTCTGAGTAGTTTTTCTTTTCTTTTCTTTAAAAGCTTTTCAATAGCATTTATCTGTACTATAGGGGCATTGTTCATGGTGGATTTAAGTAATGTGTTCATGAACAAATGGCTTTAGAAGCTGTGAATCAGTTTCACAACGAATGCAGTGTACTGTATTCTGCAAAGTAGGTGTAAGGCATATGGTTTACACATGTGTGTGTACATGTGTGTTCTCTTAAAGAAGATTTTAAAGTAGAAGATAATTTAGAGTTCATTTATTCCAACCCTCTCATTTTACAAGGAGGGAAGGAAAGGCCATAGGCTCTATATTTTGTCCAAGTTTATAGAAAGTATAAGTAGCAAAGCCAGTACACAAGTCTTTTAATCCCAAATCGTATGATCTTTCTATTGTAACTATTAATTCACATCTATTATGTCATATACAATTTTTTTTATACCAGAACACTATGTACTATATTTCTAAGTAGCTGTTTATGTGTAGCAATCCCTCTCCAACTCATTTTCTCAGAATTGACCTAACTACATTCCTCCTCAGATCTATGTGGATATACCTGAGGGGTTGAGGGTGCTAATTCTCTAATGCTATTGGCTTGAGTCCCGATTCTGGTGTGTCCTCATCACCACCATGATTAGTGCATTAGTTCGGTTTAACTAATTAACGTCAATTAGATTTTACAGATGTAATAAGTAAGGGCATGCCCCTTACAATCTGGCTTATTTTATCATTCCAAATCTTTTCAAAGTTACTAATGATCTCTTAGCTGTAAAAATCTACTGACCATTCCTCAATCCTCACTCTCCTTGAACTCTCTGCAGCCTTTGACACTGTTGATTGCTCCCTCTTCCCTAAAATTCTCTTCTGTTGAGCTTTTTGATACACCAATATCTCTTGGTTCTCCTCCTACCTATCAGACTGTTCTTTCTCCATCCCTTTACTGGATTTTATTCCAGATTATCCCTCAAACTGAAAGTGTCATTCAGGGCTCTGTCCTGGGTCCTCTTCTCTTCTCCCTCTTTACTACTAATCTTGGGAATCTCATCTGCTCCCATGGATTTAATTACGATTTCTATGTTGATGCTTTCTGATCTATCTATCCTACCTCACTCTCTTTACTGACCTCCAACTTAACACATCCAATGGAACTAAATGACTAATAGATAATTCTTAAATTCATATTCAAAATGGAATTCATTATCCTTCCCAAACCCTATCTCCATCATCTTACTGTAAAAGGGAACATCACCCTTCCTGTCCCTCAGACTCACAACCTAGGTCTTAATCTGCATTCCTCACTATCTCTTACTCCCCATATCCAATGTCTTGCCAAGTCTTGTCTGTTCCACCTTTGCAACATCTCTTGTATACACCCCTTTCTCTCCACTGACATTGCTACTGCTCTACTGCAAGCCCTCATTGCATCCTGCCTGATAGCCCATTGATGGAATTGCCTGTCTCAAGTCTCTCTCCATTCCAGTCCATCCTCCTTTTAGTCACTAAAGTGATTTCTAATCAACAAACTTCCTATTGCCACCAAGAGCAAATGCTACTCTATCTGACTTTCAAAGTCTTAAAACCTATCCTCCTCCTACCTTTCCAGTCTTCTTAAGATCTCACTCCCCAAAACATACTGTTCAGTCCAGTGACACTGGCCTTTTGGCTCTTCCGTGAATGAGACACTCCATTTCTGGGCATTTTCTCTGTTCTCCATGCCTAGAATACTCCCCCTCCACCATTCAGTTTTCTGACTTCTCTGGCTTCCATTAAGTCCAATTTACAGGAAGTCTTTCCCAACCTCTTCTTAATTCTAGTGCCTTACCTCTGTAAATTGTTTTCTAGTTATCATATGTAGTATTTGCTTTGTATGTAAATGTTTACATGTTGACTCTCCCATTAGATTATAAACTCCTTGAGGGCAAGGGCTGTCTTTTTCATTTTCTTGTATCTCTGGCACTTTGAACAGTGCTTGACACAAAGTAGGTGCTTAATAAATCATCACTAATTGCCCAGATCGTCTAACATGGAAGTAACCCTAAGGCAGTTTGACTGAGCATTCCTAAATCTCTTTAGATGTGGCACTCTATGTCCCTTACAATGTAGGTAGTGGTAGACTCCTTTGTGTAGCTAGAGGGGCTGCATCTTTAAAAGTATCAAGACTGATATAGTTTCTCTCACGCATTCTTTTTTTTTAATTTAATTACTTTTAGTTTACAACATTTAGTTCCACAAATTTTTAAGTTCTGAATTTTCTCCCTCTCCCTCTTCTCCCTTATCCCCCCCTGCCATGGCAGCATGTAATCCAATACAGGTTCTACATATACATATACCTTCACATTAAACATTAGTCAACTTGTAAAGAAGAATTATAACCAATGGAATGAACAATGAGAAAGAGAAACAAAACAAAATGAGAGTCATTTGCTTCAATCTGCATTCAGACTCCGTAATTCTTTCTCTGGATGTGGAAAGCCTTTTCCATCATGAGTCTTTTGGAGTTGTCTTAGAACCTTGCATTGCTGAGAAGAATCTAGTCTAGTGGTTCTCAACCTTCCTAATTCCGTGACCCTTTAATATTCACATATGGGCATATCTGCATGTGGGTGGACCCGCCTGGAGATGGATAGAGGAGCAGTGTCTCGGTTCCTAAGACCATCAGAAATATGAATTTTCCAATGGTCTTAGGAAACCCCTGTGAAAAGGTTGTTCGACGTCCCCTGTGGGTCACCATCCACAGCTTAAGAACTGCTGATCTAGTCTATCAGAGTTAGTCATCACAGATACAATGTGTCTGTAATTATGTACAGTGTTCTCCTGGTTCTGCTCTCCTCACTCAACATCAGTTTATATGTCTCTCCAAATTATTATGAAGTCTGTCCCTCATTTCTTATAGCACAGTAGTATTCCATTATATTCATATACCACAACTTGTTAACTTATTCCTCAGTTGAAGGGCATCCCCTTGATTTCCAATTCTTTGCCACCACAAAAAGAGCTACTGCAAATATTTTTGTACTTACGGGTCTTCCTCCCACTTGAAGTGGTATTGCTGGGTCAAAGGGCATGCACTTTTTTATAGTCCTTTGGTCATGGTTCCAAATTGCTGTCCAGAATGGTTGGATCTGTTCACAACACCACCAACAATGCATTAGTGTTCCAATTTTCTTACATCTTCTCTGGCATGTATCATTTTCCTGTTTTGTCATGTTAGTCAATCTGACCAGTAAGATGTGGTACCTAAGAGTTGCTTTGATTTGCATTTCTCTAATCAATTCTCAAGTTCCTTCTTTCTCCATGAAGAAAGTGAAGATGGCCAATTCCTTTTCAGAGTGGTTACCATGAATTGAATTGGTAAAAGAACAAACTTTGTTCCCTCTTTTACCCTCATTAACAAAACAAAACAAAAAAGATTCATGAAATAGGCATTTCAAATGGATTTCAACTGAATTTATTAGACGAAAAATGAACATGCATGTGGAAATCCTATACCAGTACAAAGGAATTGACAATCCAGACAAAAGTTTGAATATTTATGAGTTATAGAAAGGGAGAAGTTACATTGGAGGAATGGAGGGAAATCCTCTTCCAAATAACAGTAGTATGAGAGGAAGAAGGGAGCAGAAAGAGAAGGGAAACAAGAGTGAGTCAGATGGCAAAAGCAACATTCTTTTCCCTTGGGAACTGCTAGATACAGTGGTCTACTTATCTATAAGAGTCTTTGCTATATGGTTTATCAGTCTGGTATGGACTGACTGGTGCCTTTCTTGTAGCTGATTTGAGCCTCATAGACACACTGAGTACAGCTAAAGGTACAAATAACAAATGATGCCAACTGTGGGGAGGAGAATAGTGGTGGTGGCAGTGGAGCTTCATCCTTAATTCCTTCAGGCCTACAACATTCCTAGGTCCAATATTTCTGGAAAATATGGCAACTGAAGGCAGGTTAAACTGGCTTCAGGGAAACATCCAAGATCCAAGAAATGGCCTTGGGGTTTTTTGTTTCTCTTATTTTTATTTGTCCTCAATTTTAGGTCAAAGAAATGCTCCCCACCAGAACAAGTTTTAGTTATGGCAACCTTGGAGTATATATTCTAGGCAGTACATTGCATCCAGTCAAGGAAAGCAAGGAAACCCAAAGAAGCTAGAGTACCTGGGATTCAAGTCTGAATTTTTGGACTTACAACTAAGATTGTGCTCTATAGGAACTCAGCTAAGCTATGAACCTATTTCCCCTTCAACACTCCAGCACATGAGATGATGCAAAGGTAGAGATGGGGGATTTATCCCTTCCAAATTTGAGGGAATGCTTGTAATTATACATGTGGAGAAAATATTAATTTGCAAAAGCCGCTCACACTGTTAGTAACTAAACTGGGGTCCAGGGGACCCATATCTATCACTTGAGAGAATGCCATTAGTAGGGGACTGAAATCATTTGCAGAAAGTCTAGGAGTTCTTCAACCCCACATCCTCCCCCCCACTTTATATAAAAGAAGGGGCTGGGGGAGAAATAAAATTTAACATACTTGACCTTCAGGCTGTGGGGGCAAAATGTTGTATTTACTATGAAGTTATAGCAAGGACAGAAGTGTATTTTCTTCTAACACCTAGGGTTACATTCTTCTTTACATTCTGCCTTGGTCCCTGAGGAGATGTAACAGTTTTGATATAGAATTGGTCATGACAGCAACACATTCAAATGTGGCATGGCTGAATTCATAGATGAATCCCTATCTCAGCTATAGCTGGGCTGTGTCCCAAAAGTTGTTCCTCATGTTCTGGTGAGCCATAAAACTCGATGTGGACTCTACCAAAAAACTGATAGTCCATTATCTTGACCTATCAAAATTCATAAGATCACATCCATCTATAATCTCCATTGCCTAAGAGCATGAGGAATAGACACAAAAGTGACAGAAGCAACAGAAAGGCTGTATGTTCAGAGTTTCTTTTTTGCTACAAGTAAGAAAGGGCGTGAGACCCTATTACACTCATAAGTTCTCAACAGCAAGTCCTTCTTCTGTGCTAGAAGCACTGATGTGTACATCCCTAGGTGAGCAGTGTCTTTTTTAAGTCCCTGTAATGGTAACTAATTTAAATTTGAAGACCCCTTTTTGTTATGTTAAGTAAGCAGGTACTTAGCCCTTAGTAACTAATCAAACCTCTGTGAAAGAAACAGAAGGTGTGAACTCTGTCTCCTGTTGCAGGCATAACAGGAAGGGGTTGGCTGAAACAGGAAGCCAACCCAGGAAGCCATACACAGGAATTGTATATATAAGAAAGTACCCAGAGAGAGAGAGACAGTCAGAATTTTCTCCTGACAAGATCCTGGTGGAAGAAGCTGTTCTGCTGAGAGATCTGGTGAAGGCCGAAGTTGCTGCTGGGAAGGCTGTCTGGAAGGCCCAAGTTGTTGCTGCTGTCTGGAAGGCTGAGATTTCTTCTGGGTCCTAAAGCCAGCTGAACTGCCAGAGGACTGAGGAGCATGACCAGGATGCTAAGACTTTGTTGGTTTGTGGCTTGGTTGAGTCTTGAATTCCCAGGAACAGAAATTGTGAAGGTTTTGAGATGGACTGGAGCCTGTGAACTCCAATACAGAGCAAGAACTGCCTCAAGAACTGGACAAGGATCTAGGAGCTGTCTGCCTCTGGATCCAGGTGACTGGTGGATTCAGGTAAGAGCTGGGACCATGGAAGGCGATCCAGGGAATCTAAGAGACCACCCTGAGTCAAGATGAAGTAAAGGCCTCTTCCTGGATATTGAATGCTGTGATGATAACATGTTTTATTAGTGACCTAGGGGTGGGGGGTTTTGTATATTTTCTAATAATTGTATTTAGTGATTAACAATACTTAGTAACTGATTGCTAAATAAGTGACTGATTAAATTAACCTAGTTGCCCCATGAGTGGAAGACTGACTGTTGTATTCTGAGTAAGGAGGCAAACCTCATTAGGGTACCAGATGATTGTTCTTTTGTTCTTTGTTCTAAATATTATGACCACTTTGGTGAAAACTATGTGGCCATTTTAATGATAAGCTGTTGTGAACACTATATTGTGATTTTCTATGATAAGTTGTAATATTGTGAATACTGTTTCTTCATTTTCTGTGTATGTTTTCCTTTGATTTCTTATGGAATAAATAGAGTGTTCATTATACTGTGTAATCAGAACTTTAAAAGCTATTCACAGTTGCATTCCTTTGGAAAGCTGCTCTTGCATGGCATTGCAGTCCCCCAGTTCCAGCTATACAGCAATCAAAAAAGCTGCTCCTTACCACATAGTTAGTGGACTAGAACCAGTTTAAGAATATCTGCTCATACTTCAAAGTATGCAGGAAAATTGCAGCAACCAAACACTTTACTTAAACTTTTAAAGACTGACCTTACTGACCAATCTGCTGTTTCTTATAATTGTATATTACTTAGTGATGATTTTTTTCACAAAAAAAATTATGTAAACTTCTCTTTGTTATGTGAACATTAGACTTATTCTTGTACTCTTTAAATTATCTTACAGCCTTGTAAACCTGTTTCCCAATGTAAAGCTGCCCTTATACTACTCTTCAGTCTTGAATACAACACCTCTCATAATCCCTAATACAATGGTCCAAGAGATATGATGTACAAACACAATATATATGGGATAACTTGGAGACAATCTCAAAGGGAAGGCACTGGCATTAAGATAGACTGTAAAAGGCATGCTACCACCATAGAATTTTAGTTAAGATTTGACAGAAGCCAGTAAAGCCTAGAGGCAAAACGAGGAGGCAGTAAATTCCAGGTGTGGGGAGCCACCAGTGAAAATGCCCATAGCTAATAGATTGAGTGTTTTGTACAAGGGACAGCAAAGAGGCCAGTGTCACTGTGAAACCTCTCTTCCCTAAGCAATCATACTAAATGCTGTTTGTTTTTAAATATTAGTCACTGGGTCTTTTCCTTTCTTCTTCAATAAGTTTATCATTGATTCATGGTCTTCTCTACTCTAATCCCCGTCCTTAAATGGGAACTTCAATATAAACAATGACGTTCCCTCAAACATCATGTTCTATTCATTGACAACCTCGATTTACAAGATCTAAGTCTTCAATGTACCACGACTACACAGATGGGCCCATCCTCGTTCTCACCAACATCCATAAAGGTTTACTTCCATTATCTAGTATACTAAAAGTCTCCTCTCAAACCATAAACACTTATACTTCTAACTTTTCCTCTGCTTTACTTCTTCCAAACTTATTTTTCATCCTCTTCATGATCTCTAGTCTTTTCCCACACCCTATTTTCCCTTCCTCTCAGTCTTGCTCTGGTTTCACCGCTTCTCTGTTTGAAATCTTGAGCCCAAATGGTCTACCAACCCATAAAACTTTAATGTCTTAGTCATCACATTTATCAGAATCGTCTTGTCTTTCAAAGTTTATTTTTTTATTGTTTTTGTCGAATAAATTGTTCTTTTGGTTCTACATGCTTTATTCTGCATCAATTCATAAGAATTTAAAAAGTATGGAATTTTTCATGAATTTGTATTTCATTTTTGCATAGGAGTCATGTTAAACTCTTAATTGTCCCAATTTATGTACTGCCAAATGGATAACTATGTCTCAGACCTCTCTCTACTACCCTTTTCTCTTGTCTAGCAACATTCATCTTTATCAATAAGAAAATGGTAGAAGAGAGGACCCCAACATATTTCCTTTTAGTTATCAAAAACATGTCTTTTTTTATGTTTTTCTTGTCATCTGTATTTCTGTTTCAAGATGTTTACCCAGTTTTTGTCTTTTCATCAACAATTCTCTATTGTGGTCCCCCAATTAATTTTCTATTAGGGTTCCCAAGAAATGAAGAGTTTGTTCAACATTAGGAATAATGCAAATTTAATGAAATATTTCAAGACTGAAAGTAATTTTTTAAAAATCTGATTATGACAATAAATGGTGCAAAGACTTTTGACAACATTCAATATCCATTTCTGTTAAAAATTCTAGAAAATGTAGGAGTAAAGGTACCCTTCCTTAATATTGTATTTATATGTAATATTGTATTTATCTAAATCCAAGAAGAAACATTATGGTAATGGCAAAAAGTTACAGACTCTTCCAATAAGTTTAGGACCAAAACAATGATGCCTTGATCAATTATACTACTGGTAGAATTCTAGCATGCTACACTGCTATGAATGCTAGCTAAAGCAGTAATCAAGAGAAAAAAATTAAGGGATTAAGCAAGACTAATCTTTTGCCAATGGTGTGCTAAAAGAACCCTGCAACATGAATTAAAATAATTGAAATAATAACTTTAGCAGAGTAGTAGGATTGAAGATAAATCTGTATAAACCATTTGTGTTCCTGTATTTAGTGAACAAAACTCAAAATGCAGAGCTAGAAAAGAAATTGCATTCCAAACAATTATAGAAGCAATAAAATACTTGGGAGTTCAGCAATGTGCCTGGCACATAGTAGGTACCTAATAAATGTTTATTGATTCATAGTATCTAACAAGATTCACCCAGGGATTATATAAATCTAACTATAAAATTTTTTATGAAGAAATAAACATAGAGATATAAATAATTAGAGATACATTAATTGTTTATGGCTAAATCAAGAAAATGTAATAAAAATGACAATATTACCTAAATTAATTAATTTATTAAGTGATATAACAATCAATCCCCCCTTCTTTTGTTCTCCCAACATAGATAAGGCCCAGACTTTGTCCTCTCTGGTAATGGGATTAGTTTTCCCTAAAATGAAAAAAAGAAACTGAACTTAAGACCCATTTGGCACCTGCTTCCCTGAAAAAACTTTCTGGTCACTGAAGGGCATAAAATGTCTCATCCAAGTGCAATTGGGGTGCCTCAAAATTGATGAATTTCTGAAGATCATGGGATCACTAAATAGGTTTCCATATGGAGATGAAGAATCCCAATCTAGAACAGTCAAGTGCCACTGTAACCTTGTTGTCTTTTGCTGTGATAGGACAAAATAAGCATTCTTTTTTTCCATTGTTCAATGACTTGTGAGGGCCTTGATTCATTCCAACTTGCAACATAAACTAAAAGTTCTAGCACTTGGAAAACCTCTAAAAGAGAGTTTGGCTTATGGAGTGTGTTCAAGGAAGACTAGTACCTCTGATATGTGGACCTTAGGGTCATCCACTGCATCTTGAACAATTACCAGTTGTCTTGACTCTCTCCTGCCACTGAACTTGGATGATTCTGAAAAAGAGAGTGAGGCCCAACAACTTCATACAACTCTGCCTCACTTAAATCCAATTTATGTGAGAATCAAGAGACATCATCCATGCCATTTTGCCATTTTTACCTACCTCAAAGTCCAGTGATGACAAGTAAATGATGGAGCAGCAGATGCAGATACATGGAGCCATAGTTGCAACCTTGCACACAAGTGGACCAGGCCATTGGGTCATCTTCTCACTGGAAGCAGCAGTGGGATTCTAGAAGCCCCCGGGTTTCTGAGCAGCCTTTTAAGGACAACATTGCTCACCTCTTGGTGTGAATAAGAGTCTAGAAAAGGTTCCCTGAAAATTGTCTGCTTACCCAACCCTGTCCTGTTTACCATGCAGTCAGGGATCCCACACTGTGGCGAAAACAAGAAAAAATGTAAAAAGAAATAATAATAATAATAACTTCCACAAAGATGATTTCGTTCAACATCAGTGCAGGAATGTGTGCACACTTACAGACAACATGAAATCCAACAGACCTGAAAGATGAACTGCTATTTTTGAGAAAGAACTCAGAAGGTATTGCATTTAAATAGCTGCCCTTAGTGAAATAAGGTTGGCAAATGAGGGCCAGCTGACTGAAGTCCGAACTGGATACACATTTTTCTGGAGTTGCCACAGTGAAAGGGAGCACCATGAACCTGGCATAGGTTTTACAATCGAAACTAATTTAGTCAACAAGCTTGTATGTCTACCAAAAGAAGTGAATGACAGGGTCATGGCAATGCAATTGCCACTTGCAGGTATCATGCCATCATCATCAGAGCCTATGCTCCTACCATGACAAACATTAATGAGGTCAAAGAAAAATTTTATGAAGACCTAGATGTGCTCATCACCAATATGCAGAAACAGTACAAGCTTATAATTCTGGGTGATTTTAAAGCTAGAGTAGACACAGACTATTAGACATGGCAGGAAATCCTTGGGAGGAATGGAGTCAGAAACAGAAACCACAAGGGAGCCTTATTATTGAAGACTTGTGCATCTCATGACCTTCACATCCCCAACACTGTCTTTATCTACCTGAACACAATAAAACTTCATGGATGCACTCTAACAGCAAACATTGGTGTTTAAAAGACTGTCATTGTAAGGAGAAGAAACAGACAGTATGTGAGCAAAAAAGGTGATGTGTTCCACAGAGTGCTAGACCAATCATGGACTTATTCTTTTGGAGCTAAACATTCACATTTCACAAAAGCAGTGTCCCTAAGACAAAGATTTACAAGGCTTCTGCTTCATAAGGTTCTCTGTTTGTAAAAAAAGTTGACTGAAATCTTTCAGGTTACATGTCAAAAGGAGGTTATCCCCTAGCATTTCCAAGATGCCCTCATTGTCCATCTCAAAAAAAAAAAAGGAAAAGGAAATAGATTGTCCCATGACAATCACAAATGAGTCTTTCTCTTAGTAATTACCAAGAATATTTTCACCAGATCCTTCACCTGGAAGATGTTAATCTACTTGAGAGCTAGTGTGACCTCAGAAAAGGCCAAGGAACAGTTAGTGTGTTATTTGCTGCCTGGCAAGTCCATAAGGAATGCCAGGAACAGAAGAGAAGTCTGTACACAATGATTTTCAGCCTGACGAAGGCCTTTGATACTGTAATGAGGGATTGTGAAAGATCATGACAAAATTTGGTTGCCCAGAGAAGTTCATTAGTATTGTATGCCTGCTTAAGGACTTCATGCTTTTCCAGGTTCTGCATAATAGATAATGCTCCTCTGCTTTCCCAGTCACCAACAGTGTGCCCTATACTTCCTTCCATGCTTTTTCAGTGATTTTTCATGTCTTCAGGGAGAATAGAAATGGCATCAAGGAAGAGTGACAGGGTGAAAGGAGAAAATAGAATAAACAGAGGGGAAAATAGAATGGAGGAAAATAACAGGGAGCACACATAAATGTGAACAAAAAATTGAAACAAGTTCATATGATAAAGGTCTCATTTCTCAAACATAAAGAGACCTAAGTCAACTTTATAAAAATAAGAATAATTTCCCAATTGATAAATGATCAAAAGATATGAATAGTTTTCAGATGAAGTAATCAAAGCTATCTATATGCATATGAAGAATATTCTCACTCTTTTTTTTAATATTTTATTTTATTTATTTTAGTTTACATCATTCATTTCCATGAGATTTTGAGTTACAAATTTTCTCCCCATCTTTCCCCTACCCCCCCCAAAACAGCCATCCCCTTGTGTGATCCCTCCCCCAATCTAATCTCTCC
>CM053580.1:184866066-184944377 GCA_028627135.1 Pseudochirops cupreus | reverse complement strand
TATATATATATATATACATATACATATATATATTTTTAACATTTGATGATAGAGCTTTACATTCTAGATCTTTCTCTTCTTCCCTCATCAGCTACCCCCACTGGAAGAACAAGCCATCAAATACAGGCTGTACATGTATAATTATGCAGAACCTCTCCATAGTGGGCACATTGTGAGAGACTGATTATATGTCTCTCCTTCCTATCCGACCTCACTCCCCACCCCGTTCCACTCTCTACCCTGTTCCTGTCCCTCTACAGAAGTGTGCACTTCCATCAACCCTCCCCCCCACCCTGCCCTCCCCTCCATCATCCTACCTCTCATCCCCATTCCCCCTATTTTCCTGTGTGGCAAGATGCCCATTAACTCACTCTTGATTGCAGAAATGCAAAGTAAAACAGGTACTACCTCATGCCTATGAGATTGGCAAATAGGACAGAAAAGGTAAATAACAAATGATGGAAAGAATGTGGGAAAGATGAAACATTAATACACTGCTGGTGAAGTTATGAACTTATTCAGCTAGAGCAATTTGGAGCTATGCCCAAAGGACTATAAAATCATGCATACCCTTTGATCTAGCAATGCCACTACTAGGTATGTATCCCAAAAGAGATTTTTAAAAAGGGAAAAGGACCTATATGGACAAAAATATTTATAGCAACCCTTTTCTGATGGCAAAGAATTAGAAATTGAGGGGATGTCAATCAATTGGGAAATGGCTGAATGAACTGTGGTATGTATTTGTGATGGAAAATTATTGTGCTATAAGAAATGTTAAGCAGGATATTTTCATAAGAACCTGCAAAAACTTGCAGAAACTGATGCAAAGTGACATCTATCAAGTACAAAGTAATAGCCATATTGTACAATGATCAGCTCTGAATGACTTAGCTACTCTTAGCAATACAATGATCCAAGAAGACTCTGAAGGACTTGTGATGAAAACAGCTACCCATCCACAGAGATAGAACTGATGATCTCTGAACACAGACTGAAGCATACTTTTTTTAAACTTTCTTTATTTTTGTTGAATTTTTTTGTCCATGCTTTCTTTCACAATATGACTAATATGGAAATGTGTTTTGCATGACTACACATGTATAACCTGTATCAAATTGCTTGCCTTTTCAATGAAAGGGGTGCGGAGGGAGGATAGGAAAGAATTTAGAAGTCAAAGTTTTAAAAATGAATGTTAAAGTTTGTTTTCATATGTAATTGCGGGAAAATAAAACACTGAACAAAAAAAGAAAGAAAATGGCATCAAGGTCAGTACCACACTGTTGCTAAACTATTTAACTTGAAAAAGCTGCAAGCCAAGACTAAAGTGGAGGGAGGGTTGGCCCCCACCATTTGTTCAGAAATGATTGTGCCTTCAGTGCAGCCTCTGAGGTTGAGATGCAACAGCGTATGGATCAGTTTTCTGTTTTTAGTGTAACTTTGGCCTGACAATTAACACCAAGAAAAAGTAATTTCTCCACCAGCTAGCACCACACGATCCATGTTTGGAAACATCAGTTAAGACAAATGGAAAAATACTGAATGCTGCAGATAAATTCACTTACCTTAGCAGTAGAATCCCTAAGGGAGTACACACAGATGATGAGCTTGATGCATTCATCAACAGAGCTAGTTCAGTGTTTGGGAATTTCCAAAGGGAAGTTTGGGAGAGAAGATAGCAGGTCCACAGAGCTGTTGTACTGATCTCATTGTTGTATGCCTGTGAAAACTGGACATTCTACAGCACAATGCCAGGAAACTTTGATGGATTCCATTTGAATTGTCATAGGAAGATTTTGAAGATCACCTGGCAAAATAAGGTCCATGAGGTCCTTTCTCAAGTTGAATTGCCAAGCACTCAAACTCTGCTGGAGAGTGTGCAACTCAAATGGGCTGGCCATGTTGTTTGAATGTCAAAGATAAGTTTACTTAAAAAAAAACCTTTTACAGAGATTTCCCACAAGGCAAGTGATCACATAGAGGTCAGAAAAAGTAATACAAGAACATTCTCAAGGTCTCTCTGAAGAACTTTGGAATTAATTGTAAGGTATCAGAGACACTGGCACAGGACCACTCACCATGGCATGCATGCATCAAAGAAGGCCTTGTGCTCTGTGAGCAAAGCAGAACTGCAGTAGATTAAAAGAAGTGTTAAATGCACAAATTTTGAGATGTTTCTACTCTAAATGTTCATATGGACTATTTTTCCTGACCTGTGTAGAGCCTTCTGAGTTTGTATTGATCTGATCAGCCACTGTCAGACACAATGTACCTTGACCCTGCAATACAATCTCATTTTGGTCCTCTTCTAGCACAAAAAACAACCAACATAGTAACTGATGAATAAATCTTTATTTAATTCATTTGAATTAAGCAAATGAAACCTTATCTCTCCCCAACTCCCAATTTGTAATCCCATAAGATCCCTCAAAAAGGTAACCTGTAAGTCATTTGGTTCTCCTAACAGCTGGACCTAGCCCCCTTTCTTTTATTTGATTCAATCTTGAAAACTTCCTTGCAATAGTAATCAGGCATGGCTGTTTGGTGTTATTCAGGGACAGCTGATCCCTGGAAATATCTTAGTTTAGATTATTTCTGCTTCCTCCATTAAGGAGTTTCCATGCAAGCATCGAGCTTCCAATGGGCATTTGAACACAGACCAAATATATTATAAAGGCATTTAAAAAGATAGATGATTCCAATCTGTGATCAGTTTGAAAGTTCTCCTTTCCCAGAAGATCAGTTTCTGTTTCCACGCAAGCAAAATACAAACCACCAATAGAAGCCCTTGTAACTTAAGGAGAATTGAAGATCTTGGAGAAAGCAATACCTAGGTTTTGCTTATGACCTGCTTCTCCCTTAGGGATCTGCTCATTTGTTCTTTTTGCTCCCAACTCTCACGTCCTGTTCCTGACGCTACAGTTCTGAATGACATAAAACGCTAGGGTATCCTTGGCTCCTGGTTTGTTGGAAGAACTCATAATCACTTGGCCTGAAGAATTCTCATAATCTTAATTACTACCTGGCTTCTCTTTTCCTGGAAGCCTTTCTTTCATTTGTGTATGTTCCTCAGGCACTTGGAAAGGATGCAGGTCACTTTATGGATGATTTTCTCTCTATATAACTGCTTGAGTATTCCTAACAGTACATGGCTATCACAAAGCCATAGGAGGAAAGTCCTTGCCAGTGCTTCCATTGTAAATCACCTAAAATTCTTTTGTTCACTAACTGATAGAGTGATAGTTTGGTTCCTAAAAGGAACTAATTGAATTTCAATGAATATACAGTACATTCTTGGGAAATAACTGATTTATTCCACATCAATAAAGGGCCATATCTATGAGAAATCTTTCTTTAATCATAATATTCAATTCAACTTTTACTTGTGCCCCTTACAAAGGTGCACAGTTGTATGTTTCATACTGAGTTAATTATCTGACTGTGATTTGATGGCAGTGTAATAGATGTTGTCTCATCAAGATGCAGAATTGCTTTCTAGCATAAAGGGAAAAAAGCAGTAAAGCAAAGACTTTTTGATTAGATGCTGTGTTCACTCTCATTAATTGATCTTATTTTAATATAGCCATAAATCAACTAAGGTATATATACACTGCAGGTGAACTAGCAAGAGCTTGCCTAAACAAAGTGTTTTTGTCAAGAGGGATTCATTCCATGTGCCACATAAGTAGAAAATGTCAAGTTTTTGTAGGCTATTTCTTATTAATAAGGAGAAAATAATGACAATACTGTACTTCCTTTACTTAGGTGTTTCTCCAAATGAAACTCATTCCCATTTAAAATCACCCAACTACTGTGGATTTGTATAACTTTTTTCCAATTCCTTTATTTCTGGATTTCAATGATATAAAATGTAAATGTATTTAATTTTAAGTCACTTCAAATATGTCTTTTCAACTGGAGAATGAGTACAACAGAAATAAAATTATGTGGTAATTAATGGATGGCCAGTGGTACTCAGGAATAAGTTATACTATCTAGATCATCAGCAACCAAGCACAAATCCTAAGAATTCTGTTTTCTTCAAAGTGGTAGCAGCTTAACAAAGATAATGTATTGTCCCAAACAGACATTTAGAATGTGGCTAAAAGAAAAAATGAAATTAAGCTGGATGATTTGAGAAACATCTAAGTTTGACATATATTACATTACAATTAGAGTGTAAACTCTGTGAGGTCATGGTAATGAGATGGCATTGACATAACTGACTCAGTTTTGTTTAAGGCCATCATTTTGTGATGGAGTGTTTTTTTTTTCATAGCTTATTTTTCAATATTAAGATAAGCACATATATACATGCCTGTATGTATGGTACAGGTTGGTGAACAACATGTGTATTCATAAACAACTAATAAGAATCAAGTTCAAGTTCAGTTGTGTTTTGGTCATGCCTAACACTTCATGACTCCATTAGGGTTTTTCTGAGTGAAAATACTAAAGTGGTTTTCCATTTCCTTCTCCAACTCATTTTATAGATGAGGAAACTGAAGCAAAGAGAGTTAAGTGACTTGCCTAGGATCATACAGTTAATAAGTGTTTGAAGTCAGATTTGAACTCAGGAATATGAGTCTACCTGACTCCAGGGCTGTTACCTTATCCAATGTGCAACCTAGCTTTCCACCGATAGGTATATAGACCAAATAGGATAGGCAAGCAATGGGAAAATTTGGTAAACAACTTTGTCATGATAAGCTTTTGTCATCAGGTACAAATGAAATTAATTGGTAAAAACAAAAATTGGGTCACACACAACCAAGTAGATATTGCTTTTTTTTCTCTTTTTTTGCTTTAAATAGCATTTTATTTTTTTTTTTACCACAATTACATATCAAAAAAATTTTAGCATTCATTTTTACAAGATTCTGAATTCTCTTCTCTCCTTCCTTCCCTTTCCTTCTCCTGAAAATGGTAATGTAGTTTATGCTTGTGCTCTCATATAAAACATATTTCCATGTTCATTACAGTTGTTGAAGAAAAAACAAATCAAAAGGAATAAAGATAAAGTAAGGGGAAAAATATTCTTTGATTTGCATTTAAAGTCCATCAGCGCTTTTTCTGGATATGGCTAGCATTTTCCTTAGTTAGTCTTTGTATGTATCATCGTGTTGCTGAGCAAAGCTGAGTCACTCACAGTTGATTATCACACAATGTTGCTGATGCCGTATACACTGTTTTCCTGATTCTGTTCATTTTGCTTTGCATCAGTTTGTGCAAGTCTTTCCAGGTTTTTCTTAAATGTGCCAGTTCATTATTTCTTATTGCACAATAGTATTTCATTATATTCTTATACCACAGCTTGTTTGGCTATTCCCCAATTGTGCGTCTTCCCCCTTGACTTCTAATATTTTGCCTCCATGAATAGGGATCCTATTAATATTTTTTCACATGTTGGTCCTTTTCCCATTTTTATGATCTCTTTGTGATACAGATTTAGTGGTGGTATATCTGGATCAACAGGTATGCAGTTTGTCCTTTTGGCATGGTTCCAAATTGCTCTCCAGAGTAGTTGGATTAGTTTTCAACTACACCAATAGTGTATTGGTGTCCCAATTTCCCCACATCCTCTTGAAGATGTACAATTTTCCTTTTTTTGTCATGTTAGCCATTCTGATAGGTGTGAAGTGGTACCTCAGAGATGATTTAATTTGCATTTCTGTAATCAAAAGTGATTTAGAATACTTCTTCATATGCCAATAGATAACTTTGATTTCTTCAGCTGAAAACTGCCTGTTCATGTCCTTATTTATCAATTGGGGAATGGCTTGTATTCTCATAAATTTGACTCAGTTCTGTATATATTTGAGAAATGAAGTTTTTATCAGAGGCACTTGCTATAAAGATTGTTTTCCAGTTTTCTGCTTTCCTTCTAATCTTGGTTGCATTGGTTTGTTTATACAAAAGCTTTTCAATTTAATATGATCAAAATTATCTATTCTGTATTTCATAATGGTTTCTACCTCTTGTTTGGTCACAAATTCTTCCCCTCATAGATCTGACAGGTAGACTATTCCTTGCATTTCTGATTTGATTGCTTCATTGACTATGGTACCTTTTAGCAAGATGTAATTTCCTTCCTTCTCTCTTTTAATTACCTCTATTTTTGCTTTTATTCTGTCTAAGATCAGGATTGCTACTACTACTTTTTTTTTAAACTTCAGCTGAAGCATAATAGATTCTGCTCCAACCCCTTAAATTTACTCTCTGTGTGTCTCTATGCTTCTAATCTGTTTCTTGTAAGCAACATATTGAAGGATTCTGGATTTTAATCACTCTGCAATCCATATCCATTTTATGGGAGAGTCCATCCCATGTACTTTGACAGTTATGATTACTACCTGTGTAATTCTTCCTAACATTTGTCCTCTCTCTCCTTTCACTCTTTCCCACCTCACCAGTGTTTTCCTTCTGTCTACCACCTCCCCAAATCCACCCTCCCTTCAGTCAGTTCCCACACCCTTTCCTTTACTTAACCTCCTCCCCTCCTACTTCTCTGTCAGGTAAGATAGATTTCTATAATCAACTGATTGTATGTATTATTCCCTCTTTTAGTCAATGCTGATGATGGTAAGGTTCAAGCAATGCCCGTCATTCCCCCCTCCAATTTATTCTATCCTTTCCCACCTCTTTATGGGAGATGATTTACCCCACTCTGCCTCTCCCTTCCTTCTGTACCATTTCTACTCCTCTTTATTATCCCTTAATTGTTTTTATTCAATTTACTTTACATCCAAATCCTCTGTCTATGTATATTTCCTCTATCTATACTATTAGTGATACAATTTTTAAGAGTTACAAGTATTCTTTTCCAATGTTGGGATGTAAGCAGTTTAATTCCATCGAATGCTTATATGTTTTCTCCTTTTTATCTGTTTATCCTTTTTTTGGGTTTTATTATTATTATATTAAATTGAATTAAATTAAAATATATTAAATATTAAAAGTAAAATATTTAGTTTAGTTCTGATCTTCTTATGAAGACTTGAAATCCTTCTTTTTCATTGAATGATCATTTTTTTCCTTTGGTGCATTATGAAGTATATGAACATACAGCATTTGAATAATTTGTGATTTAAATGTTTATTGGAGTTTTCTTGTGAATCCACCTGATTCTGGGAATTTTTACTTAGGGAGTTCATTAATGACTTGTCCATTTTTTTCTTGGTCCTTGAATGGGATTATTTAGTATTTTATTAACTGATCAATTAATGTAATTAATAATTTCATATTCATTGTTTTATTTCAGGTTACCAATTTTTTGGCTTATAATTGGACAAGATGTTTTGTAATGATTGCTTTAGTTTCTTCTTCATTGCTGGTGATTTCATGCTTTTTATATTTGATACTGCATATTAAGCTTTCTTTTTTAAGAGTTACTCTAATTGACCAATGGCACACTTATTTTACTGTTTTTTTTTCCATAAAACTGACTTCTAAATTTATTTATTATTTTAATAGTTTGTTGCTTTTTTAATTTTCATTTTTATTAATCTCACTTTTGACTTTCAGGATTTCCAATTTGGTGCCCAGTTAGGGATTTTTAATTTGTTCTTTTTCTAGTTTTTTTTTTCTAATTGCATGACCAATTCATTGATCTGCTCTTTCTCTATTTTGTTAATTTAAGAATTTAGAGAAATATATGTTCCCTTAAGTACTGCTTTAGCTGCACAGCATAAATTTTGGGATATTGTCTCACTGTTGTCTTTCTCTTTAATGGAATTATTGATTGTTTCTATGATTTGTTCTTTGACCATCTTATTCTTTTGGGTTAGATTATGTAATTTCCAATAAATTTTTAATTTATCTTTCACTGCTCTTTTTGAACACAATTTTTTATTGCATCATGATCTGAAAAGAATACATTTAATATTTCTGCCTTTCTACATTTGATTTTGGGAGGTTTTGTATAGGGGCCATGTACTGCTGAGGGAAAAAAAATATATTCCTTTCTGTTTCCATTCATTTTTCTCAAGGGTCAGCCATATCTACCTTTTCAAATATTCTATTCACTTCCTTAGCTTCTTTCTTGTTTATTTTGTGGTTGGGTTTATCAAGTTCTGAGAGGGGACAGTTAAGGTATAGTTTTGTTGTCTATTTCTTCCTTTATCTCACTTAACTTCACCTTTAAAATTTTAGATGCTACAACACTTGGTGAATATATCTTTAACATTGATATTACTTCATTATATACAGCATCTTTTAGCAAAGTGTATTTTCCTTCCTTATGTCTTTTAATTAGGTCTAATTTTGCTTTTGCTTTGTCTGAGAAGAGGATTGCTAATGCTGCTTTTTTTTTTACTTCAGCTTAAGCATAATAGATTATCCTAAGTCCTTTGCCTTTCCTCTGTGTTTGTCTCTCTGCTTCAGGTGTGTTTCTTGTAAAGAACATATTGCAGGATTCTGGTTTTTGATGCACTCAATCATCTGCTCCTCTTTTATAGGAGAGTTCATTCCCTTCACAGTCAGTTATGATTACTACATGTGTATTTTCCCCCATCCTATTTATCCTCCTATATGTCTATACCCTTTGAGAGTCTTTAATTGGAAACAATATACATTGTATTGCACTTAATAGGTCCAAGGGAATTTGAAGATCTTCACTGACCCTTATTAGTCCAAATGTAATCACATGGGAGCCCACAGTGGGAGGAGCTTGCAAAAAAGTGGGCAAAGGAAGGAGAAGATAAGAGCACTAGCAGAATTGGGAGCAGATAGAACTGAGAGAGAATGTTTGTGATATCAGCACTCTGTCTGTTGATCTGTGTTACTTTCTCAGACAGAAGCCCTGTCTGTTGATCTATGTGTATTTCCCAGACAGAAACCCGGCCTATTGTTCTCTATTGGTTTCTCAGACAGAAAGTGAGTTGAGATGATAACTCTTGTAATGTATGTAAATATTGTTGTAGCCTTGTTAATCTTTGTTTTCCTAAAAACAGAAACAGCAAAGAGCTTGGAGTGGAGCAGACCCTCTGAGCTGAGATATAGAACAGGAGCAGAAAGCTGCTTACATATGAATGCAGGCAAGAGTTGAGCATGGTCAGCCCATGAAGAAGGAGCTGTGAGGTTTGGAAGCCATCCTCAAGACAAGTGAAAGAGGACTTTACTTGGATACTCGGTATTGACTGAGGAGATTGTAATTTACTATGACTTAGAGGTAGATGGAGTTTGTATTTTCTGCTACCCCTTAAAGATGACTATAAGATATACTAAATAATATATTTTGCTTAAGACTGGGTAAAAGTGTGGAGGATGGAGCCAAGGTGGCAGAGTAAAAGCAGGAAACTGCTTCAGCTGCCACTCCAACCACTTCCAATATCTATAAAATATGACACTAAACAAATTTTAAACAAACCCACAAAGTGACAGAGAGAAACAAAACTCCCATTGAAGGTAGCCAAGCAGGCCAGCAGGAAGGGCCTATCACACCAGACTGGGAGCTGAGCACAGTCCTGTGTGAGCCACGTGGTCTGAGACCTGGGACAGCCCCAACCAGCAGCCCAGACTGTCCAGAGCAGACTTCAGGAGAGTAAATCACCAGCAGCTGTGGCAGTTTCCAGAACTCTCAACCCATAAATGCCAAAGAAAAAGTGAAAGGTCAGTGGAGAACTCTGTTGGAACTGGGTGACAGGAGAGCATGGTCCAATGCCTGCCCCCAGGGTGAAAGGTGGAGGAGGTGTGGTGGCTGCAGCTGCTCCCACATAGCTGCCTCTGGAGCTCCTAGTCTTCAGATAGTAGGGGGACCAAGAAATCATTCAGAGAGTTATCAGTCTTGCTTTGATCTGCTTGGATATGGGTCACTGTCTTGGGCAGTGGTCCTAGAGTGTGTGGTCATGTGCCAGAGCTTGTGGGGGCAGTAGAGAGGGTGCCCTTCTCAGACCTCTGACAACATTTGCAAAAACCCCAGTAATTTGGGACATACCTCTCTCCATTCTGGAAGGAGAATTATACCATGGCAATGAACTCAAAAGTCAAGTAATTGGTTGGCAAGATGAGTAAGCATAGGAAGAGCAATCAGAACACAGAATCCTTTTTGGGGGGCAAAAAAGATCAAAACATGGAAACAGAAGAAGTCAACAAAATCAAAACTCCCGCATCAAAAGCTTCCAAGAAAAAGATGGATGGGTTACAGGCCGTGGAGAAGCTCAAGAAGATTTTGAAAATCAAGTAAGAGAAGTGAAGGAAAAATTGGGAAAAGAAATGAGAATGACGCAAGAAAATCATAAAAGATGATTCAACAGCCTGCTAAAAGAGACTCCCCCAAAAGTACTGAAGAAAATAGCACCTTAAAAAACAGCCTAACTAAATGGCAAAAGAGGCCCAAAAAGCCAGTGAGGAAAAGGATGCCTTAAGAACCTGAATCGGCCAGATGGAAAAGGAATTTCAAAAGCTCACTGAAGAGAATAATTCCTTCAAAATTAGATTGGGGCAAATGGAAGCTAATGACTTTATGAGAAATCAAGATACTATATAAAACAGATACAAACAAATGAAAAAGAAATAGAGGCAATGTGAAATATCTCATTTGAAAAAAAACTGACCTGGAAAATAGGTCCAGGAGAGACAATTCAAAAATTATTAAACTACCTGAAAGCTATGATTAAAAAAAAAGAGCCTAGAAATCACCCTTCAAGAAATTCTCAAGGAAAATTACCCTGATATTCTAGAACCAGAGGGCAAAGTAGAAACTGAAAGAATTTACCAACTGCCTCTTGAAAAAGATCCCCAAAAGAAAACTCCTAGGAATATCATAGCCAAATTCCAGAGTTCCCAGGTCAAGGAGAAAATATTACAATCTGTCAGGAAAAAAACAATTTAAATATTGTGGAAACACAATCAGGATAACACAAGATCTAGCAGCTTCTACACTAAGAGATCAAAGGGCCTGGAATATGATATTCCAGAAGTCAAAGGAGCTAGGATTAAAACCAAGACTCACTTACCCAGAAAAACTGAGTATAATGCTTCAGGGGAAATTATGATCATTCAATGAAATAAAGGACTTTCAAGCATTCTTGATGAAAAAACCAGAACTGAACAGAAAATGTGGCTTTCAAATAAAAGAAGCAAGAGAAGCATGAAAAGGTAAACAAGAAGAAAAAATCATAAGGAACTTATTAAAGGTGAATTATTTATGTTTCTACACGAAAAAAAGATGATTGTAACTTGAGACTTTTTCTTAGTAGGAGAATAGTGTGTATGTGTGTGTGTGTGTATTTATGTATTTAAATTGTTTTCCACAATTAGCTTTTGTACTTCCTTTCCCATTTAGCCATTGTACTTTTTAAGCAGTTGTTTACTTTTTATAAACTATTGACTTTTTTCATAATTCTTTTGCATTATTCTTATTTCTTTTCCCAATTTTTCTTTTACCTTTCTTATATTATTTTTAAGCTCCTTTTTGAGCTCTTCCTTGAGTTCTTTCTGTTTTTGTATGGGGTTTTGCTGATCAATATTTTTACATTGTTTTCCTCTTTTGAGTTTGTGTCTGGATCTTACTTGTCACCATAATAACTTTTCTATGATAAAATTCTTTTTTCTTGTTTTTTACTCATCTTTTTTGGCTATTTTCCCTTTTTTTTTTTTTTTACATTTGAGATCTGTTCCTGGGGTTCGAGGAGTACTGTCTAAGGCTTCTTGTACCAGTAGCTGCAGGCCCTGACTGTTTACCTGGTGCTGCGCTGATATTGCTATAAAGCACGCAAGGGAACCTGGTGTCTGGTGCCACACTGAGGTGTTAGGGTGGGGAAGACCAGTACTGCTAGAGGCTATAGGGTTCTGACAGTTTACTTAGTGCTGAACCAGGATTCTAGTGTTCATATCTAGTTTGTGCTGAGACCAGAAAAGTGTTTCTGCATTTCCGTAAGGCTACACTGAAGCACATGGTGGTCTGGCCACTGGAGGCTGCCTGTTTGCCCAGGATTATGCTGAAGCTCATGGCAGGGTCCTGGCACTAGTGACTGACTGTGTGCTTAGGCACTTATAGGGTTGGCATCTACCTCTTTGCCCGGAGCTGTGCCAAAGCAAGCAGTGGTTCATGGAACTGGAGTTTTGTCAGGTCCTCTGGCTACACTGAGGTATGTTCGAGGTCCTGGTGTTGGCATTTGCCTATTCCACCACACTGGAGCTCAGGTTCTCCCATTGGTTTCCTTAAGGGGGGTTTGGTAGAACACTTTCTCTCCTGCACTACACTCCCCTTTTACCTGAATGAGACAGATCTTTCCTGCCAGTCTTCCAAGTTTTTTGGACTAAAAAATTATTACACTCCATCTTTTTGCTGGTTTTTCTATTCCAACATTTGTTTGGGAATCCTATATTATGTATGTTTAGAGGTTAATATGGGAGAGTTATGACAATTTACTGCTTATCCCATCACCTTGGCTCCAGAAGTTATAGTCTCTCAGAGCCATTAATAGCCTGCACTGTGACAATAGCCTCCCATTTGATCCATCTACCTGAAGACCCATTCTCTTCCAATATATTCTCCAGGATGTAATGGTAATGGGGATTTTAAGATCTTCCCTGCTCCTTGTAATGGCAAGCAAACACATACTTAGCACATAGTTTAAAGTTAGTTAAGAAACAGAAATTGTGAATCCCACAGTGGGAGGAACTTGCTGATGCAACAGGAAGGGGTGGGACAAGGAGGAGCTAATGATCATATATAAGGAGAGACCCAGGCTGGAAAGAGAAGAATTGAGAACAAAACTTGTGTTGGCAGAACTGAGAACTGAAAACTGAGAAAAGAACTGAGAACTGAGCAGAACTAAGAGAATTGAGAAGAACTGAGAAATTAGAAGAGAGGAGAACTGGGAGGAAGCATGTCTGTGGTGCTGGTACTTTGTCTGTTTTGATGTTACTTTGTCACATTTGTCTGCTGATAGATGATTGTGCTGTTGTTACAGAAGCCCTGGGACCTCGCTGCTGGTTCAGAAGCCCTGAAAGAGGATTTTCTTGTTGTATGTTTACAGAAGTCCTGGAGGAGGATCTTGCTGATGTTTTCAGAGATCCTGGGACTATACTGATGATGTGTGTTGATTTCTCAGACCTTGTTGTTGGGTCTATGTTGATATCACAGGCAGATAGTGAATTGATGATGATGCCGGCAATGTGAATGAATGTTATTGTGGCTTTGTTAAGCTTTGTCTTCCCAGGAACAGAAACTGTGAAGGACTTGAGGTGGACTAGACACTGTGAGCTTCAATATGGAATGGGAACTGGACAAGGAACTGGACAAAGAACTGGACAAGGAGTTGGACAAGGAACTGAGAGTGCCTGCCCTTGAATCCAGGTGGCAGTTGGGCAGATTCGGGCAAGAGCTGGGGCCATGGAAGAGGAGCCATGAAATCCAAGAGACAGCCTCAATTCAAGATGAAAAGACCTCTCCTTGGGTATCTACTGAAAACTGAGAAGATCATGATTTACTGTGACCTATGGATGGAGAACTTTGACTTTTGTACTTTGTGTCCCTTAAGGAGGCCTGTTCCTTAAGAATGATTGATTTAAGGACTTACTAAATGATTGAGGTACTAAATGATAATAACTGAGTTATTAAGTGATTGTATTTTGTTTAAAACTATGTGGCCACTTTGGTGAAAACTATGTGGCCATTTTAGTGAGAAGTTGTTATGTCATAACATTGTGAATGCTGTACTTTGATTTATGTGAATGTTTTCCTTTAATTTGTTACTGAATAGAGAGTTCACTATGCTATGTAATCAGAACTTTGAAGCTGTTCACAGTAGCAGTTCTCTGTAAAGCTGCTAGTGCTTGGCTTTACACAGAAACATCCTATTCAATAATGTAAGTGATTTCTCATTACCTTTAGGATAAATATATATTTTTCTAATTGGCATTGAAAGTGTTTCACAATCTAGCACTTTCTTAAGTTTTTCAGTATTCTTACATAATATTACCCTACACATTCTTTATATTCCAAAACTACAGGTCTCCTTACTATTCCACGTACACAATTCTATCTCCCTTCTCTGTGTTTTTGTGTTAGCTTTCTCCCACACTTTGAATTCATTCCTTCCCTATTCTTCCTTTTGGAGTCTATAGATTGCTTCCAGATTCAACTTATGTACCAATTTCTACATGAAACCTTTCCAAATTCCCTGAGCTACTTGTACCCTCCAAATGAACTTTTATCCATTTTGTATAAATTCTGTAATACTTATGTAAGTATTTGATATTTTATTTTCCCTAAGAGATTATAAACTTTTTAAGACAGGGATACTTTCACTTTTATTTTTCTATCACCACTGAAATGTGCCTGGCACATAGTAGGCACTTAATAAGTTAGTGTGGTTTAATTTAATTATTGGATAAAGTTTTGTGGAGCTGAATATTAAGTTTCATTAAGGACATGGGTATGATTCTAATAATTGGTCTATGGCAAATAGTGTTATAAACTTCATTGCTTTTCGTTTTTTGCCTGTTTGTTTTTTATTTTGTTTTCTGCTTTTTTGGAGGGCAGTTGGGGTTAAGCAACTTGCCCGAGGCATGCAGCTACTAAGTGTTAAGTGTCTGAGGCCGGATTTGAATTTAGGTCCTCCTAACTCCAGGGCCAGTGCTCTATTCACTGCACCACCTAGCCACCCCAAACTTCATTGCTTTTCATAGGGTAAATATATGGCAGATTACCTAAAAACTTAATTCTTTGAAAACATTCTCTTCTCTTTTTTACCCTAAATGCAGTGAATATCATTTTTGTAGACAGAGACAAATAAATACTACTACCATGAGTACAATAGCTTTGAATTCCATCACTATGCATCTCCTTAGATTTTTTTCCCAAGGAAATACAATAAAAGTGACTTAGATTCAGACTTTTAAAATGAGAAAATTAGTATTTCTTGAAGTGAATTGTGCAAAGAGATTTTTCATTAAAAAAAACATTTTAATGGTAGTTTTTGTGAACCCTGTAAATTATACAAATTAATCTTAAAAACCAATAAACAGGTAGAAATAAGGATCACAAGTCAAAATATTCTGAATCTGCTCCTCAAGGGAATAAAGACATTCTTAGATGCTATGTTTCTGAACCCCAGAGGAAGCATTGTGTACTCTGAAGGAATAGCAATGGTGCCAAGTGGTTCGAGGAATTTGAAGATGTTGTGCTAATGAAACACATTCCTCTTTTCCCTAGGCAATGGGCCCTTTTATGAATAACGTGGCAGGAAGAAAAGGATCTAATTACTACTTATGTCACCCTTTTGGCTGGCCCACTCCATAAGAATCTCAGCTGCCACTCACCTCCTTTGCTCATCTGTATCTTACTCATTTCATGCTCCCTGGTCTTGATCTCTGGTCTCCCTGACCAAATATCTACCTAAACCATAAATACCAAGCACTAAATTTCACTTCTGAATACAACTACCCCGAGGTGTTAGTTCCATCATATCTATACTATCTTGAAAGGCAAATCCCAACGAATTCTTTGCCTCAAGAGAGCTAACTAACTTCATGTGTCACAGGGTTAAAGCAATCATGTGAGGATGACAGCAGCTTTGGGGAACATAATCCCTCACAATGGAAAGAAAGGTTGGCTGGCCTACAGATGAATCCATAAAGTGGTCACATTATTCAAATTTACACTATTCAAAGTCATAATTATGTGGAATAATTGGTTCCAGTATAGTGGAAAGATGCAATGAAAATCTGAATAATGTAACCACATCATGGTATTCATTCTAATGAGTACCTAACTCTTAGCTATGGAAATCATCAGAGACCATCAAAGAGTTACATTTAAGGAGAATGTCAGAATGATACATGAAGGAAAGAAACAGCTACTGTAAAATTTTTTTACATGTGTACCTTACTTCTTTTTACACTTTGACCACATTCTCCCCCGAAACTTTGTGTATACAAAGGAAGAGTGTATCTTCCCCTCTTTTGGAGTTCAGTATGTGTGTGTACGCATATATATATATATGCATATGTATATATGCATATATATATATATATTCTTCCCTGTGTGTGTATGAAGAGAAAAAGAGAGTAATCTTTATATCGCCATTCTATCCATTTTATTTTGTATATCTTTATTTTTTAAAATTTGTTTCTTGTAAGCAACATAGTTTTCTTATTCAATCTGTCATTATATTTTGTTTTATTAAATTATTTAATAGATTCACATTTAAAGTCCCCTTAGGTTTATAATATATCCTTTATTTATTTATTTACATTCTATTTTATATTCATAGGTTTATATTTTCTTCCATTTTTTTCAGTTATTTTTTTTCTGCTCTTCCATTGTAATCACAATACTATGTCCCTTTAGCTATTTTACTTTTATCTTTTTTGAGGTGTGCCTATTACCTCTGGCTCTCTCCCCTCACCCCTTTTCCCTTCATTTCTTGATTATATAATTCTTCCCACCCTTTTCTCCTCTCCATTAGTCCAATATATTTCTTTTCTTTCTTCCTGTTCAACTAATCATATTCATTTTTCATCTCTTTCCAAAAAGGATTTCTCTAGCTTCTTTATCCAATCCTCTCTGCCTACTCTGGACCTTCATTTTCTGATTCATGAACCTATAATTATCTTGTCTTTTTTTTCCCCTCTGTATTCTTCATGTAATCAAAACTTACAAGGTATACATTGTAGGCTTCTCCCTCTAGGCAATTGCTGCCACTGCCTTGTAGATCAGGCCCCATGGATTTGCCTTTTTCCCTTGCACCTCACTCCCAGAGCAATGTCAATTATTGCAAGTATCAGAAAGATCATTGTTTTTTGTTAGGGCCTCCTCTGATCTTTACCTTCCCTATTATCTTATTTCCCCTTTTGCCTCAAAGTCTATTCTCTGGGTCCGTGTCCTCCTACCATCTCACTTTCTAGTCAGGCATGCTAATTTCCTACCCCTTCACAAGGTAGGATGAATGGACTTTTTAAGCACCAAATCCCTGGACCATACCCAGCACAAAGTCTCTATCTCTCTTTAGAGACAATCTTTCTTCACCTATAGGAGCATTCATGAGTGGGCATTCCCACCCATCAGCTCCTTTATTTTTCCTCCTTTTCAATCTTTTCCCTTTCCTCCTCACCCCCTTTACTACAAGTTTTTCTCTCTGTAAGGCTACAGTACTCACATGTTCCTCTTTCCTAGACCTTGATTTAACCCCAGTACATCACATATTCCTTTATTTACCCCTATTTCTCTCCTCCCTTTCATGTACCTCTCATGCTGCACTAAAATACAGGAAAATGATTCACCTGTAGGCCAGGTGTTGCCAGGTTTTGTCCATAATGCCTCATTTCCACTTCTCTGTTATTTTTACCAGACTTCTGCATTCACTGCTGACTTTTTGTGGAGATTTAGAAAGAAGTTTCTTACTTGTCTTTCTGTTGTCATTCTGTTGCTGTTGATGTCCTTGGTTGCTGCCATTATTCACTCTTCTTGTATTTCTCTTTTTTAGGATTATTGAGAAGGAAATAATTTCTTAAGTTCTAATTTTCTTTCTTAAAATGTTTCAAATGCCTCTTAATTATTGAGCATCTATCTTGTTTCATTTGTAGGGAAGCTCAAACATGTGGTTTAGGTCACTCTGTGCATCCTGACCTCCATTTCTCTTTGAAACACGTTATGTTATCCTTTACTGTGTTCTCTACTGATGCAGAATAGTCTTGGATCTTTTAAATCTCCTTTTATTTTTATTTAAAGGTCTTTCTCCTGAGCATTAGTAGAACTCATTCCTGAATTGAATTATAAAATATAACCATGATGCATCTTGGAGATTGCAGCATTGGCCTTTTTTCTGGAGATGATTCAGGAATTCTTTTAATTAGTATTTCTTTGTTTATGTTCTGAAGTTCTGAGCAGCTTTCTTCTATTATTTCCTGCATTATAGTAGTAAGGATTTTTTTGGTCCTGTTGTGATCTTCTGGGAGACCTATGAACATCTCTGCCCATCTTGTCTTAGAGATCACCATGCTTTCCTTGTATTGTTAGTAAATTTTCTTTTAATATTATTGCTTCTTTTCCTTTTTTCTTCTTCTAGATGATCCTTTACTTGTCTATATGAACATCCTAATCTACTGTTATTTCTTTTTTCTCCTTAGTGAGACTTGCCAGTCACAAATTCTGGTTTTTGTCTTCTGCTCATTATTTTTGCTGTACAGACCATAAACTCTATTCTTATAATTCTCTTCCCTCTTCTGAACTACTGAGGAAGAGGGAGCTGTAATTCCATGATCTCAAATTCCAAAGGTCTTCTATCTTATGAAGTGTTGGATCATTTTCCTTTGTTTGGCTGTATTTATTCATAGATGCCTGAACACAGTTACTAGATCAGAGATCATATTTTCTTCTGTTGTTAATTTTTCTCTGTTGCTCTATGCATTTATATGCAAGGACTTAGTTTTCTTCCTCTTGAGAGCTTTCATAATTTCAGTCCTTTTTCCCCTTGATTTTCCCCATTCACTTTCAACTTCTATTCCTTATGTTGGTGGTTTCTGTCTGGGCTGTATCTCAAAATATCTCAGTGTCCTCCCATGTTGGGCACGTCACCAGCCTAGTTCAAATGATTTGAATGGCCAGAATTGTCCCCATATGGATGTCTTGCCCTTTCTCTCAGGCTTAGTGGGGTACTACATAATGATCTCATTGATGTGGGAGATAGGTAGTGCCAAAGAAGGGTAATCCAGCTTGCCTTTCCCCTTCTGGTGGTGGTTTTGGTGATGTTTCTAGAGATGATACTGATTGCTCATCATAGCTTGCTCTTGCTCTTCATATCTGGGATTAAAGAATAAACTTCCTATGGCTATTTAGCAAAGAGAGATAGATAAAGATGGATATTAAGGTACAGTTCCTAACCACATAGAGCATATATTAATATGTACCTTAAAGATAATTGAAGGAAATAGTCTTGTGATTCTATGAGCCCTTGGTTAACCTCCCTCAAATTCTACTAGAGGATTTTCTCCAAAATAAAATGTTTCCTTCCAAATCCACCAAAAGGGATAGAGATTGTCATTTAAAATGTTTTCTCCCAAATATATAAGGATAAATGCTAAAGAGTGACTTGTGCCCTGCCCCTCCTGGGACCAAATGCTTTTATTTTGCAGACTGAGCCAGGTTGAGCCCAACCTGAAGAATGTTACTTTTTTGTGTGAATGGGGAAAGAACTGTTAGGGTTTAAATGACTTTTGGAAAAGACAATAGAGTTCCCTACAATTGAATATGGGCAAAAGCCAGTCACATGAGGGATTACATAAGAGAACCCAATAGGGGATGAATTAAAATGGAGACAGATTCCTGGAATTTAGGGATGGTTTAACAACTGAATTGGAAGAAGTTTCTCAGATTTTTTCCCTCCTTTAATTTGGCACTTGAGAGGTCAACCAGAATTGTGCCACATGATTTTATTGTGATTCTCTAGTGAAAACCACTGGGGAAAGCAGTGGAAAAGGCAAAAGTCCTCCTAAACTCAAAAGATTTTTCTGGAATTCTGGATATAGACAAATGCCTCAGTTTTATTCTAGTTTTTTTCAGAGAAGAGGTACCACATTGTTTGTTTTATATGTGGGAATTTATTTTTATTTTTAAGTTAATAATTATTTTCTCTTCCTCCCAACCATTTATGAATAAATCTACCTTATCTCCAAAAGCCCCTTAATTCTGCATACTTTTTGATCCAGGTATACTACTTCTATACCTATATTCCAAAGGGATGACAAAAGGAGGAAAAAAGACCAAGATGGACAAAAATATGTGTGAGATGAAAGAGTTCAGAGTCTGAATCTGAGGTCAGAAAAGGTCTTTATTCTTTCTCATGAGAAAGGACTCTGCCTCCGTCACTCAAATGGCATCTGCCAGAGAGACAGCAATAGATAGAAGTAAGCCCATGGCTATATAACCTTCTAATGCAGAAACCCAACCCCCCAGCTGCCCTTCACTCCTATTGGTAGGGAGGCTGGCCCACAATCTAAGCACGGAATCTATCTCTGAGACAAAGGACCTGGAAACATGTGGGTGTCCAATGAAAGGTCAGGTCCTTATTTGGCATATCTCGTGCTGAGGTGGCACTGGGGTCTCCATTGCTCTAAGTCCCAGATTCCTGTAAGGTCAGGTGATCTCTAAACTTAGGCCTAGTGAATACTGAAGCCATGCTAGATTTGATTTTTCAGAATGGGGAAACTTCACTATAAATTATCCCTCACAAATGTTTATAGCATCTGGCTTCGTATTGACAAAGAACTAGAAACTAAGGATGTTCCCATCTATTGAAGAATGCTTAAATAAATTGCATAATATCGATGGAGTGATGGGACCTGGACCCCGAAAAGGAAAAGATCATTTCTTTTAAAGAAACCCAGGGCTTGCATTTTCCCACAAATTTCAGCAGTCCAGATCATGACTTGCCCAATGCATCCGGTTCATCCCAGCTCATCTAGGTACTTGATAGTTCTTACACAGTCACTTTTTTGTTTCCACAGCCACTCTTGATCCCCTTAGACTACTTTATTCTTTTCACTATCACACCTGGCCCAACCCAGACCATTTACCACTCCTTAATCCTACCCAGATCTTTTCACTGTCTCTTTTTTTATATAAGTATTAGTCTCACTCCCCCTCCCCCACCATTAAATTGCAGATTCACTAGGAATCTAGCCCTGATTAGCTGCATTACAATAAACCTTACCATTTTGACTATTAGAGGGTTTGCGTGTTTAAATTCATTCCAGGTGGATGCAACTTTGTACCCTGACATTTCAGGGTTCCCAGCAACCTCAAACTACATCAATATGAATGAAATTCAAAACCACTACCTTACAAATTAGTAAAGAGATGGTTTCATAGAAATCTGGAAGATTTGTATGAACTGACACAGAGTGAATTGAACAGAATCAGCAAAAAAAATTGTACACAACACTGTCAAGACAAATAACTTTTAAAATTTAATCATTGATCAATATAATTATGATTCCAAAAGAGCATTTATGACTGAAGAACACACATTCTGCCAGAAAGCTGAAAGATTTAAGATGTAAAAAAGGACAGATTTTTGGAGAAGGTCAGTGTTGGTCTTTGCTTTTTTTTAAATTATGTATATGTTTTTTCCAAGTTTTTTTGTTTTCTTTTTTTTACAATGTAGGGAGGGTTAAAGGACATTGAGGGTTAACACTGAAGTAGGATTGCTAAGTGGGTCAGTGAAGCATTTTTAATGTACAGAAGGGAACAGAATGAAAGCCAGAAGGAATCACAGACAAGTTCAACAGTTTTGAAAGTTACATGTTTAATTTATTTTATACTTAAAAGGAAAAGCAAGCTATACATAATAGATTTGCAGTTTTGTCTGCATCCTTCTTCTGTTCTACTTTGTAGATGACAAAGCCCATTTTCAATAGTGCCTAAGTTCAAAAGAAAAAAATCTAAGAAAAAATAATTTATTGTGAAACTGTCAAATTAAGAAACACCCAATTTTAAGTAAACATTTGACTGGTGACACAATGGAAGACTGTGGGCTTATGGATTGGGACAGGATTTTATCTTAGATTAGGTAACTATCCACCTAATGTGATTGTAGAGTTGTCACACTGACTGACGCCAAATATGTTCTATATAAACCTGTCTATGATTAGAGTCACTCAGTTGATTGAATATGTATTGTCTCTGGATAGCTTCTTTAAAATATAAATGTTATCAGGAAGTGGAGAATGGAGGGATCCATTACCACTTACTAATATCTTCTGATGAATTTGTTTATAATTTTTCAGATTAGCTGTCACCTAAGAGAGGACAGAACATTTAAACAAATGTCAGAGGAAAGAGGCAAGTTATGGTCTGAGGGCTGGATCAAGACTTCTAGGACAAAGCAGGTCCTGATGTAACATTGTCATGACAGATCTTGGAAAGTGACAGAGCAGCCTAATGCCAATGGTTAACCTAGAAACACTAATAGTGCTTCTAGAAGCTTGGGACAAAAAGAGAATTTAGCTATAGTTCAAGAAAATCTTCTGTGAATAATATATCTTCAAAATTCAAAAGTCCATTCAGATTTGTATAACTTTTTTCATGTGTAGACTTCTAGAATGCCACTTTTCATGAATTACAACCCAAATATATGACAGAGAACATGGGGTGGATGCTTTCCTTAAATATTCTTTAAAGGATAACTGGAAAAATCATCTAGAAGATCACATATAAGTCTTTATTACAGGTTAAACAAAGTGAAAAAATTGAGAAATGTCCTTAATTTCACCTCCCTGACATAGTAAATGAAGTTACATACACTGTGAAAGCTGAGATTGTTGAATTATATACAGTGATCTAAGAGAGTTGATTAATCAAGCATCTCTGCTACCAATTCCATCTAGAAAAAAATTCCATGCTTGATGAACCAAGCACAGAAGCAGAGAAACCACTTCATTTTTGCTCAAAACACAGAAGTGCTGACTAATGAGGAGGAAGGTAGTAGACTAAAACTTTCCATTGTTTTCTGGTATGGATTCATATGATCCTTCAATTTCAGCTCAATAGACTGAATTAATTTCTTCCCAAGATGGTTTGATTTATGACTTTAGTACAATAAAACAATCACTTATATGGTATTAAGACAAAGTACCTACACTGCTTCTCAAAGAGTTGGATTGTCCTTATCCAGATTATTTGTCCCAATTAGAAATTTGAGTAGACAACATAACCAGAAGTACTTAGATAGAAAGATATCAGAGATGTTGATCTTTACATCAAATAGCTATTTTGTTGAGTTAAGTCAAGTTAACAGACACTTATTAGGCACCTACTATGTGCCAGAAAATGTGCTAAACACTGGGGATAGAAAGCAAGGCAAAAAATTTTCCATGCTCTCATGGAGTTCATAGTCTAATAGAGAAACTTCATGCAAACATCTATATTCATATGGTTTAACCAGGAAAGTCTATATGTTATGTGAGAAACAAACTTGACAATTTTAAGGAAATTGTCTGCTGAGACCTAGATGACTTCAGGTATAGGTTTGATCTTACAGCCTCAGGTTGAAGCAAGAATTAAGAAGTACTCTTATTCCCACTGCTTGTATGAGAAATATGTCTCTGATTATTGGAGGCTCTGCTGTCAAAAAAAAAATTAGTTATAACTCAGTCAACAAAGCTACTTTTTGTCTCCTCTACAGTTACTGGCCTAAAAGTTCTGAGTCTGTCTTTCTCATATTTAGCTCCAGTCCAGTCTTCCTGATCTGTGTCCTGCCACTGAATTCCAAATAACTTTGGAGGAAAGAGTGAGACTAATAGCTTTGCACGGCCCTACCTCACTTAAATCTAATTCACTTGGAAGTCAAGACATCTCCTCATGGCATTGGTTCTCTTCAAGAACAAAGGATAAACAACAACCTGTGAGTAGTAGTAACTGCCATACTGGGGACCCAGCTGGCCCAGTTGGGCAATGCTACTACATTCTTCCTTCCTCCCTCCCTTCTTTCCTTTTTTCCTTCCTTCTTTTCTTCCTTTTCCTCCTCTTCCTCCTCTTCATCATCATCCTTGTCCTCCTTCTACTCTCCCTCTGTCCACATGGAGAGTCATACCCTTATACATGGATGCTCCATCCAAAGGAATATACATTTTGATCACTTATGCATCACAAGATATCTTGGAGCTTGCAAGCTAGATTTTGTTTTCTTCCCTACTAATTTATTTTATCATTTTCCCCCCAAAACTAGGACAACTAACTTTTTTTTGTCTTCTGTAGTTTTCATTTATAATTTATTGAAACATAACTCTGAAAAACCTGGCTTTGATGAAGACTATTGGGATTCAAATGGAGCTTTTATGCTTTTAAAATATGCCTTTAAACCTAAATCTCTCTGGCCCTCACTGATTGGCCAATGACATATGTCAACCCAATTCTCACTTGTTCATTATTTGGATTCTGTTGGATCAGATTTAGTCTAAATAGCAATTGCTTCTGTTCTGGCCAGAAATCCTTACAGTCTTCCCTTCTCAGACTAATTCTTTTAGAAGATAAACTAAGCCATCTTTTGCCTCAATTTTTGCCTAGCCTATAATCACTGAAAAGATGTTGTATCAAATGGAGATATGGAAAGACTAGCTTAGAAACACCTCACTACATCCTGGGCTATCACCAATTGTCCTTTTTTGTGTCTTTGTAATGGTAATGGGAATTTGAAGATCTTCCCTGTACCTTGTATTTGCAATTAAACAGGTACTTAGCACCTTGTTCCAAGTTCATGATTGTATCAAGTATTAAGACCCAGAACTTGTGAATCCCAGAGTGGGATGGACTTGTTGCTGTAACAGGAAGAGGCAGAAAAGGAAGGAGCTAATACTACATATAAGGAAAAGCCCAAGCTGAGAGAGATCAGAACTTCTGGGAGTGAGCAAATGGATGCTGGGCTGCTACTGTTGGAGAGAGAGAACAGAAATGAGAACTGAACTGAGAACTGAGAAGAGAAATGAGAACTGAGGACTGAATTGAAAATTGAGAAGAATTTAGAAATGAGAAGAAAGGAGCACTGGGAGGAGGCATGGCTATCATGTTGGTACTTTGTCTGTCTGTTTTGGTGTTAGTTTGTCAGATTCATCTGCTAAGAGAGGACAGTGTTGTTGTTACAGAAGCCCTGGGACCTTGCTGTTGGTTCAGAGGCCCTGAAAGAGGATTTTCTTGTTGTATGTTTACAGAAATCCTGGAGGAGGGTCTTGCAGACATTTTCAGAGGTCCTGGGACTACACTGATTTGTGCTGATTCCTCAGACCTTGTTGTCAGGTCTATGTTGATTTCATAGGCAGAAAGTGAATTGATGATGATGCCGGCAATGTTTCTGAATATCATTGTGGTTTTGTTAAGCTTTGTTTTCCCAGGAACAGAAACTGTGAAGGACTTGAGATGGACTAGACACTGGAAGCTTCAGTATGGAACAGGAACTGGACAAAAACAAGGAGGTGGCAGGAGCTGGGACCATGGAAGGTGAACCATGGAAGTGGAGAGGGAGCCTCAAGTCAAGATGAAAAAACCTCTCCTTGGGTATTTAATGCAAACTGAGAAGATCATGATTGAGTAGGGGTGGAGAACTTTGACCTTTACAATTAGATGATTCAGTTAAGGACTTAATAATTAAGGATGATTGGAAACTAATCTCCAATCAAGAAGAAAGAAGACTTTTTGATTGAAAACATTAAGACAATGTGACCTAGGGGTAGAGATTTTGTCCTCTGTACTGTACTTTGTGTCAGTTAAGGAGGCTTGACTCCTTAAGAACGATTGAGTTACTAAATGAATGTACTTTATTTAAAACTATGTGACCACTTTGGTGAAAACTATGTGGTCATTTTAGTGATAAGTTGTTATGCCATAACATGGCCAATGCTGTATTTTGATTTTCTGTGAATGTTTTGTCTTAGTTTGTAACTGGAAAAATAAAAAGTTCACTAAACTGTGTAATCAGACCCTTGAAAGCTGTTCATAGCAGCAGTCTTATGGAAAGCTGCTCCTGCTTGGCCTTACATTCTTGCCACTGTACTAACTCCCAAATTACTCTGTAGGAGGAAATGACTCTGATGACTTTCCACAATCCTGCATTACTTGAAATGCAATTGGCTTACAAATCAAGACATGATCATCCCTGATGCCTTTGGTTCTCTTTGAGAAGGAAGAAGGAATAACAACAATACATTTAACTTCTACTTGAATTATCTTAGATGAGGCTAATAATAAACTTGACATACAAGTGAAATATGTGCAAAACAGGAAGGCTCTCAATGGGGTTAAGAAGTCAACCTTTGTTAAAGGGATCCTAATGAAGGGATCCATTTCATTCCATTCTTTTGCCAAGAGGAAGAGACTTAGATTTCTGAGGTTTGGATAGTGAAAAAAAAGGCAAGTGGCCAAAGAAAGGTAATGAACCAGGAATCTAAGAGGTCAAGACAGAGGCCAGGACAGCAGCTATCTGTAGATCAGGAAAAGTTGAGTCCAAATTTTAGGTAGTCACATGAGCTAGGTTTCTACCTAAGGAACATGAACTTGATGCAGTTTCAAAGGATGTCTGCACTGAAAGTTCTTAAAGTACTTCCTTTCAGTAATGGAACTGAGAGCAAGATAGGGATGGTAATTGGTGTGCCAATGTAAGAAGTGGAATGACTACATTTTACTGAAGAATGAATGAGTTTTTCTTGGAAGAAGGAAGGAAACTGAAATTGTACTTATATTTTGACAGAATTGAAAGATTTTGTAGTGACTGCAGATAAATCATTTTAGAGTTAGTAGAAACAAGTAACCAAAGATATTTATGAAAGTGGTGTCTTGAGGAGTCTTGCCTTGAGACAGCGAGAACTTTCTTTCCATTTAATTCCATCTGTTTCATTCTCTAATGCTGATCCATGCTTCTATCACTAACAAAGCTTGTTTGAGAGTCTCATGTTGCCAAGATAAGCAATTCATATATAACTTGAAATGGCAGGGGACATCCTTGTCCATATTGAAAAATTTGCCAAGTCCACCTGTCATGGCCCTACAAACATAGGAACTAGCCTCATAAGTTTCTCTAATTCTGCTCTGGACAGTTTAGGGCTTTATGCCCAGGCCTACCATGAGGTAAAAAATTACTTCTGCCAAGTAGCATTTCCTTTTGACAGACACATGGTAATTGCTGGCTCTGTTAATCTGCATTGGTTATAATGATAGATAGGAAAGATGATGTGTCATATTTGTGGCAAAATGTAAAAGATTCTTAAATATAAATACTGTTTGCTTACTTTATTTTTAGGGAAATAATTTCAACCAAATAAAATCCCAATGAGCTATAAAGGAATTCCAGAGGCAGTTTTTCATGATGAAGAATACTTAATTGTCAGAGAGAGAGATTATTAAATTTTCTGCTAGTGAATCAGAAACATACAGCAGGAGTTGGTTTGTTAAAAAGAACAAAGTTGGGAGAGGATTTCTCTTCACAAAGAGAGAAAAAATGAGTAATAATTTCAGCCCATTCAATGATAAACAAGACCTATTAGAGTAATTAGAGAAAATGATTTTAACTTTATACAATTATATTCAGAAATATATACATATATTCATAGCTCTCCTCAATTTTTTGCAAATTTTTGAAGAACAGAAAGATATGCTTCAAAGGTTCTTAACCAAGGATCCATAGATTAATAGAGCTCCATGAACTTGGATGGTAAAAAATATATATATTTTAAACTAATCTGACTGAAATTTAGGATTTCCTCTGTGTTACTTGCTCCTTAACCTGCAAAATTTGAGAGTTGAATCAGATAGCTTTTAAGATCACTTCCAGCAATTAGGAATGCCTAGTACAGTACCTAATACATAGAAATATTAATAAACTGCTCATCAGCTAATTAATGAATGGATTGGTTGATGATGTATAACCCATCAATTGGTGCTGGGGAAAAAAGCAGACAGAACTTATTAACTTAGGCAATTGGAAGAAATCATTCCCTCCTCCCTTTGTAGAGGATAGAACTTGTTTAATCAAAAAAAATCTATCCTTACTCCCTTCATGAGGTAGCGCTCAACTCATTCCCCTTCAGGGATGAAACATTGCTCTCAAACACAGTACCTTAAAATAAGGCCACCTCTACAACACTTACTCCACTTTGAGAATTCCTGATATACACTCCCATAGTCATTAATGGAATATAACCCCAATATGGCATTTAAAAGGTCTGAGGCATATAATTTCTGAGAGATTTAATCATTTCATAAATAATGCCAGCATTTTAAAAGAAGTATGGTCATTTGGCCATCTCTCTCTTACACCAAAGACAATTATGGCAGAAGCCTCACAGCTTATATGACCATTGGAAGAAGAGTATTCCCAAGGGTGGCAATCAATTCTGATTGGTTAACAATTAATGTAAGAACAAATATTGCAATGAAGAACTGGACCTGAACTTTGATTATGTCATTTCTTTCCAAGTTACTCCCAGCCTTGGGCAATATATTCAAAGAATTTATCTCCACCCAAACCTGTACCCCATCAGTTCCATTTGTATGTTGTTTTTCTCCATTATATTGTAAACTCCTCAAAGACAGAGAATGTCTCTTTTTGTATTTGTATCCCCAGCACATAACACACAGTACATGGCACATAGTAGGCATTTAATAAATGGTTGTTGACTGACTCACTCTCCCTTCCATGAGAGGAATAGGTGACTGGAAAAAGTAGATTAGACCAATGAAAAGAAAATAGACACCTGCTCCCCTAGAAACATACTAAAGGTGGAAAAGCTTAGCCTAAAGAAAGAGGCTGGGACACTGTAATGGATCCGGTCTCTGTCCATGTCTTCAAGGTCAAGTTTGTGGTCTTTTTCTCGCCCTACAAGGTAGGATTTTGTCACATTTCCCAGCACAAACAAGGAAAGCTGGCAAAATTAAATGCCCAAGTTTGCCAACTCTCAGGTCCTAAAATTTCACTCATTTCTGGAAAAGGAACTATTTTCTTGAGTTGAATTTTTTAGTATGAATTATTCAAATAATTTTCTCGAATCCCCACTTGACTTTGCTTAAGTAGACATTGTTAGAGTGATATAAATGAAATTCTGCAGTTGAGTACAAGACTGCAACCATATCTCCTTTAGTCCAGTTTTTAATAATAACCAAGCAAAAAGATAATTAAATTATCAAATATAATATTTATTTTATAAAGGGTTTTTGTTTTTTTTTTTTTTTTACCAAAAGAAGACCTTTTGCCTCTGTTAACTGAGTATTTTTTGGCATTTTAAAATCAAAATTATGTAAGTTGATTTTTATAAGCTGTTCCAGTTCTTCATTTACCTTTATTTAACTTTCACTAAAAGATGCTTGTTATTATTGTCTTTGTACATAGAAACTTATTGCAAGATATGCTCCTTCTACTCTCAGAAAATACTGTTTGAAAAAAATCTCTCCTCAAATTTCTTTGCCCTTAGTCCTGCTTTTTTCCCTTTGCTACATTGAGAAGAAATTGTGCGATCTGAAACATTACCCAGAGAATATTGCAGTGACTAATTTTCTATTTTATTAATACCAATAATAAGAGGCATTTGAGAACTCTGTAGTGTTTTGATAAGATTCCATGGGGGTCTCTCCTTTTCCATCTCTGTAAAATAAATGTTCAAAAAAAATTGAAGCACTAGGACCAGAAATAGATGCCCTGCTGACCATTTTTATACCCAGGGAGATTAGAGCATAGAATTGAAAACTATTCTACAGAAATGTTTTCTGAAAAAAGGAACCATACAGAGGCCTCTCATTAACTTCTTGACCCTTCAAATTGTGCTAAAATAGGGTGGAAAGAACTTTGTATAGAATGAACACTAAGACAATGTACCAAACAGCCTACATATGATGATATTAAAGGAACATCATTATTTTGGAATGTTTTTAGAATAAAATTTTGTCATAAAAATTAGGAAGGAATTGAAAGGGTAAAACAAAAGGAAGAGTAAACAGGAGTAAAATAAAAGCCACTATTATCATCAGGTTATAATCTTGTTAGTCCTTTCAAAAGAAGTATTTGAAGAAGTTATTTAATAAGAGGTATGAAAGGATTATTTTCTTAAATTTGAGAAGAAAATTAACTATGACATTTAAACCACATTGCCTTTTTAAGAAGAGATCTTTAAAGAAAAATTGTAGTGATCTTTGGAATATATACTGCACTCTGGATAATTATAAAATGAGGGAACTTGAAATTAAAAAATCATGTGTAATTTGGGGATTTTGACTGGACATTTTTTTATCTTTTCCTAAAGTATTGAGCTGAAAGTCCTGTTGTATGCTATTAAAAAACAACTATCCAGCTTTTTCAAAAAGCTATAATGGCATATTGAGTTATTAATAATATCATAGAAATAGCATAAAAGCATTAGGACAAACTTGTGAACTTCATCCTTTCCATAATAGGGAGGCATGTCTGAGGGCTAGCTCTTGTACAAATATTTTCTCTGTGTCTTTACACAAAAAGCAAACTGACTAAATAAAGCAATGATTCAAGAAGTGCAATGAAAACAAACAGAAAATGTCACGCCTTAATTATCTAAATGTGCCAAGCAAAGAATTCTTTAAACACTAAATTGACTTGAGCTTTGTCTCAATTTTCCTGTCTTTTTTCTCTTGTAGGTACAGTCTTTGAAAGCTTTAGAACAATTCAAGGCATTAGGTACAAGCAGGCAGAGAATATATCTTTTGAGAATATTGTGTTTGAAGTTGGTCTCTGACTAATACTCCAACCCAAGGACTTCAACATTTAATCATAGAAACTGAAAGACAAATAGCATGATTTTAAACAAGTACAAAAATTTGACCACAACAAGTTATCTGTTATGGCGTATGAGCAAGTACTTGTTCACCCTAAAAGCCCAAAGGACAGTTCCAAAGGGGTTTGACCAGCAGAAAGCAGATATAGAGGAAAGCCTCAGATGCTAAGAAACCATATGCAGCAGAGATAACAATCATGAAGAACAATGTTCTAGGAAACAAGATACATAAGTTGTGAATCAAATATAAAAATCAGTAGCAATGAAACAAAACCAATATATTATGTTGTTATGTACAAATGAGTTATATACAAATATATTATTGAGTTATATACAAATGTTATATACAAATCATAGATACCTGAATCCCCATTTAATGGCACAATATATAGTATTTCATATTTAGATTTATCATAGCAATGCAACAAATTTCTAGTAGAGGGAAATAACTGTGGAAGGAAGAAAAATTAAAAATAAAAAGCCTCACTCCCCAAAAAAGAGGAAAGAAATAAGAAAAATGGGGTGGGGAGGAATTATGTTATATAACGTAAGTGAAAGGGGAAAAAAAAGGAAAATTTCCCTAGTCAGAGAAAACTTTTTGGCAAAACCCCCCAATTCTAAATGTCAAGTTCTCTCTCTCTGTCTCTCTCTGTCTCTCTGTCTGTCTCTGTCTCTGTCTCTGTCTCTCTCTCTCTCCCTCTTTCTTTTTGTCTCTCTCATCTTGGGATTCTTCCCTTCAATCATTTCCTCCTGGTTTTCTTCTCAGTAAATTTGATCAATAAATGTCTGTGGTCAACATTGTTAATAAAGATAAAATAAATGTTATTTAGTAATTTATTTATTTCTTCTATTTTTAACATTTTCCCCAGCATATTTCCCCCACACCTCCCAAAGATACATTCCACATAACAGATAGTATATCTGATATAACAGGTAGACAAAAAAGAAAAATAAGAGGGATAAATCAGCACAATGAATCAATACATTGGAAAAGTCCAAAATGTGCCCTGTGCAATATCTGTGGACCTCCCATCTCCATGAAGAAGTAAGTTGGCCGTGTCCTCCCATATCTTTTCTTCAAATCAAACTTAATTTTTATACTTTTTACGTATTCATTTTTGATATTTTTATGTGCATGGTTGTTCTTTCTTCTTTATGTTGTAGTCGTTGTGTATGTTGTCTTCTTGGCTGTGCTTATTTCTCTCTGTATCATTTCATGGCATTTTTCCATGCTCCATTTTGTATATCACATTCATCATGTCTTACAATATTATAATATTCCACTGTATTCATGTACTATAATTTGTTTAGACATTCCTCAATTGATGGGCATGTACTTTGCTTCTAATTCATTTCTATTGCAAAAAGTACAGTTCAAAATGTTTCAAAGTATATGAAAATTTCTTATCAATGACTTCTTTGGCTTATAAGTGCAATAATAGAATATTTGATTCAAAAAGTATGGACATTTTAGTCATTTTGCATAATTCCAGTTGTTTTCAAAATGGTTATAGCAATTAACAGTTACCTCAATAAAGTATTAGTGTGTCTATCATCTTACACCTTCAATATTGACTACTGACATTTTATGTAGTCTTTGCCAGTTTTACAGAATATGTGATAAAACTTCAAAGTTGTTTTAATTTGTGCTTCTCTTATTAGTGATTCAAAGCATTCTTACATGTGATTATGACTGTTTATAATTCTTCTTTTGAGAATTTTTTATTTATGTTGTTTGACAACTTATCTATTGGGGAATTGGAAATACACACACACATATACATGAATATATTTATATATGTAAAATTATTTTTATTCTTGGATTTCAAATCTTTATCAGAGGAATTTAATACAAATATTTTTTTCCAATCTATCCCTATTGTTTTATTTTCTAGGTGCATTAATTTTGTCTACTTAGAAACTCTTCAGTTTCATGTAATCAAAGGCATTTATTTATTTTATCTTTTGTGACTGCCTTTATCCTTTATTTGTTTAAAAATACATCTCCTACCCATAGCTATTAATAAGCACATGTGCAGAGAATATTTTATACAAATTCTATGAGTGTTTTTCTAAGAAATAGCAAGCTTTGAAAACAAAAGAAATCCTCAAATTGTCAATTTCAACATGTGATTTTTTTTTTAGTGGTGCTGCTAACTTTGCTAGAATATCTGCATTTATATCATACAAATACTTCTCATTGATGCTCACTGGTATTTCCCAGGGTTTATATATTTTCTACATTTTATAGTTGTAAATACTAATTTTCTTAGATATCAATAATAATGAATAAAAAATATCAAAATATTGTTAGAATTTTCAAAAAGATAAACGCAAAAAACAGCAAGCTAATTAAAGCCTGTGTTTGAAATCATCATCATGAAATAATGATACAAAATAATAATAAACCATATTTTTATTTTATATATTTTTATTGAAATTAATGAGCACGACCTTTGTCACAGAAAAAAATTCAGTATTTATTGTTATGATCACACTATTTAAAAACATAAATGTTATGAAAATATACAATAAATTGTGATTTCAGGAATTCTCAAGAATTCCCAGGAATTCCTGTTTCTCATCCCCAAATCCCAAGCAAATTTAAGTAAGCAAATTCAACATGGTAGAGGTGGCTCAATGACACAGAAAGTTCCCCTGCTATTTTTGTTGCCCCTCCATCCTTTGTCATACCTTTACTGGAAAACATGGGGAGATAGCCATGAGCATTCGGCCAATAAATGACCCTATTTGCTGGCCTGTGGCTTGCCTTTTTAGCAGCCCATTAGTCCAAGTAGATGCTTTGACTTTTGTTTATCAGCCCAACCCACAGATCTTTTTGTTGGTTCAGAAGAATCTCCAGAAAGGTCTACTCATCAGTTCCTTTACCAACAAACAGGATTCTGTATTTTGTGTAAACTCTTGTGGAGGATCAGGGTCAAGATCTATCAACCAATGAGGCTCTGTATCATCTAGGTATTAAACACTATAAAACTAAGGTCCTGGAGGAAAGGGGCATCTCATATAGTGAGGAAGATCTGAGAAAAACTTCATCAGAGTGGCCCATTGACCTTTTAATAAGGTGTTATTGGCTCAGAGCTCTGCCTTGGCTGTTTTTACTGTGGATTGGACTGCTTTGGTCCTCATACTCTTTCATGAACTTCACTATATTAAAACTATAATTATCTCTAAATTGTATTTAATGGAGGGAAAAGTTAAATAGAACAGGAACAATGGCTGTTCCCTGAAGTCTTCTAATATAGATATTCCTCCAAGTTGTCATTGACCTATTAATGACTACCACTTGGGTGAACCAGTTCCAAGTACATTGAACTGTTCAACTCTTTGGCCTGCTTTTCTCCATTATGTCAATAATGGAGAGTATAAGTAGCTTTGCCAGATGTGTTACTAAAATTTAGGTTGATTGTATCTATGTCATTCCTTTCATATATCAATCTAATTACTGTCAAAAAAAAAAAGATCTGTTATCCTGTCATGACCTTAAAGAAGACGTATCAGTAAGGATCTTTGATCAGTTTCCCTTTTCTGGATGATCTCTAACTTTTTTTTAATAATGAGTTCCACCTTTTTTTTTACATGAATTTAAGCCATGCTTTTTGGCCTGTGGTTTATAGGTTGCATTTTCTTCTTTCTTTTTAAAAATTAAGATAATGTTTTTCCTTTTTTTAGTCCTAAGTTACATCTCTTTCTCAGGATCATTTAGTAAATGATTACTGACTGGATGACGTAGGTTAGTTTTTAATACCTTGGAATGTAGTTCTTCTGGGCCTTGTGATTACATCACATTAAGGGTTACTCTCTTATAACCCTACCTATCTTGAGAGTCAACTTTCCATTACTCGTTTTTGTTTCATCCTTTCCAGTTCACAGATTATTTACTTTGGCAGAGAAAATAGAAGCAAAATAATCATTGAGAGGCTCTGTCTTCTGTCAATATCACATCCATATCAAGCAGTAGCCTTATTTCTTTTCTAACCCTCATTTTCTCCAAATACATCTCAAAAAAACCCTATTTTTGTGATTCTTAAGCCTTTTTTTCTAAAACTCTCTTCATTTTTCTTTTTTGCTTTGTGGAGGGGATAATGCAGGGGGAATTGGGGTTGAGTGATTTGCCCAAGGTCACACAGCTAGTAAGTGTCAAGTGTCTAAGACCACATTTGAACTCAGGTTCTGCTGACTCCAGGGCCAGTGCTCTATTCACTACACAACCTAGCCGCCCCCTAAACTCTCTTCATTCTTAACTTGAGCACACCAGGTTTGTACAAACGTACCCTGTTTTTATTTTCATTTTCTGCAATCCACTGTTGCCTCTAATTTTTATACTTGTCTATGAACATTATATCAGACCAATGAGTTATTTACATTTAAAATTAAACCACTACCATTCAGATTGTTTTGACCTCAATTACACACACACACACACACACACACACACACACACACACATTCACACACATTGTTTGTATACATATTTGTGTGTATATGCATATGTTTGAGTGCACTACCATCACTTTTTACTTGTGTCTATAACCCTCATCTCTGTATCTGTCTGTGAAGCTAAATTCCCAATCAAATCATACCCTTAAGACCACTTCCTTTTCTCTAATGATGGATCCACTCCAGTCTCCCTGACCTGAGAAATTGATACTCCCATGCATCCTAAGTACTTCTGAGTTTTTATATTTGTGTTTCTGTGCAGTCTTAGAGACTCTGAATTTTAGCATTCAGCTTGTGCCTGAACCCTCCTATTATATGTGTAGTTCAGAGCTAGTGACTATTGACTCAGGCCAGTTCTCTGCTAATTTGTGCTTGATACTGCAAAATTCATAGGTCATCCAACAGTTAACATGAAAGGTTTTGCTAATATATACTAGATTCTCTCTTCTAGTTAGAATATAAGCTCCTCCAGAAGAGAAAAATTGTCTTCTTTTTCTTTTTGCATCTCCAATACTTCATACAGTTCTTGGAACATAAGAACCAACGTGTTTCATAAGTGCTTTTTTACATCCCTCCTTCCTTCAAATTGTTTGTGTTTCTTTAAACATTTACCTTTGTTGATGCATTTATTAGAACCAGTTCTGATTAGTCCTATTGTGATCACAGTGTTAATGTGCTTTTAAAAAATTAACCCAGTAGACAATCATCTTAACTATATTTGCATATTCATTTAGCAGGAGAAGTTGCAAGTTGAAACGTTCATGACTTCAGAAATCTGCAAATTCATTATCTAAGCATTATAATTCACATGACAACATAAACATTAGCAATAGCTTAAACTATTAGGAAATACATTTGTTTGGATTTTATTTCTTTTTTGCCCTACAATGACTCTGTTATTCTTTTCTACATAGACTTTTCACAGACAATTAAAGAATAGTTATTTTTAGGAAAGTGCCTATAAAATTTACACTGAGATTCTATGTTTATTCTCCCTCAGGGACTTCTGAATCATACTTTTGTAAGGAATGTGTGTTGCCAATGTAGGTTATGCATATATCCACATGGGTTTGTCTATATGTGACTTGAAGGAAGAATAAACAGATATCTCTGAAATCTCAAATACCCTTCACCAAAGGAGACATTTATCCATGTTAGGAAGGGAGTAGGAGATTAGAGTCATGAGTCTAGCCATTATGCTTACCTCAGAAAGGGATTACTGGACTAGAAAGATATCTATCTGTAATCCTAAAGAGTATTAAGGCAAATAATTTTTAGATTTAAGTCTCTTTTTCCTGATCACTATCCCTTAAGAGGGTAGGAATACCCCAAGTTGTATCTAGAAACTTGACTTCCTTCTCATCATATTTTAGTTACAAAAAGACCATCACAAATATTGAATAACAAATAAACACATTTATCCAAACTTAACAGTAAATAGAAGCTACGCAGATTAGGACGTACCAGAAAATACAAAGAATGAATAAGTTCTCACAATAGCAGTGAACTATCTCAATAAGAGATCAAGTGAGGGAAAAGGAGGGAGAGATAGAGACAGATACACAGAGAGTGACAGAGAAACAGAGAAAGACAGAGAAAGAAAGAGCTAGACAGACAGAATTTCCATTCATACTTAAGGGAAAATTGCCATAAGTCTTTAGTGAGGCAAGCTAGAAATAGGGACCTAGTAGAGGTGTTAGTTGACTTCTTCCCAAGGTCTTCCTGTCCCTCCAGGGACTTCTCCCTAAAGGGAGATAGAACTCAAAAACTCAAGCTCTCTCTTGAATCTAGAACTCCACTCCAAAAAGGAGTCTCCTCTCCCTTACCTCTTCCAAACTCTTTTTAACTCTATTCCTCAAGAATATGGTGATGCAGCTAAAGACAACTCTACAAGCCTCAGGATGAAAGGAGATACCTAAACTCAGAGAAAGATATAGAAAGACTATAGTTTAAATGGAGACTGAAGCAAAACTCGTTATCTTTCTCTTTCATGTCTGGTTTTGCTTTCTTTTTTTTTTTTTCTTTTCCCAGTGATCACTCATTGGTTACAACCCTTCTATATGACCAAACTATTGTACAATGTGAAAGTGTTTGCAAATCCTATACATGATTGCATGCCACCATGGGGGGGGGGGGAAGGGAGGGGAGAAAATCTGAAACTCAAGTGATTGTGGAACTGAATCTTGTAAATTAAAAGTAAATGAGTAAATAAAAAAAAAATTAAAAAAAAAAGAATATGGTGATGGAATTCATGAAATGTTAAGGATTCTCTCTACCAATGAAGAAAGCCTTATGCAAATATCTAGGTTTCAATCTCAGGTTAAAATTTATTTATTAAACAAATACTTAATCCAATCTATTTTAAATTCCACTATTATAAGTAATTTGAGGACTAAAAAAATCAACCTTTTTTATACAATAACAAAAAATCTTCTCCTATTTATAGGTTTAGGGCTATAATAATGAAATTAACAATTTAGACAAGGAAATATATGTACCAGCATCCTGTCAATAAACACTTTTCAAGTTGCTTATCTTATGCTTTTGTTAATATGATACTGAATAAAATGATATTACACTTTTTTTTTCTGCAGTCTTATCCCTACCATTAGAATAACAACCGTACGTTCCTAATGGTGGAGGTCATACTGATAGATTACCTTTCATTCCTTTAGCTTAAAAAGACCAAGGTATTCCATTTGATCCTGGGCTATCTCCAGTCATTCTGATAACTATCTGGCCACTGAACCCAGATGGTTTTGGAAGAGAAAGTGAGGTTGGTGACTTTGCACAGCCTCCCTTGTTCAAATACAATTCAACTGAAAGTTATGTCATCCTTTCCCTGATGTCATGGTCCTCTTCCAGAAAAAAGGACAAAGCACAACCTGTGAGTGGTCCAAGCTACTGGAATAGGAACCCAGATGGCCAGTTCCAGTTGGGTAACTCATCCTCTCCTCTCCTCCCCTCTGCTCTCATCCCCTCTCCTCTGTATCATGCCCTTACCTGAGGGTGTTCTGCCCAAAGGAAGGTAAGTTTGATAGCCAAAATCTTCCTAGTTAGCTAGGAGTTCACTGGCTAGATTTCTTTCTCAAAGACCATGCCCTAAACCCAATTCACTATGGATCTCATTGATTGGTCAACACCACCCAAGCACCACTTAGTGGTTATTTTGGGGCCCTCTAGGCTCAGATAGAATGTAGTTACTGGCTCTATTTTTGCCAGCAACCTTGAGGATCTTTCCTTCCCAGTTTGATTTTTGTTTTAATTAATGAAGCCATTGCTGGACTCCCTTCTTAAAGAGACATATTCACTGAATGGGCATTAACTCACTCAAAGAGAGAACTTGAAAAGACCTTAGCTTAAAAAAGTCAAGGACTCCCCTTGTATCCTGGGCCATCTTGAATTATCCTGACAGCTCTGGAGGAGAAAATGAGACTGGTGACTTTGCATAGCCCTCCCTCACTCAAATCCAATTCAATTGCAAGTCAAGTCAGGTTCTTCCTGATCTCATGGCCCTCTTTGAAAACATAGGATAAGCTACAAGCACAATCTTTCATCCCGTTACTTAACCAACACTCTAGGAACCATTCTAAAAAATTTACTTTTTTTCAAGAATGAAAGGTATACATGGAGTCTGTGATGACTAAACTTGGAAATAGAACATATATTCTATTCACAATCACTCATGCACATCCTACAGATAATATTTTATTAATCTATTTCATAGCTGTTCAAAACGTTTTCTATTGGTTTTAGTTAGAAAACATTGGGTGAGTGAGCGAAATGAATTTAAATGTACTTTATCTTATCAATATCTGACTATCAGTATAAAGCATAAAGGTGATAGAGAAGAATGTGTAGGTATAAAGGCCAACTATAGGTACTTAAAAGTATGATTGGTTGCTCTCATGTAATCCCTACCCTTGGGCCATCAGATATGGTAATTTGGATTTCATTATACTACTTCTTTAACTTATACTTCAATGAATCTAATATTTCAATTGTATGTATAATCCTTTTATTAATGTGCTTCACAAAGCATCAATGCCTTCTTATCCTGTGTGATTCTGGTCCATATTCTCCCATACATCCTTCAGAAGTGAAGCTTCCAACATGACTGGTATTCTTTGTCTAGGTCTTTTTATGTTTCCTGGATACCATTTGTCTATACACTAAACTTTTACTCTCACCACATGAAAGGCCTCCTTTTTCTTACTATAATTCCTTCTATAGATGCCCCTTATCTTTATGTTACAAAAACTTAATTTTAAAAAATGGCAGACACTGGACAAGATAAGCACCAAACAGCATCACAAGAATAAAATTCCTTACAATTTACACAGGAAAAGTCCTATTAGGGGAATTATCCCTGAGCTGGCCATCTGTGCACCATCAATTCATCATAGTTAAGATTAGAATTTATAATAAGAAGAAAGAATTATAACAAGAAAAATATAAGATATACAAAAAAAATTAAATGTGAATGATTTATGCAAGTTAATGAAAAATTTTGAAACAGGAAACAGACAAAAGAAATGATACTGACTATAGTATCTACAACTACTAGAATTTTATCTGAAATTTAAAACCATATAAATTCATTGCAACAAGAATAATTCCAAAAAGAACTGAGAAGTCACCTTAGTCAGCAAGTATTTCACTTACTTGGCTGCCAACAGGTTAGAAGATAAACTCATTTTTAACATTTAATGACAAAAGATGATGGATGATTATTAACCATATAGTTTCCTAAAACAAAGAGAGGCAATGGAGGGTAAAATCAGTTTAAAGCAAGGTTGGCACAACATGTAACTGGATAAAGACATTCCAAGGGCAGTGAAGGATGACAATACAAAGAAAAATACGAACAGATGATAGATGAAGAATGTTTGTAAAAGATAATTACAATAAACTGTTGTTTTCCATCAAGAGCATGCGGCTCCCCCCCAGTCAGTCTTTGAATTATTTAAAAAGAAAGGATACGTTGCACTAAGGAGAACAAAGGAAATACGACTGAATTTGAATTAATTATATTAATATTCATGATATTTATGTATATATATATGTATATATTGATTATGTTACTTATATATTGAGGAGAGGTAACGAGGTAGTGCCAGGGAAAGAGCACTGGATGTGAAGTCAGGGAGATTTGAATCTGAGACCTGCTTCAGATACTTTCTAGCTAAATGAATGTGAGCAAGTCACTTAACCTCTACCTGCCTCAGTAAAATGGAGATAATAATAACACCTACTTCCCAGGGTTGTTATGAGGATCAAGTGAGATAACATATGTAAAGCACTTTGAAAACTTTAAAATGCTATATAAATGCTTCTTGTCAATATTATTATTATTATTATTATTACTGTTCGATATAGTTGAATTATGATTGTAAAGGTACTGAAGTATATTTTTAAGGTGTCTAAAAGAGGAAAGGATATTTGGACCTTATCACCTATGTACCTACTTTCCCATTGATTTAAAAAAAATTGAGGGCATCCTTGACAAGGTATTAGGACACAACAAATAGGCTTTCACAAACATTGATCAACCATAGACCACATTTTTACCATTGTAAAACTGACAAAGATATTTTTAAAAATAAGATCCCATTGTGTTTTTTGTTTCCTAACTGCAAAAATTGAACTTAATAGTTCAAAATAATACCAAAAAAATGCTGCCTTATAGTCTTTTCAATAATGTTTTCCCCATCCCTATATCTACACTATTCATTTTTTAGAACATGTAACAACAACCATAACCACGTTCTGTGGCTTTTCCATGATGACCATCATAATGGCAAGCAAAGAAGTACTTAGCACCTTGTTTAAGTTCAAATGTCTTTGAGCCTTGCCCTGATTATATCAAGTCTTTGTTAAGAAACAGAACTTTTGAATCCCACAGTGGGAGAGACTTGCCAAAGACAGGAACAAGAAAGATGCAGGATGTAGGCATAACAGGGAGGAGCTAATGACAGATAAAAAGCTAAGCACAGCTGAGACAGAACAGAACTGAGAAGGGAAAAATTGTGGTGTTCAGAACTCTGTTCTGTCTGTGTTGATTTCTGTTTGTGATACTTTGTACAGAAGCCCTGGGACCTTACTTGAAGCCCTGAAAGAGGATTTTCTTGTTGTCTGTTTACAGAATTCCTAGAGAAGGGTTTCAGAGGTCCTGGGACTATACTGATAATTCGTGTTGAGTTCTCAGACCTTGTTAGCGTGTCTGTGTTGAGTTCTCAGACCTTGTTTGTGGATCTGTGTTGATTTCACAGGCAGATAGTGTATTGATGATGGTGCCAGCAATGTGTATGAATGTTGTTTTAGATCTGTTAAGCTTTGTCTTCCAAGAAACAGAAATTGCAAAGGACTTGAGGTGGACTGGACACTGAGTTTCAATATGAAATGGGAACTGGATGAGGATATGAGAGTTGCTTACCTGTGAACATAGGTGATGGTTGGTTGAATTCAGGCAAATGCTTGGACCATGGAAGAGGAACCATGGAATCTGAGAGCCAGCCTCAAGCCAAGATGAAAAGACCTCTTCTTGAGTACTTAGAGCTGACTGAAGAGATCATGATTTACTGTGGCCTAGAGGTAGAAGAACTTTGTACTTTGTACCTTGTACCCTTTAAGGATGATTGAGTTAAGGATGATTGGAAACTAATCTCCAATCAAGAAGAAAGAAGACTTTATTTGACTGAGAGATTAAGACAATATGACCTAGGGGTGGGAAAACTTTGACCTTTATACTTTGTGTCTCTTAAGGAGGATTGCTCCTTAAGGACAATTGAGTTAAGAACTTACTGAGTAATATTTTTTGTTTCAAATTATGTAGCCATTTTAGTGATAAGTTATGTTATATCTTGTGAATGCTGTACTTTGGTTTCTGTGAATGTTTTGCCTTAATTTATTGCTGAATAAATAGAGAGTTCACTATTCTATGTGATCAGAACCTTAAAGCTATTCACAGCAGAAGTCCTGTGGAAAGCTGTTTGTGCTTGGCTTTACAACCATAAAGTAAAGCATAAAATAGAGAGATACTTGCTCCCCCAAGTATGCAGCAAAATGTGACAGGAGATCCAGGACAGAGTTGACGTTGAAGAGATTGTGGATTGTGAGGTACTTCAGATGCTCCTGTTTGCAGATGATGTGTTTATTACATCAAGTTCCATGACTCTGCAAAGCCTCATGGAAAAGTCCTATAATTAGTTAAAGAAGTTTGGTTTGTCTATTCACAAAGGAAAGATCAAGTATTTGAAGATTATCTATTCTCCAGATTTCATCATGAACTCAGATAGATACACTGGAAAGGACTATAATATATCTATCTGAGTACATGGTAAAATCTTATCTTTAAAATAATGAAAGTAAATCTATTCTTTGGACTGAAAGTAGAAAAGGGAAACCATTTGCTCCTAGAATTTGAAAAGGATGATATTGTTTTCAGGAAATTGCAAATCTCTTTTACTGACTCCAAGCTTCTCATAACAGCAAAAGCTTACTTCTTTTTAATACAAATATTTTACTAGTGCTGAGGCATCTAGGTGGCACAATAGCACAGCTAGGCCTGAAGTCAATAGAATCTGAGTTCAAATCCTATCTAAGGCACTTACTAGCTGTGTTACCATGGGTAAATTACTTAACCCTGTTTGCCTCAGTTTCTTCATCTATAAAATGAAGTGGAGAAAGAAATGATAAGCCATTCCAGTATCTTTGCCAAGAAAATTGCAAAAGGTGCCATGGAGAGTCAGATATGACTGAAAATGACTAAACAAAAACAAACAGCAATGAGACCTGGAATATAACACTGCTAAGTTCAAAGAACTAGAAATTGCACAAACTGCAGCAGAAAGGGATTGGCTGTATGTAAACTGTTTGTAAAACATAACCAACAAGAAGACTGAAGAATATGATGAAGACATATCATCAAGTAATTTTATGACAGAAAAGAGAAGATGGATCACTGGAAGCAAGGAATGATAGGTGGGTGGCCAGAGTACTGCACTATAACCTCAATGTCAGGAGAAAGCAAAAAAGCTCTCCAGCATGTTCAGTGGAACAAGTGCCCTTTGGTAAACTTTTGGTGGCACAAGAGTAGCAAAGATGGGGAGTCATAGAATGGTTGCATTCTTCATCATTGTAGGAAACTCTTGAATTGTTGAGATTACATGAGCATCTGGGTTGAGTCAAACTTTCTCTTGCTTAAAACAATTATCTCATATTAGTGTAAAAGAGTTATCATTGTTGGTGTGGAAAAGGGAAGTATCAAAGCAAATAGAACAATTACTCTTTTCTTTTTTAGGATTTCATTCTTCTGAGGCAGCCTGATTTTCTGCATTGGTACATTTTTTATCTATTGATACTATTATTGGTAATAAAAACAAGTTATTGTAATTTATTCACTTCAAAACATTTGTAAAAGTCAAAGTTCCCTTCAAAGATTGAAATCTACAATTTCCTTGATTATATGAAGATAAAATCCAGTTTTAAGTCCTGATATTAGCTGCCATAAGTAATATTTTCTTCAGATTTACAAAAGAGAGAATGAAGGTCAATATAACAACTAAGATCAGAATAGTGAAAAGTGTTTGAGAAATCAAATAAATTACACATCCAAAAATATAACAAATGATTTACTTGTGAATGATGGTGCCAATAAATATTCTTCTGTAATGCAATGAAACAGAATTTCTTCCTGAATCACCAGGTTGGATTCGCTACCTCAGACATCTTTATTTCTTATTTAAATCAAAAGTAGAAAATGCTCCTTCTAATAGCTGTTAATAATAGGGTTTTTTTTTATTCAAATGATCGTACAGTTCAAATATTAAAGGAACTACAGCATCACTGAACATGATTTAGAAAAAAGTAATTAAACAATAGTTACATTATTTTCTTTTAAATACTTGTTTCTTCTATGCTATATTAAGGGAAAGAACTGCTTGTTACACATGACAATGGAAATGGTACTGACCTGAAATCAAAAAGTGAGTTTAAAATTTACTTCTTTACTCACTATGTGATATTGAGCAAGTAATTTCACCTCTTTGGGTAATGAAGCTTGCACTATGTAATTTACAGGACTGTTTTAAGGACTGAATGAGAAAATGCATTGGAAAGCATTTTGTGATAATAAGATGCTATCGAAATGATGATGATGACGAAGATTCCTTCCTTAAAGCATCTTATAGTTTTGGGGTTTTTTGCTAATTTAAAATGTGGAAATGAGTGTATTACAGGTTTTTGCCTTATATTCATGGCTATATGTTGCAAAGTAGAGACTGAGGATGTAACTACATGTAATGCAATATTGCCAATAAAGAATATAGTATTTTATTATTTTGCCTAAATGTCATCAAATAATCAGGCATTGGGAAATTCCATAAAATAACAACCATTAAAACTTTTCAAGATATTTGGCATGAGGTAGTTACAGATAGATTCTCAAATGGTTATATGTGAGAAATACAATCAATCAATTATTTAATCACCAAGCTTTAATAAACATTTTATACATACCAGGTACTATGCTAGGCTCTGGGAATGAAACAATCTCTTCTTTCAAGGGACTTAGATTTGAATGTAATGTGATTCTACATTCTAATTTAGAAAGAAAATATTAGGCACAATTTTCAAAATATGAGATTATCTGGACTACTCGAACTTGGTAGTTTGATTAAAAAAAGAAGCACTAAAGTCCAAGTGGAAAAAAAAATGAGATGATCACCTAGATACTTTTTGTAGAATCACTTTAGCTTCTGAAATATTAATTTGGTTTTGTGCTTTGTCTAATATACCTTAACACTATATAGGAAAAACTTTAAAAAAAACCTGTCTGCTTTAAAAAAAAAGTTTAAGTGTTGATTAAATTGAATTATAGGTTTAAAACCATTCAAATTCAGACCCCACTAAATACGATTATGTTTTTTGTCCTTCTTTCGTATCTTAACAATATACTAAAGGGCAAGACAATGTGTATTCTATAGTTCCAAAAAGTTATCAAAATCATGCTTAGATTTTGTAAAATGTTAAATTAGTTAAAAATTGGTTTTACAAAGGCATTCCTTAACTTACTAATACAGTAATGGTTTTCTCATACTCTCCACTAAAATATTATTCCTGTGCCTTACTGCATTCTCAAGAATGAAAATAAAACATTTAGAATGGACATGTGGGTATCTGAGACGCCCTTTGAGATGACCTTTCATTTAAACTCTGTATATCTAGTATGTGCATATTAGTTTATGTATTGTCTTCCAATTAGAATGTGAACTCCTTGAGGGCAAAAACCATGTTTTTGCCTTTCTTTATATTCCCAGCAATTCCCTTCATACCTGCCAAATACTATGCACTTAATAAAAGCTTGTTAACTGATTAATTGATTAATTCTCTTGTCAGTTGAAGTGTGGCTCACCAAAAAACAGAGAGAGAGAGAGAGAGAGAGAGAGAGAGAGAGAGAGAGAGGGAGGGAGCGGGGAAGGGAGGGAGAAAAGAAGGGAGGGAGGGAGGGAGAGAGAGAGGCTCATCTCTCAGTGAATGCCAAAAGATGATTTTTTTTTTCCGTTTTCAGGGTTATCTTTAGCCACTACAACTCATAAAGAACATTTACCAAGACACAGAAGTGTTTCACTAGCATCAATGAATCATGAATCCTCAAAATAGTCATCTCATACTAAGCTATATTTAATATTTCATTTTCTTTCCTCATTTATCTTTAGGTTTAAGTTCAAAGCCTTATATAAACACTCAATATGCAGCCACACCTATCACAGCATCATTTTAAACGTTCTACTTGTCAGCTTGTATATCTCATGAAATAGGACTCTACAGAGTAAAAGTGAATAGATATCATCAGTCTTAAAAGAAGGTTTGATTGTCCCCTGGCCATAGGCTAAGGAAAGGATTTCAATGTAGTTGCATGCCTGTAAGCATAATTGCTTGTGGATTCAGATTACATAGTCTTTATCTAATTGGCAATTGTGAATACAACCACAAACAGAGGTCCTTGGAGACTGTAGTTTTGGAAGGACCATTCCAAAACATAACCCTTAATTACCTTAATTACTAAAAAGACATTACAGTGGAGGTGCAGTTTATTTTTCTCCTAGTGAAAAAAAAACTGATTTCATTGACCTATAAGTACTTTATATCCATGAGGATAGAAAATAATTATTTTTTTTCTTGGAAGTAGGTACAGAGAAGGGAAGAGAGATTAAATTTAAAACTGCATTTAAATGGTTCATGGAATGGCATTAATAGCTAGTCCAAAGGGACTTATGCTAATCTACTCTCTTGAATAGAAGGAAGGATTTAATGAAAGTGATTTTTATAATAGGTAGATTAAAGAATTCCTACTATAAAGGTTGCTTTCTTGTACTTTACAAGATACACTGATGATGATGGTGCTATTTTCATTGTATATGAAATGAATTGCTCTATAATAGTAAAGCAGGAACTAGGGCATAATAGTGTTTGGGGTTTTTTATTTTTCTTAAATTTCATTTTCTCAAAATGAGTTGGGAAGCATAACTTGCTTATAGACTGAGACAGCATCTGATTCTTTGATCTGTCTGTGATTGGGACAGAGTAGATCTTCTAAGGGAGGAAGTATATCTGAGTACTCAGTCGTAGAATTCATGTTACTTCCCATCTTCTCTGTGTATGACTTATAGGCACCTAGTTATTTACATGATATCCTCTGCATTAGAATGTGAATTTCTTCAGAGCAGGGACCAGTTTTATCTTTTGTCATATTTCCACTGCCTGTCATCAAGCAGACATTAACATTTTTTTTAACAATTCTGTTCTCTGTAATAATAATGATGAGAAAAATCACAATTTACACACACATTTTCTTAATATATTGGTGATTTAAGAGGGCCTGGTGAATTATCTTAAGAAATTAGTACTGCATAGGAAAGTGATACATAGTAAAATTTTAGTTATCTAGAACCAAACAGACCAGAATTTGTTGCATTGTTTTTCTTTATTCTGCTTTTAGGAGTATTTTATAAAAAGAAAAAAAAAGAAAAGAAAAAGAAATCTGGTATCATTAATTTAGTAAACAAAATAACTTTTAGGAAATGTTCTCAGATTAGTACAAAAATAGTTCAATATTTCTTACATCAGCAGCATCTATGATGGAGGAATGATTTTCATAATTATTACCCTGAGGATCTGTAAGATCCTAAATCATCAGAAAAGGATTAATTGTGGCAATTATATTGCATTTATTTACCAAGCCAATAGCCTAATGCATTTGAGAAAGATTTCCAACACGGCTTGAAACAAAAACTAGCTAACCTTCACATAATTTCAGAAAGGGAGGGAGTGCCAGGGAAAGAGAATCTTACAGCTGATACAGTATATTTACAGATAAGGAAATTGGAGACTTTCTCAAGAACATAACAGTTAGATGGAGATCAAGCCTAATTATTTTCAGTGTTCTTTCTACCATATGTTACTGTCTCTCTCTCTCTCTCTCTCTTTTTTTTTTTTTGCTTTTTGGAGGGGGGAAGGCAGGGCAATTGGGGTTAAGTTACTTGCCCAAGGTTACATGGCTAGTGTTAAGTATCTAAGGCCAAATTTGAACTCAGATCTTCCTGACTTCAGGGCTGGTGCTCTATTCACTGTACCACCTAGCCACTCCCTCACTGTCTCTTCAGTTAGAAAATTGAGAGCTGCATCCAAAAGGGCTGGGTTCAAGGCACAACCTAAAAACATACTGGCTGTGTGACTGTTGGGGAGCAATCTGTCTTCTCAGTGCCTTAAGCAATTCTCTAAAACTATACTCTGAAAAATATGTGCAGAGTAACATTACTAGAGATAATTTCTTCAATAAGAATTTCTTATACCAATAAAATCATAGATTTGGCCAAAAAAAAAAAAGAAAAGCAATTTACAAAATATTTTGCAAACATTGATATTCATATGAACCTTGTGAATCAAAACAGTATGATCCAGTGAAAAGAATAAAATATCTTGAGTGACGACCTAGGTTTGAATCCCAGCTCTATCTCTGACTTTTTGGATGTCACTTAATGTTTCAGAGTTTCAGTTTCCTCATCTCTAAAATGAAGGGAATACACTAGATGGCATTTATGATCCCTTTTAACTGTTCTATTCCCATACTAACAAATTCTGAAATTCCCTTATCTGCCCATAATCTTTTGTCATTCCATCTTTTCACTAATGAACCTATAACCCAGTTATTTATCTTCATTGTGTGGACATGAGCTCTGTAATGCTTGTACTAACCACTCAAATATGCTGGAGAGCTTCTCTTTTTCATAGAGGAACCAGACAATGGAGTAGCACTACAACTAGCCAATCAGGAGGATTTCTGATGCCTAGGGCTGCTTAACATACCAATGATCCTTTGTGAAGTAAACTTTAGCTGAACTCAGAGATACCTTGAACAACACAGAGAGAAAAGCAAGCATCTTGGTTTCTGACTGATCTGAGGAGAAGCAGACATCTTGGTCCCTGACTTATCTAAAGAGGAACAAACATCCTGTTTTATGATTTATTGTATTAATAGATATCTTTTTCCCTAGACTCATGCTTCCTGTTTGACTTTCATAAATACCACATCTTTTCCCTTTGAACAGATGTGGACATTGTCTCACTATTCCAGCTTGCAAGCTCCTTCTCAGGCAATAAATGCATTTATGATCTTTGAAAAGTGTGATCCGACTTTGGTTCATTCCAAGTCCCCCTTTTGGACCTGGAGTTCCTTCTATTTTAACAGTTCACCAGGGTTTTTAACAACTGTAACCTCCATTCCTTCAGCCCCTCTGATGTGAGCACACCATGCTGAGCTGTCCTGTGCCAGTTTCTCCCATGTCATACAATCATTTCCAAAGTTATTGGAACTTTGTTCTTGGAACAAAGTTCAAGCACTCTTGAGAGAGTCCTTGAGTGTCCTTGTATTGCTTCTTCTGACCACCATGTGAACACACACCCTGTGTGAGTTCTCCATAAAATAGTCTTTTTTTTTTTTTTGGCAAGCATATGTTTTGCATTCAAATGACATGGTCAACCTATCAGAGTTGTGCTCTCTGAAGCAGAGTTTGTATGCTTGGCAGTTTAGTTCAAGTAAGTGTCTGGTACCTTATCCTGCCAGGTGATCCTCAGTATCTTCCTAAGACAATTCTAATGGAAGCAATAATTTTGGGCATAAATTGGATATAGACAAATTTGTGTGCTACAAATTTATGTTACATAATCTTAATAGGGCCATCAGCATAGGAATATAACACTTTTACACCTCCCTCATTGATTCACCAGGGCAGCTAAATGGCACAGTGGAGAGAGCATTGGGCCAGGAGTCAAGAAGACTTATCTTCCTGAATTCAAATCAACCCTCAGACACTTACTAGCTGTGTGTTCCTGGGCAAGTCACTTAACCCTGTTTGCTTCAGTTTCCTCATCTATAAAATGAGCTGGAGAATGAAAAGGCAAACCACTCAAGTGTCTTTGTCAAGAAAACCCCAAATGGAGTCACAAAGAGTAGGATATGACTGAAACAACTGAACAAAAAAATATTGATTCACTATCTTCCTAATGAGAGTAGTTTTCCAAACATCCTTGTCTTTCCTTATACCTCCCATTACATGCCTGCTCACATTCTCTTAGCTAAAAACCTTTCCCCATATTTTACAAACAAAAAAGAAGTTATTCATAAAGAGCTCCCTCTCTTGCCTTTATGTCATACTATCTGTCTAGATCCAACCATTTGTCAAATCTTGCCCAACTCCCAGATCTATATTCTTTTGGCATGTCCTGTTCTACTACCAATTGTTGATGTTCCTGTGCATAGTTTATGAATATATATCAAATGTAGTTCAATAAAGAATATACACTACACTATTGGTGTACACTAATAATAGTAGCTACATTATTGGTTATGAGAAGCAAAATCATGAATGGAATAAAATCCAGTACGTATCCAAAATATGCTTAAGATGTAGATTTCAGAGATAGTTTCTCGTGCCTCCTTAGAGGCAACTAGAAATTATAGTGGATAGACAGTTGGTCCTAGAATCAAGGAGATTTGAGTTCAAATATGAACTTACTAGTTATGTTACCCTGTTCAAATCACTTTACTTCTGTCTACTGTAGCTTCCTCAACAGTAAATTGGGAATCATAATAGCACCTACCTCCCAGGGTGGGAGGTATGAGAATAAAATTTTTTTATGAGCATAAAAATTTTTGAGGATAAATTTTTGAAAATAAAATCTTTTGAGGATAAAATTTTATGAGGATAAAATTAAATATTCGTGAAGTGTTTAACACAGTACATGACACATGGCACTTAATAAATGCTTGTTCTCTCCATCCTTCCCCTTGTTCCCTTTCAAACAACTTTCCCTTCTTGCTCTTAACTTTTTACCAAGGATCTTTCCAAAAGGCTAGTCCATTTTCTTCATCTCCCGTGAGACTAAATATTTTAATCATTAACTTGAACAAGGAAACAGATGGAATGGTTATGATGACATGAAGATGGCTAATGTTTGGGATCCCAGTATATAAGTTTTATTGTTGTTGTTCTTTTTGCTTACATTATTATAGTAATTGTAGGAAACACATATTAGGGAGGACATTAATAAGTTGGAGAGCATTCAGAAGAGAGCAACTACATTAGTGAAGAGCCTCAAATTTACATCCACACAGATGGGAAATAGCACCATCAGCAGCAGTATAAGTTGTGAAGTAAAAGAAAACATTATACTATAAAACCTCTCCATAGGAAGATTGGAAAAAATGTTTCATTTGGACAAGAGATTACTTAGACATGGTATGATTGTAACCTTCAAACATTTGGTCAAATTGTTTCAGCAAAGCAAAGTTACAATCACTAGACCTAACTTACAAAGAGGTATAGTTAAGTTGAATATAAGGAAAAACTTCCGATCAACTAGAATTGTGAACACGAAATGAGCTACCTCTAGGGAAAGAGTTTCTTGTTTCTGCAGGTCTTCAGATAAACACTAGATTTCCAACTCTGAGGTGTGTTGTTCAGAAGATCCCTGCTTTAGATATGATTGAGACTTGATAGTTTTTAAGATCCTTTCAAAATCTGTGATTCAATGATACTACTATTTTAGATATCTGGTCTCTTGCAGTGGGGCTTGGTATCATTTTAGCTTAGCAACTGATCAAACTTCTAGTAAGGTCTGAGTATTTGATGAGAAAGCCTTTGAGAGACAACTTTAGCTAGAGTTACAATAAAGCATTTGGTTCAAAATACTACCCCATCATCACGAGATCATGTTTTGGGAGCCCATATATTTCATGCACTTGGATAAACTTCATTCAAGTCCAGTGTATGTTCCAGTACACCGCTACTGAATCTGGGTTGGCTGTTAGCATTCCTTTGCTTTGTCAGGTATAGTAACAATTAGGTCAGAGATTTAGGGAGGAGTCAATGGGGAGTTGCAGCTCTCCAAGATTCATTATTTTGAAATATTTATACATATATATATATACATACACAAACACATATATTTTACATAAAAATTAACAACCATTGACTCAGATGTTTATTTTTTCTGTAAATCTCCCTGTTACTCACAGGCACATACATTCATTCTGTAAGAAAGAATATAACAACATTTTAGGCAATATAGCTCATTGGATTCTGTGCTATATATCCTGAGTATTCCATCTGGGCATATACAATATGGTAAAGCTATAAATAATTAGGAAGCATTTCTAGAAAAATGAATGCCTAATTTCTAACATTTTTACTTTGTAATCTAGGCACAGGAAATGTCTATCAATTCTACTATTACAATTTTTCTACTTGAGCTTTTGTTACACAAACAAATTTCTAAGCTATGTGACATAAGTATTGTTTTCTGTGTGCACATGGACTTATTGTACTCTGGCACTTTGGAACAATATATCTTTTTTATATTTACAACAGTATACAGGGTGATGCTTACATATAGGCAAACATTTATGCAGTATGATTCATAGGATACTAGGAAAGAACTTCCCACATCTACCACTAAATTATTATCAAATTATTCACTCCTTTGGTTTAAAAATTAAAGTCCTGTGAATAAAATGGAAATTCTTGGTTAGAATAGTCTTTCAGTTTTATAATGAGAAAAGCAGGTGAATGGGTTATATGACAAAAGCAAAGAATGAATCAGCTACCTACTCTACTGGAATCCATGTAATGTCAAAACATCTGGAGGAAGACTTCTCTATGTTGAAAGATTTCTGAGAAAATATGAATAAGAGTTGCCCAAGGTGAAAGGGCATGAATGAATTAGAATTGTGATGAGAAGGCAGATTGAGGGCACTAAAATTTTATGTTATCTAATCTAAATTGGGGCATCATGTCATCATGACGTAACTTCTACTCCTCTTTAATTGAGTCTCTTTCCCATTCCCTAAAGAACTGTTCCAAGATACACATTGTTGTTCTATCACCCTAATTTTCTCAACTTAGGTCTTACTTCATGTTTCTCCAAAATAAATTGAAGCCATTCATCAAGTGTTCTCTAGCCTATATTTTCTCCTTATCTCAAACTTCTCATATAATTCTCCCTATCTTTTTCTTCATTGTAGTTTATAGAATTTAAAAAGAATTTTAAGGTTTTCAAAGAGCAAAGTTTTCAATATTTTCTCCTTTGAGTGATAAGTTAGGAAAGTGAAAACAAGATGTAGCAAATTATTGGATACATGGGGGTGAGAGCAGTTGTGGGATTAAGGACAACATTCAGGCTATAAGCCATAGTGATAGAAGGATGGCAAATACCATCAAAAGACTAAGACTTTATTTCTAAAGGTGAGGAAATCATCAGCACAGAGATGATCATTGGAACCATGAGGGCTAATGAGTTGACTATGCAAGATATGTTAGAGAAGAGAAGACAGTCTAAGAGACTTTGTGAATATCTCCAGTTAGTGAGCAAGAAATGGATACAGATCCAGTAAATGAGGCTGACGAGTCATTAAATAGTAGTAGAAGAACCAGGAGAATACAGGAGAGAAGAAAATATCTAAGAGGAGGAGACAATAGTGTCAAATGACTCAAAGGGATCAAGAAGAATGATGATTTGGGGGCAGAGTGAGCCACTAAAACTGGCAATTAAGATTTTTTTTTGTAATTTAGGAAGGCCAGTTTCAGTGGAATGATGAGACTGTAGTCCATATTGAAGAGGTTTTAGAAGAGAATGAGAGGTAAGTAATTAGCAGTATCTAGTGTAGAGAAGATGGCTGGATTAAGTGAATGTTTTTTCTGAGGATGAGGGAGACATGGTTGTATTTGTAGGTAGCAAAGGAGAAGCCAGTGGAAAGGGAGAACTTGAATATTTTAACGACTATGGAGATTGGGGAAGGGGAGGTGAGAGGCAAAGTGCTAGAATATAAGAGAGGATAAAATCAGATGTTTGTGTAGAGACTGGCTTTTTCAAGGAGAAGCCTCTCCCCACTATGATGCATCCTTCACAGAACTGGAAAAGGGATTGTCCTAAATTGTAGGTATGACCATTTAAGCCTTCTACTCAACAAACTCCCGGGCTCGCTTTTACCTCCAGCATCAAAATACATAGTACAAAATGGCAGAAGTATGTTTAGAGCTGTTTCAGAAATTGTTGGAAATTCTGTCCTACTCCCAAATGAAAAATTCACTTAATGATTTTTTAGGAAACTCAAGTTTTAAGCCTGTGCCACTTGATAACTTAGAAAATTCTTCTTGAACTTTTAATGGCAGATGACTGATGTGTTTTATTTCAATTGAGTATGGTTTATGAACCCAATTTAGTTTTTCAGAATCAAAATTTGAAGGAAAGTATTTCAGAAACTGTGTCTCTAGACAGTTCAGATGATCAATTATAACTTTTACAATTAAATCTTTGGGAAGGTTATTTTCAATTATAAAATCATCTGTAACTGTAAACAATTCTAAATGATCATTTTCCACCCTATTCTTCCATATGTTAATGTTTTTAGTAAAACTTTCAATGTTATTCTTTGATAAATGCTACATTTTTTCCTCAGAGTGACATGTTTAAATCATTAAGTTTTTCAAAATATCTGACAAATAACACAGTTTTGAAAGCCATAAGTCATTAGGAAAAAATTAACAAAATTGGTATTCTGCTCAGTGAGAAGTATAACAACTTCATCTTTCAATTTCAATTATCTGTCTAAACTTCACACTCTTGAGAAGCACCTTACCTCTACACATAATAATAAGTTTTTATGGTCAGAGTCCATATCTTTCCAAAGGTTTGAAAACAAATGACTGCATGTCTTTTAATGAAGTTAATGATTTTGATATTATCACAAAATGTAGCATCTAAGTCTGGTGATATTTTGGGGGGGATAAGTACCTCCTGGATCATGCAGTGAGTAAAAGTGATGTGTTCATTGCCACCAGCTTTAACTTTTTCTATACATCCACCATTCTTGCCCACCATTGCTCCAGCATAATCTGTACAGACTCCAATACAATTTTCCCTCTGTTAACCTTCATCTGTGAAAAATTCATCATCTTTAAGATATTTATCTTTCCCTCTTGCGTGTCATTCCAAAAGATGACAAAACAATAATTGCTTCATAACCATATCTTACATAAAGTAACAACTGTGCCATGTTAGAAGTATCATTTAACTGAATTGCAAACTTCAGGCTGCCCTTAACCTGGTAATAAGCTGCTGGAATTGGTCATTACTAACTTCAGAAATTCTTTTTAAAACACTATTATTCAATAAAGGAATTTTATGAATTTAATTCTTATACTTTTTCCCCACAAACTACTTCTAACATTTTAATAGCAGCAGATAACACAAGATTTTCTCCATTCATGTAGGGCTTTTTAGTTTTTGTAACTAAATAAGAAATTGCATATGATGTAAATAAATACTTTGACAAGTATTTCATAAGATGTAAGTAAATTCATTGACAAACATTGTTTTCCTTTATTTGAAAATTTTAAAAGTCATTCAAAATATTCCTTTAGTTTATAAGAGTATGCTGCATGCTTGTTATTAAGATGTGGTTTTAGTTTGACTGATTTCATCCTCTGCACAGCCAAAACTTCTTTACAAATTAAACAAAGAAGTTTTTTCATAGCATCATCAATATTTGGAAGTAAATCCATATTGCAAAAAAAAAAATGATTTGACATAATTTCTTTTTCTTATCAATTTAGGTATACTGCCTGGTAGCAAAGACTCTGATACATTGTCTTCAGTATTTTTAACTCTTCTGACTAAATTTAGTCACATATCCATAATCAAAATACATTTTTGTCCTAAAATGTAAATAAATATTGCTAAGTAATTTCTCAAATAAATACTGGCTTTAGTGTATGAAATTATATTTGTTTGTGGTTAATTTTTTAAAATGGCGTTCACACTTATATAAAGCAGTGACGGTGGAGAAATATTATTAAGGGGCTTTTGTCTTTACTTGCTGTAGTTAAATACTTAGGTTTCTGTAAAAGAAAGAGATAACAACACTTTTAAACATCAAATAGTCAAACACAATACAATCCACAAATAAATCAATTTGATTCTTCCATAGTGAAGAATGGCAGTAGGAAAATATTAAAACTCTTTATTTTCAGTAATTAAACTATTATGTTTTTGTAAGGGCTGAAAACTTCATACATAAAGTAAAAACACTGCAATTTATAACATACAATAATCTTGAATCTGAGCCTAGGTCTTTCTGGCAGCATTTGTTATGTAGCCTGATAGCATGCGCGGTACAAAGTGCACATGTTGTGTGTTCAGAACCAAGGTTGCAGTGAAGTCATGTGATGCAACATAGGCAGACACTGCCAGAAATACCTCAGATTCGTTATGTGTTTGATTTTGAATTATTTTTTGGTCGTTATATGTTCAGAAACATTATACTGCTGTCAAATTCTTTGTGATCCTCCCACATTCAGTAACACAACCCTATATGGGCTGACAACCTACAGTGTAAAAAGTGCTGTATTAGCAGGGTGTGCAGTGAGTAAAAATGATATATTCATTGCCAACAAATTTAACTTTTCTATAAATCCAGAGCTTGAGGCTTCAGGGAATCAGGGAACCTCATCACTGCTCCAGGGCAGAAAAGAATGCTTGTGGTCATTCACAGACCAGAACACTTGCCAGAAGAGTAATAAACACATGTCTTATTAGATCATACCCCCTCAGAAGAACTAAAAATTTACAGGTCTCTAGCAGTATCTCTGAAAACAGCTGCACAAGACCCCTGAAGCTTAGGACAGTGTGCCCTCCACCCTGGAAGCAGAGCCCTACTTTAACAAACAGCTAAAAGTCAAGAAATAGACTGGGAAAATAAGCAAACAACAGGAAAAAATTCAGCCTGTAGTAAATCACTATGGTGACAAGAAAGACCAAAATACATACTCAGAAGAAGATAACAAAGTCAAATCTCCTACATTCAAGTCCTCCAAGGAAAAAATATGAATTGGTCTCAGGCCATGAAAGAGCTCAAAAAGGATTTTGAAAATCAAGTAAGAGAAATAGGAGAAAAATTGGGCAAGGAAATGAGAGTAATACAAGAAAATAATGAAAAATAAGTCCAATAGCTTGGTAAAGGAGACACAAAAAAATATACAAAAATTCTCTGATGAGAAGAACTTCTTAAAAAATAGAATTGGCCAAATGGAAAAAAGAGCCACAAAAATTCCCTGGAGAAACTAACTCATTAAAAAATAGAATTGGCTAAATGGAAAAGGAGATACAAAACTTCACTGAAGAAAACAAATCCTTAAAAATTATAATTGAGCAGGTGAAAGCTAATGACTCTATGAGACATGAAGAAACAATAAAACAAAACCAAAGGAATGAAAAAATTCAAGACAATGTGAAATATCTCATTGGAAAAATGATCTGGAAAATAGATCCAGGAGAGATAATTTTTAAATAATTGGATTTCCTGAAAGTCATGACAAAAAACAAAAAAGGCTAGTCATCATCTTTCAAGAAACTATCAAGGAAAACTGCCCTGATATTCTAGAAACTAGATATTCTAGAAATTGAAAGAATCCACCAATCACCTCCTAAAAGATATCCCAAAATGAAAACTCCCTGAAATATTATTACCAAATTCCAGAGCTCCCAGATAAAGGAGAAAATATTTTAAGTGGCCAAAAAGAAATAATTCAGTATCATGGAGTCACAATCATGATCACACCAAATTTAGCAATGTCTACATTAATGTAATAGAGGACTTGAAATATGATATTCCCAAAGGAGCTAGAATTACAACCAAAAATGAGTTAACCAGCAAAACTGAGTATAATCCTTTGGAGGGGAAATGGACATTCAATGAAAGTGGGGACTTTCAAAGGATTTCTGTTGAAACAACAATAGCTGAACAAAAAAATTGACTTTCAAATACAAGATTCAAGAGAAGAATAAAAAAGTTAAACAGGAAAGGAAAATAATTAGGCCTTTAATGAGGTTAAACTGTTTATATGCCTTCATGGGAAGATAATACTTGTAACTCATAAAAACTTTCTCATTATTATAGCAGTTAGAAGGAGTATATATAGACGGAAGACAAAGGTGTGAGTTGAATATGATGGGATGAAATCTTAAGAAATGAAATTAAGGGATAAGAAAGAGAAATGCACTGGGAGAAAAGGAAATGCAGAGGTAGAATATTTGGATTTCCATTTTACAGTGGAAGGGAAGATGGGAGAAATGGCAGGAAATTTCACTTTCATCAGAATTGGCTCAAAGATGTAATAACATATACACTCAATTAGGTACAGAAATCTGTTTTATCCTACAGGAAAGTAGGAGGGCAAGGGGATGAGAGAAGGACAGGGGGGTGGCAGGGGAGTGCTCATAGTAGAAAGTGGATTGGAGGAAGTGGTAGTCAAAAGAAAAACACCTTTGCAGAGGGACAGGATGACAAGAGACAGAGAATAGAATAAACAGGGGGGAGAGAAATACAGTTAGCGATTGCAAGTGTAAAAAAAAAATTTTGAACCAAGTTTCTCTGATAATATCCTCATCTGCCAAATGTATAGAGAAACAAGTCAAATTTATGGGAACAAGAACCATTCTTCAGTTGATAAAATATGAACAGTTTTCAGATAAAGTCATCAAAGCTGTCTACAATCATATGAGAAAATGTTATCCATTACTATTGATTGGAGAAATGCAAGTTGAAACAATCTGAGGTACTACCTCACACCTATTAGGATGGAAAAGGAAAATGACGAATGTTGGAGGGGAAGGGGGAAAACTGAGACACTGGTGGTAGAGTTGTGAACTTATTCAACCACTACATAGAGCAATTGGGAACTATGTCCAAAGGCCCATAAAATCATGCAGGGCAAAGAACATTAAATCCATTCCCATCATTTTATAGATGAGGAAACATCAGTTCCAAGAGGTGAAATAACCTGGTAAACCTGACATATAAAGAGAAATAAAGAGCTGATCCTTGAACCCAGGTCTTCTAACTGAGTAGCTAAGTCATTTTCACTGTAGCCTTTCCTGTCTCCCACTACTTTCTACTTTTGGTAATAGACCGGAAAATACACTCAGAAGACTACCTCTTACCCTAAGAATAGGTTTCAACATATGCCACATAGTTTTGAAAATACATCAAATATATATCCAAGTATATAATTAATCCAAATAAATTAAATTAATATTTGTTAAAAGTGCATACTGTTTTAGTTTAGAATATCATAGCTAGTCTTGCAAATGATTTTCAAATATATGACCACAAAGTTTAATTTTTTTCTTTCTAGAATTGCTAATGTTAGCTAATCTCTATTCTTCTACCTAGTCACACTTCTCTCTGCCTGTCTAATTAAGTAGGATATACATATCTTCTTGTAGCAAATTTATTTGGTGTCTCCCCCACAAAAATAACAAAATTGTCCCATGACAACCAAAGAGAAAAAAGAAAGCAGAAGCAGAAGATATTGAATTTCTTTTAGGTTGACCATTTGATTCTCATTTGGCCTACTCTCTGGGTCTTAATAAGCCCACCCTGGTCCCTTTTATTCTCAAAGAAGTTTTAGAGGCTAGGCATATGGCTATATAAAACATAGTTTGAACAGTATGCTTTCTTTCTAATGAACAACAAACCTTGTGAGTTTAACAATTCAGGGAAGGTAGTTCTCTCTTCATGTTCTTTAGATCCTCAGTTTTCCTGGAAAGGCTATCAAGGCCAATTGTCTTTGGACACCTGTCCACCAGAAATAAAGCTGAGATTACTAATTCATTTGACATGAGTCATCAGACCAATATCATATAACAGTAGCTTTCCTTTATCACCTGCTTAGATCATATTTGAACTGGTAGCTCAATGCTAAAAGGCTTAACCTATAACCCCATAACTTTGAGTCACTTACAATCCATCTTGGGCTCACGTTTAATTAATGGTATAGTGAGAAATATTATAAATTAAATAAACTCTAATATACTTGCATTAATGGGTGCTCAATTTACTGATACCTTAAGGTTTTTTTTTTAATTTCACAATTACATTTTTTGTTTAATTAAACTTGCAGATTTGTTCACTTTATTGTCTACAAAAATAAAGTAGAGGCATGAGGAAACAATTATCTTGATCCTTCAGTTAAAAAAAAAAGCCCACCACACCCTGTAATTGAGAAGAAGAAAAATAAAAACCAAGTTTGAGAGCTTATATTTCCTCAATTGGGACAAATTCACCAGATGACTTCTTAACATTCCATTTCACTTTGCCTATATTATAGCCAAGGGCAGAACAGAGAGTTGAAACAATTATTGAGATAATTCAAGCCTGTCCACCCACTAGGGAGGGGAAATGGGGGCTAAACCTTAAATTTCCAGATTGATTTAATTCTTAAGGTTAGTTCAAGTTTCTACTCTATCTTGTTTGTGTACATAAATATCGTGTGTGTGTGTGTGTGTGTGTGTGTGTGTGTGTGTGCATGTGTACCATTGAGATGGATATGTATATGCATGCTAAATGTGTGTATGTATATGCATATATGTGATATATGTGTATATGTATATGTGTATGTAATTATTTGCATGTTCTCTCTCCACGGGAGTATGAGTTCCTTGATATCTGATACTGTGTTTTTGTCCCCTGTAACTCCAATGCTTTTCAGAATTTCCAGCTAATAGTAAGTGTTTGTTCACTGACTGATAAAACATAGTCAAGAGTATTAGGAAATATGGAGAGACTGGCTATAGACAAAGAAGAGGACTGCTTTAAAAATCTACTATGTATTTTATTTGTGGAACTCTGTAAGCTTAATGGAATTAAAGGTGGTTAAACTGCCACTCATATCCAATATCATAACCAGACACTATTTGTGGGACTATTTAACATTTTTGTGCTTTGGCTATGACCAAAAGTTCCAAAAAAAAGTATTAGGAGCACTGAGGTTCATAATAAGGTAAGACTGTTGAGGAAAGCTAGGGAAAACTAAAATAAAACCAACTACTGTGAAAATAAAATGACCAATCTCGGATTTAGAAATGATAAAGAAAAGGATCTCTCACTTTTCTTCCCCCCCATTGTCAGGTGGGAACCATGAGTACGGAAAGTTGCATATAGGGTGAGATAATAGTCACTGCATTGATTTGTTCTCATTGACAATTTTTTTCTTTTAAAAGGAAGGTTTCCGCATGAGTTGTGTTGCTACATAACTGGAAATGAATGTGACATAAGGACAAAAAAAAAAGACATAACAGTTAAATAATATAAATTACATTGTTGTTAAAAACAAAATACAAGAACAAGCCATGCCAAAGTAATCACATTTCTTTGTTGACTGGGTTACTAAATTAGTAGAAGAGAAAATTGCTATACTATAGACTTATTAAGAAAGCAATTTGAAAAACACCAAAACCCTTGCATGGTGAGTGTGTATCTGTCTGTGTGTTTCCATGTGTTTCCCTGTCTACATGAGTTTGTGTGTATTTGTGTGAGTGTAAAAAAACAAAAACAAAAGTAAGCTACATTATAGCAGTGTTTGGTGGCCTAAACATTACTTAACTGACCAGACATTTTAAAAAATCATAAAAAACATAAAAAAAAGGGTCAGAATCAGAGATGAGGAGGACCCTGTGACCTCAAGGCCACATTTGGCCTTCTAATTCCTTGAGTGAAGCCTTTTGACTGAGTCCAAGTTTTATAGAACAAATACTTTTATTAAGGGGATTTGTTCTATGAAGGTTGGATTCAGTCAAAGGCCACACTTGAGGATCTAAAGGGCTACATGTGGCCTCCAGGCCACAGATTCCCCACCCACTCAACTGCTGAGAAAAGCTGAGTCATTCACAGTTGATCATTATGCAATATTGCTGATGCTGTGCACAGTATTTTCCTGATTCTGCTCATTTCACATTGCATCAGTTTGTACAAGTCTGCAGGTTTTTTCTGAAATGCACCTGTTCGTCATCTCTTATTGCACAAAAGCATTCCATTCCATTCATATATTCCAACTTGCTCAGCCATTCCCCAATGGATGGTCATCCCCTCAGTTTCCAATACTTTGCCACCACAAATAGACCTGCTATAATTATTTTTGCACATGTAGGTCCTTTTCCCTTTTTTGTGATCTCTTTGGGATACAGACCTAGTAGTGGTGTTGCTGGATCAAAGAGTGTGCATAGCTTGGTTGCCCTTTGGGCATAGTTCCAAATTTTCTCCAGAATGGTTGGATCAGTTCTCAACTCCACAAACAATTAGTGTCCCAACATTAGTGTCCCAATTTTCTCACATCCTCTCCTACATTTATCATTTTCCTTTTTTGTCATATTGGCCAATCTAATTGGTGTGAGGTGATATTTTAGAGCTGCTTTAACGGCATTTCTCTAATCAAAAGTGGTTTACAGAACTTCTTCATATGCTATAAGTAAGTTTGATTTCTTCACTTATCAATTTGGGAGTGACGTGTATTCTCATAAATTTGACTTGGTTCTTTATATATTTTAGAAATGAGGCCTTTATCTGAGAGACTTGCTATAAAAATTATTTCCCAGCTTTTTGCTTTTCCTCTAATCTTGGTTACATTGATTTTCTTTGTACAAAAGTTTTTCAATTTAATATGATCAAAACTTTCTACTCTACATTTCATAATGCTCTCTCTTTCTTGTTTGGTCATGAATTCTCCCTCTCCCCATAGATCTGACAGGTAAACTATTCCTCACTCTTCTAATTTGATTGCTTCCTTGTCTATGCTACCTTTTAGCAAGATGTAGTTTCCTTCCTTATCTCTTTTAATTAGGTCTAGTTTTCCTTTTTACTTTGTCTGAGATCAGGATTACTACCTCGTTTTTGTTTTTAACTTTGGCTGAAGCATAATAGATTCTGGTCCAGCCCCTTGCCTTTACTTTGTGTGTATCTCTGCTTCAAATGTGTTTCTTGTAAGCAACATATTGTAGGATTCTGACTTTGATCCACTCTGCTATTCACTTCTCTTTTATGGAAGAGTTCATTCTGTTCACATTCACAGTTATGACTACTACCTGTGTATTTCCCTCCATCCTATTTTTCCTCCTGTTTGTCCTCTCTCTCTCCTTTGACCCTTTCCCCTCCACCTCCCCTGATCTGTCTACCCTTCTGTCAGTCCCCACCCCAACCCCTTTACTTAATTTTCTCCCTTCCTACTTTTCTGTCAGGTAACTTAAGATTTCTACATTCCACTGATTGTGTATATTACTCCCTCTTTGAGTCAATACTGATAAGAGTAAAGTTCAAGCAACACTCATTGCCTATCCTTCCATACCCCCCCAACCATGGATCTTTCTAACCTCTTCATGTGAGACCATTTACCCCAGTCTAGCTCTCCCCTCCTACTGAATCCATTGTACTCCTCTTTCTCATCCCTTAAGTTTTTTGCCACTCTTTCAAATTTACCTTACACCCATACTCTCTGTCTATGTATATTACTTCTATCTGTACTGTTAGTGATACAATTTTTAAGAGTATCCCCTTCCTATATAGGGACATAAACCATTTAGCTCTATTGAATCTCTTGTGTTTTCTTTTCTCTTTTTACCTGTTTATGCTTTTCTTGGTTCTTGATCTTGGAGGTCAAATTTTTAGTTTAGTTCTAGTCTTCTCCTCATGAAGGCTTGAAATCCTTCAATTTTGTTGAGTGATCATTTTTTTCCCTTGATTTATTATACTTAATTTTGCATAGTAATTATTGATTGTAGTCCTAGCTCCTTTGCCTTCTGGAATATCATGTTCCATGACCTCAGATGCTTTAATGTTGTAGCTGCTAAGTCCTATGTGATGCTGATTGTGATTCCCCAATATTTGAATTATTTCTTTCTGACCACTTGTATTTTTTCCTTGACAGTTTTGAAATTTGACTATAATATTCCTTAGAGTTTTTATTGTGGGACTTTTTTCCTGAGGTAATGAGTAACTTCTTTCAATGCCCATTTTACTCTCTGGATCCAGGACATCAGGGCAGTTTTCCTTGTTAATTTCTTGAAAGATGCTGTGCAGATCCTCCTTTCGATTATGGCTTTCAGGTAAATGTAAAACCAATCATGAGCAGCTCTCCTGAGGACTGCTACTGTGAATAACTTTAAGGCTCTAATTGCATAGTATAGTGAACTCTCTATTTATTCAGCAATAAACTAAAGCAAGACATTCAAGAAACTAAAGCACAACATTCCCAACAATATAACAAAACAACTTATTGCTAAGGTGACCATACAGTGTTAAACACAGAATATCATTTAGCAAGTCATAATCTCCTCAATCAATGTAGAGTTCCCAAGTAAAGTCTTCTTTCATCTTGACTTAAGACTGGCTTCTAGTAATCATTAAGCCAATCATCCTTATGGAGTAGCAGAAAGTACAAACACCATTCATCCCTAGGTCACAGTAAGTTACAATATCATCGGTCAGCACTGAGTAGCCTGGTAAAGTCTTCTTTCACCTTAACTGGAGGCTGACTTCCAAACCCCATGGCTCCTCTTCCACTTCCCCAGTTCTTGCCTGGATTCACCTCACTCTTGCCTGGATTCACAGGTAGGCAGCTCTCCAAGCTCTTGCCTGGATTCACATGTAGGCATTTCTCTGTTCCCAGTTCTATACCTCAGGGAATATTCCACTCCAAACGCTTTGCCGTTTCTGTTTCTAGGAAGACAAAGCTTAACAGAGCTACAACATTTACCCACATTGCCAGCATTATCATCTCAATTCACTTTCTGTCTGACAAAGGAACACAAACCAACAGACAAAGCTTTTGTCTGATAAATCAAACACAATTCAACAGTAACATCCCAGGACTTTTGTAAATAGCAGTAAAGTCCTCTTTCAGGACCTTTGTAAACAGCAGTAAAGTCCTCTTTCAGGGCTTCTGTAACAGCAGTCTTTCAAAAGACAGAATGCTTCATTCTGACAAAGTAACATTAACACACACAGAACAGTCAGGCAAAGTGCCAAAATCACAAGTATTCTCCCTCTCAGTACTCCTTTGTACCAACTCATGCTCAAACTATTTTTATCTGCTCTGGTCCTTCCTGTTCCACTCTTCCCATGTTGGGCTCCATGTGATGATTTTAGGCCTATTAAGGACAGAGAAGTTCTCCAAACTCCCTTAAGCCTATTAAGGGCAACAGAAATGTATACTGTTTCCAACGAAGACTTGACACAGTCAAAGACAAGGCTCAAAAGCACTTTAATAGCTGGAAAATAAGCAGCAAAGTATTACACTGCTTATCATTACATCCAATGATTCTGAAATTGTCTCTCCTGGATGTATTTTTCAGGTCAGTTGTTTTTTCCCATGAGGTGTTTTACATTTTCTTCCATTTTTTTTCATTTTTAAAAATTTGTTTGATTGATTTATGATGTTCCATAGTCATTAGCTTCCACTTGCCCAATTCTAACTTTTTAGACACCGTTTTCCTCAATTAGCTTTTGTACTTTCTCTTCCATTTGGCTAACTATTCTCTTTAAGGAGTTGGATTTTTGTACCTGTTGCTCCATTTGGCAAATTTTACTTTTTAAGCAGTTTTAGAAACTATTGACTCGTGCATCACTCTAATTCCTTTTCCCATTTCTTCTTCTACCTCTCTCATATGATTTTTAAGCCCCTTATAGAGTGATTTTATGAGTTCTTTTTGTTCAGGAGACCACCTCCTATTTATTTTTCACATTCTGTTTATAGGTGTTTTGATATTATTGTTCTCTTCTGAGTTTATGTCTTAATCTTCCCCGTTACCATAATAACTTTCTATGGTGAGATTATTTTTGTTGTTGTTTGCTCATCTTTTTGTGTTATTTCTCCTTTCCTTTAGTTTTAATCTCTGCTCCCAGTGTTAAGAAGCTCATTTCAGGCTTCTTGTGACAGCAACTGCAGGCCCTGGCTCTTTACCTACTGTTGCATTGATGTTGACCTGAGGCTCCTGGGGTACCCTTGTTTCTGGTGTTGTGTTGAGTGGATGGGATGGGAAGGTGGCTGGCACTGCTGAAGGCTGTAAGGGTCTAGCAGCTTACCTGGTGCTGAGTTGGGGTCCTAGTGGTGGTGTCTGGTGTATGCTGAAGTCAGGTAGGGTTTTTCTGTGTATCCCTGGGGCTGCACTAAAACACATGGAGGTCTGTCCCCTGGAGAATGTCTGTTTTCCTGGGCTGTGCTGAGCATATGGAGGTCTGCTCGAGAATGCCTGCCCACCCAAGGATATATGAAAAAGCACATGGTAGCTCTCAGAGCTGAAGTCTGCTGGTTCCCCTGGCTATCCTAAGGCACATAGGGATCCTGGTGTTGCTCTCTGCCTGCTCCACCCCACTGGAGCTCAGGATCTTAAACTGGTTTGCTGAGGTGGGGCTTACCGCTGACTTGCTGAGATGTTTCCTGTTTTGGAATCCACTCTCCTTTTGCCAGAGTGAGATGGACTTTTTTTGTGGATCTTCCAAGTCTCCCAGGTTAGAAGACCACTCCAGCCTATCTTTCTCCTGGCTCTGCTATTCTAGCATGCATTCTGGGGTGCTATTTTATGGTTGTTTGGAGGTAAATATGGGAGAGCTACAGCAATTTACTGCTTTCTCCACGATTTTGGGTCCTTGAAGTCTCAATAATTTCTATTCTTGAGGAGTTTACAGTCTTGCCAGTAGAAGCAATATGAGCACATATGGGTATATAGCAAAGTAAATATAAGAAGATTTTGAAGGGAAGTCACTGGCATTTGGGAGCCACATAGGCTGTGGCACTTGAGCTACGCCTTGAAGGAAACTTGAAATTCAGAGAAAAGGAAGTGAGAGGAGTTATTAATATCACATTTGTAGACTACACAAAGCAAAGAAGCAATGGTGTGCTGCAGCCGACTCATTGTTGCTCTGAGAGCTAATTATTCACTTTTCAGTAAAAGAATTTATACCACAGATTGATATATTGTTTTGTTGATTGTCTAATCTTTAAAAAGTAGTTGAGAAAATATCAATAATTTAGATTAATTTTAGAAGTATGTCATATTTGTTTATTTTCCCCTGTAGAATTGTTAATCATTTACTAGTACACACTTACTATAACTAATACACTAACTCAGAATACAAAAAAGTTCTCAATAGTAGAAAGACTAGAAATACAACTCAATAAAGTCAAATGAAATTTAATTGAGAAAAAGGCAAAGTCTTACATTTGAGTTCAAAAAGTCAACTTTTTATAAAGACAAAATGTAAGAAATGTGACTAGAAACCAATTAATCTGAAAAACATGAAGTGGCTATATTGATTTTATCTCAAGATGAGTCAAGATTTTAATATGGCAGCTAAAAAAAACTGGTACAAAAATTAAAAGATGTATAGTGGCAAGCTTTAGGGAAGTATGACCATATATACTGAGTACATATATATTGAGTAAAGTTTTTCCAACACTTTTTAAAAAATGGCATTAACAAAATGGAAAGTGTCTAGAGTACAATTATCACGTCATCTGAAAATTATTTAAAAGAAAGTGGTATGGGGGAGGTGGAGCCAAGAAAGCAGAATAGAGACAGGAAAATTCCATGAGCTCCCCCTACAAGCACCTCAAATACCTATAAAATGTGACTCTAAACAAATTTTAGAGCTACAGAACCCACAAAGTGATGGAGAGAAACAAACCTCCTGCAGAAGGCAGCCCAGCAGGCTTACAGGAATGGTTCATCACACCAAGCTGGAAACCAAGCCCAGCCCTTTGTGAGCCACAGTTTTAGCCTCAGGGTGGCCAGAGCAGACTTCAGGAAAGTGAATCAGCAGCAGCTGCGGTGGTTTCCAGACTTACCAACCCATAAATGCCAAAGACAAAGTAAAAGGTCAGTGTGGAAATCTGTTGGAACTGGGGTGGAGGGGGGGAAGGTAGTTAGAAGCACAAACTTTTTTTTCCAGCTTTTTTTTTGGAGGGGGGAAGGTAGGGCAACTGAGGTTGAGTGACTTGCCCAAGGTCACACAGCTAGTTTGGTGTTAAGTGGCTGAGGCCACATTTGAACTCAGGTCCTCCTGACTCCAGGGCCAGTGCTCCATCCACTGTGCCACCTAGCTGCCCCAGAAGCACAAACTTTTGAAAAGGCACAAAGACAAAGTAGAAAATAGAACAAGTGGAGGGCAGGGTAAGATGGAGGGAAATATAGTCAGTCAGTCTTTCACAATATATCCACTACAGAAATGTTTTGCATAACTACAGATGTATAACCTATATAGAATTGCTTATCTTCCCAGTAAGGGGGGTGGGGGTGGGGGTGGTAATGAGGGAAGAAGGGAAAGAATCTGAAATTCAAAGTTTTAAAATCAAATATTTAAAAATTATTAGTAGTTGTATTTTGGATGCAACTGGGAAGTAAGATATACAGGCCCTGGAGTATGGGGATGCATCTTGCCCTACTGGAAAGTCAGAGGGAGAATGGGGGAGGATATAGGAGAGAGCAGATTGGGGGAGGGGGTATACAGTGGGATCACTATTTTGGGGTGGTGGGTAGGGGAAAGATGGGGAGAAAATTTGTGACTCAAAATCTTTTGGAAATGAATTCTTTAAACTAAAAATAAACAAAAATATTTATTAACAACAGAAAAAGTGAGATGCTTACCCAGGAATGAAGACTGATGGAGATCACCGCTAGCTAGGTGAAATAACGGATAGCGTGCTAGGCTCAAAAACGGGAAGATCTAGATCTGAGTCCATTCCCGGAAACATAGTAAGTGCTTAATTCTAGGTGAGTCACTGAATCTCTGTGTCCCTGTTCCTTCATCTATAAAATGTGGGAGTTGAGTTCTATGGCTTTAAGGTCCCGTCCCTTCTCAATCGGTGATCATATGAATTGGATAGCTGTGAGAAAGTTTAAAACATCTGTCAGCCAAAGACACATTATACTTGATTCCAGAAGTCAAACCGAGGACCAAAGCATTGCAAACAGTCAAATTAAGCCTTGATGTTAGGAATAACTTCCTAATAATTATAGACACAGAAAATGCTATCACAGGAGATTCAATTTAATCATTTTTCAGTCACTTCTGACTCTTCCTGATCCCAACTGAGGTTTTCTTGGCAAAGATACTGGAGTGTTTTGCCATTATCTTTTCTAGCTCATTTTACAGATGAAGACACTGAGGCAAACAGTGTTAAGTCATTTGTCCAGGGTCACACAGCTAGTAAGTATCTGAAGTTAGAGTTGAATTCAGGAAGAAGTCTTCCTAATTCCAGGTCTGGCACTCTATCCACTGCTCCACCTAGCTGCCCATCACAGGAAAGAGTAAATATCAGACAGCACCTCTCTAAGGAATTTCTAGAAAAGGTCAGAAAGCTACTAGTATTTGTTGTAGAGGAAATTGTTGTCCACATAACCATAAAACTAGATGAGTTCTGAGGTATTATCTAACTGTGATTCAGTTATTCTGTTTGTATCTAAGGACAATATAGCCAGATCCTTTACTGAATTTAAACCCTCCCAAGCATATTTGCAACTACATAGAGAGTTGTTAGGGAATTCATACAGTTGACCATCAGTCTAACTGTTCTAGAAGGGTCCTTTTACAAAAGAGCATTTAGAAATCCCCTAATATAAGATAGCATATAATCTCTTTGAAGAAAAATGGGAAAATATCAAAATTCCTCCTACCGAATCCTATTACCCTAATAAAGCAAAGAATCTGCTATAAACATAAGCTGCTAATAGTAAGAACTCAGAAACGCAGGGCTTTCACAGGAGGTTATAAGCATTCAAAAGCAACCATAGAAATAGTCAACATGCATCTAAATCTTTCGAGTCCCTCTTATCTATCTAGTGACAATTCATTTTTCTGGTTAGCTTATCTTCTAGAATCCTGTGTTGATTCAAAATAAAGCTAATTTGCATTGGCATAGTGACTTAACTCACTTGTGTATTATTACTATGAAAGCAGGTGTACCCGTGACTACAAATAAATGCTTGCTGATGGAATCCCAGCAGGGTTTCTGATGAGTTTTCATTTTGTTGAACCTTACCCAGGAAATTACTGTGTAAAAGCTTTGCTATTAGTTCTTTCCCTGAAATATCATTTAGCTACACCTGGCCAAATTCATAGCAATTATACTAACTATACATAAAGGACACTCCAAACATCCCATCAGCCTTTTCAAATCATTGTCTCAAATTTATCACTGCACCAGTAGAAGTACACGTATGCATTCAGCTATATGCAAACCAAAAGAAAATCATTAATATGAAAACTTTGAGTCAATAGATCTTACATGAATAAGTTATTAGGAATGGATCTTTCTTTAAAATCATATCCACATTATATAGAACTGAACAGTTTAGCAAAGCTCTTATGTTAACAATTAATCTTCAAAAAAAGTTAATAATTAAAACTTACTTATCTTTTTGATTAAATTTTGAAAACTATGTCTAAGAGCAAATTGGAGTTAGCACCTTAAGTGCCTATGATCATGAGCAAAAAATATATAGGAATAATTCTAAATAACTTTATGTTGATACAAAAATACAGAACTACTTGCAAATTCTGTTTTTAGAAGATCGAACTAACACTCAGTTTACAGACTATGGCCCTTCTTCTATGTCTGAATTTATTATAAGAGGTTGCTATTATTTTTTTTGAAATTGTAATTTTTTCCCTGTGGTAAATCCAAGTATGTGTAAGAATAAACAACATTAAATAATGGAGTTCATTGGATTACAGTCATGCAATGTTGTGTTAAAATGAGCCCAGCATTTTAAGTTGTTAAAATTGAATCAAAATGCCTTTTGAGGGTTTCTAATGATAAATATGTATGTATGTATGTATGCACATATATGCATATATACACATACATTAACAATTCCTTCATAGTGGAGGTGAAGCTAGAGATGGATCTTTAGAATAAGCTAAGATTTTGACAGAGGGTATTGTAGAATTTTATGCAGGGAACCTGGGATACTGAGCGCATGATTAGGGCATGCAGTATATTCCTTCCACTTCCCTTCCCTTCCCTTGCTTCTCTTCCTTTCCCTTCCCAGTTATTTCTCTTTCTCTTTCCATCTCTTTGCTCTTCTTTTCCCTTTCTCTTTCCCTCCCCGTACCCTCTCCCTTCCCTTCCCTTTCCCATTCCACTTACCTTTCCCTTCCTTTCTTTTTTCCTTTACTTTCTTATTCTCCTTCCTTTTCCTCTCTCTTCCTTTCTTTTCATGTTTCTTGAAGAAGCTTAGGATAAATCAATATCTTGTTGATCACTTACTATGGCCTAAGAGAGTAACAGAAGCAGAGCAGTCAAATGTTGAACTGTTCTGCATCAACACTAGGAATTTGGACATTCTGTCATCTGATTTTCACAACAGTCATTCGTTCAGTAGTTTAAAAACATAAATTTTTCGTCAAATATTGTACCTAATTTTACCAAATATTGTCCCTAATTTCTTTCCTTCCTTCCTTCCTTCCTTCCTTTGTTCTTTCCTTCTCTGTCTCTCTGTCTCTGTCTCTGTCTCTCTCTCTCTCTCTCTCTCTCTCTCTGCTCCCCCCCTCTCTCTCTTCTCCTTGAGAAGTATTGCAGCATAGAGAGTGGAAGAACTGAACTTATTATCATATAACATTAGAAAAAGCACTGAGTTTGGAATATCAAACTTGTAATCATGGACACTCCATTTGAATCCTTGTTCCACCACTTACACTGCACAATCTCACTTGCCTTACTTGTAAAATGGGGCAATATTTGTACTACCTATCTCACAGGATTGTTGTAAGGAAAATAATTTGTATATTTTTGTAAGTTCTATTGGAAATGCAATTTTTTCCTATTAATATGTAGCAGGATCTCCCACAGGTTGTTGAGTCTACTCTCTTACACATAGATAATTTTTAAAAGCCTTCTTCTTTTAAACTATGCATTCTCTATTTCTTTATAATAATTGTTATTCATGCATATTTAGGTATACCGCTCTAAAATATTATCTATAAGGGCAGCTAGGTGGTGCAGTCAATAGAACACCAGCCCTGGTGTCAGGAAGACCTGAGTTCAAATCCAATATCAGGCACTTAACACAAAAACTAGCTGTGTGACCTTGGGCAAGTCACTTAACCCCAAATGCCTTCAAAAAAGTGAGAGAGAGAAAGAGAGAGAAAGAGAGAGAGAGAGAGAGAGAACAAAGGAAGGAAGGAAGGAAGGAAGACAGAAAGAAAGAAAGAAAGAAAGAAAGAAAGAAAGAAAGAAAGAAAGAAAGAAAGAAAAGAAAATGTTATCTATAGGTCATGTCTTTTATATTAATGCTATCTAACTGAAGACATTTCACAATGAAGTTGGACATTCTCTAAAATATCTATCAAGTTATGGTGGCCTTCTAACCTCCTGATTTTTTTTTGATGAGTGCTTTCTTCTAGTTTCAGTACATGTTACTAGCAAGCCAGAACAAGTAATCAGTTAAGTAATTATCTCTGCATTGTGTTAAAAATCAAACCCCAACAAATAAACTTCCACACTTACTGATACTGATGAAGTTGTATTTTTTTATTTTGCTATGAAAATGTACTGTGATACTATTGAATGATTTATGGAGCAACCAGATCTTTCTGAGGAATTTCTGAGGACTGACAAATGACACTATCTGTACATTACTTTTCTGACATAGGGACATTGCAATGTGACAGGTGGCTTTAACTATAAATGTTCACATCTCAATGTTGTTGCTGTGATTTATATATGACACTATATCAGGTAATAGCATGGGAAAGTTGTGAAAGTACAATTCTCAGCCACAGAACAGATGTATATATTTTTCAGGAGATAATACAGCATGAAATACTGTCTCTAAGGATGTAATTATAAAATATTTTTAGATTTTAAAAATGTAAGATAAAGTATAGAAATGTGGATTCATAATAATAATTTCTAGGTGGCTTGAATTCAAAAATATGATAATACATTGTCAATTGTATGCTTAAAGTCTGATACAGTTTCATTATTTATACTTTACAATATCATTGAGGTTAACTCTCCCCACCTATGGAGCTCTCAACCCATCTATAACTGAGTAAATATTTTTTTTATGTTCAAGTTTTTTTTCTTAATTAACAGGAATCTTTTTTCTCTCAATTGTACCCTTTACTCCATCAAAAAAAGAAGTATTCTCTAAAAATGCTCTAAATTATTATTTATTAGATAAATGCACATTAAAACAACCTTGAGATATCATTTTACAACTACCAAATTGGCTGAAATGATTGAAAGGAAAAGTGACAAATGTTGGAGGGGATGTGGAAAAATTGAAACACTAAGTCATTGTTGGTGGAGTTACAAACTGATCTACTCATTTTGGAAAACAATCTGGAATTATGCCCAAAGAGTTATAAAACTGCCTATACCCTTTCACCTAGCAATGTCACTACTAGGTCTATTTCCAAAAGTGACTAGGGAAAAAGAAAAAGAACTCATATATTCTAAAATGTTTATAGTGGCTCTCTTAGTGATGGCAGAAAACTGGAAATTGAAGGGATGCCCATCAATTGGGAAATGACTGAACAGGTTGTGATTTATGATTGTGATGGGATATTAAAGTACTATAAGAAATGATAAGCTCAATGACAGAAAAACCTGAAGACTTGCACAAAATAATAAAGAGCAAAATGAGCAGAACCAAGAGAACATTGTATACGGTAACAGTAATACTGTTTTAAGAAAGACTTTGAGCGAGTAAGTAAGTTATTTAGACTATTAGAAATAACCAAATTAACTATGAAGGACATATGAAGGAAGACATACATTCAGAAAAAGACCTGATAAATAGATGTATAGAATAATTTTACATACATGTGTGTATATGTATACCTATTTCTGTCTAATAGTAGCCATCTCTGAAAAGGGGGGTAGGGAGGGAAAAAAGAAATTTACATTATAATTTTTTTGCATATTTGAAAGGAATAGCAAGTTCTGCATAGTAGATTTGCAACTTCATGTGGGTGTATGTATGTATGTATGTATGTATGTGTGTGTATGTGTGTATGTTTGTATATTCAAAACAAACCCTTTGTTGGACATGACCAAAAATATTTCTCATTTTGCCCACTGAATCCATCATGGTTCTGTCAGGAGGTAGATAGCAGAGGTCCTCTAGAATCATGGAATGTTATTGCATTGGTCAGAGCTGCTATAAACTTTCAAAGTTATTTTGCCTCAATAGTGTTGTTATCATAGTATGTGTTGTTCTTCTAGTTCTTGCTCACATGTTTCATTGGTTTATAAAAGTCTTCAAAGTTGATTATCTTTATAATATTGATTTTCTGGTATAAACTGTTTTGGTTCTACTTACCTCTTATGTTTCAGTTCATACAAGTCTTTCTGCATCTCTTTGAAATCACATCATATCACATTCATGTGATATAATTTGTTGAGCACTTTCCAACTAATGAGCATTTCCTTAGTTTCCAATGTTGGGAGATTTTTCTGTGCCACAAAAAAGAGTTGCTGTAAGTGCAATTGTACAGATGAGACCTTTTCTTCTTTCTTTTATCTCTCTTGGGTATAGATGTGACAGTGGTATGTATGTTTTTCCTAATTCTTCATTACTTTCCATATTGGCTATACCTATTCACAGTTCCACCAGTAGTACAATAATATACCTATAATATAATATATCTATATATAATATACCTATATGTAATTTTCCTATGGCCTTTCCAACAATTTTATGTGATATCACATCACATGTAACTCAAACCACATTTGCTCTTTTCTTTATTCATTAACTTTGCCAAATTGATGGGTGTGAGGTGGAACCATGGAATTGCTCTCATTAGCATTTATCTAATCTGCAGTGATTAGGTGCATTTTTTTACACGACTATGGATGATTTATTTTTCTTCTCCTGAAAACTATCTTAGAGTTTTCTGAGGCTCACAGAAGTTAAATCTTTCTGCAAAATAAAGTAACTAGTAACAATCAGAGAAGGATTTGAATTTGGAGTCTTCCTGACTAACAGTCCAGTACTCTATCCATCCCATACTGATTCTTATCTGAATATGAACTATAAACAAATTATACATTTTAGTGATTTTTCAGTGCTAACTTAAAATGTTATTTCAAATACGCAAAAAAATACTTTTCCCCACCTCTTTTCAAAAATTTTTCATTAAAATAATGATAAGCACATTTTTAGGGAAAAGAAGTACATTTATTTTTTCATATTGTAACTGTATACATTACTGCATTAAGCATCATGAATATCTGAAGGAGAGGAGAAAGAACAGAGTTACATTTTTAGAAACATGAATATGGAGCCATAGGTTGCTCATGAACAGGAGAAATACTATACCTAGTTTCTGGGGAAAACCTAGAGTCCTACAATGTCTTGTTCCTTGAGACCAGACCAAATAAGCCGTAGTCTAAATGTCCATTCTCATACCACTTAATTCTGAGAGCTACTTCAAGGCATTTGCTTACCCATGGTGCCAGTAAATGTCAAAATGAGCATGATGGAAATTGTGGTTATGGATATTATCGAAATCTATTCATTCTCCTTTTCCTTCTCTTCTTTGATCTAATCAGCCTCAGGCATCTACCCACTGTAACTGGAAGGATCTGTAATGCCCACAACATAGTTTCTGGCCCCGTAGGACATTTATAAACATCATTCTAAGACTTAATGTGATCTTAGTATGAAGTTCTCCTTACTAGTGGTAACTTGAATCTATTGCTACATCAATAGATGGTTAACAGGTGGTTATGTCTATTGCACATACTACTGGTTTGAGTTCCTGAATCCTGTCTTCCTGAGTACTGCCCTCACAGTCTTTTGTTTCTTTCTTATGACTTAACTTGTTCTTGATTGTCTCTCCAGCTGTTGGTCCATTGCCTTGCTTTGTTCTCTATTACTGGCCAACTGGTTCTTGTTGTTCTGCCTGGTTTGATGTGCTGTGTAACTTTGCCTTTCAATTCTCCACAACATCTTGCTGATTTTTACCTTACTGCCTTGTATTGACCTCTCATATCTCTTTTTCTCCTTCCTTTGGACGATCTCTCTATTTTGACTGTTACTGACTGAAAGGAACTTCTGCAGGTCCAAATGACTCCTGTGCCTGTTTCCATCTTGTAGTCCTACTTTTCCTCAACTATAGTAGTTTTAGTTGTTTGTTTGTTTTTTAATTTATCTTTTATTCCTTTGACCCCCAGCTGATCAGAATTAAAAGTGATTGGAAGTAAAGTCTCATCCTTTAACATAGGGACTTTTGATTTCAATGATATTTGTAACTTCAGATTATATAAGATACTATTCAGGGAAGATTCTAGAAGCAGAAGGAGAAGGATGGTTTTAACAACAACAGTTAGAAGAAAAATAATGGGATACAATTGTATCGTTCTTTATGCTTTCAAAAGTAAGCATTCCTATAAATCTTTTCATTTAATGGAAAAGACATCCTGGAACTGCTGGATTGGTCACTATAAATAGTCATACTATAGCCAAAAAAAATCTAAAATAAAGGTTCCAAAAATGGTGTCATGTGCTGCCAACTCATACACCTCACAGGCAAACTAGTAGAACCATTACTTGAAATGTTTTATAAGTAAAATAAATAAATAACCACTGAAGAAACATTGTTTCTGATGTACTCATTTTTCCTACTATTATTGTGTTATTATCTATGTCTTTTTAAAATCCATTTCATTTGTTCTTTGTGACTTTAGTTGCCATTTTGGTGAATTAGTTGGCCATTTTGGTGAATGGCATGGTGAGTCAAGTCGATATAAAAAGATAGCCTTGCTACACTGAGGTCCTAGTGAAAATGACATATCTGCAGTAGATCCAGTCAGCACAGTTTCATTATTTTCTCCAGCTAAGTTTGGTTCATTTTTGTTTTTGTTAATTCACTTTTCCCATTGTTGATGCCTCATCCCACAATTATCTAAGCATCAATCTGTTAGCTTCTACTTGTTTACCTGGAGCCTAGTATTTAAAGAAATTTCATAAGAAAAATATAAGGATATAAAGAGAAATATGAATGGGAGAAATGCACCTATTCCTGACATAATCAGTTTTATTGTTCTTATCTATCATACATATTTGCTTATGAATGGACAAATGATACCAGTCAGTCAATAAATGTTTATTAAGTATTTTCTTTTGCCAAACACTGTGCTAAGCACTGGGGAAACAAAGAAATGTATAAGACAATCTCTGCCCTTAAGGAGCTCATAATGTGATGGGTGTAGACACATGAGAATAGCTATGTAAAACAATATACAAACACATACACACAGAGAGAGGAAATAGTCAACAAGGAAAAGGGTATACTATTAAGGGGAATCAGGAAAGACTTTTCATAGAAGATGGGATGTTAAGATGGTATTAGTTCTCTCCTTTGTAAAATAAGGATATTGATAAATGCACTACATCACATGATTGCTACAAAAAATCATGCTGGAAATTATGAAATTCCATGGGCTATTGCTATCTTCATAATTATTGTTATTATTAAACCTTTCATTAATAATAGCATATGTGCTCTGAGTTATTTTTACAGAGTTGGGAATGGACATGTACTGGTCCTTCCATCCTCTTAACAAACCTATGTTTGTCAAATTGCTGGCATATTAGCCACAAGTATATGTACATAGATAATGTGTACTATGAAACAGAATATTTAGGAAGAAGAAAATATTATTGGAAAAATGAAGGGATGGGCAAGAAAGTTATTCATGTGAAACTCATCATATGAAGCTTAAATGATCAGGTGTGTCTTGTCTGACCTATGTGTGTCTCGTGTTGATCACAGAAGGGAAAAATATTGTTTTAAGCAGTGGCAATCAAATTGTCAACATCCATTGAATTATGGAGAAAGCAAGGGAGTTTGATTCTGCTTCATTGACTACACAAAAACTTTTGGCTGTGTGAATCACAACAAAAATGTGGCAAGTCCTCAAAGATATGGGAGTACCAGATCATCTCATTTTTCTCCTGAGCCAAAAAGCATCAGTTAGAACTAAACATGATACAACTGATTAGTTTAAGGTTGGAAAAGAAGTAAGACAAGCCTGTATATTGTCACCTTATCTGTTTAACTTATATGGAGAGGACATCATGCAAAATACCAGGTTGTACAAACCGAAAGCAGGAATTAAGGTTGCTGAGAGAAATATCAACAACCTCAGATATGCAGATAATACTACTCTCATGGCAGAAAGTGAAGAAGCCTTTTGATAAGGGTAAAAGAAGAAAGTGTAAAAGCTAACTTGAAGCTTAACATTAACAAAAAGCTAAAATCATGGCAACTGGTCCCATCACTTCTGGCAAATGGAGGGTGAAGAAATGAAAGCAGTGTCAGATTTTATATTCTTGGGCTCAAAGATCACTGCAGATGAAGCTGCAGCCATGAAACTGAATGATGTTTGTTCCTTGGAAGGAAAGCTATGGCAAATCTAGACAGCATATTAAAAAAGCAGATATATCACCTTGATGATGGTTTTTCCAGTAATAAAGTATGGCAGTAAGAGCTGAAATATAAGGAAAGTTGAATGTTTCAGAATCAATGCTTTAGAATTGTGGCGCTGGAGGAGACTTTTAAGACTTTTTGGACATCAAGGAGATCAAATCAGTCAATACTTAAAGAAATTAATTCACATTATTGTTTGGAAGTTCAAATACTGAAGCTTAAATATAATGACCACATAATGAGAAGACAGGACTCATTGGAAAAGACCTTGATGTTAGAAAAGATTGAAGACTAAAGGAGAAGGTGATAGCAGAGGATGAAATGGATAGATAGTGTCACAGAAGAGATGAACATGAACTTGGACAAACTTTAGGAGATGGTGGAGGCTAGAAGAGCCTGGTGTGTTATAGTTAATGGGGTCACAAAGAGTCAGACATGACTGAATGACTGAACAACAACAGTATGACACTAATCATAGAATCATGGAATAGAAAAGTTCTTTGAAGTCATCTTGTCCAATCCCCTTATTTTATACATAAGATAAATAAGCTCTAGAGCAGTGGTTCTCAACCTTCCTAATGCCACAATCCTTTAATACAGTTCCTTATGTTGTGGTGACCCCCAACCACAAAATTATTTTTGTTGCTACTTCATAACAGTAATTTTGCTGCTGTTATGAATCGTAATGTAAATATCTGATATGCAGGATGTATTTTCATTGTTACAAATTGAATATAATTAAAGCATAGTGATTAATCACAAAAACAATATGTAATTATATATTGCA
>CM053580.1:184850604-184865966 GCA_028627135.1 Pseudochirops cupreus | reverse complement strand
TTTTTTTGTCAAAGCTGAAGTTTCGTTTGGAATGATCAGATCTTTTCAGACAAATCGAGGCATGTTGCATTTGGTCTTTGCAGTGATAAATTTAACTCATTCAAGATGGCAAAGATGTCAACCAAGTAAGCTATTTTCTGCAGTTCACTTTTATCACTGAAAAGTGCTTTGAACTGCAGTCTTGATTTCTGATTTAAAAACATTTTGAGTTCATCACGAAGCTCAAAAACATGTTTTAAAACTTTTCCTCTCGACAACCATCTCACTTCAGTGTGAAATAGCAGAGCATTGTTCGGTGCATCTAACTCGTTGCAGTTGCAAAAAGAGCAAACTGTTTAAAGTGCTTGCCTTTACAAAATTGAAAGAACTTATGACACGTTTCATTACTTCCTGTAACTCTTGTGGCAGCCTCTTTGTTGCTCATATTTGCTGATGAATCACACAGTGAGTTCTGATGACTTTTGGTGACTCATTCAGTACCAAACATTGAAATCCGGATCAACATCCTAGCGTAGCTAGAGCACCATCTGTGCAAACACCACAAACCTTTTCCCAAGAGATCTTATACTCTTTCAGAAATGAATCAACTGTGTCAAATACATCATGTGCAGTAGTTGTTGTTTCAAGAGGTTTGCAAAAAAGAAACTCATCTTTAAAGTTGCCATCATTAACATACCTCACGTAAACCAGTAACTGAACAGTTTGCAACATCTGTAGATTCATCAAGCTGGATACTAAATATTGGAAGTGGAACAGATTTAATTTCCCGGATTACCTGATCAAGAATATCAGCAGACATGTCATCTATTCTTCTGTGGACAGTGTTGTTAGATAAGGAAATTGCACTCAGTTTCATAACAAATTCATCTCTGATCATAACTCAAACAATGTCTTTGGCTGCTGGCAACAGTAAATCCTCAGCAATGGTGTGAGGTTTCATAGCTCTGGCGATTCTGAGTGCCACCAAATATGAAGCTTCAACAGCTGCTACGTTTTGTCTGTGGCACTTGCCACCAGTGTCAAGTGTGGCTTTCTTGAGTCCATCAGCTTTGCTTCTAAAATAGTTGGTATCTTTGCCTGCAAAGCTCGGATGCTTGCTATCAAAATGGCATTTTAGTTTGTTTGGCTTCATAGATTTGGCTGATAGAACTTCACAACAAAGAACACATTGCTGTTTCTCAATTCCTGCTGTAATTATTGAGGTAAAACCATACTGTAAAAAATCCTCACTATATTTTCTTTTCTTAACATTCTTCTCTACATGGTTCATTGTCATTGGATGGTTTGCTAATGAAAATAATATACAACAATAGTTTTAATAATACAGAAGATGATACATGGCATAGCTCAGCCAATACAATTCATTAAAGTTTCCTATGATTTACCATTCTCTGTGTTGTTTTTTTTACATACCTGTTACTATCACAAGGGGGCAGTATTCACATCAACATCAATCACAGCTGAGTATAAAAAGGCTGATGAATATCCAGATTAAGTTCCCATGGTAGATATTTTTTTTTTGCAGTAGTTGATGATTTTACAATACATGATTTTACATTTACCTAGTAATTATAATTCATGAAGTGTCATTTTACCTCCAATACTGCTGCTTTCAACACAGCAGCTGCTCTCTACACAGTAGCTGCTCTCTACACATGTGTGACTGGTCCACATAAGTACATTATGGAGCCAATCCCATCACATACACTTGTATTTGTATGGGGTGTATGTGATGGAGTTGGCGCAATGATGTCATCATGCCGGGTACTCGTATGTGGGCATATCTGCATGTTGGCGGACTTGCCTGAGAACAGATAGAGGAGCGGTGTCTCTGTTCCTAAGACCATCAGAAATATGTGTTTTCGGGTGGGCTTAGGCGACCCCTGTGAAAGGGTTGTTCGACTACCAAAGGGGTCACAACCCACAGATTGAGAACCACTGCTCTAGAGAGAGGTCAAGTGACATTCCCCACTATCACACAACTAGTCATCGAAGATTTAGGTCTAGAATCCAGATTAATTAACACTTAGGACTATTTCTTCCACTATACAAGATTGATTGACCATCTTTTACAACTGGACTCATTTTGGTATCTTTTCCCATCACCATCTCCCCCTTCATTATTCAAGCACTCTTGTATTTTACCTTCATCTATACTTTATTGAAATGCCCTTATTTATTTAAATCATTCTTTATTTTCAGCATGAAAGCAAGACATAATTCAAATTTTTTAAAGCAATCATCATTTCATTCTCCTTAAAAAAAAAATATGTGCACACCTTTCAGAGTCTATTCCTCTTATGTAAGACTCTATTGGTTTAGTTTTTTATCTCTGTTCTGAGTATATTACCCCAGTTTTACTCTGTGCTGTATAACAAAGAGCAGGCAGCTGTGGCCCATGCTTAGTCAATGACATTCTGTTCTATTATTCTCACTCTCATTGTACAGGTTCATATTTGTTTGTTTACTTAATTTGAAATGGCCACGAGGAATACAGTATTAGCCCATCTACGATGTCTAAACCAGGGGTGGGGAACTTGCAGCTTGGAGGCCACATGTGGCTCTCTAGGTCCTCAAGTGTGGCCCTTTGACTGAATCCAAACTTCATAAGACTTAAATATGGTGGCTACATAATGAGAACATAGGATTCATTGGAAAAGACCTTGATGTTTGAAAAAATTGAAGATAAAAGGAAAAGGTGAAAGCAGAGGATGAAATGGATAGATGGTGTCATGGAAGCAATGAACATGACACAACTTGTTCTGTGAAGTTTGAATTCAGTTAAAGGGCTGCACTTGAGGACCTAGATGGCCGTATGTGGCCTCCAGACTGCAGGTTCCCCAACCCTAGTCTAAATCCTTGATTTCATTTCCAAGTGCTGATGTGTAAAATCAAAATATGAAAATCATACTGCAGATAGCTAGCACAAAGCACATCGGTTCCTACAGTGCAGCTTTGGTAAATTTCAAATATTCTCAGGTTGCCTTTTACACAACACTGTTATGATATATGAGATATATTGAGACAAAATCTGAGATGAGTCTAATGGAGGTGATGATTGGGAATTAAAAACAGGAACACTTACCACGTAGAACTACCCTTAGCAAGGCCAAGAATGTAAAGAAATGGTAATTCAGTCAGTCTTACATGAAGATCTTTGTAAGAAAGATAAGATGATTAAGTGAAGAAAATAACTTTGCTTTCTGGTGGCTGTCATGTTAAAAAATGCACAGCATATCCATAGCAGTATTTATATGTTCCTTTCAAATAGCTCTGCTTTGTTTGCATGTCTAATTTGTTCTTATATTAAGTGGACAAAACTATCAAAAATCTTTAGAAATGAAAGTCTTTTTGTGTGTGTGTTCAGTCATACATCCTAGTAGGCTCACACTATTTCTTTCCAGATGTGATTATCTCAGACTAGCTCTCTCCCATTTTCTGTGAGCAAAGAGGTTTTTGAGCAGTAATATAGAAATTTGCCTTTTATGGCCCTTCTGGGATTGAAAATGGAAGGTGGTCCATGTGACATTGAGTGTAGGTGAGTTGCATGCTGAGCTTGAAAAGAAGCATTCTCACAGGTTGTGAATAGGAGCTCTGAGTTCCCCTTTGAACCTAACCAATATCCTGTGATGAAAACTGCTATATAAATGTAATAATGCTTTGTTCACAGCAACAGCAGGTGTTGTTAAAGCTTCTGTTCCCATATCTAACAATGTTCCAGCGCAATCCTGTTATTCCAACAAAGGGTATGTCCTGAACAAAAATAGTTAATTGTGTCAGGTTCTGCAACACTGTTGTGATTAACAGTGGCTTAAGATCATAAGATTTAATGGTTTTATTTGGTCAGGACAAGGTGTGTGGGTGTGTGGGTGTGTGGGGGTGTGTGTGTGTGTGTGTGTGTGTGTGTCTGTAAAACCACTGGTATTTCTCTTTACCAAAGAGAAACGCACACTGGGAATGAATTCCTGATGTCAGAAACAGAATCCTCAGGTTTGGCATGACCAAAGATGAAGTGAAACAGTGAGTTCCAAAGCTACAATGATGATTTTCCCTCCTGCAGCTGCAGGGTAAACCTAGTAGAAAGGTGTGACCATGGAGACTATGGGTCAATATTTTTTTTAATTGAAGAGGTGAAGCAGTACAGCAGTTCATATGTGGTACCTCTTAAAGATTGGTGAGGAGCTTAGAGGGATCTCTGAGAGTTACCAGGCTCACCTCTGATATTACAATCACAACAGTGGGTTAAATCTCAGGTATACCTGAGTTTAAGAGGAGATACTATGACTGCTTTTTTTTCTGAGACTAACAATGGTGACGCTTTCCTTCCCCCTCTTCACTTAACTGTCCTTTCTCTTATCCTCTCTATCCCCAAGGAAAACAAGTTTCTGTTCCAAAACTAGTCTTTCTTTTAGAATTATACTATACTTTGTTTTAAATAACACCAATTCTCCACATTGTTCCTAAATCTTCCAAGTTGTTTGATTCATTATTTGTGAAGGGGAAGGTAGTGAAAAAAGGAGAAGTGGCTAGAAGAATATGAGAAAAAGATAAAAAGACAGAGGATAGACCCCCACCTGTCTAAATGCTAGTAAGTTATTCTTCCCTCTCTGAATAGGACAGTAAAAGCAAAATGAGAGAAAATCTTATTACTATCAATTTCTTATTTTTTATAAAACTTTCCAAATAAAGCAAACCTATAATCTGGGTCTTCTCTCCTACAAACTAGAAGTAGCTGTTTTTGCTCTGCTAAGAGGGTATGGAAATTTTTGAGTCATGCCATCCACTTCATTATTTCTGAGGTTTAAAGTGTTAACTAGAGAAGAGATCCACATGGTAGAAGGATAAATACCTGGATAAGACTATATCTACAGGCCAAAGATGAAAAGCCCAACTAAAAGAAGTAGGTTGTTTCTTTACCATCAACTAAAAACCTTCCAAACCCACAAAATCTTCTAGTTTTATAGATATATAGAAAGGTAATGATGTATACATACATGTATATATGTATGTATATATACACACAAATGTACATAGATATATACCTCACTACATATATGAACATTTTTGTTTGCATTCTACACAAGTGTGTATACATATATACATATAGGAGAGGCAGTATGGAGTAGTAGATAAAGAGCTAGTCATGAAGACCTAATTTCAAATACACATAGTTCTCACTTCATGTAAGTGGACCATTCTACAGAATTCTATGTAAAACAAATTTGCAGCTAGGTGGTGGAGTGGATAGAGAATTGGGTCTGAAGTAAGCACACTCATCTTAATGAGTTCAAATTCAGCCTCATAGACTTATTAGCTGTGTGACTCTGGGTAAATAAATACAACTAACAAAGAAGAAATAATGAATTAAATGATGAATGAATAATGAAGAAAATTAACTAAAAAACTTTAAAAATGAACTAAAAATTTCTATTTCAAATTATTAAAAAAAGAAGAAAGAGAAAGACTCTTAAAATGACAACAAGAACAACAAAGGGATCATCAAGAGATTTATTTGTTAAAGTACACCAAGAGATAAAGAAGAAATCAGAAATGAAAGAAACAGAAATCGCAAGGAGGCCTAAAATAATATGAACTAATAAACCTCACAAGATTCTCCCCCCAAGGTGAATAACTGCATTTTGTGTGATTTAATTGCAGACTAGGAAGGCACAAAGTGAAGAATTAAGGGAAGTTGATTCCTATAATGTCTCAGAAAAAAGAGGTACTATAGGGGCAGGCAGAGGCAAAATGGTAGAGTAAAAGCAGGAACTTGCTTGACCTCTGCCCCAAACCCCAACAAATACCTGTAAAAATAACTGGACAAATTCTAGAGAAGCAGAACCCACAAAATGACAGAGTGAAACAAATCTCAAGCCCAATACAACCTGGAAGATCGAAATGAAAAGCATGTTGTACCAGTCGGAGAGAAAAGCATAGCCAGCATGGGCTGCACTGTCACAGACAGGTTGAAGGAGGCCTGAGGGCACTGAATCACTGAGAACTGTGGTGACTTGCAGACATCTCAACCCCCAAATGCCAAAAACAACTTAGAAGTTCAGTAGGAAACGTATTTTGGACCTGAATGAGGAAGGAGCAAGGTCCAGCCCCAGGCCTAGGGTGGCAATGGCAGCAGTGTCAGTGACTACTTCCAGAGCTCTCAGTTTACAGACAGTGTGGTAGATTGAGTGACTGATCAGAGGGGGATTTCAGGGCTCTCTTTGTTGGTGCTAAGGCAGATTTCTCTTGCTTTGCCCTTGTTTCAATCTGGATCACAGGTCTGGGTGGCAGTTGTGGGGCAAGGAAGAGCACTGGCATGACAGAGCTTGCAGAAGCAGTGGAAAGAGAATTCTCCTTACAGTTCCAAGGCAGAAAAGTGTGCTTATGGTCACTCATAGACCAGAGCACAGACCAGGAGATAAGTAAACATCTCTCCTTTGATCATACAACCTTGGAAGAACTGAAAATGTATAGGTCCCCAGAAATATCTCTGTAAACAACTGCACAAACCCCGTGAAACACAGGACAGTATAGTGTCCACACTGGAAACAGAGACCTACCTTAAAAAAGAGCTAAAAGTCAGGTAACTATCTGGAAAAATGAGCAAACAGTGGGGAAAAAAATCGAACTATAGAATCTTACTTTGGTGACAAAGAAGATCAAAACATACAAGAAGAAAATAACAAAGTCAAAGCTTCTATGTCCAAAGCCTCCAAGAAAAATATGAATTGGTTGCAGGTCATGGAAGAGCTCAAAAAGGATTTTGAAAATCAAGCAAGAGAAGTAGAGGGAAAATTTTGGAAGAGAAATGAGAGTGACATAAGAAAATCATGAAAAAACAAGTTTAAAAATGCTGAAGAAAATAACACCTTAAAAAATAGACTAACCCAAATGGCAAGAGGTCCAAAAAGCCAATGAGGGAGAGCATGCCTTGAAAAGCAGAATTGGTCAAATGGAAAAGGCAATCCAAAAGCTCACTGAAGAAAATAATTCCTTAAAAATTAGAATGGAGCAAATGGAAGCTACCAACTTCATGAGAAATCATGAAATTATAAAATAAAACCAAAAGAATGAAAGAAAATAGAAGACAGTGTGAAATATCTGATTGGAAAAACACTGGACCAGGAAAACAGATCTAGGAGAGACAATTTAAAAATTATTGGACTACCTGAAAGTCATGATTAAAAAAAAAGACTTAGACATTATCTTTCAAGAAATTTCCAAAGAAAACTGCCCTCATATTCTAGAACCAGAAGGGAAAGAAGATTGTGAAAGAATCCACTGAACACTTCTTAAAAGAGATCCCAAAAGGAAAACTCCTAGGAATATTGTAGCCAAATTCCAGAGTTCCCAGGTCAAGGAGAAAATATTGCAAGTAGCCATAAAGAAACAATTCAAGGATTGTGGAAAGACAATCAGGATAACACAAGATTTAGCAGATTCTACATTAAGAAAGTAGAGGGCCTGGAATATGATATTCCAGAGGTCAGAGGAGCTAGGATTAAAATCAAGAATCACCTACCCAACAAAACTGAGTATAATACTTCAGGGGGAAAAAATGGATATTCAGTGAAATAAAGAACTTCCAAGCATTCTTGATGAAAAGACCAGAGCTGAATAGAAAACTTGACTTTCAAATACAAGAATCAAGAGAAGCATGGAATTGTAAACAAGAAAGAAAAATCATAAGGGTCTCATGAGATCTTTCTCAGTATTAGGGTAATTGGAAGGAATATATATATATCTATATATATACATATACATGTATGTAAATGTATATATGTATATATATGTGTGTGTGCATATGTTTATATACATGCATGTATACATATACACATATAGGACAGAGGGCACAGGGTGAGTTGAATATGAAGGGATGGTATCTAAAAAAATTAAGGGGTGATGGAGGGATATATTAGGAGAAAGAGAAAGGGAGGGGTAAAATGGGGTAAATTTTCTCATATAAAAGAGATGAGAAAATGCTTTTACAAAGAGGGGAAGAGGTGGGAGGTGAGAGGCAATGAGTAAACCTTACTCTCATCAGATTGGTCTGAAGGGGAGAATAAAATACACACTCAATTGGATATGAAAATCTATCTTATCCTACAGGAAAGTAGAGGGGAAGGAGAAAAGGAGAGGCAGTAGAAGGAAAGGCAAATGGGAGGAGGAGATAATCAGAAGCAAAGACTTTCAAAGAGAGACAGGGTCAAAGGACAGAACAGAATAAATGGGGGGGGCAGAATAGGATGGAGGGAAATATAGTTAGTCTTTCACAACATACTTTTTATGGAAGTTTTTGCATGACCTCACATGTATAACCTGTATTGAATTGCTTGCCTTCTCAATGAGGGCAGGTGTGGAAAGAGGAAGGGAGAGCATGAGAAACTCAAACATTTTTTTTATGTTAAAAATTGTTTTTACATGCCTCTTGGAAATAAGATGTACAGGCACTGGGGTATAGAAATTGGTCTTGCCCTATAGGAAAGTAGAAAGGAAGGGCATAAGAGAAGGAGCAGGGCATGATAGATGGGAAGGCAGATTGATGGAAGGTATAATCAGAATGCACACCATCTTTGAGAGGGAGGAGGAGAGACATGGAGTCAAAATTTGAAAATCAAAATCTTGTAGAAACAAATGATGAAAACTAAAAATAAATTAATTAAGAAAGGAAAAACAAACAAACAAACAAAAAGTTCAGAGAGGAGCACAAACAGCAATTTTGTTCCCATCTTGTTATTTTAAAACATGCTTTTAAAAAGGAAATTGTACATAACACAAATGCAGAGTTTCAAAAAAAAACTGTAGTTGAATCAGAGCTATAACAAAAGAAGTCATTAAAATAGAACGGTAAGACAAAAATCTAAAGCCAGGAAATGGAGGATACCCAGTGTGTGGGATGAAAAACCCCATATAAAATTTAATCAGGAACACAGAGATTTCATAGGATAAAAACAGGAAATTTTATTCTCTTCCCCCAGGAGAAGAGAACAGTCCTCCCCATGGCTGATCATGAAGAGGGGATGTGAAATGTAGGATGAACAGAATTTTTAAACCCTAACACAGCAATGTCATATTTCCCCCATTATCCCTCACTCCCATTGGTTGGGGAGGGGGTGAGCTCGGGCATTCCCTGACTCCCACTGGCTGGGAGGAGATGCCCACAGAGGCGAGAAAGTAGACAAAGGACTGAAGCTAGGTGAGGATCTAAAGGGCTTGCTGCTGATTGACAGTAGCAATGATCGGGGAAGGGGAAAGTCAACCATCAAAACTGACACTAAATTCTAAAATACATCTTGAGAAGTTTTCACTCCCCACACACCCAGTAAAGAGGATCCCCATGAGGGAAAAGATATCTTCTGTAACTGCAAATGAGGATTTTACACTTAAGTCTAATCTGTAATGAGATGGTACAAAGGATGATCATTTCTCCCAAGAGATTATTGTTCTTCCATATTCAACATCTTGCCTAAGGACAAGAGAAATTGGAGAGCCTGGTATACCTAACATCCAGATGGCTTTGGAGGAAAAGACCCAGAGAGGAAACTGCAAGGCAAATGGTTAAGAAAATGGTTATCAGATAGAGCTATAGATATGGAATGGGTGACTGGGTACAAAGGGAAATTTCTTACATGGGTAATGTTTCTCCATTACTTCCCTTGGGAAATAATAATTCTAATGGGGCACAACAGGAAAAAAATGACAAGGGGGCAAATTTTAAAAAGGCATATTTCAACTTCAAGGCAATTGCCTATAGGAGCGTACTCAAAGTTGGCATTTTAGAAGTTTTAGTTTCAGGAGAATCACAAAGAGAATAGAGAAAAAATAAACAGACCATGAACAAAGTATAAAAATCTAGGATAGAAATGGAAGGAAATTAGTGAAGTAGAGTTATATATATATTTTTGAAAAAGTCCTTTCTTAGGAAAAGGTATACATACCAACTTAACAAACAAGATTTGGATAGGACAGATGAGAAGATTTTGAAATAACCAACTAACTGAGAGGTGACAAGGAAAGGGGTATAAGAATGAAATAATTAGATAGTTAAATAAAATAAACAAGAAAAAGAAATCAATAAGCCAAAACTGGGGGAACAGGTAGGCAAATGGGAGAGGAATATTGAAGATGGGGCTAAGAGATTCTTTGGTAATTGTATTCCTTTAACATAGATTTAAAAAAAAAAACTAGTTGTAGGAATAAAGTGCTGAAATAAAAAAGGAAGAGAAGATTCTATAGTAGAAAAAAAACTAGTGACAAAAAATAGATAACAAAAATGTAAAGATCATAAGTTAAATTTGAATGAGCTACGCAATCTCATAAAACAAGAGTGACATATTAGAAAAGTAAAAAAAACCCTACAATTTATTCCTCTAATAAGCATACATAAAAAGCAAAGGTATGCACAGAGTAAAAAATAAGAGGTTAAAGCAAAATGTGATAAATTTTAAAATCACAATGTAAACAGAGATAATGCATTATACATAAAGGAAAACTGGATGATGTTTATATGTTCCAAATTGAATGACATCAAAAATTATATATGAAAAATATACTCAAATTTTGGAAAGATATAGTCAAGAAAATATGCAGCAACAAATTTCCATTCCAAGAAAACCATTTATAACGAATATGTATGTAACTGGTATTTAATTAAATTGTGTTCAGAGCTGTCCACCTTTTCTTTGCTTCCTTGTAAGTTTTATTTTGTTCTCTGCTGTGCCCATTTTATTCCATTCTTTTTCCTCCTTTTCCCCTCCCCCAAGAAGGTAAAATTAAGTACAAATATATGTATATGCATATACATATATAAATACGTTACAGTATACACATATATGCATATATACATGTAGATATACACATATAAATATACATACATGTATACACAAAGATAAATAAATGTATATACACATACATACATGCTTACATACACATGCTTATACTTGGATATCCATAATCATATTCATATATACACATATACATTCATATGCATCTATACAAGACCATACTATACTCATTTGTCTTCTGTTTCTCTGAGGGTGGATAACTTCTTCCTTCATAAGTATGAGTCTTTCCATATTTTTCTAAGTCCACCAACTCATCATTTGCTGAAGCACAGCAATAGTCTATCCTTATTTTAAATAGTCTAAAACAATATTAATTAACATGACTGACATATAGTATAGTTTCCCTATTTTTTCTCTTTTGATTAAATCTATTTTAGCTTTAACTTTGTCTGCAATCATGATTGCTATTCATGCTTTTTTTTTCTTAATAAATTCTATTCTTGATCTTTATTTTATGTTTGTGTGTATCTCTTATTTCCTACCCCTTGGTGACTCCTCTACTTTACTTCTACCTGCTATTTTGCCTTCCTGTTACTTAACCTACCCTCCCCCTCCAATGATCCTTCCCTTATTCTCCCATTCTGGTTAATTTAAACACTCTTTTATTACCCATCCTTGTCCTAATCTCTCATGTTCCCCTCTAGAATTCCCTCCTTTATCCTATCCCCACTCCCTATCCCCTTAGCCTTTTATTTCTTTCTGAATTTAGAAGACTTTTATCCTCTTCTACCTTTTTAAACCCATTCCCAATGAAAGTAGGATTCTAGAACTCCCAGTCCTCTTCCCTCATTGACTTCCTCTGAGTCAGTTCTTCTTCTTGGACCTCATTTGTATAAAATAATTACTCTTTTTACCTGTTTCCAAGTGGTTTTTATTTTTAAAATCTTATCATACTGAGACCTACCCAAATCTTTCTTACAAACTACCCAATTACTAATAAGAATCTTAGACATAGGATTTATATTTTTACATTAAAGGTAAGCAGTCTATTCTTATTAAGCTCCTTGTAGTTAGTCTTTGATACATACTTTATATTTATTTTGGATCTTAGATGTCAAATCTCTTAAGTTCAGATTTTTGTGTTTTTTTTAGCCAAAAACCTGAAAGTCTGACAATTCATTAAATATTCATATTTTCCCTTTCAGGATTATGTTAATTTTGCTGGGTATGATATTTTCAACCACAACCTGAGTCCCTTTGCTCTTTTATATTTAGTGTTCCAAGACCTATGGTCTTTTAGTATAGTTACTGCTAGATCTTGTGTGATTTTAATTGTTGTACCACCATATGCAAATTTTTTTTCATTGTTATTCATAGGGGGGGTAGGAATTTGACTATTATCTTCCTGTAGGATTTCCTTGTAGAACCTCTTGAAGGTAGTGATTGGTGTATTTTTTCTATTTCTACTTTCCCCTCTTGTTCTAACACTTCAGGAAAATTTAGGCCTGGAAGATATAGAGTGTCTTACAAATGAGACTCCTAAAGTATCTACTTATTTCCCAACCAATGGGACTCAAAGAAATTTCAAATAAATGTGAAAAGGCAGAAATACACACACATACAAATATATCACTGGTCATATAACAATAAAAATGTATTCAATTAAAAGAGTAAAATAAAAATAAATACAACTAAAGAGAAACACAATTATGAAATTTTGATATTTAGTGAATAAGAGAAAACATAATAGAAACAATTAATAACTACATGGGGAAAAACCAAAATGAAACACCAAGACAGAATTTCTTGATTAGATGCCATTAGAAAAATTTTATCCTTAAAAACTTTGGAAGACTAAAAGCAATGATTAATTAATTGACTATTTGTAAGATTAGAATTCTAGCAAACTAAAAATAATAAACAATAAAATGAGCACAAAAGAGGTATTGCTGAAAATTAGAGGGGCGTGGCTAAATAAAAAGCCAAAAACTAGAGAAATGACAAAAGTGTAAACTACTTCTTTGAAAAATAAACAATACAGATGAACTTTTAACCAGGCAGATTTAAAGGAAAGCAAATTAATAAAAGAAAGGAATGAATAAACCCAGGAGAAACAGAACTATTAGAATCTGTAATGTATAGTTGTATGCCAACACAACTGAGAACACAAAAATTATATCACTTCCAAAAATACAAAATATTCAAACTAACATAACACCATACAGAGACCTTAAGGAATACAATCTCAGAAAAGGAATCAGAACTAGCTCAAAATGAATTATAAATGGGATGAAGTCCTAATAGATACTAGAGAGTGCTTGCAAACTTACAGAATTAACACATACATCACACAATTTATTCTCAAAAAAGGAGAAAGAAAGCATCTCTTTTATAATTATCTAAACTGGGCACAGAAAAAGCAAAGGAGAACTAAAGACCAACATAATGATAATGTTTCAAAATTTTAAAGTAAAATTCTTTCAAACATACTACAAAAAAGTATCCAAGGCATTATCATAATAATGTTAAATTTATACCTTTCATACAAGTATGTTCCAGGTTTAATGTAAGAATCAATGTAATTAATCATAATAAAAACATCAAAATGCACATGATTATTTTAATAGCTGCAGAAAAATAATTTTACAAATAGAACATTTAAGCTTTAGAAAACTCTAAAGATATGATTTTTAAAATCTATCTATCTAAACCCAAAAGGGTGGATCTCAGGGAACTCCTTGTAGATTCTCTATTTAAAGTGGGGGTCCTGGGCAGCTACAGCATAATTTCCTGTTTAAAAGACTTCATTATTCCCTCATGCTGCATACCTTCTCTCTTCTCTCTGTCCTCTCTTCTCCCTCACCCATTTTCAGTTTTGTTTTACGTATTGTCTTCCCCCTTTGATTGTGAGTTCCTTGAGGGCAAAGAATGTCTTTTGCTTTTCTTTGTATCCCCAGAGCCTCATTTCTTATTTAGCCTTAATCACTGAATGGGTGCTGTTTCAGTCAAACTGACACCTATTAAAGACCTTAGATTGAAAAAGGCCAAGGTCTCCACTGCATCCAGGACTATCTCCAGTTGTCCTGATCTATATCTCACCACTGGACCCAGATGGCTCCAGACTAGAAAGTGAGGCTGGTGACTTTGCACAGCCCTCACTAACTTAAATGCAATTCATTTCCTTGCCATGGCATCATCTCCCTGATGCCATGGTCCTCTGCAAGAAGGAAGGACAAACGGGACAGCACAGTGCAGGGTAAAAACTAACCACTTAATGAATGCTTATTGACTAACTGAAAAGCAAACATGATTTACAATAGCACTAGACAAAAAAGTTTTCCTATAAAGATAAAAGAAAATTATTTTCCAACTATTATAGTTCCAGAAATGCTAGCAATAGTCATAAAAGGAGGGGGAAATGAAAGCATATAAGGAAGAGAAAAAAAAATTATCCCTATTTTCTGATGAAATGAGGGTTTACTTAGAAAATCTTAGGGAATCAGCAAATAAACTATTTAACAAAATTAATGGCATCAGCAAAGTTATGAACTAAAAATATAAACCCACAAAAATTAACAGCATTTCTACATAACATTAACAAACTAAAAAAATAATAACAGAAGATGAAATTCCTATTGGAACAAAAAAAAAAGCTTAAAAATATGTGGAGTTTAATCTACCAAAGAATATTCATTCTTATAATGCATCAGTGCCTTTTAAAGAAATTATTTAAATTTTAAGTAGCTGAAGGAACTTTTTGTGTTATGTCATACATGAAGCTAAATGAAATAATAACTATACATTTAAAAGAATAAAAAACCTAGAATGCCAAGGAAAATAAGGGGGAAAGGGAATAATTGAGAGGGAATAGTATATGCAGATGTCAAATTATAATACAATGTAATAATCATCAGTCCTATTTAATTTATTTATTTAGTATTTAAACTATTTTAATTTTAATAAATGAAGTAATTAATTAATGAAATTTAATTTTATTTAATATTTAAACTATTTATTTAATATTATTTAAAAATAGAAATGTTGATCAATAGAAGAAACTAAATAAGGGAGTATAAAATGATGGAATTCAATGGCTCAATGTTTAATGGACCCCAAAACATAAATTATCTAGGATAGAGCTTTTTTAATAAGTGCTACTTGGAGAATATGAAAGCAGTCTGGCAGAAATTAGGCATAAAACAACTTATTACACCATATTCCACAATAAATTCAGAATGGGAATGTGACATGTACATTAACTTGTAATGGGAATGGGAATTTGAAGATCTTCTCTGCCCCTTAATAAGCCTAAGGGAATTTGAAGACCTTCCCTACTTTGAAGATATACTCTGTGCCCTAATAGACTAAATGTAATCACATAGAGTCTTTTTTTTTTTAACTTTTCTGCATTGCATCTCTTCTCTCTAATATAGCAAGAAGGATCTTTCTGCAGAATTTTTCTATTCAGAGCCATAAACATTGTAGGGGAAATGAGGTTTTGCTACATGTCACCAACATCTGAATGGGGGTGCCCTTCTTCCCCAGGCTTTCTTGCTATTTCAACTTCCATTCTTATGCCTT
>CM053580.1:184832197-184850104 GCA_028627135.1 Pseudochirops cupreus | reverse complement strand
AGTCTTTTTTTTTTTAACTTTTCTGCATTGCATCTCTTCTCTCTAATATAGCAAGAAGGATCTTTCTGCAGAATTTTTCTATTCAGAGCCATAAACATTGTAGGGGAAATGAGGTTTTGCTACATGTCACCAACATCTGAATGGGGGTGCCCTTCTTCCCCAGGCTTTCTTGCTATTTCAACTTCCATTCTTATGCCTTATTTCACAGTCTTCTGTGGACCAACCCAATGTCATTCTCCTCTTATGATCTCATTGGTCAGGCAAGAGTCTTACTAATTCCTCTCCCACTATAACTGCATTCATTGTCAAAATTTTCTCTGCCCTGGTATTATTCCAACACTTGATATTTTCTGTCCCAGGAAAAATATTCCTAGTCATGACTCTTTCTGTTCAAGCCAGTCTGGTCTTAAAAATCTTTCCCCCGTGACTATTTCAAGACTCCAATTTACCTAAATTCAGTCAATCACCAAGAGCAAATGTGTTCTATGCAGGTAAGACTACTTACCAATTACAGTGCAGAAGTCTCCCATTTTTATATCATTATGATATTACATGGTTTTATTTTTTCACCCTATCTTTACTCAACAAAGAATAATCCCAAAAGTCAAGAACCCATTGTCAATTTAACTATTCTCCTCAGTGATTACTACAGGGCTCCTCACCACTGGAGTTCTACTTGAATGATTCATTTAAACAAAAAAGGAAAGTTTTGCTTTCTGTTCTCAATACCAATGGATAAGGATTGCTGAAGCATCTGCTATCACACTTGCTATGTCAAAGTCTGAGTCCCCCAAGGAGCCCAAGCAACTTTGGAAGCTCTTTTTTGGAGCCCTGAGCTTCAAGACAATGAAGAAGAGTCTAAGGAGCTATTGTAAGCAATAGGGCACACTCACAGACTGTGTAGTAATGAAAGATCCATATACTAAATGCTCATGGGGCTTTGGTTTTGTTACCTATGTCACAGTGGCATAGGAAGAGATAGATGCAGCCCTGAATGCAAGAACTCACAAAGTTGATGGCAGAGTTGTTGGCTCAAATAAAGCTGTTTCCAGAAAGTATTCTCAAAGACCAGGTGCCCACTTAACTGTGAAAAAGATCTTTGTGGGTTTCATTTAGACACTGAGGAGCATCACTTAAGAGACTATTTGGAAAAATATGGAAAAATTGAAGTAATTGAAATTATGACCGACAGAGACAGTGGCAAAAAGAAGGACTGTTTTTGTTACTTTTGATGACTGTGATTTTGTGGACAAGACTGTCTTTCAAAAATACCATATAGTGAATGGCCACAACTGTGAAGTAAGGAAAGCTTTTTCTAAGCAAGAAATAGCCAGTGCTTCATCTAGTCAAAGGGGACAAAGTAGTTCTGGAAACTTCGGTAGTAGTCATGGAGGTAGATTTGTCAGAAATGATAAGACTGGCCATGGTGGGAACTTCAGTGGTCATGGTGGTTTTGGTAGCAGTGGTGGAAAATATGGTAGAAGTGAAGATGATTATAATATATTTGGAAAAGATGGAAGCAACTTTGGAGGTGGTAGAAGCTACAAAAATTTTGGCAATTACAACAATCAGTCTTCAAACTTTGGTCCCATGAAGGAAGAAAACTTTGATGGTAGGAGCTCAGGCCCCCATGTCATCAAGACAACATCTTGACAAACCACATCACCAAAATGGCTATAGCGGTGGCAGTAGTAGCAGTGACAGAAGACTTTAATTACTATTAGGGAACAAAGCTTAGCAGGAGAGGAGAGTGAAAGAAATGACAGGGAAGCTACAAGTTACAACAGATTTGTGAACTCAGTCAAACACAGTGGTGGCAGGGCCTGCCTGTTACAAGAAGGCATGTTTTAAACAATACTTTTTGTGTATGGGCAAAAAACCACCAGGATTGTATTTGTGACTAATTGTATAACAGGTTATTTTAGTTTCTGTTCTGTGGAAAGTGTAAAGCATTCCAACAAAGAGTTTTAATGTAGTTTTTTTTTTTTTTGCACCCATGCTGTTGATTACTAAATGTAATAATCTGATCATGATGCTGAATAAATGTCTCTTTAAAAAGAAAAAAAGAAAGAGAAGTTTCAAAATGGAGCAACTATTAGAATCATTTTCTCACTGTCAGGTGTTTGTTGCTGGTGTGAGGCATTAACATGGGACCCTTTCTCAGTTGTCATATAGTCATGTATCTAATCAAGAAAGAAATCTTGCATGTGTTTCACACCAAAATTCTCTGAAACTGTGAACTTTCTAAAGTCTTCAGTTTCCTTTATTTTTTTTAATCTAGATAAGCATGGGTCAGGCTTTTTGTCATTAGAAAATGAAATGAAAAAGGGGGGAAAGTAGGTGGTAAGATAAAGAGAGCACTGGTCCTGGAGTCAAGAGGACCTGAGTTCAAAATTGACCTCAGACACCTAACACTTATTAGCTGTGTGACCTTAAGCAAGTCACTTAACCCCAATTGCCTCACATCCTCCCCTAAAAAAAAAAATGAAATCTTTATACTAGGCAGAGAGTTAAACTATGCATGACATTCATCCACCTCATGATGACATCAGTATGACTCCCTTTCTCTCTTCTGCAGAGACTTACATAGGCAGGTGAGTATGGTTACAGGTTGTAAGTACTGGGTGAGATACATCCAAAAATATTAAAAATATAAACAAGCTAGAAAAATTCCCACAATGGCAGGATTGTTAGCCACAATCCTGGGGCTATTGGACCGTTGCTACCCTCTCACCAAACTACTGAGACTAAGTTGGAAGAAATTTCCAAAGTCCTTCTAGTTAAGCAAAACCTAAAATCATCTACAACATACCTAACAAGTCAAGCCACTTGCAGACCACAAGTTATGGACAGCTTCCTATTTCTTGAGGCAGCCCATTCTACTTTTGAAGAGGTATAATTATGTGAAAGTATTTTCTAGCACGTAAGAAAAATTGACCTCTTTCTAATTTCTACACGTTGCTCTCCTGGAGCCAAGCAGAATAAGCTTAAACTCTCTCGTATGTTTAATGTGTAGGCTATGACCCCACTCTCTTAAGGACAGGCCAGCTAACTAAATTTCCCTCTCAGTGTGCCAGTACCCAATACCTATGACCCCTCTTCCCACTGTAGAGGCTTGTAACTAGAACTTCAATTCCGTTTAATCACTTAACACTAAATAGCTTTTAACAAAGGCACATTTACTTTAAAAATACTGACACAAACATTTCCTTCATTACCTCTAGGGAATACACTCACCAAGTAGAGGAGATTGCTCATCCTGGTAGAAAGAGGAGGGAGGGGGGAAAAAGAAAGGAGGAGGTAACTAGGAGAAGAAATTGACCAATAGTGTCAAATACTGTAGAGATGTCAAAACATGTGACTGAAACAAAGACAATCAGTTGATCCAATTCACTGTTCCAATTAAAGTTGGTAACTTTGAAGATACAAGTTTCATTAGAGCAGAGGTTCCCATACTTGGCCTGCCATCTCCTTTTCTAAAAAAAATTACTCAGCACACCCCTAGAAATCTGCTTTCTTTAACCCATTAATGTTTTTCTTAATTTGTCATTTCAAAAAATATTTTTTTAAATGATGCATCTTAAATTTAATAATTTATTGTAAATTTGTGGGTTTTTTCCTCCACCGGAATTTTGATGGTGCAATGTTGTGTCATGTAACCATATAGAATCATATTATAAGCAAGTCATTACATGCACATATTTCTGCCAATGCATGCTGGACTTCCAACAATGTGCAATATGCTTACCTGCCAACACTTGGTTGTTAAGACTTGACCTGTCTGTGGACTTGATCACTGATCAGTTATAACTTGCATTTTGTGTTATTATTTGGAAAATAATGTAATCTCTACAACTTTAATTCTGTTACATAACAGATGAAACATGTATGAACTTTTTTTTTAATTTTCTTCTTCTCTTCTTTCCTTATGCTTCCACCATTCCCTTATTTTATTCAATGTGCCCTATTTGCACCTGAGGCCACTACTTGGATCCTTACAGAGCCTCCCTATGGGGTGATATCACCCACTTTGGGAACCTCTGCAATGATTAGAGTAATGAAGTCAGAGACCAGATTGCAAATGATTCTGGAGTGGGGAGAGGAAGTATAAGTGAATAGTGTAGACAACTTTTCCTAGAAGTTTTAATTAGAAAAAGAAGAAAAATATAGGACATTTATTTAAGGAGATGGTAGGGTGTAGTGAAGCTTTTTTTAAAAACATGGGGGAGATGAGCAATTTTGTAGGATGTTGGGAAAGAATTTGGACAGAAATATAGAGAGAGAAATTGAAGATTAAAAAAGACACAGGGGAAGACTAATGAGACAATGTACTGGATAAAACAGGAAGAATTGGGATCAAAGGCACGAGTAAGAAGGATTGACCTGGTGAAGGGGAAACTCATTTTCAGAGACTACAAGGCATAAAGAGAGAATGGAGAATGATGGCAAGGAATTTTAAGCAGAAAAGAGAAGAAGAGAGAGATCATGATTAATGGCTTAATAGTTTTTGATTTTGTTGGTTTATCTTTTCTTTTAATAAGGGGTAAAGTCCTCAGAAAAGAAAGGAAAAGACTTGAAGGCATGAAAAGAGAAGACAAGATTTAGAAGAGCTTCTGTGGGGAATGGGATAGGGAATCAATTATGGAGGAATAAAAGAAGTCTCTTCTTAAGGCAAGGATCTAGTTGATATTAGTTGGCATAAATTTGTAATATACCCATTACCTTAGTTGTCCAACTCCCTCTAGCTCCATTCAGCAGTATGTGAGTGGAAGCAGAGGAAAACTATAATTTTGGCAAGAGATGAATAACAAAACACAAAGGAAGTGGGATAAGAGCAAAATGTGGAATTTAATTGATTAACTCCTGAGTCACAATTGGTAAGTAATGTCAAATCAGGTGAAATTGCCCAAGAAAACATTGAGAGTTAAAGAGAGAAATTGGAGGCCATGATAAAGGCAAAGAAGAGTCTTAGAATGAGTGAGGCATAGGGATAGGTGATGATAGTTGGAGCCATTTTAGACTTTTTATCAGAAAAGTGAAACAGTTCTGGGTAATACTAGGATATAGGATATTATCATCCCTATATGTGACTGAGAAGGGGAAGTCATGAGACTTGGTAAGATGAGGAACCACCAGATAGTTGAAGTGTGTAAGAGCAATAAAATGAATATTAATAATATCTTGAATAGGGGCAAGAGTTGGGAAGAAGATGAAGACAGTGATCCAGCTAATGAATTCCTTGAAAATAGAGGAAGAATTTTGAAGAGGAAGGAAGTAATAGTCACCACAAGGGAGCTAGATGGCTCATTAGCCGGATCACTTGGCCTAGAGTCAGGAATACATAAGTGTAAAGACACTTACTAGCTGTGTAACCCTGGGTAGGTCACTTAAGCTTTGCCTTAATCAATTGGAGAAGGAAATGGCAAACCACTCCAGTATCTTTGCCAAGAAATCCCCTTGGACAATATTGGCATGCAATGGTCCCTGAGGCCACATAAAGTCAAACAAGGTTAAATGACAACAATGAGGTATTTAGGGTAAAAAATGTTAACAGAATGAATTTCAATGGAGAATAACTTACTAAACAAGGGCAGCAAATAGACTGTGGAAGCAGAAGCAGGAAGCAAAGAGTATTCTGACTTCTACTTCAGTAGCAGTGTGATATTGGAGAAAGAGTATGAGAAAAAGTACAATACTGGAGAGGATGGCCAGATAGGCAATGTTGTAAAGGGGAAGTCAGATAAGTACAAATATATGGAAAGAATATGATATGAAGCAATCCAGAATTTAACAAAGCTTGTTCATTATGGAAGGGATATATGGAAGGCATTGTCAAAGGGGTAGATGGAGTTCAAATGGAATATAGAATTTAGAAGGATGGGGATGAATGAATAGGAGGAGGTAGTTGGAGGCACTCTAATTCTAGGGAGGTAGCAATTAAGTAGTACAGGAATAGGGAGAACTACAGGTGGGAGAAGTTTGTTATGCATAGGCATTGTATTTATTAGGTGGCAGATGAATTGAAATATCTCTCAGTAAAACAAAATCTCTCTCCCACATCTAGATTTAATAGCCTTGGGAACTCCTCAAATTAGTTCACTTTTAGTATATTCAGTGATTCATCTTTAAGCAAAATAAAGCCTTAATGATTAACTTTTTCAGCACAGAAACAAACAATAAAGCCACAGAGAAGAATCACAACTTGCATCATCAGTGGATATTATTTCTTTCCCTTCTCACTGAAGTAATTTGTTTCCCAATTCCATGAAAAATTCATAATCCCAATGGCTCATTTCCTCATCTGTAAAAAGAGGTACCAAAGGAAATGGCAAACCACTCCAGTGTCTTTGCAAAATACAATAAACAAATGTGGTCACAAAAATTTGAACTTAACTGGAAAATGACTGAATATATCACATTCTAAAAAAAATCAATTGCTAAAAAAGCATTATTCTGAATTATAATATATTTCTTTGAAATTCATATTACTTGAAGTAATAATGTGTTTTCTTACTTGGGTAGTAAATATGTTACATCAAGTGTTTTTCTTATTTTTTCACAATTAAAAGATTTGGTTATAAACACAATTATTCCTTCAGAAACTCCATCAGGATTATATTCCTCTAGTAGAATGCTCTCCACTAGTTGAAATAAAGCAGAAATGTTTAAATTTGCATTTCAAACAAAAAAAAATAACAGAATTTGTTCATCATTAGCATGTTATGCTTATGTTATGCCTCAATTCATTAAAAAATCTAAGACAGAAAAAGTCACCCTGTGATCAGTGAATCATAAAATGACTACTTCATCAAACCTGAGTTGTTGGAATATTCCTTTGTCCTGTTGTGCATGAGGGATCAAAAATGAATGTAAGAATTTCTTACTAGCAGTTAGTAGCAGTTAGTGAGAATTTACTATACACTTTGATATGAAAGAAAAAAAAAGAGAAGGAAGGAAGGAAGGAAGGAAGGATTAAAGAGAAAATGAAAGGAGAGGAAAAGAGGGAAAGAGAGGGAAGAGGAGCGAACAGAAGGGGGAAAAAAGAAGAATGCCATGAAATGCAGTGAATTTCAGCAGGTTGACCTCACAAATATGACATACAAAAGAGACTGTTATTTGATGGACCAAAAACAACTTTCTGCACACACTTTTTTCTGTAATTTTCAACATAATTTTAACCACTCTCAAGCTTTCCTAAAGAAATGTAATGTACATTTTTGCCCAATGTATTCTCCTGGAGCAGGAGTACATTTGCTTGGGAACATGTTAGTAGGGATTAGAATACCTGGTCACAAAAAGGATTTTAATTGGATGTATTATTATTTTCAAGTGACTAACATTTATGTTTCTTTTTGTTTGCTTTTTATTTGATGTAGAAGCAGTGTAAAAGTCCTGTCACTGACAAATATTGATTATAAGCAAGTGATTAAAACCTTCAGCATCCTTGGCAACTCTTGAAACCTATAAAGTGCAAAGCAAGTGCCAATATGCATTAGGAGGCAGTTTTCTTAGCTCAGAATTTTCTATAAGGATCTAGTCCTTCTCCTTGTGATTTCACTGTTGCATGCAACTCCTGGTAAGGAAAGCTCCTTCTGCCAATGCAGATCCACAGTAGTACTTCAGCTCATAATCTGAAGGTTAAATGATTTGAAACCAGGTATTTCTGGAATCAACTGAAAGGCTGTCTCTATCAAAATTGAAATTCTACTTAATGCTTTACATTTTATTTTACTACTTTTGAGTGAATAAAAACAAGAACTAGAAGTATGTACAAATGTGTATAATGATGAAGTTTGAAATCAGTCATCTCTTCTCTTGGTAGCCCCCTATATCCATTCAGATCCAACTCCCAAAACACAATGATTTTTTACCTAGTCAGAGGTGGCATGATTTTGTGGAACAAAAGGTTTGAGCTCACTTTCATAATCTGAGTTGATTGTTGGCAATATACATTTAAAACTGGGTGTTAAGACCAATTTTGTAAGAAATCTTTAGCAGAGAAGAGAATTTCTACAAGTGACTTGAACAAGAGAAGAACTCCTCTGAGACTATACCCAAACCAGAGAGCTAAATCAGATGTTTCCAAGGAACCGGAGGGATGGCACTGATTTTACTGCCATATTTTTCTCCTTTGTTCCTTTTATCTATAAGATTCAATTATCAAAAGGCATTACCCTCTTTAATTTTTGTCAAAATGTTATCAAAGGGTATTATCCTCTCTGATTTTCTCAAAGTGCCTATCCATCTTTCCCTTTTTCCCCTCACATTGTCTCCTCTAATAAGCCCCACAGTTGGGTCCTCTTGATAAAGTGCTTATATCAGTTAATGATTTATTGAGAAGGCCATGCTTCTCAATAGAATCAAATTGGGTAATGAGAGAAATAATTATTAACAACCAATGATTTAGGGAACATCAAATTTCTGCTTTTGTGGAATACTCATTTTAAGACCTCAGTCTCTGAAGTTTTAGCTAATCTCCTCTATCTAGACTCCACGTAGGTGGGAAAGCCATTGTGGTCTGCTCAGTCTTGAGTAGGGCATAAATTCTTTGAATAGGTTGTTCAAGGATAGGGGGAACTTAGAAATGGATGGTATGATCAAAATTCACGTCCAGTGCCTCATTGTGATATTCCTTCTCTCGTTAATTGTTAAACAATCCGAGTTGATTACCACCCTTTTGAATACTCCTCTTGCAAAAGAACATATAAGCTGTGAGTCCATCACCATGATTATCTTTGATATAAGAGAGAGATGGCCAAATTACTGTCCTTTTACTAAAATGCTGACATTATTAATAAAATATTAAATTACCCAGAAATTATGTCTCTTGAACCTTTTTTAAACAGCACAGTAGAGACAGAATATTCCACTCTGGCTAGATTTATACCTGACTGAAGTGGAAAGACAGTGTCCAGGAAGATGTGCTTTTTGCATAATCTTGTGTAGACATGCTTGCTTTTGAAAATCATTGGGAAACTGAGAAAAGGATTTTATAAAGTTGGAATTATACATCAACAAGGTCTAGTTTTATTACAGTTCCGAACTAGAGCCATTATGGAAAGCAGTGCAAAAAAAAAAATGTAGCATTTATCTAAAAGACATTTTTGATGAAGCAAATTAATCATTTAATCTGAGACCCAATGAGATTTTCACTTAGATAGAAGAAATTGATTTAGATTGCACAAAGAAGTATGGCAAGAAAAAAATGAGATCACAAAGGAGTGCACAACAGTCCAATGTTGGCTTATAGAAACTGAGAATTTAAGGAATAATTTATAATTCTAATGTATCATTCAGATCACTAAATATAGAAGCATCTATGAGCACAAGACAAAAATATTCTTTTCCTTGGTAAATCCTTGGTCTGTTTTCCCCTTTGGATAGATCAGTTTCTTCTTAAATAGCTTATTCGTGATTAATATATACAGGCACTCAGTACTTTTTACTTTACTAGCTAAGGAGAATTTTTTGCTTACTAACACGTTGATGTAAAGGTCAGAATATTCTTATCTTACTCCCTAGTGACATTTAGTGAAATCCTATTGGAATCAGTTGCAAAAACAAATACATAAATAAATAAATAAATAAATAAATGAACACACACACACACACACACACACACACACACACACACATGAAATTGTCTTATTTCTTTTGTATTTTTCCTTTATGCCACTTCTGTATTTTAAAATTATGTTGCTGGAAATTTTTGTATTTTTACCCATAGAAAATGAATGTTGTCTAATTAATTTAGAAAATATTTATGTAAGTAATGGCATCTCAGTGCAAAAATGGATTCAGTGTAGGTACACAAAAAGAAATACTGTAGGAATGAAACACACATAAATGAAAGTTGGCATTTGCTAAAGAAAAATCTTTTTAAAAGCAAAAACAAATAAGGAATTGCTGAAATTTGAAGATATCTGTATTACATAGTTTGTTCCTAGGTCCCCACTGTAGAAAAGATACAGGTCACTTACAAGAACACAAGTCATTTGTCAGAAAAGGTTTATGAGAAATTGCTGACATCTTCCATAATCTTATTTTTCCAAATCACTCTTTTCAGAACCAAAAATGGTTCATCTACTCTGAAAGGGGACATTCCTTATCTTGCTCTTCAGTCAGCAATGAGAATATTTATCAAATGAAAATAATACTATTATGGGTTAACAAAGAAGTATTCAATGTGCTTTTGTAAACAGAGTGAACTCAGTATTTTACTTATACCTTCAATGAATCTACATTACAATATGTGTGTTATATATTATTGATAAGGAGTTGAAGTGGTCAGAGAAGTATATATGAGTTAATGAGAAGAAAAATACTCACTAGTTTTATAAAGACAATTATCAAGTCCATAATAATATTCATTGGGACAATAAAATGGGACATTGACTAATTAAAGGTAGAGTACCCTTACCAAGAGCTAAGTGGCACAGTGGAAAGAATGCTGGCCCTAGAATAGAAAAAAAACCTTAATTCAAATTTGGCCTCAAGCAAGTCACTTAATTAACCTTTGTTTGCCTCAGTTTTCTCAACTGTAAAATGAGAATAACAACAACATCCACTTTGGATGGTTGTTATGAGAATCAAATCAGGTAGTATTTGTAAAGCATTAAACACAGTGCCTGCAATTTCATAGGTCTTATATAAATGCTTATTCCTTTTAATGACTTGTCATTTTGGATTTGTCTATTACAGTGATATGCAAAAAACTTATGACAAGCAATAATTTTGGCATAATTTCATTTTGTGAAAGCAATGTGTGTGTGTGTGTGTGTGTGTGTGTGTGTGTGTGTTCTAATGACTCTAGGCTAACACAAAACATTGGACTAAGAACACGAGACATGCCTAAACTGATTTATCCACCTTTATTTATTTCTTTGTTAGTTGTGTGTAGATTTAATGCCACACATGTTAATTGTTGCTTTCTTGTGTTGTTAATTTTGTGGTTTTTAAAAATGAACATTAATTACTCCAAGGAAATATGCAAAAGTTGTCATACTTTAACATTTCCTTTAAAAGACTTTTTTTGAGATTTTATGTGTCAAAGAAGTCAAACATTTGAAGTGTCATTTAAGCACATAATGTATTAGGATCGGTTGCATCAAAGTGAAAAGGAAAAGACAGGGAAAAAAATAACTCTAGGAACTGACAAACTAATGCTAAGAAATAGTCTAATTCATCTTCAGAAAATAAGCAAAGACTTTCAGAGGGATCTGGCAATTGAAGAGTTTCCTCTACAGGCTCTTTGAAGAACAGCAAGAATACCAGTAAAGAAAAATTAGTGGCTATGTGCTATATAGCTATATGCTATTTAGAAAAGAAAAAATAAAAATGCTTGTCATGGGCAAGAAAGTAAAACATTAGAACACAGAAGACTGGGAAAAGATAGTGTTTTGTTTTTTTACTGATGAAATCCACTTTTTTCTCTAAAAGTCTTTTCTCTATCAAGGAATGATGAACTCTTACAAATGCATTGATGTACAGAGATATAGGGTTGTTCCAGAATTCGATAAATTCTGAAATGGAGGCATACTATAATAATATAATACTGCAATATGATCTCACATCTTGCTAGATATTAGAAGCTTATTCTTGAAAATTAATCCATATATTCTGGTTGGGAGACATTGCTCAAGGCTTCCATTAACTGGCAATTTACCTGATTTAACACTATTGTAAATCTTTCAGCTATAATCAAGGCTATACTTGGTTAAATGGACTATCTGTCCAAGTTACACCTAGTATTCAATGTGATAAAAGTAGTTTCATAATGAGGAATTTTTAAATACGTGGCAAAATCTTGTGGCAAAATCTCAGTACCAAAATATATAAAAGAAGTAATTGCAGAAAAGGAGTCCATACTGCATGCTAAATTTTTAATGTACATAGTTGTAAGAATTATTATATATCAAAATTATTTAAGTTCATTCTAGCTAATTTGCACAACACTTTGTGTCAGATAACAATAAGGAAATGAGACATTTAAGTTTCATTGCTATGTATGTTGGAAAAACTTCTAGGGTTTTCACTTGGCATACACAATGGAAGAATGGTCAACGTAGACCCAGTTGTTAGGGAATGTGCAATATGCCCTCTCTAATTCCACTTCATGTGGAGATTTATTGGGAAGGGACCCTTTCCCCATTTCACAACATACTCAGATATTCTCTGATTTTTTCCTTTTTTTCTCTTGAATTTATACTTTCCTGATATTATGTGAGTGAATATAAGGAGATGGGACAGACAGGGTTATGACTTTCTGAGATTCAGAAGGTTGGAAAAGCTATCAGATGTTCAAAAACTGGAATCAATAACAGAATCTGCCTGCCAGTCTTAAAGAGGAACATGCTTTACCTAGCTCAGGGATTAAGAGATCCCACAATTGAGAGGCTGTGTCTTATAAGCAAAAAAGAAACTCAGCCATTGGCTTTGCCCCAGCAAAAGTAAACTGATTAGGGAGTTTCCTAAGGGAGAAAAGAATTCCCAGAGCCAGGAGGTACTCGTGGCTACATGAATTCCCTACATGTGTGTTTCAGCACCTTTGTCAAAGACTTTGATAAAATCTAGGTAAACCACATTCACAGCATTCTCTTCCTCTATTAATTTATTAATCTTGTCAAAAAAAGGAAATACAGCTGGTTTGGCTTGATTTGTTCTTGATGGGAGTTCTTTGTAGTTATCACTCCCATTCTACATATTTCACAACCATCTCTTTAATTATCTGTTCCAGAATTTCCCAGAAATCAAAGTCAAGCACGTTACCCTATAGCTTGCAGCCTTTGTTATCTTCCTCTTTTTGAAAGTCAGGATGACATTTGACTTTGTCTGATCTTTTGAAACTTCTCTTGTTTATCATGGTTTTTCAGATATTATTAACAGTGGTTTAGCAATCAAATCTGCCAGTTCCTTCTGGGCTGAAGAATGAAGGCCAGGTAATCTGACTTCATCAAAGGCAGTTAGGTAGTCTCTTACTATCTCCTTAAATAGTTTTGGTCTCAACTTCTTGTTAGTCATTTTTGTTTATAATTTCCAGTATAAAGGTCATTCTCATATAGCATGATCTTGAGGCCCTTAATATCTTGGTCACCTATTCTGCGTGTTCATCAGTATCTTTCCTAAATTGTAGTCCCACAAATTAAAAACAATACACTTATAGTTTTTCCAGGTCAGGGTTTAGAAGCATGATCACTCCCCTTGTACTAAACACCATGCCTCTCTTAAATGTATTTTTTCTTAGTTTTTAGATACTTTATTTCAAAGTAATAACAAATGGAATACTTACAAATATATGTATATTTTATAACCTATTTCCATGTTGTTATTTTGACTCACAAAACAACTAACAGGTAAATAAAATTATTTATTAAATTTTACTTTATTTGTAATTTATGGAATAAAATAAACGTTTTCAAAAAGTATAATAAAAACATGATTACACATGAAACTGCAAATCTATTATGTACAAACTGCTATACCTTTTAAATATACAACTAAGTTATCCCTATAATTTTCTTTTATTCTTACCTTCATGCCTCCCTAGAAAGGATCGCCATTAGACACAAATAGGTATATACAAAAAATTATTCTATACATATTTCTATTTATCATTTCTATCCTTGGACACAGATAGTGTCTTTCTTCATGTGTCCTATACAGTTAATTTGGGTTTTTTTAAGAGTCAAAATAACTTACTCACTCCTTCTTAAAATAATATTGTTATTACTGTAAACAATGTTTTCTTGGTTCTGCTCATTTCACTCCTCATTATTTCCTGCAAGCCTTTCTTTGTTTTTTCTAAGATCATTAAGTTCATCCTTTCTTATACCACAATAATATTCCATCACAATGATATAACACAACTTCTTCAGTCATCCATGAAATTTCTAGTTCTTTGTCACCACAAAGAGAACTGCTATAAACATTTTAGAACATAGGGTTTTTTTTTTTCCTTTTAACTTAATTTTCTTTGGAAATAGAAATAAAAATGGGTCAAATAATGACCCAATAATTTGACCCAATAACTGGGTGAAAGGGCATAAGTAATTTAATAATTCTTTAGGTATAATTCCAAATTATTCTCTGAAATGGTTGGATCAGTAAATAGTATCACAAATGATGAATTGGAGTCCCAATTTTTCCACATACCCTTCAACATATGCTGCTTTTCCCTCCAATCATCTTTAACACTTTGGTAAGAGTAAAATGACATCTTAAGGTTGTTTTAATTTGCATTTCTCTAATCAAAAATGATTTGGGACATTTTTATATGACTACAAATTGTCTTGATTTCTTCATAGTTCTTCAAGAACTATCTGTTCATTTATCAATTGTTGAATTTGACCATTTATCAACTGTTGAATGACTCATACTGTTATGAATTTGACAAAGTTCTTTATATACTTGAGATATGAAACCTTTATCTGAGAAAATAGCTATAATTTTTTCCTGATCTCTTTGCTTTCCTTCTTGGTTACATTTGTTTTATTTGTACAAACACTTTTTAAATTTAATGTAATTAAAATTATTCATTTTACTCCTTACATTGCTCTTTATCTCTTCTTTATTCATAAATTGTTTGCCCATATATAGGTCTGATAAGTAATATGCTCCATGTTCTTCAAATTTTCTTGTAATATCTCTTTTATAGATATGTCACGTATCCATTTTGACTTTATATTGGCAAATGGTTGCTTCATGCCCAGTTTCTCCAATACTGCTTTTGAATTTTCCCAACAATTTTTACCAAAAAATGAATTCTTATACCAAAATTTTAAGTCTTTCCACTTCTACAATACAAAGTTTTTGTATACACTTGATGCTGTAAACTGTATGTCTATTCCATTCCATTGATCAACCTTCCTATTTCTTAGCCAGTACCAATCAGTTTTGATAATTACTGTCTTATAATATAGTTTTAGAACTGCTAAACCTCCTCTTCCTTTACTTTTTTTCCATTGTTTCCTTTGCGATGCTTGACTTTTTGTTCTTCCTTGTAATTTTTTTTCTAATACTATAAAATAATTTTTGATACTTTATTTGGAATGTCATTGGATATATGAATCAGTTTGGGTAAAATTGTTATTTTTACTATATTGGCACTGCCTTACCCAAAAAATAATATTTCTCAAGTTATTTAAATCTAATTTTATTTATATAAAAAACATTTTTATATATTGTTCGTATAGTTCCTGGGTTTCTTTTGGCAGGTACTCCTGTGTATTTTACACTATCTTAAGGTTTTTTTGAAAAGGGATGTCTTCTACTACCTCTTCTTGCAGAGTTTTGTTTTTTATATATATGAATGCTGATTATTTAGGTGAATTTACTTTATATTCTGCTAAAATTATCGATTTTTTAAAGTAACTTTTTATCTGAATCATTGGGACTTCAAAAGTGTATCACTACATTGTCTGCAAAAAGAGATGGTTTTGTTAAGTCATTCTTTACTCTGATTTCTTCCATTTCTTTTTCTTTAATTGCTATTACTAGGACTTCCAATCAATATTTAATAATACTGGTGACAGTAGGCATCCTTGTTTTATACCTGATCTTACTGGGAAGGCTTCTAGTTTATACGCATTAAAAATAATGCTTGCTTATGGTTTTATATAAATGCTTCTTTTTTATCAACTTAGGGGAAAATCTATTTATACCAATAGTTTTGAGTGCTTAATAGAAATGAGTGTTGTACTTCATCAAAAGCTTTTTCTGCATCTATTGATAATATCATATAATTTTATTTTGCATTGATTGTTGACTTAACCAATTATGTTCATAGTTTTCCTTATGTTAAATAATCCCTACATTGTTGGCATAAATCCCACTTGACCATAATTCATAATCATAATATATATGTTCATATATATTATATACAAATGTAATTTGTAATCTTTCAGATAGGTTTTATTTTGTTTAGAACTTTTACATACATATTCGTAACTAAAATTGCTCTATAATCTTCTTTCTCTATTTTTATTCTTCCTGGCTTAGGTATCAGAATCATATTTGTTTTTCAAGAGGAATTTGCTTTGATCCCTTCTTTACCTATATTTCCAAATCATTTAATATTAGAATTAATTGATGCTTAAATGTTTAATAGAATGCACTTATAAAGCCCTCTAGCCTTGGTGGTTTTCTCTAAGGCAGTTCTTTTATATCCCATTTAATTTCTTTTTTTTAAATTAGGTCCATTTAGGGGGCAGCTAGGTGGCACAGTGAATAGAGCACTGGCTGTGGAATCAGGAGAATGTGAGTTCAAATCCAGCCTCAGACACTTAACATTCACTACCCATGTGACCTTGGACAAGTCACAACCCCAACTGCACTGGCTTCTCCCCTCTAAAAAAGGAAAAAAGTAAAATAAAATAAAATGAAATAAAACAGGTCCATTTAGATATTCAATTTCCTCTTCAGCCAATCTAGGTAATTTATAATTTTTGTAAATATTCTTCAATTTCACTTAAACCGATAAATTTATTGACATATAATTAGACAAAAAAAACTTCTTAAAATTGTTTTCATTTCATTTTTGTTAGTGGTGTATTCATTCTTTTTATTTTTGATTCCAGTGATTTGGTTTTCTTCTCTTTTTTGTATCAAATTAACCAATGGTTAATCTTATTTTCATAAAAATAATTTTTAGTTTTATTTATTAATCCAATGGATTTTTTCCTCTCAATTTTATTAATCTCACTTTTAATTTTTGGGATTTCCAATTTAGTGTTGAATTAGGAATTAGTTATTTTTAATTGCCTATCCAATTTAATAGTCTGCTTTTTCTCTATTTTATTAATGCAAGCATTTAGAGATCTAAGTTTTCCTCTAACCACGGATTTTGCTGTATGTCAGTAATTTTGAAATCTTTAATTATTCTCATTCTCTTTAATGGCATTACTGATTTTTTCTATGATGTGTTCTTTAAACCAGTCTTTTTTGAGATTAGGTTGTTTAATCTTTAACTAATTTTTAATTTATATTTCTGGGATCCCTTATTAATGTAATTTTATTTTGTTATGATCTGAACACTTCTGCTTTTTTACTTTCAAATAAAAAATTTTATGTACTTATATGTGAAAATCATTGTAAAGGTAATATGAATCACTGAGGGAAAAAAATGCATTCCTTTCTGCTTCTATTCAATTCTCTCCAGATATCTAGCTTATCTAAAATTTTGTTTAGTTCCTTAACTTCTTTTTTATTGGGAGAAAGGAGTGTTATATGTACCTAGTTCTGAGAATGAAAGATTAAAGTCCCCTACTATTACAGTACTACTATCTATCCCCACCTATAATTCATTTAACTTTTCTTTTAAAAAATATAAAGGCTACAGTATTTTGTGCATATCAATTTATAATTGATAGTGCCTCATTGTCTATGATGCCTTTTATCAAAATGTAGTTACCCTGTTTATCTCTTTGAATTAAATCTATTTTAGCCATAATTTTGTAAAAGATCATAATAACTACCCTGCCTTTTTGCATCAGTTGAAGAATAGTAAATTCTACTCCAATCCTCTATTTTAATTCTGTGTGTATCTCTCATTCTTAAATGTGTTTCTTGTAAACAACATATTGTTGATTCTGTTTTTTTTAACTTTTGTTTATTTTTAGTTTACAATCATTCATTTCCATGAGATTTTGAGTTCAAATTTTCTCCCCTTCTTTCCCTACCCACCACCCCCAAACAGCGATCCCACTCTATACTCCCTCCCCCAATCTGTTCTCTTCTATGTCCTATATATTTACATTTGATTTTAGAACTTTAAATTCTAGATTCTTTCCCTTCCTCCTTCATCACCCACCCCCACTGGAAAGACAAGCAATTCAATACAGGCTGTACATGCGTAGTTACCCAGAACATCTCCACAATGGACATATTGTGAAAGACTGACTATATTTCCCT
>CM053580.1:184807003-184831697 GCA_028627135.1 Pseudochirops cupreus | reverse complement strand
TTTCTCATAAAATAATTAGCTTCCATTTGCTCCACTCTAATTCTGAAGGAATTATTCTCTTCAGTGAGCTTTTGAGATTCTTTTTTCATCTGTCAAATTTGACTTTTTAAAGCATTCTTCTCCTCATTGGCTTTTTGGGCCTCTTTTGCCATTTGAGTTCATCTATTTTTTAAGGTTTTATTTTCTTCAGTCAGGTTGTTGACTCTCTTTTCATGATTTTCTTTCATCATTCTCATTTCTCTTCCCAATTTTTGTTCCACTTCTCTTATTTGGTTTTCAAAATCCTTCTTAAGCACCTCTGTGGCTTGCAACAAATTTACATTTTTCTTGGAAGCTTTTGGTATAGGAGTTCTAACTGTGTTGTCTTCCTCCCATTCCATGCTTTGATTCTTTTTGTCCCCAAAAAAGGAATCTAAAGTTGGATTGCTGAGCTTGGTTTGCTTCCTTTGCCTGCTCATATTGTCAGTCAAACTTGACTCTGCTTCCCAGGGGAGAGCTTTGTCCCAAATCCCTGGGGTTTTTGCAGCTGCTGGAGCTATTAGGAGGCTGCTGTCTCTACAGCCCCCACCAGCTTTGGCTCACTGGTCACACACCTCAGGACCACCACCCAAGACCAAAATCCCTATCCAGGCAGGTTAATGTAATAGCACTTAGCCTCTGAATGATCACTTGGCCCCCCTGCAATGTGCAGGCCAGGAGCTCTGAAGCAGCCATGTGGAGGTGGTTGCAAGGGCCATGTCTGCTGCTTTCTTGCCCTGGGGGCTAGCAGCTGGACCCACTTTTCTTCCCAAAATTTAACCAAGTTCCACTGACCTTTCATTTTGTCCTTGGCTCTTATGGATTGATAATTCTGGAAACTGCCACAGTTGCCAGTGATCCACTCTCCCAAATGCTCCAGCCACAGCTTATCCTGGCCACCCTGGAGCTAAGCCACAGTTTCAGCCAGGCTGGTTTCAGCTCCCAGTGCTCTGGGATGAGCCCTTCCTGTCCACCTGCTGGCCTGCCTTCAGCAGGACATGTGTTTTTCTGTAATTTTGTGGGTTCTGGAGTTCTTAAATCTGTTTAGAATCATATTTTTAGGTATTTGAGGAGGTTATGAGGGGAGCTGCTGAGTTCTCTTGCTTGTAAGTCACCATCCTGACTCCCTGTTGATTGTGTTTTTAATCCAGTTTGCTATCCATCTTCATTTGATGGATAAGTTCATCCCATTTACTTTCAAAGTTATTGTAAGTAGTTATAAATTTCTCTTCATTTTATTTTTATTCACTATTTTTCTTCTCAGCCTCTATTTTTATCCTATCCCTGTTAACTTATTTTTTCCCCTCACCCTCTTAATCTTAACCTATACTCCCTTCTAAAAGTCTATCCCTCACCCTAAGCCCCAGTTTTCTCACCTCACTATATGTTCAGAAGACTTCTAAACCTCACCAGATGTACATTTCTTCTTCAACCCAGATAAGAATAAGGTCTCAACATTACTAGTCCTCTGCCTCCATCTGCTTCCTCTGTATTATTTTTTTCCTTTTCACTCTATTTTTATGAAGTAATGTCTTCTTTTTACCCTTTTCTTCCCAATTTTGATTTTTAAATCACCCCATCATTCAAACTCAGCCTGAACTTTTCTTTCAAACTACCTTAATAATGACAGGCTTAAGAATACTTATAACATTTTCATATTTCATAAGTAAGCAGTTTGACCTCAATGAGTACCTCATAATTAGTCCTTAGTGTTTCCTTACATTTCTTCTACATCCTTTATATCAAATTTTCCATGGAGCTATGATTTTTTTGCTATAAATACCTGAAAATCTTTCAGTTCATCAAATGTCCTTTTTCTTTTCATTCATGATTATATTCAGCTTTGCTGGGTAAGTTATTCTTGGACTTTGCTCTTCAAACATAATGTTCCAAAATATAATGTTCCAAGATCTATGGTCTTTTAGTGTAAAAGATGATAGGTCTTGTGAAATCCTGACTCTTTTTCTGCAAGAGTCTAAATTGTTTTTCTCTTGTTCTTAGCAATATTTTTCCTTTAACTGAGAGTTTTGAAACTTGGCTATAACATTCCTATAATTTTTCTTCCTGGCATCTCTTTCAGGTGGTGAATGTTAGATCATTTTTTAAAAAACATTTCTACATTATACTCTTATTCTAGAACTTCAGGGTAATTTTCCTTAACAATTTCTTGTAAGGTTATATACAGATTCTTTTATTTTTTTAATCAAAACTTTCAGGTAGTCCAACAATTCTTATATGATCTTTCCTCCATCTGTTCTCTAGATCAGTTGTTTTTCTAATGAAATATTTCGCACTTTTCTGTTTCTTCTATAGTTATTATTTCCTGACACCTTATAACATCATTTGATTCCTCTTCCCATTTTTAGCTTTCAAGGAGTTATTTTCTTCCTTAACATTTTGTATCTCTTTTTTCCAATTGACTAACTTTCTTTTAATAATTTTCTTGCATTGCTTTTATTTTTTTCCTAATTTTTCCTTGATCTCTCTTATTTGATTTTTTAATTCCTTTTTAAGTTTTTTTTTTCAGGAGTTCTTTTAGGGACTATGACCATCTCTCACTACTCTTTGGGGTAGGAGTGACTTTTTTGTAACCTCCCTATTTTCTTCTGAATATGAACCCAGACCTTCATAATTATCTATGGTTGGGTTCTTTTTCCTTTATCTATTCATTTTTATTTTTCCTTTATTTTATTTTTAGCAGCTTATTATTATTGTCAAGTTTTAAACCCAACTTGTGGATAATCTTGCCCTAGATAAGAGGTCCTCCTTACTGTGATTTTCTGAATTCTGTCTGGGTACTCCACCTCACGGTCTCATCTCTTCCTCCCCTAAGCCCCAGCCACACTGTCCCAAAAATATTCTTGCTCCCTGAAGCACCACTCTCACAAGGCTCATGCTCACTATTTCTCACCCACAACCACAGTCCAGGATCATGTCTGATCAGCACAAGTACTCCAGGCTTCCAAAAACAGTTGGGGGGAGGGGGTGAATTGTCCTTTAATCTCCTCTCGCTCAGTCATCTGCTGTTCCTTACATGAAAGCTCATGAAGTAAAAGTTCAAGAAGTGAAAGTTCTTGAACCTGTGAGGTAAAAGTTCCTGAGGTAGAATTTCTTGAGGTTGTGTATGAGATGAAAGTTGAGGTGAAATTTCCTGAGGTGTAGTCTGCTTCCTGACAGAGCTGTTCCAGGCCCTGTTTGAAATTTGAACTTTGAAAGTCACATTAGGTGTAGTGGGGGTTTTGCAGGGGAGGAAGGAGGAGAGTGTTAACATATCACAATGTTGATTCATATTGAGTTCACCAAACAACAAATATTTTTCAGAACAACTTCCATCAAATCACACCTCAGACATATTATACTTAAAAAGTAGATTATTTTAACCCACATATAAGTCTTTATATCTCTCTTTATTAAATTTTATCTCATTGTATTCAGCTGAATTTAGGAGCTTGCCAAATCTTTAGAAATTTGATATTACCAGCCCATGTTTTAGTTATCCTTTCATGTTTACTTTATCTGCAAATTTAATATATACATAACTATTACCTTTTCCAAGTCATTGATAAGAAAATTTTTAAATGGCACATGGTCAAGCAGAGCTACTTAGAGCATGCCACTGAAGACCTCTGTTCAAGTTAACATTGAAAATTTAATGACTACTCTTTGAATGCAGTCATTCCAACAGATCCATGTTCACCTAAATTGCTTTCTTATATGATCCTTATTTCTCCAACTTTTCTAGAAGAATAACATGAAAGACTTTTTCTACTGTTTTGTTGAAATATAGTTAAACCTGTTAGTTGATTGATTAATTGATTGGATAGTCGGATGGTTTACTAATTCCCTTGGTCCACCTGTCTACTAAGAAATAAATGTAGTCTTTATTAAGTCTAACATCACAAAAGGCCATACTTCATTGAATCATTTCTTTCTGGGCCTTTATATTCCTCATTAGTAAATTGAATAGCTAGCTATACTCCTCCAGCCCTCACATTTCATGAAAATGAGACAAAACTCTATTTCTTATTTTCATAACCTGATTACTTTATTTATTAGTCATATAACATATATTAAATGACAAATGATTATAAAACATTTTTCCCTTTTTTAAAAAACAGCATCCAAAAGAAGCAAGAGGTGTAAATCATGTACCTAAGTCAGTAACATTTAGCATAGTCTCAAGGGAATAGATATACTTTTAGAATAAACACATAAAAAGAAAAACATAATCTGAATCTTACATATGTAATTATACATAGGCATACATGTGTGCATACATATTGTACATACAAATGTGTACACACATATGTATATGTGTGTGCATGTGTGTGTGTGTATATACATACATATGTCCCTGTGTATTGGTGACTGAAGGTAGAGAGCCAAATAAGATGACTTTTTAAATCCTGGTTCTAAATGTTTAGTATTCTAAGTGTGAATAAAATTTTAGTTATAAACTAGGAGAAAAAAAATATTTGTAAGAAGGTGGAATTGATATACATTAACTTGGAATTTTTAGTAAATATATAGTACATCTAATGAATTGGCTGCAATTAGTTGTTAGATTTTCTAGGAATCAATCAAAAAGGCTAAAATCCTAACAGAAAGATGCTTATATCCCTAAGGGAACAATTTAATTGGTGACAATTAATAATTCTAATTAATCGTGAAATTCATCTTAATCCACTGGTCAAGACAATCACAAGTCATTAAAATAATGAAAAAGCATTAAAACTCCCTCTAAAAAATAGATTTAGGTTAACAGTCTTTAACAAGGGAAGCATGTTATATAATTTCATGGAAATCATATAAACAAATGTAATTATTATTGAAAATATAAATTGTATTTATGTTTTATGTATTTAGGTGTGACATAATATTGAAACCCTTTTGTTTGTCTCTGCCCTCTCCCCACTAATGTTTCTCCTGTCTGTTACATCTTAATAAGGTTTTTTTTTTCTTTCACATTCCCTATACAATTTATATGCTAGATGTGTAATGTTGGATAAACCATTTTATATTTGAGTCATAGCTTTCTCATCTATAAAGCAGAAATACTATAACTGCCCTAACGATATCCCTTCTAGGCCTATTGCAACCAAAGCACTTAATAAACTTTAAAATGCTATATAAACGGGAACTGTTACGATTATTCTCTATTGAGGTTATTCATTTTCTTTCACTTAAGATGCACATCATCCAGCATTACTCCATTTCCAATGTTCCACCATCTAATCCAACCTGTACACCAATAATAGATAACAGAAAGCTTTAGAGAAAGGAAGAACTATTTTAAAGTTCTACATTTTATATATACTAGCTATGACACCTCTGACCAGTTACTAAACCTTTTATTAAATCCATGCAGCTCTGTAAATCAGTCAGTCAGTCAATAAGCATTTACCAAGCACTTGTTATGTGTCAGGTATGGTGCTAAAGACAAAAGGTGTTTACCTTCCAGGAGCCCACATTCTAATTGGGGAATTAACATGAAAACAATTATGTGAATACAAGATATGTGCTATATATACACATCTGAGTAAATATAAAATATATACATGAACACATGTTTAATTAAATGGGAGGTAGACTCAGAGGGAAGGCCCTAGCTGTGTATATTGCAGCAAAGGTTCAGATGAGGACCCAGAAAAAGCCACTTGCAGAAGATAAGATTTGAACTGAGTCCTGAAGGAATTCATGGAAGTCAGAGGGTTAAAGTGAAGAGAAAGAATATTCTTGGCTTTGGGAACAGTCTATAAAAAGTCTTAGCTATTAGAGATGGAGTGCTGTGTGTAAGGAACAATAAGAAGGTTACTACCACTGGAATATGTGATGTGTAAAGGTTAGTAAAATATAAGAAGACCAAAAAAGTAAAAAGGGACCAGGTTGTGAAGAATCTGAAAATCAAAATGGAGGAGTTTATTTTTGTCCCTCTACTTAATAAGAAGTCAATGAACTGACAGGGGAGAGGGAGCATGAGCATTAAATGTTTACACATGAAATTCAGAGAAATAAAATTGGTCACTGAGTAGAGAATTGACTGAAGTGAGGATACACTTGAGGCAAGGTAACTGACCAAAAGGCTACTGTTATAATCTAGGCATAAAGTGATGAGGAATTTATTCCAGCTATGTGGCTGAGTTACAGACCTGAAGTCAGGAAGGCTCATCTTCTTGAATTCAAATCCATCTTCAAACACTTGGTATCTGTGTGATCCTGGTCAAGTAACTTCACCTTGTCTGCCTCTGTTTCCTCATCTGCAAAATGAACTGGAAATGGAAAATGGCAAATCACTCTAGTATCTTCACCAAGAAAACAATAATGGGGTCACAAGAATTAGACATGTCCAAGATAACTGAACAACAAGGAGAGGAGACACTTGACAACAGTTTGTATTTGGGATAAGTGCAAGTGAGGAATGACATCAAGACTATGAGTCTAGGTAACTGGGACAATGGTGGTATTGTCCAGAAAAGTTTATAAGTGGGGATAATTTGTGGGGATAATTTGTTCTCTTTTGGACTTGCTGATTTTGAGACAGACATCCAGTTCAAAATGTCTGGCAGGCAGGTCATGATGAGAAACTTGAATTCAGGAGAAAAATTAGAGTGTAGTAATTAAATCTGAGAATCATCTTCATAGAGATACTCTCTAGACCCATGGGAACTAATGAAATCACAAACTAAGACAGTATAGATTAATAAGAGAAGAAGTGTAATGGGAATGGGAATTTGAAGATCTTCACTGCCCCTTAATAGGCCTAGGGGGAATTTGAAGACCTTCCTTCTTTGAAAGCAAACTTTGCCCCCTAATAGGCTTAATGTAGTCACATGGAGCCTGTGATGGAAGGGGTTTTTTGAAGGGTACAGCAGAGCCCACAGGAAGTGGGAAGTCAGAGCTAGACTGGACAGCTGGAGGAGAGAATGCTCAGGCAGGAAGTCAGATAGTCTCATGAGTAGATATTGATCTAACATTGGTTTGTGGGAAGGCTAAAGAATGCTGTGGCTTTCTGTGTTGTCATGGCTTATTTACTTCTTTACTACTATAATGGAATCAGCTTACTGGTTTGAGGATTTGGTTTTCTGGTGTCTAAATAAATGCTTTGCTTCTATCCTCTATGTGGAGAGTTTGTTATATTTTGTTATAGAGCACCATGTGGGAATATTTATAGTCATGGTCTTTATCATGATTGTGAGCGCTATAAATATGGCAGTGGCACTACAGCAGGCTCCAGGGCAGAACCTTGAGGGATTACTTCCAACTAATGAACCTAACCTCAAGGAAGAGCCAAGAGAGGAGATTCAACAGTCAAATAGTTAAGAGGAGAACCAAGAGAGAGCAGAGAGCAATCTCATGAAAAGTTAGAGAGTCAAGAGTATCCAGGAGAAGTGGATGGTCAGTAGTGTCAAAGGCTGTAGAAAGTTCAAGAAGGGTGAAATTCAATAAGAGGCCATTAGATTTGGCAATTAAGAGATCACTGGTAACTATGAAGAGAACAGTTTCAAAATACAGAGGAGTCGCTGATCTGTATCAGGTGAATATACCTTTCTACCATAATAGGAAGCCCTGTGATGAAACTCAATAAAAATTAAAATTATATTCCACTTCCTGAATTCTTGTTGAATTTAATGTCTCTATTCATTGAAACTTTATTATGGAAATAGTGTTCCATTTATGGCAACTTTATTATGTAAAATATGCAGATCATTTGTATCCTAACATTCAACCATAATTTCAAGTACATAGTAGATACTGCAAAAATATTTACTGAATGACTCAATTTAATTTAAAATTTATGTAGCCTTAAAACATCAGATTTCTTTAAACCATCAAGCATATCAGAACTAAGACAAAAAGAGACAAAGGGGGAGACTTGATAATTCACTTAGCAATTAGGTAGTATACTGAATAGGTATTAGGCTTGGAGAACTGAGTTTGAATCATGCCTCAGAAACTAGCTGTATGATATTGAGCAAGTCACTTAAGTTCAGTTTACCCGTCTGTGAAATAGGGATATCACCTGTCTCATAGGTGTGTTCCAAGAACTAAATAAGATAGCATACATAAAGCACTTCATAAACCTTAAAGTGTTATACAATTGCTGGCTATTATTATTAATTGCTGCAATAAGGCCATGAAGGAGTGACCAGGCAGAGCAGTGGATAGAGCACCCAACCTGGAGTCAGGAAGATGTCTTCCTGAGTTCAAATGTGACCTCAGACATTTACTAACTATGTGATCCTGGGCAAGTCACTTCATCCTGTTTGCTTCAGTTTCTTCAACTGTAAAATGATATGGAGAAGGAAATGACAAACCACTCCAGTATCTTTGCCGAGAAAACTCCAAATGGGGCAAAAAGAGTCAGGCATGACCAAAATGACTAAACAACATTATAAGTGCCATGACACAGGCTATAATACCTTCTTAGGGATAGCAGCCACAGAGGGAAAATTTTAAGAAGAAAATCCTACCCAGGCTAGTCTTCATCCAGAATGTAAGGAGTATCAAGACTTCTGCTTTTATGACATGGCCTCCAACAATAAAATCACAGACTTTCAGTTCATGTATGGGCAAGCATTTGAGTGATATATATGTATTTTTCACTTGGACTTTATATTCCTGTATCACTTTCAATGGCATCTACTTTATTCTTCTTGATATACTGATTTATATCCTTTTTTTCCTCTTTTTTTTTGGGTGGTGGGGGTGAAGACAAAGCAATTGGGGTTAAGTGACTTGCCCAAGGTCACACAGCTAATAAGTGTGTCAAGGGTCTGAGGCCAGATTTGAAGTCCTGTCCTCCTGACTCCAGGGCTGTTGTTCTATTCACTGTGCCACCTAGCTGCCCATATGTGTGTGTGTGTGTGTGTGTGTGTGTGTGTGTGTGTGTGTGTACATATATATATATCCTTCTTTTAGAGAAAATAAATTATTTTATGGAGGTCAAATGACTTATAGAAGAAAAAAATCTGAAGTTAAATCTTCATCAACAAGCACATATTCAGGTATGTATATATCAATATCCATGCACAAGTCTCTATGTACATACATTTGTGTATGCATATATTGTGTATGAGCACATACACATATATTATCCTGAAGATTCAGAGTTTCTCTCAGCCCTTCTTTCAAGGCCCTGACTTTAAGTTCAGTTTTTCTTCAGAAGGACATTTCTGATAATGAGATTACATTGACTCTTCTTATCCTGGTCAAACCCCAACCCAAAATGGCAAATAATTTAATCTAAAGTACAGAAGGTCTACCATGTTCTCCTCAGACTTGGGTGGAGATAGATTCTTCTGTCTAGATAGCCCCAGATTAGGATGGGGGAGCAGCGGAGGTCTGATAGAAGAGATATTTCCCTCATCTGAAGATGAAATGATGATGAAATTATATCAGCCCCTGTTGAAAACAGATATAAACTGTATGCCCCATCCCCAAAATGGGCTCAGTTCCAACACTGTAGCCCTGAGTGTATATTTTTCCCACTTGGAGAGAAATAAACCCATAGATGGACAAAACCTAACTCATTTGTCTTTCTTAAATCAAACTCTGGGAAGTTGACAGTATAGTACATATGTGTGTATGTGTGTGCATAACAATATTACATTAAGTCTCCACAACTTCAGTTTTTCTTCAATTGATAGACATCTACTCACTGTCCAGTATTTTGCTAATACAAAGAGAACTGTTATAAATAATTTTTTACCAAATAGAAAGCTTTTCTTTTTTTTATGGATCTTCTTTGGATATGTAACTATCAGTCAAATTCCTGGATCAAAGGATATGGATATTTTAGTCACTTCATTCACATAATTCTAAATTATGGGAATTTAGAATGACTGGACCTATACATAACTCCACCAATAATATTTGAATGTCCATGACTTCCCATAGTTTCTCCAACAAAGACTCTTCTTTTTTGTCTCTTTGCCAGTTTGCTGGGTGTCACATAAAACCTCTCTAGAAGAATATTTCACTTATAAAAACAATATTTTATGTAAAATTGAGTTCTTTGTGAGGGAAACAATTCAATAGTTGGGTTCTATACAAAGAGACATTAAGGCATGGTTCAACACCTTAATGTTATAAAACAAATAAAGGAATTCCATTGGACAGGTTCAAACAAGGTTGTTTCAAATAGCTAGACAGTGATATATCTGAAACTAACAGAACTTTTGTTCACTTGTTTATATGTAAACAAACTCTTAGAAAATTTCTTGTCTGAACAATTCCACCCCCTTAAACAAAGGGCTCAAAGATCTGGTTAAGATGGGCTTATGAAAGGTCACACCAAAGCACAAATTCTCCCATTTTTATTTTAGCAACAATCTTGAATGAACAGGAGATTAAACAATGACAAAAGAATCCCAAGAGAAACATAACCATGCTATTTTATTTAGCCCAGAACTGAACAAAAAGACAACTAGAATTTGTAGACAATGAGGATAGGTCTGCCAGAGAAGCCAGACACAGATAGACTAGAAACTCATGGTAGCACATTGATCTGGGAGGGCTTCTGGAATAAGGAAGTGACAGTGACTTGATCAAGGAAACCCCAAGAGGAAAAAAACCTAGAGGTGATAGAAGACCACAGTAGTACTTCAATCAGTGACAGCTAACTACAGAGTTCTGACTGAGGACACTTAGGCCTGAGGAATGGGAGAAGGGTAGGGAAAAGAAGAATTTAAGAGGGAGGGTAGTAAGGAAGTGAATAATCACAAGCAAAACTAACTCCAACCTCAAATGGTGTTCTGAAATGTTATGATTATAAAGAAAAAGACATAAAAACCAATGATAAGGTTTAGGCAAGGAAAAATGGGGAAGAAAACTCAAGTGGAAGGATATTGTTTCAATTACATATCACCAAAATTGAGCACAATCCTCTTCTACCACTTTCTTTTCCATAAAAATGTAAGTGGGGTGAAAAAATTGGATATGATAGAGAGAAATATATAATTATCATTTATAAATGTGAACATGAATAGAATAAACTTTCTCACAAAACATGAGGATAAAATGGATTAAAATAAAAACAAACAACATGTTGTTTACAAAAAGCACATGAAAAATAAGTAGTTAAAATTAGAAATTAAATTGAGACCATATGTCACAACAAGCTCCAAATGGATACTAGATACTAAATAGCTAGCTAGCTAGATATCATATTTAGTATCTAGATAGCTAGATACTCAAAAGTCACATAATAAATAAATCACAGGAGAAGGGAGGTATATACTTTGGCAAATATGGATGAGTAAACACTTTTTGACCAAATAAGATGCAATGTGAAAAGGGAGGGAGATATTCCTGAAGAACAACATAGCCAAACAGGGATGAGAGTTGTTGATGGATGGTTCCAACGGGAAAAGCATGGATGAATGGCAGCCATTGTCCCCAGTTTCATAGGTAGAGTCATGTGTCAGAATGAGCACTCTGATCCAAAGCTAGCCAAAACCACTCAAGATTCACATTTATATAAAGTTTTAGACAAGACTAATATGTTACTAAAAGGACACTGTCCCCTCACCAATGAGACAAAGCAGTAGGATAATATAGACCACTAAAATTAGAGTACTCTCTGAAATGCCCAATAAAGAAAGAGGAATCAAAGGCAGAGACCTAGGAAACTTGACTCTAACAGAGCCATAGCAAGCAAGTGATTGGGGCTGAAGGAAGAGTGGAATGCAATATTTGAATCAGATAAGCTTTAGCATATATGCACCCTGAGGTGTATGGCCATACCAGTAAAACTGCTTTTGACTGATTCATACTAAAGATAAAGAAGAAAAGAGATAAAGTTGCTTCTTAATATTATATGAAATTGAAAAGCCTTCTGCACCAAGATCATCAGTGTAATTAAAATTAGAAATAGTTAACTAGGAAAAGGCATTTGCATTGAGTTTCTCTGACAAATGTCTAGTATCCAGGATATGTGGGAATTGTTGATTCCCAAAAATGGTTTGTTCTAAGAAGGAGACAAACAATTTAGGTCAGGTCCACATTTTTATTTCTTTTACAAACTGGCAATGTTGAGGTTTGGGATTTAGGGGTGCTCAAGACCCCAAAATACCAACATGCTGGGTCCTGCCAAATGATTTCAACTCAATCCTTCTCTCAGCCAAATTAAAGTTTATTAAAGATTTGCCATAATGGGTAGACTCTTAAGGAGCCTGAGCATATGTGTGGTTTGTGTTGACAAGCAGGCCAGAACAATCTGAAAGCAACTAAGTCTGAGCTAGATTGAATCTGAACACCTTCTTGGAGGCAAGATGGATCTTACATACAGAAAGATGGTGAGAAGGATATAGGAGTGATCTAGAGCAGAGGTTTGGGGAGGGTCTTGAGGAGAAGTTTAAAGAGGATCTTGATGCAACTGAGATTAGATTCTGGGAACCAAGAGAATGGGATGTTGATGGGATCAAGGGTGGGAAATTGTCAGAGGCAACAGACAGTGGAGAATGAGGCTAGGTTAAGGGTAAGAGAGATTCAACTATATTGATAATGGAAGGCTTATGACCTTAGACAAATGCCAGATCCTGTGGGAAGATTTAAGGAGTTTAAGGGGTTCTCAGAGCCTGTACCCATCAGGTCAACATACTAGCCTATATTAAAATGAGGGTCTTGAGTATATGATCTAGGTCACTTAATCCTGGTACAATAGTTTTTCCACAGGGGTTGATATCATCTCACCTCCCAACAGAGGAAATACCTCTCCCATCAGATCACCCCCCAACCATTACCAAACCACCTCCAATCTTGGGTTATCTTGGCAGAAGAATTTGTCCCCACCCAAGCCTGGGCAGTAAATCTCATTATCAGTAATGTCCTTCTGAAGAACTTTTCTGAAGGGGGCTGACTGGAGGTGGGGGATGGCGGTGAAGCTCTGAGAATCATTTTTCACACAATTCATTTCAAAAAATATGAACAAGAGTCATTCTGAAACAAATGAACAGCAAGTCAAAGGAAATAAATAGTAAGTCCTCAAGCAAAAAGGTCAAGTCTACCAATCTTCTGAGAAAACATCACTATAACAAAAAAACGAGAAAAATTCAAACTAAAACCAATCTATTTTTCCAATTCCTAATTATTAGACTGACAACAATGACCAAAAAAAGGAAAATTACAGTCATTAAAGGAGAATTGGAAGGACAGGAAGAGTATTGTATGGTTGGTTGAGCAATGAAGTAGTTCAGCAATTCTAGAAAGCAACTTGAAACTATAACCAAAAAGTCAATAAACTGTGCAGACCCTAGGACCCACCTATGTCATTATTAGTTTTAATGTAAGAGAGAAAAAAGAGAGGGAACAGACATATGTGCAAATATATTTTTAACAGCACTTTTTCACTGTAGCAAAGAACTGATACCTAAGGATACCAATCACCTGAAAAATATCAAAACAAATTTAGTAAAGGAATATAACAGAATATTATTGTGCCATGAGAAACAATGATTAGCAATATCCCCACAGTATTGGAGGCATTAGATGCCTCTGCGTGTATATACTCTTACTGGAAATGTTTCCTATCTGTCTGTACTCCTGTGTGTGTGCCCTGGCCATATATGTTCTCTATGTGTGTCTTCCTTATATTTCAAGTATTCCTAGTATTTATGGTAGGATAGCTGCCCAGATTTATGGAGGGAATGTTTTATTTTTACCTTTTTTATTACGCTGTTTTATTAAATACTTTTGCTTAAAAAAGAAAGAAGGATTGGGCTGATAAACCAATCAGCACAGAATAAAGTAAGTAAACCAGGCGAACTAAGTATGCAACGATTACATTATAAAGACAATCACTTTAAAAGATTTAAGAATTCTGATCCCCTCTACCAGAGATTATTTGATCTTGCCCAGGGAGTTAGATGATCTCTCATCTCTGGTGTTGGTTAGAGTGCCCACCAATTTTGTTTTAGAGATTTAAGCACCATTAGCTTTTACAAAAGAATGCATACTTCCAAAATATAGCCTAAACAAGCAAACATGTTGCCACTAATTCCTCAGAGTCATAACCCCCTCTATGCAATTTTAGTATCTGTCAGGAAGACTGGAGATTATATTCATAGTTAAGCTTAGTTCTTATGTAGTATTTGTCCCTCTAAGTTCCAGATTCAAAGCCAAGAAGATTGTAAAATCCTCTTTTTCCTTTTTATGTAGGGTTTTGTTTGTTTTCAAATTTGGAAATACAAAAAAAAGTTATTTTTAAAATACCCAGATTGAAAATATTAGCTCTCCAGAATGCTGAGTTCAACAAACCTCTGAGCTTCCTTTTTAGAATATGGGAGAACTCATTTCTATAAATTATCATAAAGCATAATTCCTAATCCTAAAAGAATTTAACTGAAAAAACTAGACTTTGATTTTCTTAGGACTGATTTCCCATCACTTGGACTTAGTATAAACCACCACCTAATCTAGGTCCTCTGCCTCCATGGTCCCAGTTAGCCCAATCAATATGGTGATGGACATCAATGCCATCAGGAACTGTGGTAATATGAAGGAGAATTCAGGGACCTTTAGTTCAACAAAATGATTCTGTCAGCTCCAAACAACTTTGAAAATTGACCTGATCCAAAATAACCCGAAGAGAAGTAGCAAAAAATGCCCACAAACATATTAATTCCCATGAAATCACTATAGTCCTGCCTAATCATCTTCCATTGCATCAACTTCACAGTCTGGAATTTTTACACCTCAGGTAACAAGGAAGTAAAACCATTCAAGCCTCCTTCCTAGAGCAGCAATATACCAACTACAACCTCCTTGATCCCTTTTGGGAAAACTGTGGCTGCCTATATTAATCAAATGCCTTTCATGCCATACAAGTTTATATAAAATAGAAGTCATTTAAATGTCTAAATGGGGCAGCTAGGTGGTACAGTGGATAAAGCGCCTTGCCTGGAATCAGGAAGAGTCATCTTATTGATATCAAATCTGACTTCAGACACTTATTAGTCATGTGACCCTGGGTAAGTCACTTATTTCTGTCTCAGTTTCCTCATCTGTAACATTAATGATATGGGAAAGAAAATGGCAACTCACTCCAACATCTTTGCCAAGAAAACCCCAAATTAGGGTCACAAAGAGTCAGACATGACTGAAGAGCAACAACATATATCTAAATATAGTTAGAGATACATTCTTTGATCACAAAAATCACAGAAAGCCATAGAATTTGGCCAAGTAAAAGTCACACTAACAATTTATGAGAAACTTCAGATGTGTAGTAAGTCATATGAAGTGAAATGCTCATTATATCCAAAGTAAGGATTTTATTCCACAGTCAAATTGCGCCAGAGGAGAATGTTATTAGCTCTATTTTAAAAACTGTATCCTCGATTTCAAAATTCCCTGGGAAATGTCCAGAAGTAAATATCATCTCACTGCTTTAAGAATTAAAAGCAATTTGTGTCAGCAGAAAACTTGGTTATAAAACTCTGACAATTCACTGTGCGAATAATTTCCATGTAAATGAAGTGTTGAAAAAGAAGGAGGTGGGGAAGCATGATTGCCTCGTGTAAAGGACAGTTTGGGGGAAACTAAACCTCATCACAACTTCATGTTACAGGGGAGGTGGGAAATAGGCAGAGATCCTTTTTGACTTGAAGCAGATTAGCACAGAGGGGCTGTTTGCAAAGAAAAAAGAGACCCACTGGGAAATTCACAGTTGATGATGTTGAGTAGCTACAGGGAAAATGAGAGCAACAAGAAAGCAGCAGAAGTCTGAAACGTCAAACAGAGGTTGCATGGCAAACCACATGGTCTTTTGTTCTGACCTTTGACTTCTCAATACAGCTGACTGAACTCCCATTCTCAGCTTTGATTCTCTTTGCTCTGTTAGCTCTTTATCAAGGTTAAATTCCCCTCTTCCCAAATCAAGTGGAAGGAGAGAAATCCCAAAGCCAAATCTTCATATGGTTCATAACCTAAGTTGTTTCTGGAAGAGTTGACTTCTGTCTACAAAACTACTATTGTTGCATAGCCTATGTCATCACAGTGAAAACTAAATTGTAGTTTAGTATAATGACCACCAACTTAAAGCAACAGTGTAAAGTATTATAGTGCTTGCGAGGCACTGGGTGTATGGAAAGAGAAAAGCGTTAAAGGTTTACAGGAGTAGCAAGTATTGTCTTGTTTAATTTGCTTCCGTCTTTGGTGCCTCCTCCTACCTTTCCATCACCACTCAGAAATAAGATATTTCTTATTTAGGTAGTAAAGAAAGTCAAGTATCATTCAATGAAATGGAAATATAAAATGAATTCAAGCTAACCAGTGTCCCCCAAATGCCATTTCCAATGCCAATTCTCTGATTATTCTTTTAGAAAGGGGGATATATAAGAATCTTGGGGGAAAACAACACGTGAACAGATAAATGGACACTGTTACTACTCCTGTTCTCCATGTCTGGCTCCATTTTAAGGAAAGAAAAGAAATCTGGCAGAGCAACAATTCGAGCAAATTTATAACACAGACTTATTTTTGTCTTTGTTTATTTTGTTGGTGAAAAAGGAAAGGAGTCCTTTAAGAGTGAGACATGTTGGAAAGCAGTACCCTGAATATAAATGAAAATTACAACATTGACACAAATTGCAACGTGTCATTATCTGGCCCATTCTTTAAAGAAAGAGAAAAAGGGGCTAATAATCATCCAGTTACATATCCCAATAGACTCATTTCAATTCTTTTTTTATTAGTCTATTATATTCAGTCATTTATAAATCAAGATGTTGAAGAGCTAGGGTGGCCATTTTTGACCTTTTGGATGCCCTGAAGTGAAGGTTGTTTCTCTCTATTGGACAACTCTATTATTAGCAGCCTTTTCAGTATCCAGTGTCTTTATATCGCTGTTTCTCAGACTCTGGATGCTAAAAGTCCTCCTTCACTTCTTTATTGCCTTGATTCAATCTTTTCCAGTCATGTGACAAATAATTCTATCCAGTTTCCAAATGAAAATGGACTTAGAAGTCAGGCATCTGAGGGGCATTCCTTCTGTAAATATCTCCATCACTGATTAAAATAACATATGGATTAGGTGATTCTAGCTCCAGAACTATAGCCCATTAGTGCCAGAACTGAACTTTCTTTATATACATTACATCTTTCTCCTTCAGTACGTGATGTTTAGCTCATCTGTCAAAGTATTTCTTTTATTACATCCAAGCTGTCTATTTTTTTGTCTAAGACTTCATTGTTGAGCTGCTTTTTATTGATGCAAAGAAATATTATATGCAATTTCCATCCCATTAACCATTCCAAAGAAGATAATCTGACATCAGAACGATGCTGCCTGTTAAACCACATACAACTCAGTTGCTGTCCAGGCCTTTGTTGAACTGTCTTTTGACCCTGGCGTTTCAGTTAATATCCTTGTACTATCTTTCCCCTCTCCCATACTTTCTTTTTACTTAAGGGGATAGTGAACCAGTGATAATATATTTAAACTAAGAAGTTGATATTGTGCTTCAAATTAACTGTTATAAAAAGGAGCTATTCTCAAATAAAATTTCAATTGAGAGCCTAAGTACTGTGAAAATGAATTTTCTGTACATTTTTTTCTCAAATCTATTCCTCTGCAGCTCTACATGGCTACTTGCATTGTGGTTGGGAAAATAGTCATTCAACAAAAATGTCTCATTATGGGATAGTTATATTGTATTTATTTTCAATAACTATTTCATTTGCCTAAATGAACTTCAGAAATGCATCTGGCTCATCATTTTGCATAACTACAAGCACTTGTATTTTTTCATCTTTCTTCCTTTTTTATTCAGACATTACAATGGCATCAATTTATCCCAGAATAGATGGTACTGTCAGCAGAGTGCCTGGGCCACCCAGACTGAAACTATACAATCTTCTTTTTTATTTTTTTTAACATGGGGACTTTTTGGTCTCTGCCACAATTCTTTCCAGATGTGTTTCTCCTAATTCATACACTGCAGTGCCCCCTTAGGAAAATTCTTGAATATAAGCCAAAATTATAGGTTTCTCAAAGTATATTTCCACTTACAATCTTTTGAATTCGTTGAAATAGATCATAGGATTCATTATCTCTTTTTTCTTTTCATTTAATGTTTATTTTTATCATGAGCTTGACAAACATTACAAACACGAACATTTTCATATACAAAGAACAGGAAAAAAAGGTTGCATAAAAGATCATTAATCTCATTATATAAGGCTAGCTTTTAAAAATATATAATTAATTCAACTCATGAATTCCAAGGCTGTCCTGCTTGTCTGTATCTCCTTCCAAATTTCTTTCTTTTCTTTTCTGTGCAAAATGTTTCACTGTTGCCTTTTTAATCTTTTGTTCTTTTTTGGCACTATTTTCACTATACCCCTTCTTCCTCACAAACTTCTTGCCAAGACAAGAAAAGAAATGGCTAAATAAAGAAATAAAAGTTCTCCCTGGCAACAAGGAAGCCTAGTCAAGCAAAACAAATACACATAATAATTATTTCTGAAAACGTGTGTCTCATTCTTCACCTCTATCCCATAACTTCTGTCACGAGGTGATAAATTTGCTTCATCTTTAGGCTTCTGGCATCATGTGTGGTCCTTGCATGGAGCAGAATTCTTAAATGTCACAGAATTGTTTTTCTTTACAATTTTGTGATCACTGTATAAATTATTCTCCTTATTCTCCTTACTTCATTCTGTATCAGTTTCATATAAATCTTCATGAGTTTCTCAATCCATCTTATTCATGATATCTTATAGCCCTTGTATACAAAGAAAATATTTTATTGAAATATTTCTCAGTTGATGAGTATCCCCTTAGTTTCTAGTTTCTAGCTGTTCTCCTCTAATTTGTCCATGGCACGATTCTTTATATCTAGGTCATGCAGCCATATGTAACTTATTATGGCACAGGGTAACCTCTACCAGAATTCTTACCAAATTCTCATCAGTTTTTGTCTAGAGGACCCTAACTCTGACAGTTGGATTTCAATGTTAATCAAACACTGTACTACTATGGCTACAGCTGGACAGTGTATATCTAATTCATGTTTGTGGAAATCCTAGAGGACACCAATTCAGAATATCTTCCTGACATGGATTTTTATAGGAGCTATGCACTTGATTTCTGTGACATTCTTAATTTCCTTAAATTAATTTCTATTCAAGTAAACACTCCAAAAGGTTCACATGTAATATCCATTTTGTACAGGATCTAGAAATTGAGCAAACACTGCTTTATGGCAACAACTTTTCCATCACTAGATATTATGAAAATACTATAAACAAATCACATAAATAAATAACATTATTTATCTGAGAAGAAAAGAAATAAATACCACTTACCTATCTAGGAGGGTTTTTATCACAACTTGAAATTTGTAAAAGTTAACAAATATTTATTGTACCATTCGCAAGGTTTATAGATCTATTCTAAATACTTAGGATAAATTCCTCAAACTGATCTATACAGCATGGTCTATATTTGGTCCATAACTAATTTCTTGGCACCCATAGTAATATCTACATTCACTTTTGTTTAAATAGATATAACACAGAGGGAACTGGGCAAAGCCCAGCCCTGGAAGCATGTCCAGGGGTCTCTCCCTACTGATAGTGTATGTGAAAATTGTGTGTGTGTGTGCATGTGTGTGTGCCTGCCTGCCTGTAACACAAGAATTCTTTCCCAGTGAAAGCAAATGAAAGCACTATTTTCATTAAAAGCAAAGTATTTTATTAGTTACTGAACTGGAACTGAGCGTACATACAAAAGGCCAAGAGGAACTCAACCTCTCTTTCCTTATTGCTGTCTATGAGGTGTGAGGATGAGTCAGCTTACATCCAAACAAGAGTGCAATTGTTCCAGTGACTATACATCATCTAGAAGGGAATTCAGTGGTAGGAAGAATAAAGTTTGTTAGGGTATCAATCTAGATTTAAGCATATCTCAGGGACCACAGTGGAGAGGGGACAGTTTTTGTCCTTTTGATCTTGTTATATCCTATCAGTAAATACTCTTTTTTGAAATAGCTAAATGATGTTAATTGGTTAGTCAATACTGAGGAAAAACCAACTGGTTAAATTGAGAATAGGGCTTTAATCACTGGGATCAATGACATTAAGGAGATACTGACACCAGGAGATATGGTATTAAACATAACCCATCAAAATGGAGACTTGAGTTGATATAGCATTGGGAAGAAACCCCTAACCCATCAGGGGTATCCCCAGAACTCAGAGAGATATGGTCAGCCCTATCTCTGACTTTCTGGACTTCAAAATAATGACTTCTTTACTGCTGGCTCATCTTGGAATTTCCATCAGTGCCTCAGGTGGTGAAACAGTGTACCATCCATATGGACTACTATGCCTAAAATATCCCTTTTTAAGGCCTCTACCTTCTCTTCTCCTATTGAATTTCTTCTGGAGTTTCCGTTTTGTGGAATAGTTCAATCTGCTGTTGCTGTTCAGTCCAACTCTTCATTACTCAATTTGGAGTTTTCTTGGCAAAGAAACTGGAAAGGTTTGTTATTTTCTTCTCTAACTCATTTTGCAAATGAGAAAAGTGAAGCAAATAGGGTTAAGTGACTCAGCCAGGATCACACTGCTAGTATGTGTCTCAGGCCAGATTTAGACTAAGATGAGTCTTCCTGATTCCAAATTCAATGATCTATCTAATGTGTTACCTAAGTGCCATAAGTCAGCTTACCTTCATTCATATCCTGGCCCTATTTCTGTCTTTATGGACCTCAGACTGTGTCTTCTATTACTGGATCATTTTGGAACTTTCTGCAGCACCTGGGGACTTCTCTTACCATCATGCTAGGTCAAGTTTTTATAATTTCAAATCTAGACTATGACATTAGCTGGCTGGTTGGTCTCCCTTGCCAAAGGTCCCTCATCTACTCAGCAGTCAAAATGATTTTCCTAAAACACAACATCGTGTCACCTCCCCTCATTCCATGCTTAACAAACACCAGTGGTTGTTTGTCAACTCCAGGATCAAATAAAAAAACCTATTGTTTGGATTTTAAAACCCTTTATCACTTATTCCACTCCTCTTTCACATTTCCATTGTTACACAGGCCTCCTTATTGTTTCCTGAACATGACATTCTGGAGTTTTGACTTTCAGTGACTGTGACCCACACCCAGAATTCTCTCCCTCCTCATCTTGCCTCCTGACTTCCCTGGATCCTTCAAGTCCCAGTTAAAATTCCATCTTCTCCAGAAGCCCTTTCCTTATCTTCCCTTAATACTAGAGTCTTCTCTATGTTAATTATTCTCCATTTATCCCCTATATATCTTGTCTGTACATAATTGTTTACTTGTTTTCTATGCCATTAGATTGTGAATTCCTTGAGAGCAGGGATTGTCTATTAACTTTCTTTATATCTCTGGTGCTTATCAAATAGATGCTTAATGCATATGACTGTTTGGTGGATTGTCTTGCCCAGGAATAACCTACTATACTATGGAATATCTCTCCAAGAGAACTGATGTGCTTTTCCATCAGTGAGTTCTACTGTGTGGAGAAAACCCATACTCACTTGCCTTTATTCCCCTCCTGGCCTCAACTTTTCAGACTTCAAGACCATGACTCCTCTGCTGATGGCTCATCCTAGAATTTCCCTCAATAACTAAGGCCTCCTTGCTCCGGAGCAGCTTATCATCTCTATGATCTGTTTACCCTGAAATATGCCTCCACAAAACCCAGCCCCTTTTTCCCACTGGTGAATTTCTTCTAATACCTCCATTGCACAGAGGGTCCCAGAACCAGCTTGCCTCAATTCCTTTCCCAGCCTTGTTATTGACTTTTGGAATTTCAGAACAATCAGGGTAACTTCATCCCTCTTTCTAGTCCTCATGCTTTTGGTCCCCCTTTCACATGTTCTCTTAGTTATTGAAATGAAAGCTCCTTGAGGGCAAAGATTGTTTTTCTCTTTGCTTCTGTTTGTATCCCCAGTACTTAGCACAGTGCCTGACACATTGTATGCACTTTGTAAATGCTTGTTTCCCCTCTTCTGCTACTGAAACTGAATTAATTGCTAATCATTTTTCAAAAACCTTAACATTAAGTTAACTTCAGCAAATAAATTGATTAGGCACTTACTATGTGCAATGCTTTCTGTTAGATACTAAGGATTCAAAATAAGAAAGGAACTAGAGTCAATGTTCAACATTCCCAGGGTTAAGTTTCACAACTTCAATTATTTGGGTGATTTTGTTAGTATCCTCATTTTTACTTTTATGTTGTCAACCAAGCACATTCACAGTGACAAACACAGTTGATTAAGAACTGAGGGAAACTGACATGGTCTCATTTCCAGACCAGTGAATTGTCTGAGACTGACCAGACATTGTCACTTCCAGCCTCTGATTGCTCTGTAAATCTCCCAAATTCTCTCCTCCAGAAATTCCTTTCTTCATGGACTTTTGCTGGTGATGCAAAACAACTTACCATATGAAACTCTGAGATGCCTAACTCCTCCCACCTATAGCCTGATCATTCTCTCCAGCTTACTACCCTACATAAACACTGTTCCCAGATACTTCTTTGGGTTGCTGAGCACTTGCTGTGTGGCACCCTAAGCTACAACTCACTTGCACTGATCAAAGATCTTCATTTTGTAGTAATGATTATTTTCATTTAAAATTCAAGGTGACAACAGTTATCACAGTAAGGAGGGAGAGAAAGAGAGAGACATGCATAAGTTTCTGGAGAGGCTCATATCCTACTAGGTGCTTCACTGGTCTTGTCCTCTCTACCATTGTAAAAAATTTCTCTTGCATTAATTGCATATTTTCATTGCTTGCCTTTAAAATTCAAATTTAATTATGACACATGCAAGTGCATTGTGCTCTAGGCCCAAGAATGCAAAGTCCTTGATGGGTTTCCATCCCAAACCTCATGATAAGATAAACATTGCAAGGATTAGTTTTTAAAATAAAGCCTGGTAATTTTGCATCAAAGGGATCAATTGTTGGGTGAGAAAGAATGGCTTAGAACCTTGCCAAATAAAATTACTAGCTAAGAATATCTATGGGTAGGCACCGTGATTCAAAGTCAGAGAGAAGGTTTTAGATGGGGGAATGTCTGGAGCCTAGCTGGCTGGAGACATCCAAACTCTCCATCCTATCATTTTATAACAACCTCAGTGTTAAATGTCAACTCACTTCCGCTATGTTCCAGTACTCAAGATAGGGATTATTTCAAGCTGGTGCATCCTTCACAATCTCCAATGCCATCCACCAACCAAGAAGGACAGAGTATGGAAGCTGATGCTGAAAACCTTGTCAATTTCAGTATCTTCAGACCACAGTGACTAATGTCCCAGCAACTTCTTCCTTGGTTTTCACAGAGAGTGTCCAAGGTAGAGAGGTTTATAGTAATAAAGTATGCAGTACAATGCTCTCACATAACCATTTGATATGGTAGAAATAAGATTCAGGTTTAAAAAAGTTTTTGACTTGAGACTCTTATTTGCTTATAAGTATTTAGGGTACTATAAATTTCACATATTATGAAAAGTGAATATTGCCTGAAATCAATGTTTTTTAATTGAGATATTAACCCAAAAGACCACAGAATTCTAGAGAGTTACTAGCGAGAAAAAATGTTTTTCTTGTTAGCAATTTTATTTTGTGTACAGAATTTTGCATTTTATTTCATGGTTACTGTGTTAGGGAAAACCCATGTTATCATGATTAATGCTTTGTTATAAAGAATTTTATGCACAAAAGTGGTTTTTCAAGAATCTCTAGCAATAGATTACAGTTTTTGGTCACAGGAACCTAACCACCTATTTCCCATAGGTGCAATGTGTTGATATTTGGGTGTTTTCACTTTTCAGCTGTTTTCTAGAATGTTACTCCACAAAAATTGAGAGCTGACTGAGATTGAAGCTTATGATTTACTAGGGGACACAGAATGTACAGAAATAAATTTATGATACCTTTTAAGAAGGTGAGAAAAGCTGGGTGTTTTGGGGACCCCCAAATGAATCCCTTGAGGGTTTTAATCTGGAAAGAATTTCTTAGGACTCAAGCAATCTTGTAAGTCAGGACTGTAAAAGCTTATTGTTATGCTTCACAGCAGGCAGGAGGGTTAGGGAATCTGCAAACCTGCAGGAGTCAGGGGTATAGATTATAAAGGCATAAAATTGTAAATCAGGAACAAATTATGCTAACTAGGTGAGTAAGGGTGAGATTAGGGAGGAGTTAAGGAGTGGTCAGTGCTTAAAGTGACATGTACTTTTCATATCTACTGTGCAGGCATATTGCCCATAATTAACTGGGAAAAAGTCCAAGGAGGGGCTGCATGGAAGTGTGGTTTTAGGCTTGAAATGTCACTGGGGGGGGGAGGGGCGGAGCAAAGATGGTGGCGTAGCAGCAGCAACACATCGCAGCTCTCACATAGCCACCCCAAAATACCCATAAAATAGGACTCTAAAGCAATCCTGGAACTCCAAAATGCACACAAAGATACTTCCCACTAAAGTTAGCTCGGCTACGAGGAACCATATCAACATTGCGAACCGAAACCAGCCTGGCCTGAAGCCACAGCTGTGCCCCAGGGGCGGCTGGACAGGAGGAGCTCAGGAGCCTCTCAGGTGAGTGGATTAGCAGCAGCTGTGAATGGGAATTGTGAAAGGGAGAGATAAGCAGTCCGGCCAGAAGGCCTCCAGAGCGGAAAAGCGCAAGGCAGAGGTTTT
>CM053580.1:184768919-184806503 GCA_028627135.1 Pseudochirops cupreus | reverse complement strand
GCAAGTTACTTAACCTTTGCCTCCATTTCTTCAATTGTAAGCTCAATTAAATTATTTAGAGAATTTACTTGATCAATCCCATACATAACTGTCATTGTACCCACTATGTGATACATCCTAGGCAGTTCTAGTTTTTTGCCACTAAAGTTTCTAAAGCATTTAGTGTGAACTTCAACTATCCTAGATGTTATTGCCTTAGATCATTTTCTTTCTTCTGTGTGTGTGCGTGTGTGTGTGTATGTGTGTGTGCGCACGTGTGAGAGAGAAAGAGACAGGCAGACAGACAGAGAAAGAAAGAGAGAGAGACAGAGAGACAGGGAGAGACAGAGAGTTGAGGGGGGAGAGATCATAAGCCTTAACAATACAATGCAGTGTGCTTAGTAGATAGAGGGAGGCATAAGAACTTTGAATACATGAAAAATAGGGTAAGGAGTATAAAGTACTGAAAACAAATTTAGTCTCTTTTTTACCCTTTTGCCTATATTTGCCCTTTCCAAATTATTTTTATTTGCCGTTTCTCATATTTGGTTATGTGAATGCAGCCAACATGATCTCACATAAGTACTTTTATTGATCGCTATTTTATTATTTGTGCTAAGTATGCACAGCATAGTATTCCAGAGAGGAATATTTCTGCTAGCTCCACATAAATGGATTGTGCCAAGTTAAGAAAAATATCTGGTGTCCTGCATTTTGGGAATCTATCTTCCAGAGTAAGAAGAAATTAGCAAACAATGGCGATGTATACTGAACTTGAATGACCAAAGATCCTAGTCACCTTTTGATTTCTGACAGTTTGATCTTTTCAGAGCATTTCCAGTTGCATTGTGGCTATTACTGTATCTTGTTTAATATGCTATTTCTAGGTTTATCAGACACATTCCCTGTTTGATTACTAATCTAGAGAAGGCCCATAAAGAATGTCTTCAGGAAGAAGCATCTCCTCAGAGACTTTATATTCAAAGAAAACCCTCATTTTTCCAGGCATCCACTCCTCAGGTAAAATCATTCAGGAAGGGCAGTTCATTTTTTTTCTGAGTGATAGTAGATCTTCTTCCACATTGTCCCTCTTAGGACTAATGAAATAAACAGTTCCAGAGGTTAGGTCATTTTGAAAATCTAGCACCTAGTTTATCAATGAAAAGTTGGCTCTGAGAATAGCTGCAAAAGGAAGCTATCATGATTTAAATGGTGCCAAAATGCAGGAGACAGCCTGTCCATCATCAGCCTCATGATTGTTTTTCATTACTTTTCCGTCATTTGTAAGGTCTTATCTTCCTTGCCAATGTATTCTAAATGTTTCTAACTCTCTCCTGAATTGTTCTCCCAACTAAAATAATTTATTCTTTCCTTTACCAAAAACACTCTTTTCCTCACTTCACTACTATTTCTGCTGTTTCTTATTCTTTATTTTTTTTTTCTCTTGATGTCATTAATGCTCCTTTATTTTTCTCTACTTCAATGTTCAGTCCGAAGTCCTCTTTAAAATGAGGTACAAAGCAAAGGAAGAGCAATGAAGCAGCAGTCAGTCAGCAACCATACAAAAGTCATCCACAAGCATTTATTAAGCACTTACTGTGTGCCAGACACTGATAAACATGGGGGATGTAAAGGCAAAAAAAAACTGTCCAAGAGATAGAAAGGATAAATTGTAGATAGTCCCAGAGAGAAGACTCTAAGATTAACAGGGTCCAGAGAAGATTTCATATAGAATATGGAATTTTAGTTCAGACTTGAAGGAAGACATGGAAACCAGTAGGCAGAGATGAGGAGGGAGAGAATTCCAGATATAGGGGACTGCCAATGAAATGTTCAGAATAGGGAGGTAGAGTGTGTCCTGTTGGAGGAAAAGCATAGATGTCGGTGTCACTGAATCAGAGTATGTGGAAAAGAGTCAGGTACAAGCAGACTGAAAAGGTTGAAAGGTGTCTGGTTATAAAGGACTTTAAAAGCCAGACAGGCAGTTTTATATTTTATCATAGAGGTAAGAGGGAGTTACTACAATTTTACTGGGGTAGCATGGTCTAAGTTGTGCTTTAGGAACATCAATTTGTCAGCTGAGTGGAGGATGGATTGGAGTGAGGAGAGACTTGAGACAGGAAGACCAAACAGTAGGCTATTACAATAGTCTAGGACTGAGGTGATGAGGGCCTGGCCTAGAGTCATGGCAATGTCAGAGGAGAAAATGAAGGAGGATGAATAAGAATGATATTCTGAGGGTAGAATCAAAGACTTGAAAACTGATTAGATAGGAGGTGTGAGAGTGAGGAGCTGAAGGTAACTCCTAGTTTGCTACCTGGTTGGCTGGTATGATGGTGGTACTGTTGACAGTAATAGGGAAATTAGGAAGAAGAGGAGGCTTAGAGGAAAACAACTGGGTTCAATTTTGGATGTGTTGAGTTTAGGATGTCTGTGGTATACCTAGTTCTAGCTGTCCAAGATAATTAGAGATGTGAGATTAGGGCTGTATTGTCTTCATATTATCTTCATAAAGATGATAATTGAATCAATAAGAGCTGATGAGACCACCTAGTGAAATAGTATAGAGAAAGAAAGGAAAAGGGTCCAGGACAGAACCTTATCAGACAACCATAGTTTGAAGAGATTTGGCTCCTTGTCCTGACTTTGCCACTAACTTGACATTGTAGACAGGTGACTTTTCTTGATATTGTTTTCCTCAGTTGTAAAGTGAGACCTAGATAATTTCTAAGATCCTTCCTCTAACAAACATTCTATTGGGTTCTGGTTCTGGGTCAGTCCACAAGAATTAAGCAGTCCAATCAGTGCTGGAAGTAATAAGCCAATTTATTTGGCATAGTTAATGGAATTAACTTGTTGTGCACAAGGGAATGAAAGGTGGGGTTAAGAGAGAAGAGGGAGAAGCAAAAACAATAAGGAAAAGATACTGAGCTAGAACCTACCAAGGACACCAAAAAAAGGGCAACAGCTAACAATGGCAAAGTGGAATAGGAAAGGGCAGTTAAGAGATACAACCAAAGAGATGCCAAAGAGATTTTTACACAAGCCCAAAGCAAGTGTTAGTAGTCTACCATGGTCTTTTGAGAGCCTATTTTTGGTAATTTGATGAATCACTGCATCAAACTTTAGTCAGTTTAGTGAATGAGATTCTTCAATCTGTCATCGTTCCATGTATGGGGGTAAATCAGGACTGCTGAAGAGGGCTAGGTGTCTTATGGAGAAGCAGGGTCTCAATCAGATGCATCTGATGGACTTTCCCAGCTCTGAGTTGATGGTGAAGAGAATATTGCCAATACGTGTGTTAGCATGCAAGATGGAAGTTTCTGGAGTAGAAGGTTTTCAGTAGATTTCAGAAGAGGAAGAAGGTACCAAGCAAAAGGAGGGCACGGCTAAGATAGAGATAGTCTGCCATAAGAAATGTTAGACCCAGTAATACTGATGCTTTCTTGTTTTCTAAAACATGTTAGACTGAAAGAGTATTAGAATAGAAATGAGGCTGGGAGTATAGGGTATGGTTACATTTGATGCCAAGGACATGCAATTGACTGAGTGACTTTAGGCTGTGTCCATATGGAGCCAACTAATAGAATACTATTGAAATGATTAATTTTGAATGAAATAGATCACCTAATGATTTATTCATTTGGTTAATTCAGAAAGCAATGTAAAATAACCAGATAGGACCTTTTAAAGTTTAAAATTTTAATCATTTAAATCAAGTTGGAACCAACTGGTATGCTGATCCATTGTGCCATTGTTTGAGAAAGTCTTATATTTCTAATAGTCCTGGCAGTTTTGGAAAGCTGACTTCAACAGAAGCAGAAAAAACAGAGCAGAGCCTCTTTCTTGGACTGTATCTGAACAAGTTTTGAACAAGGTCACAGAACTAGTTGAAAGGTTATTCAAGTTGGTCAGTTGATAATTCAAAAAGCTATACTGAGCTTCAAGCTTGCCTAATTTGGCCAAGTGGTAAACTTGACAGTAGCCAATTCCATTAAATAGCTGACTTTGCTGATATTTTTTCCTACATCAGAATGTCTGATTGAAGAGCTGGCTTGTTATTTTAGCCTTACATTTGTAGAAAAATTATTACTGATAGAGTAAATTTAATCTAGCAAACCATTGTCTGATCTATCTATGACCTGAGTAAATATTTAAATAAATGGGGAAAAGAAAAAGTTAATAATAAGTCAAATTATAATAACAAAAATACTAGGTAGAATACTGTGTTTACAACTAAATTATTTTTATATGAAGCTGAAAGTTTGAATAAACTTACTGTAAGTTATTTCCAATTAAGATCATAGATTTTAAGCTCAAGGTAGCTTAGAGTTTGTTTAGTCCAACCCTCTTATTTTATATATGAGGTAGATAAGACAAAGGAGGAGAGAGATGACACATGGGTCACATAGAGTGAAACACTTCCTTTTATAACTCAGAATTTATTCCTTCAATAAGCATTTATTAAATGCCTTATTGGGACAAGAGACCATAGTAAATTCTGAGGAATTCAGCTCTTCTGCAACTTACATTCTATTAAGGGCAGAAACAACAAGTACATATATGTCAATACAAGAATAAGAATAGATAAGCAAAGTTGTTTCATGCTCTAAAAATTTTTTAATGAAATTGAGAAATTATTCTTAACCCAAATCACAAAAGATTCCTGCGTTTCTAAGTAGGAAGGAAAATAAAAAATATTTACTAAAGATCTTCAAAATATTCTGAAATTAGGAACCATTTGTTGTTACAAATTTACTACTAATCTTTGGTATATTTTGGATAAGAGTTTTGTCATAACTGTTGAAGTTCCTTCATAACCTAAAACCTTTCCAGTTCATTAAAATTCCAAAGCGAATCTAATTATCTCATCCCAAAAATGGAATTAATGATCTTTAATAATCTCCTCTGACATTCTTTGTTCTTAGTTTTTTAGGCTCTGCAGGTGACTTTAAGCCTTCAACTGCTGCTATTAATTCAATGACCTCCCAGGGCTTGTCACTGAGAACACCATTTTAAATAAATTAATTCACGTAGCCTTACCTTCTGGTTTTGTTTTGCTCTTGTGTATATTTCCATAGATAAACTTTTAGTTGAATCTAAATGGGTGTAGATTAAATATAGACATAGATAGATTTTAAAAATGAATACAGGTCATGTAGATATAGAGAGAGGTAGAGATACAGGCAGAGATTTTTATATAGATGATGATATCTGTAGACAGAGAAATAGATAGCAATAGAGATGGAGATAAGAAATCGAAATAGAGATTATAGAGATATTTGAAATGTACATTGATTTTCACAAAAGTAAAAAAATAAATAAATAGAAAATAAGTAATTCATGGCCATGACATATGATTTTACCTGAGCAAGTATGTTCTTCCAAAGGAAGAGATGATCATTTTTACTTTTGAGCCCTATTGTCTGTCTGCTGGTAGTATATATATGAGCTTCCCTCATTTCCTTTATTTCTTCTCTTTATATTCTACATAAAATACCTAAGTTTATTTTTTTTCTCTGACCACAGCTACTTCAGATTTCAGAAGCCCATTTTTTTTCATTTCTCTCTTGTCCCCTTTATATTTAAAATCACATAGACATTTAGGAATGAATATTTCAAGTCAAATGTTAGCCCTCTTGCTATGAATTGTTCCAACCATCCTAGAAATTATGATCTTGTGCATGCACACACACACACACACACACACACACACACACACACACACACACACACACACATGAATAAGTGACCACAGTCTTCAATCCAGAGATCCCACTACTGGCATGTACCACAAACAGGTCAGAGACAAAAAGAAAGCTTCCATATATGCTAAAATATTCATTGAGCATTTTTAATGGTAGCAAAGAGCTAGAAATAAAATAGCTGCCCATCAACTGAAGTAACGGACCAACGAATTATGATATCTGGATATATTGGAATATTATTGAACTGTAACAAATGACAAATATAAATAATTCAATGAAACATGGGAAAATATGTGCACAGATGAAGTTAAGAAAATAGAACCAAGAAATTAACATAAAAGTAAATATTGTAATCATGTAAATATCAAGAAAAATAAAATGAAACTGAATGTTCTATAGTCATAATTACCAAGTTTGGACCTGGAAGAGAGTAGAAAGCAAGTTTTCTTCTCCTTATTTATAGAGGTAGATTATCAATGTGGAATATTTAACATATACTCAGATGTGATCAGCAAGCTCTTTGTTTGAGGGATATAGTACAGTAAGCACTGTATTTAGAGTCTAACTTCAAAGGTACACTCTACTTAGTACTTATATGATCTTGGGCAAGTTGAGTCAATATCCTTATATGTTAAGTCATTTATTGGACTAAGTGACCTTTGAAATCCCTTCAAGTTCTAAGTCCATGATTCTATGAACCTAAGTGTTTTTCTTATTCTTTTGAAATCATGGGTGTGTGAAAGGTAAGCTGATTGAAGGTGTGAGAGATATGTACACAAGGTAATTAAAACAAAAAGGCAACAATTTAAACATGAAGGTAAATCCTCAAGAACAGCAATATTTTTTTTTGTCTTTGTATCCCTAGTGCCCAGGAGAATATTTTTAGTATAATTTTTTCATAAATGATGAAAAAGATACTGAACCACAAGTAACTGGAAAATAATTGAAATATTACTTATCAGACTTATGGACAAGTAAACAATTTATGAATAAACAAAGGATAGACAGCAAAGTCAGATATAAGATAGAGAATTTCAATGACATTGAAATAAAAAGATTTTGTATAAATAAAGCAAATACAGCCAAGATTAGAAGGAAAGCAGAAAATTGGAGGGAAATTTTTATAGACAGTTTATTAGATAAATTTTACACATATATAACTGTCAAATCTATAAGGCTATGAATCATTCCCCAATTGATAAATGGTCAAAGTATATGAACAGGCAGTTTTCCAATGAAGAAATCAAAACAATTCATGGTCACATAAAAATGCTTTAAATCATTATTGATTAGGGAAATGTCAATTAAAAACAACCTACAGATACCATTTTACACCTCGCAGTTTAGCTAAAATGGTAGAAAGTGAAAGTGACAAATATTGGAGGGGACTGTGGAAAAACTGGAACACTAATTCATTGTTGATGCAATCATAAAATGATCCATTTGGAGAAAAATCTGGAATTATTCCCAAAGAGTTATTAAACTACCCTGTGACCCAGCAATATGATCACAAAGTTCGTCTCCAACAATGATTAGGGGTAAAGGAAAAGAACCCACATGTTCTAAAATGTTCATAGCAGCTCTTTATGGGGGTAAAAAACCAGAAACAGTAGGGATGTCCATCAACTGGAGAATAACTGAACAAGCATGTGTTGGAATGGTATTACACTATGAGAAATGATGATCTGTAAGATCTTAGAAAAAATGGAAAGACTTCAATGAAATAACAAAAAATGAGCAAAACCAAGGGAATGCTCTATATATTAATTGCAATATTGTTTTTAGAATGACTTTGAATAAATAAGCCATTTTACCTATTACAAATACCTAAATTAATTGTAAAGGATGCATGAAGAAAGATGCTATTTGTGTTCAGAGAAAGAGCCAATAAATTGCAGTTTGTATAGAATAATTACATATATATATATGTATATATATATATATACACACACTATACACACACACAAACACACACACACACCTGTATTTGTGTCTAATAGTAGCCATCTCTAAGGTGGAAGAGAGATGGGAAGAAAAAAATTTACATAGTAATTTTATTGTATTTTGAAAGGAATAGCAAGTTGCACACAGCAGATTTTCAGTTTTCTATATAATCTTTTTTTTTACTATGCTGTGTTATGGAAATGCATATTTTATTCCTTAAATTAAAAATAATTTTTTTAAAAAGATACCACTTTTGATAGAGAAGATTGAGACCACTAGAAGAGAATGTTTTGTGAATTGTCAGATAAAGTCACTTTCACTGGTATTTTTACGCACCTTCTTTTTTGGTATAGAGGACATTTAAATTTAGATGCTGAAGGAAAGCAGCCTTTTTCCAGAAGTGATTGTGGTGAAATAGACAATGAAGAGACAGGCAGGATGTGAGAATAATGAAAGTAATGTATGGTGCAGATTGCTGGAATGATCACAGACTTATCCTCCCCAAGCTAAATATTCATGTTCAACAAAAGCCATGGCCCCAAAGCAAAATAGCTACCAGAAGAATCAATGTCAACAGATCAGAGCACTTCTCTGAGCAAGAACAATTTGTGGCTAGCTTGCAGAGAAAGTTATGCCAACACACAATTGGCAGCAGTAGAGGAGAAAAGGAGTGGGCAGCTTTTAGAGATTTGGTGCATAGTACTGCATTTACTTATCTGGGTCAGAACACTCAAACATCATGACCAGTTTGAGGAAAATGATGGGGAAATTCAGAAGCTACTAAATGAAAAAATGAGAACACCAGGTTCTGTCTTCTTTTATTTTTGGTATCCACTTCCTGCTGACAATTTTTGGACTCTCATTGCTACGTTCAAGTTCATCATTCTTCAATGAGAAAACAAAAGCCAAGGAAGATTTAACTTGTATCATTTTCTCACAGATATCCCTTCTTACCATCATCATTCCATCAACCTTGAAACATGGTCTTTACTAGTCTCTGATCTTGCTTACAAGCTAGGTTTTTAAAATCTTTTTATGATGTTCATCACCAAAATAATTTCTTTCAGGCTTTACTGTCTCTCTACTACTCTTTATTTAGAACTGATCTAATTATTTTTTATTCATACTCAATTAATAGTAACTAAAAATATTTTGTTCTGATTAGTTATGCTTTAACTCAATTGGCTATTAAAAATTACAGCTAAATCTCAGATGCAAGCCTTCTTACACACAACCTAATCTTTGTGATTTTTTATACTTGACTGCCTCTTAACTCTCTAGTTTAATTCACTCTGACATAGCATTTGCCCAAAAAAGCTGATATGAATCAAGAACCTGAGTCTTAAAGCCTTATTATACATTTGACAAAAAGGTATGACTTATCAGCATACCAGGAGGGAGAAATGCCCATGTGAAAAGGCATTCTTCTCATCTTTCCTCCTTCAGCCTAAGGAAGGATGGCTACCCTTACCAAAAATCTATTTTCTGGCACTCCCACTTCTCCCTCCATGGGGAAGGGGGAAAGGAATAGCCAAAACCTTTTTAATAAAAAATCATAGACAATCAAAACAATTTCCCTCATGGTCTCATCCAAAATATGAGGAAAGTATAGCGCCACAGAATGAATACTTTTGAATTGTGGTTCTGGAGAATACTTTTAAGAATTTCTTGGAAAGCAAAGAGGTGAAATCTGTAAATATTTAAAGAAATTACTTCAGATTATTTATTGGATGGTCTAATAAAAAAGTCAATCACATAAATATCAGAAGTTAGGTAGAATATATCATCATGAATCCTCTAGAAAAAAAAGTATTTTGGTTACTGTGTTGATCTGAGTTTTAAAATCTTTCAAAGTTGTCTTTACAATATGGTCATTGGATAATTTTTGCTCTTGCTCTGCTTACTTCATTCTGCAGTGATTCATACAAGTCTTCCTTGGGTTATATGAAAAAGTTCCTTGTGTGATTACTTAAATTACAATATTTTTCCATCACCTTTGTGTACCATAACATGTTCAGTTATTCCACAAATGATGGGAATCTTCTTGGCTTCCAATTCTTTGCCACCAGAAAAAGGCTGGTAGCAATGTTTTTGTATATATGGGTTATTACTCTTTCTCTGATTCCTTTGCAGCTAGTAGTAGTATTGCTGGACCAAAGAGCATGTGCCTAGTTTAGTAATTTTCTCAGCATTATTCCAAATTGTTTTCATGAAGGGCTGGTCCCAAGTGTAGCTCAACCAACAGCAACATCTCCAGTCTTCCTGATCCCAATCTTGCAACTGGACTCAAATGGCTCCTTTCAGGGACTAGCTGTCAGCACAGGAGCCATCCCCATTTCCTCAAGGCTCCCATCTACTGGGGCAGGGCAGAGGCCAGAGAAGACAAAGCTTTTACACTTGAGTTCAGGACCAAAGAGCCCAGGAGAGCATTTTGCATATGATAGGTGTCAAATAAATGCTTGTTGAATAGAATTAAAAGTTGCATCTTGAGAGCAACACAAATTTTTCATTACAATTTAAATTGTACCCAAGGGTAGCACCAAGGTAAAATTCACACCTCTGATAGCAACTGTAAAATATGCCAGCATAGTGTCCAGTTGCAAAATATAACAGACTCTCCGTATAGAAGACAAAAGCAAATATTCAGACACTACAAAACCAAATCCCAACACCAGGAAACCAAATCTACCATAATAACATAGAAGTTAATATGCCACCACACAGCAGAGAGCCACACCATCCTTTTGTCTTCCAAAATCAACACTCACAAGCCTAGCTGTCTCCCTGGGTTCATCTTCTCCTCCCTCCAGCTCTTACTTCTTAGACTGCCAACTTCCTGTGGTCTCTGCTCCACCCTTCAGCAAACTCCTCCCACCACAGGCTCCATGTGATTACATCCAGCATATTGGGGGAAGGGAAAATCTTCAAAGCAGGGAAGGTCTTCAAATTCCCTTAGGCTTAGTAAGGGACAAGGAAGATCTTCAAATTACCATTACCTTTACATTCAACCCCAAGATCTTTCATGTTTCTTATATAACAAAAATACATTAACTCACATTTCATTGCATAGCTTAATGGGAGTTTCAGGATAACTGGTGGGTTAACTGGTGTCAACAGAACCTTATGACAATATAACAGGGATAACAGAAAATAAGCACATAAAACAAAATATAAGGATTGGGGCTTGGGCACAAGCACCCCATAATTCCCCACTCAAATAAATGGGGCTCAAAATATTGGGGTAAGGAGCAAAGGTCTCTTCTCCATAGCTACTTCCTGCTGAAATTGGATGAAGAGCTGTCCCTGCCCCAAGAGGTATCATTTGAGAGGTCAGTTCTTTGGCTGGCATCTGGAACTCAGTCAATGCCAGGTCTAGGGGTGACATATCACAGTCATGGACAGGGGGTGACATCCAGCTTAAGTGATCAGGCATCTGCAGGTGCAGGTCACTGATACTATAGGAAACAAATTTCACAAATAAGTTTAACAGACAAAAAGCCAAAAAGAAGTAGACATAGGGTCAGCCATGCTTCTGGAGTCCATGAACCCACTATCATAGTCTCATTCATGGTAGAATATACGAGTTAAGGGTACAATTTGGTAGTCATCTTCACCTGAATAAGCAACAGTTACAGTATTTGATCCATTTTTCCAATAAATGATCAAATTGATATGTAATGGTCTATAATTCAGTCTGCATATTTCTTTAATCTGAGCTTGTTCTTGACCAATTTCCTATTCTCCCCAAGAGTGTGACAAACTTGGATACAAAAATTCAGGAATATCTATAGGGGCAGTCCTTACTTCTCTATTCCATTTAATATTAAGCACATTTGCCCAGTACATTTCATACAGTTCATTAGATGGAATACCATGAATTCTTCCAAAAGCAAGCTCTGCTCTTGAGAGCAGTAAGCAGTTCTTTTCTTGTCCATCTATTTTATTCTGAATCCACTGGTTATTTACTCTTCTCTCTTGAGGAAATTTATCTTTTCCCTTTTCTGTTAAGTCACTTAGCTGTGAAATCTTACCCAGCACCTTCAAAAGAGGGTGCCCTATTTCACCAATTAGTAGAGTCAAAATTAACTGCTTGTAAGCAGGAGGAGCTGTCTTCACTACGATATTTCTTTGAGAAACTGGTAAGTTAATACCATGATATGCATTTGCATCTCTGACTATGATAGTTGTCTTCATTCTTTCCTTCAACTTTCTCATACAATCCCTAAGTGAATATCAGGATCTGTCTCCACTAGGCCACATAGAATCAGTGAGATACATTTTATTGCATCCATCAGCAGCTAAAGTTAACAGATGGGTCATATTGTTACCCCCTTGAATATGATATTCTCTAAAAGTTTGGGGGACAAAAGGATTCTGACTAATACCTATACATTTCTACCAATTCATGCTATCTACCCATACTCCTCTGGCCCCTTCATCACTGATTCTCACCATCCAAGACACTAATGATTCTCCCATCCTTTGAGTGAATCTGCTTAATATATCAGTAACCTTCTGCAGAGAGAAATCCTCAATTATGTCCATGAACTCTGTTTGGCCCCCATGGTTCTGCTTTCTTCTGGGTATAGGGCAAACTTCCGCCCTCGCAAAAGCCTCATCATTTAACATTGTATCATTTTCCACACATGCACTCTGCGGGCAGTTTTTGCCAAGGCAACTAGGTTCAGCCTCTGCAAAAACTCTATGAACTTTTCTCCTGTTACTTTTCTGCTTCTTTTTCTGAGCCAAACACACTTCTATCACATGAGACCCTCCAGCTTGCTCTTCTAAAGGAAAGCCTGAACCCTGTAACACAGAAAATATCTCATTCAAAACAGCTAATTTCTTCTCCATCTGAGTTTCCTCTTCCAACTGTTTGTTTTTTATTTTATATATAATATGGTGACTTGTGAGTAAAACCCAGTGTCTTCTGCACACCCTTTCCAGTTCTCTGCCTGGTTTTATTGATATTCCTTTCAAACTTGTTTCTAAATCTCTAGGTTCTCCCATCTATAACCTCAGTTCCCAGTTTTCACAGAGCCCAGTACTTTTAGCCCACTCCTTTGCTTGAGAGGAATAAGGTAAATCCTCCCATCCTGGGATATTCATTTCTTCTTCTGAATCCCTTCTGCCTCCATATAGTGGTCCAATATTTTATGATCCCATCCTTGTGGCCAAATGTAGCACCAATGCAATATTCACAGTGGATAGTGACTGTAAATATGCCAACATAGTTCTCACTCTCCATATAGAAGACAGAAGCAAAACATTTATTCAGACAGCAGAAAACCAAATCCCAACACCAGGAAACCAAATCCACCATAACAACATAGAAGTTAATACATGTAACACATATAACAATACATATAAGACTTACATCATCCTTTAGCCTTCCCACAAAACAACACTCATAAGTCTAACTGTCTTCCTGGATGTGTCCTCTTCTCCCTCAAGCTCTAACTGCTCTGACTCCCAGTTTTCTGTGGGCTCTGCTCCACCCTTCAGCAAACTCCTGCCACCACTGGCTCCATGTGATAACATTTGATCTGTTAGGAGACAGGGAAAATCTTCAAAGTAGAGAAGGTCTTCAAATTCCCTTGGGCTTTTTATTAAGGGGCAGGGAAGATCTTCAAATTACCATTGTCATTACACCAAAGTATATATCATTGAACTAACAGATAAAGTCATGGGTAGACTCATAAAAATCCTCCTGAAAACCCTTTTTAGAGTGGATGAGATGCACACATTGCAGGAATCCTTTTGCACAATTGCTTAATACTTCTTGTTAATGATGCAAGTAGATGGTCACTTCTATTCTGCATATAAACCACCAAGAAAACAGGAACCTTCCTTTTTCAAGCATAATGTGAGGGAGGAAAGTTCTGATTTGAAGAGTGCCAGGAGCAAAAAAAGGGGAAAAATGGGATGAATCTATTATCCAAAGTTGGCACACATTAGAAAAAAGGACAAGAGAGCCAATATAGCCAAATGGAAATTCTTTTTACCATCTTTTAAACATTATCATTTTTATTTACATATTTACATTTCATGACTTTTGACATATTTAAATCATATTTTGTTATATTACCTTTTTATTATTTATGCTTATACTTTTGCTTTTATATCACGTTCCCTTTCCAATATATCGTTCCCTTCTTCTCCCACACTCCTCCTCCATAAAAAACAAACAAACAAAAAAGGTGGGGAAGAACAGTTCAGCAAAACTAACACATTGAAAAGATATATTGACATGATATTCAGTGTTCAATTCTGCAATCCCAACCCCTGCAAAGAAGAAAGAGGAAGTGTCTTCACATATCTCTTCCTGAGTGTCAAGCTTAGTCCATATACTTTCAGAGCATTCAGTTCTGAGTACTTTGTTGTTACAACTCTTTCCATTCTCATTACTGCAGTTATGCTTTATATAATTTTCTTTGATTTTCTTATATCACTTTGCGTCAATTTATATATATTTCCATTTCTATGTATTCATCACATTTATCATTTCTTAAACTTCAGTAATATTTCATTGCATTCTTATGTAACAACTAATTTAACAATTCAACAACCAATGGACATCTACTTGTATCTAATCCTTTACTACTACACAAATTGCTGCTGTAAATATTTTAGTGTACGTGGTCTTTCTTTTTACCATTGGTCTCCCTAGAATATATTCTTATGTAGGCAGTGGCATCTCTAAATTAAAGGATATGGACATGCTAGTTACTTTTCTACTATGTTTTCAAATTGATTTTCAGAATGATTTCCATCATCTTAATTGTGGTTAACTAGATACTTTATCTGGAGTCATTCATCTCTGAAAGTACTACTAAACATTCACTTAGGTGAGTTAAGAAATGTCACCAGATATTATCTCTAGTATTTTATTTCATCTTATTTCAGGCAGAGTGAAGTTTTTCATATTTGAGGTTTTGTTTTTGTGATTTTATGAGCACAGGAAACTTCCCCCACATCCTGCTCTCACTTTTAGGATTATTTCCAAGTTTCAAGATTATTGAGCAAAGATACATAACATACAGGAGGCAAGAAGCTATAAAAATGCTTTAAATTTGTTTTTGTTTTTTTCCTCTAGGTTGGGTCAGATTTGTATTATCTCTTAAGAGAAGGGAAGAAAATAAAAGAATGAGTAAGAAAAAGATATATATCACTGGAGCTCTCTTAGTTGAAAATATTTTGTCACAGTAACATATTGTGAATGAATATTACATTTCAGTTTGGATATATCCTTAAACAATATGTTTTTAACAAATGACATGTTCATTTTCTCACTCACTGTGTGTGATCAACTAGAATGAAATCACATGCACAGGAATTAAAACAGCAAAATGCCAAGCCTTATGACAAATCTACTTCTATGGCAGACCTAATTAAAGTTGAAAACTTCCAATATTTTCCCCGACATCATTTATATTGTAATTAACACCTTTTACAGGTAAAGAACATTGTTTTCAGATGAAGGCTTTCATCTTGTTGTGATTAAATCTATGAAACTAAAATAATAAAACCATAATTACGGAAAATTTCCAGCCGCAAGTTTTCACATGAGCCTGCTCTACACCTGAGCAAGAACAAAAAGCAATTAAATGCAGACGAGTGTAAGATTGCAGAATTATAGAACACTGTCTGATGTTTCTCTCTTTAGCGTATATTTTAACAATATTTGCAATTTGGCAGGCTATTTACATGATAGCGTTATTATAAACCTATAAAATGTGTATTCTCAGCAGATGGTGCAACAAACCACACCAGTGTATATCATGAGGAGTTAGAGGACTATATATAAATATTATGTTGACACCTGCAAGGCTGCACAATTTATATAAAATAGCACACCAGTTGGGAGCATTCTAGTCCTCTAAACTAACTGACATAAACATCTTTCTAGATTTCAAATATGCTGGTATCTAACATTGTGAGATACCCTATGGATATTCAGTATCTATCTTGTCAAGTCAAAATTTAGCAGTAGCATTATGATAGTATTTTTTCCAAGCTTCCATATTCTCAGCAAATTCTGTTTTAGCAAGAGAGATACATCTTTAAAAGGATGCTTTCCTTTAGTAACACCTCTTTTTAACTGAACAAAGATGAAGTAACATGGAAAACCAATATTCTATCTTGCTAGTCATAATGTAAAAATGGAAAAAGTCCATACTATTTTAGAATGATTTGAGTAGTTGTATTTATGAGCCCAGATAAAACTGCTGAGAATCTTATATTAAATTGACAGGACCCAGTGAAAGCAAATTTGTGGTAAATGATGATAATTTTTACTGAAATAAATTAGTGCCTATTTGGTTAGGAATTACCATTCTGTTCATCTTTCCCTAGTTTAATGGATCCAGTCACAGTTAAAACTCTATCTCCTATGATATGGTAGTAATTCCTTATTTTCATTCAATAAGTATTTTTAAATTACTACTGTGTACTAATCACTGTATACTAGATGTTGGGCATACAGATGTACAGAAGGAAAGAAAGAAGGAAAGAAGAAAAGAAGAAAAAAAGGAAGAAAGAAGAAAAGAAAAAAAGGAAGAAAAGAAGGAAGAAATGAAGGAAGGAAGGAAAGAACAAAGGAAAGAAGGAAGGAAAGAAGGAAGGAAGGGAGGAAGGAAGGAAAGAAAGAAGGAAGGAAGGAAGAAAATTCCTGGCCTCCAAGGAACTTACATTCTATTGAGGGAATCTACATGGAAACATAATTGGTTGGCTGTTGTCCTTTGTTCTCAAAGAGGACCAAAATGACTTCACTTCACCTTGGAGCCAAGTTATAGTGTGTATGACTGATCAGTTCAGAAGGCTCTACCACAGGTTGGGTATAAATAGTCCTTATGAACATTTAGAGTGAAGCTGTCTCCAAATCTGCACATCTTACTTTTCTTTTGAGCTATTGCAATTCTGCTTCACTTATAAAACAGAGTACCTTCTTTGATGTGGGCATGTCATGCTGCCTGCTCCTTTGAAGGTGTCTTCCATATCATTCAATCAATTCTGAAGTTCTTCAGAGGGATCTTGAGAATGTCCTTGTATTGCTTCTTCTAACCTACATGTGAACACTTGTCTTATGTGAGTTCTTCTTAAAATAGTCTTTTAGACAAACATACATTTGGCATTCAAACAGCGTGGCTTAGCCCATCGGAGTTGTGCTCTCTGCAGTAGAGTTTGATTTTCAAAATCCTTCTTGAGCTCCTCCATGGCCTGCAACAAGTTCATATTTTTCCTGGAGGCTTTTGATGCAGGAGTTTTGACTTTGCTGTCTTCTTCTGGTTCTATGTTCTGATCCTCTTGTAATGGTAATTAACTTAAATTTGAAGACCCCTTTTTGTTATGTCAAGTAAGCAGCTACTTAGCCCTTAGTCAAGCCTATGTGAAAGAGGCAGAGGGTGTGAACTCTGTCTCCTGTTGCTGACATAACAGGAAGGGTTTGTCTGAAACAGGAAGCCAATGCTGTGTGTGTGTATATAAGAAAAGCCAAGAGAGGCAGAATCAGAATTTTTCTCCTGGCAGTCTCCTGGTGGAGGAGAGAGTGAGTTTCTCTCAGTAAGCGTCTGGAAGCTGACTGAGAACTGAGGGAGGATTTTCTTGAGACCAGAATCTAGTGAAGGCTGAAGTTGCTGCTGAGAAGGCCGCCTGGAAGGCTGAGATTTCTTCTGGGTCCCAGGGCCAGCCAAACTGCTGGAGGACTGAGGAAGCATGATCAGGATGCTAAGACCTTGTTTGTGGATTGGTTGATCCTTGAGTTCCCAGAAACAGAAGTTGTAAATGTTTTGAGATGTGTTGGACCCTGAGAACTTCAGTGTGGAGCAGAAACTGCCCAGAGGACTGGACAAGAACCTGGGAACTGTCTGTCTCTGAATTCAGGTAACTGTTTGGTGGATTCAGGTAGGAGCTAGGACCATGGGAGGGGATCCAGGGAATCTGAGAGACCACCCTGAGTCAAGATGAAGAAAAGGCCTCTCCTTGGATATTGAATGCTGTGATGAAATTGCAGTTTACTAAAGACCAAGGGGTGGAGAGTTTGTGTAATTTACTAATGACTGTATTTAGTGATTAACAATATTTAGTGACTGGAGATAAGTGACCGATTAAGTTAACCTATGATTGCCCCATGAGTGGAAGACTGACTATTGTATTTTGAGATGACTGAATGACTGAGTAAGGAGGCAAGCTTCCTTAAGAATACCAGATGATTGTTCTTTTGTGCTTTGTTCTAAATACTGTGACCACTTTCTTGAAAACTATGTGGTCACTTTAACGATAATCTGCTGTGAACACTATATTGTGATTTTCTGTGATAAGATGTAATGTTATGAATACTATATTGTGATTTGTTGTGAATATTTCCCTTTGATTTGTTCTTGAATAAATAGAGTGTTCACTATACTGTGTAACCAGAATCTTAAAAGCTGTTCACAGTAGCATTCTTTTGGGAAGATGCTTGTGCATGGAATTACACCTCTTTGTCCCCAAAAAAGGATTCTGTAATCTAATTGCACTTCCTGTCTTTGCTCATCTTCCCAGCCAATTACTTGACATTTGAGCTCTTTGCCACAGTAGAACTTTGCTTCCAGAGTGGAGAGTACTGTGTCCCAAATATCTGGGGGTTTGGGCAGCTGTTGTCAGTTTCTAGGTACCTGCCTCAGAACTGTGAAGAGGACTTTCTCCCCACAGCCCCAACAAGCTCTGCCACACCAGTGCTCCTCACCCCAGGTCCACCACCCAAGACTGAGACCCAGATCCAAGCAGGGCAAAGCAAGAGAATCTTGCATCAGTGTTAGCAGAGAGATTCCTGCAAATGCCCTCTGGACAGTCACTTGGTCCCCCTGTGATTTGTGGGCCTGTAGATGAAAGCAGGAGCAGAGGCAGTAGTTGCAGCCACTGTCACCTTTGCCACACCAGGGGTGTGTTCTTCTCTCACCCAAGATCAGCAGGATTCTCCATTGATCTTTTACTTCCTCTTTGGTGTTTTTGAGTTGAGAAATGTGGAAACCACCACAGCTGCCAGTGATTCACTGTCCTGAAGTCTGCTCTGGCCAGTCTATGCCACAATTCTGGGCCAGCAGGGCTCACATGGGACTGTGAGCTTCCAGCTTCCAGCCTGGTGCCACAGGCCTTTCCTGTCAGCCTACCAAGCTGCCTTCAGCAGGAGAGTTGTTTTGCTCTGTCACTTTGTGGGTTCTATTGCTCCAAAATTTGTTTAGGGTCATATTTTACAAGTATTTGAGGTGCTTGGAGCAGGAGCTCAAGAAAGTTCCTGCTTTTACTCTTCCATCTTGACTCTGCCCCTCCCCTACCTCCCAGCAGTAGAGTTTGAATACTAGGCAGTTTAGCTCAAGAAAGAACCTTAGCATCCTTGACAGATGATCTTCAGAATCTTCTGAAGAGCATTCATATGGAAGTGATTCATTTTCCTGGCATGGCTCTTATGCACTGTCTGGGTTTCAGCAGGCATACAACAATGAGATCCACAAATGGCTCTGTCCTATTGGGTAGGCAGTCTAATACCTTCTCTCCTATACTTTCCTTCAGAGCCTCCCAAACACTGAGCTAGCTCTGTCGATGAATGCATCAATCTCATCATCTATGTCTACATCCCTGGAAAGTATATTCCCAAGGTAAGTGAACTTACACACAGCATTGAAAATTCTCTTTTCTGCAACAGATGGTATGGATGACATGGTACTGGCTGGTGGAGAACCTTTATTTTATTGGCGTTGATTGTTAGGCCAAAATTAGCACAAGCAGCAGAAAATCAATCCATACTTTGCTGCGCCTCAGCCTCAGAGACAACAATGAGTACATAATCATCTGCTAACAAAATCCTCCATCTTCTTTGGTCTTGGTTTGTGGCCTTTTCAAGTTAAATAATTTGCCATTAGTTTAGTATCTGTCCCTGATGCCATTTTTATCCTCACTGCACATGTCTGACAATACTGCTGAAAATATCATGCTGAAAGGCATGGGAGCAAGCACACAGTTCTGCATCACTCCATTAGGGACTGGGAAAGTGTGAGATCACTGTCCATTATCCATAACCCATGCAAGTGTGCTGTTATGAAACTGACATACAATTCTGACAAACTTCTCTAGGTGTTTTGCCATGATTTTCCATAAACCCTCATGACTGAGAATATCAAAGGCTTTAGTTAGATTGATGAACATTGTATACAATATTCTGCTCCTAGTATCTCTCCTCTAGTTGATGGGCAGCAAACATCATACCAACCATTCCTCAGCCCTTTTTGAAGCCACTCTGGCTATCACATGATCAACCTATTAAGGAAGATTTTAGAAAGAATCTTCCCAACAATGACTAAGACAGAGACCCCTGTAATTGTTCCAGGAGAATCTACTTCTTTTACCTTTATAGAAATGGACAGTTGAGGCATCCTTGAACTCCTGAGGCATCTCTTGTCATGTAACCTGGAAAATTTCAGTCAGACCCCTGCCTTGTAAATCTTGGCTGGAGTAGAATCAGCACCAGGAGCTTTGCCACATGAGAGGAACCTAATGGCATTCAAAACTTCTTTTTCAGTTGGAAGTTCAACTAGGGAGGGATAGACTTCAATATGAGGTGCACAGTGAATAGCTTCAGCGTTAATTAATGATGGTTTGTTGAGAATGCTATAGAAGGGCTCAGCCCATCCTCCAGGATCATTTCCTTATCATTAATGAATGTGGTACCATCAGCACTGAGTAGTTGAAATGAACCATAAACCTTTAGGCCATAAGTAGCCTTCAGGGCATCATAAAAGTGCTTTGAACTACCAGTGTAAAATTTTTTGCTACTGTCAGTGTAAAACTGAATTTCATCTGCCTTCTTACTGAGTTAAGAAGCCTACATCTCTCTAACCTTCCTTGAAGTTTACTTTCAACAGAGTTAAATGCTGTCTTCTTAGAGATGGATGAACTAAGCTACTGGTATACCCTGTGGAGTTGTCATTTTATCTAGCAGCTTCTAAATTTCCTGGTCATTTTTGTCAAACCAATCCTGATTTTTCCAAGTGCTTTGACCCATATGAGAAAATATGATGCTGTACATGAAATCTCTGAAAACTGACCACTCCTTTTCTGCTTCACTATTGCCAACTGTGTGTTGACTCAGCTTTCCCTTGAAGTTAGCAAGGAACTGTTCATGCTTAGAGCACGATAGTCTGTTGATATTAACTCTTCTGGTAATTGTCTTGCCTTGGGACCACTGCTTTTGTTGAGCACAAATGTTTAGTTTGGAGAGAATAAGTCTATGATCAGTCCAGCACTCTGAACCATACATCACCTTCTTCACACTCACATGCTGTCTTTCTCTTCTCCTTGCAATGACATAGTCAATTTTTTTACTCCAACATTTTATTAGAATACATTTATATGGATACTAAGCAAAATGGTACTAACAAATAAAAATATGCAATATAAGTCTGGGTCACTTAGCTCTTTTGGTTTTGTTTCTCCCTCTGTAAAATGGAATAATACTAGTTTCTTGGAAAGGTAAGGGAATTTGAAGACCTTACTTGCCCCTTAAAAAACCTAAGGGAATTTGAAGACCTTCCCCACTTTGAAAATATACTCTGACTCCTGATAGGCTGAGACTTTCTCTGATTTGAAAATATACTCTGCTCCCTAATAGACTGAATGTAGTCACATGGAGCCTGGGGTGGGAGGAGTATGCTGAAGGGTGAAATGGAGCCCAACAGGAGAAGCTTGCTTAGCGGAGTCTTGTTTTTTAGGAAGCCCCATATCTTTTTACTTTGAAATTAGACAGTGGATCAAGATGGATGCGATGTTCTCTGACCCTGAAAAAAGGCTATATATACCACTGAGGTGAAGTTTTGCTTTGGGGCTCACTCATGGAAAGAGTTGTATGATTGGATCAGATGAGACTCCAGGCAGTCATTGAGCCCCCTGACTTTGAAAACCCAAATATTGGTCCTTCTCCCTCTGGTAACTAACTGTATGGATGTAATGGTCAGACAGCTGGAAGTCCTGTCTGTTGGTCTGCTGAATAGTGTTATTTTCTCTGTCTTTTTTTCTGCTAATAACTTGTTTGTATTTTCCCTGAGCTTCAGAGTACTGACATTTTCCCCTGAACAAAGTACATTACATATGTGTGTGTGTATGTATGTATGTATATATATATATATATGTATATACACACATATATATGTATGTATGTATATATGTATATATGTTTCATTAAAGTAAGATTGTTAACCCTTTTTGAGTTGCTTTCCTTTAGAAAAGCATATCAAATGAACCTGTGCTAGTAGTCATCCTTGGTGTACTAGGGTGCTTGCTGTTACACTTCTTCACCTAGCTTATCATACTAATATGAAGTTTCAAATTTGATGACTCACATGTACTTTGCATAGCATGTACTATACAATGTGCACTTATATGTCAATTGAACATATTTTTTGCACATTCTGGTCATTTCAGGAAAAATACTAAGATAATTTATTTTTATTAATTTATTAAGCACCTTTAGAGTACTTAAATAGGAATAACAATTGTTAATTAATTTCTTATTTTAAGTTAATATTTTTATTTAATTTTTTAACATTTACTTCCGTAAGTTTTAAATTTTCTCACCCTCTTCTGCCTCCTCCCTCCTCAAGATGGCATGCAATCTGATACAGGCTCTACATATACATTCCCATACTTTCACATTAATCATGATATGTAGAAGAACCAGAACAAATAGGAAGAACCATGAGAAAGAAAAAAACAAACAAACAAGAAAATAGCTTGCTATGTTCTGCATTGAGACTCCATACTTCTTTCTCTGGATGTGGATGACATTTTCTATCATGAGTCCTTTAGAATTGTCTTAGGTCCTTGCATTGCTGAGAAGGGCTAAGTCTATCAAAGTCAGTCATTATACACTGTGGCTGTAACAGTGTACAATATTCCCTTGATTCTGCTCATTTCACTCAGCTTCATTTCATATAAGTCTTTCCAGATTTTTCTAAAGTCTACCTGTTCATTTCTTATAGCACAATAGTGTTCCATTACATTCATATATGACAACTTGTTCAGTCATTCCCCAACTGATGAATAGTTCCTCATTTTCCAGTTCTTAGCCACCACAGAAAGAGCCGCTATAAATATTTTTGTACATGTGGGTCCTTCTCCCATTTGGATGACCTCTTTGAGATATAACCCTACAAGTAGTATTGCTGGGTCAAAGGGTATGCACATTTTTATAGCCCTTTGGGCATTGTTTCAAATTGCTCTGCAGAACAGTTGGATCAGTTCACAACTCTGCCAACAATGAATTAGTGTTGCAACTTTCCCACATCTTCTGCAACATTTTATCATTTTCCTTTTTTGTCATGTTAGCCAATCTGAAAGGTGTGATGTGGTACCTAAGAGTTGTTTTGAATTGCATCTCTCTAATAATCAATAGTAATTTAGTGTATTTTTTCATATGACCATAGATAGCTTTAATTTTTTCCTCTGAATACTGCTTATTCATACCCTTTGGTCATTTATCAATTGAAGAATGACTTGTATTCTTGTAAATTTGACCCAGTTCTCTATATCTTTTAGAAAACAGACCTTTAAAAGAGATACTAGTTATAAAAATTCTTTTTCCAGTTTTCTGCTTCCCTCTTAACCTTGGTCACATTGGCTTTGTTGGTGCAAAAACTTTTCAGTTCAATTTAAAGTAATCAAAACTATCCATTTTGCATTTTGTGATGTTCTCTATCTCCTGTTTGGTTCTAAATTCCCCCATTCTCCATAAGTCTGATATATAAGCTATTTCTTGTCTCCCTATTTTGTTTATAATATCAGCCTTTATATCTAAATCAGTAACCATTTGGGCTTTATTTTTGTGTTCAGTGTCTGACACTATGAGCTTCAATATGGAATGGGACCTGGACAAGGAACTGGACAAGGAGCTGGATGAGGAGCTAGATGAGGAACTGAGAGCCACCTACCTATGAATCCAGGTGATGGTTGGTTGAATTCAGGCAAAAACTGGGACCAAGGAAGAACTACTGAATCTTGGAGCCAGCCTTGAGCCAAGATGAAAAGACCTCTCCTTGGATACTTTGTGCTGATGGACAAGATCATAATTTACTCTGATCTAGGGGTGGGAGAACTTGATACTCTGTACCTTGTACCCCTTAAGGATGGTTGAGTTAAGAATGATTGGGAACTAATCAAGAAGAAAGAAGACTTTTTGACTGAGAGATTAAAACAATGTGACCTAAAGGTGCAAGACCTTTGTCCTTTGTATCCCTTAAGGAGGACTGCTCCTTAGGGATGATTGAGTTAAGGACTTACTGAATGGTATCTTTTGTTTAAAACTATGTAGCCACTTTAGTGATAAGTTGTTATGTTATATCATTGTGAACGCTATACTTTGGTTTCTGCGGATGTTTTGTCTTAGTTTACTGCTGAATAGAGAGTTCACTATACTATGTGATCAGAACCTTAGAGCTATTCACAGCAGCAGTCCTCTGGAAAGCTGCTCGTGATTGGCTTTACACCCCTCTATTTCTTAGTACTTAGTTTTGATGATTGCTGTTTTATAATACAATTTAACATCTGTTGTGGCTAGGTCACCTTCCATAGCATTTCTTTTCAACACAGTCTATTAAATGTCAATATTTGCTGTGAGGGTGCATCTATAGGATTTCATTGCATTTAGGTAAATAAAAGACAGTTTTAGTGATGAGAAGGTCATGAGATACACAAGTCTTCAGTAGTAAGTGACCATTGCTGTTGCTGTTTCTGACTCCATTCTTCCCAATGACTCTCTGTAGTATCTGGTGGTCTATTTCTACATTAGTAACTCCAAATTACAAGGCTGTCCTCTTTTGGCATATTGATAATGAAGATCTCTGCCTTCATAATATTTTTCTTTGACTTCATCAGTATTCAACATTATGGAAGCATATGCACTAATGATGGTGGTATAGTATTCTCCTGCAAGTGGAAATAGCATTGTCATGAACCTGTCATTCACTCCTATTAGTAGGCATACAAGTTTATTGATTATATTTGATTTGATTGCAAAATCTATGCCAGCTTCATGACACTCTCATTCACTGTAGCCACTCCAGAAAAATGTGGATCCAACTCCAGCTTCAGTAAGCTGGTCTTCATGTCAACCCTGTTTCACTCAGGGCTACTACTTGGATAGGATACCTTCCAAGTTACCTCACAACAAGGACTGTTCATTTTTCATGTCTACTTGACTTCATGTTGTCCGTAAGCATGTGCACATTCTATGTGCCAATGTGAGTGGAATCAACTCTGCAAAAGGTTTTGTACTTTTTTGTGTGTGTTTCAACCACAGGGTGGGACCCCCAACTGCCACAGTAAGCAGACCAGGATTGGGTAAAATAGACAATATTTAAGGCATCTTTTCTAATGCCTTCCTCACACCAGGAGGTGACCAGTGTGATCCTTTAAAAAAAAGGTGCTCAGACACCCACGGGTTTGTTGACTCTTACTGTTGCTTCAGTAAAATAAGAAGATGATAACTATGGCCTTGATCATCTGTATGTAGAATTGTGACTACAGCTCCTACTATATCTCTACTGGTTGCTTCATCACTTGCCTGTCACCACAGGACTTTGAGATAGTTAAAAATTATAAAATGCTATGGGTGACATCTTTTGATTTACATATAAATTGAATTTAAGTGAGGTAGAATTGCATGAAGTCATCAACCTCACTCTCTTACAGAATCATTGAAGTTCAGTGGCAAAACAAAGTCAAAATACTGGTGATGGCTTGGTATGCAATGGATGACTTTGGCATCTTCAATGTCTAATCAAGCTCTAAATGCTCCATGACACTACCTTTAGCTGCTTCTAAAGGCTGTTGGAATAAATTGCTCTCATCTGCTCATTTCACCAGGCTGTCTTCACATACTTGAGGTAGATATGCCCAAACTCCCTTATGTGTTGCCCTCAACTAAATTTAGCCCATCTGCCAACATGGTTTACTACACTGTGGATCCTGTGCATGATAGAGCTTCCTAGAGCCACAGGTAAAATTTGAGTTAATCAAGTAGGCACTAAAGGTAAAAAGCAGTGCTAGACAGGGCTTAGTGGCCTTCACACTAGATGTACTATTATTCTTTGAACACATCCTATACTCTATATATTTCATTCAATAAGAATTTATTAAGGGTCTACTATGTCCAGACATTTTACTGGGGAAGTGGGGATGAGGAACAGTTCTAGCCCTCAAAAAATTGTCCTTTTGGGCAATCTGCATTAACACATATAGACTAATAGAAAGCATCTGAAAAATAAATACAAAATAAATTGGAGAAGGAAGATGAATGAACCAGATTTTCTTGAGAAAAGCCATGATCAGACCAGTTCTTCATTAATATTCATTGTTAGTAGAGATAGTTAACAGTTTGATAGAGGTGATATTCATTTTAATAGCCACAATGAATGCTGGCTTTTGAGTCAGGGGAACATTAGTTCAAATTTTGACTCTGAGATTTATTAACTATATGATCCTAAAAAGCCTGATAAGCTTTATGAGGCTTAGGCCACAAAATTTATCTACTAATTCAGAGATGGGTTAGGATCCACAATGATCGAGGAAGTTCCCACTCTGTGAGGTTTTTTGTTTTGTTTTGTTTTGCAGACTAAATTACAGATCTTTTGAGTATTCACATTACATATGTGATACTTACATTACTTATACCACAAGGTTACTATGAAGACCAAATAAGCTAGTGTTTGTAAAGTATTCTGTAAACCTTCAATGTAGATTATTTACAATTCCATTCTACATATCTTTTATTACACTTTCACTATATGTATATATATATATACATATATATATATGTATAATTATAGTTACACTTAATTTGCATACATTTCCTGTTCCCTTTTAGATGGTATCAGGCTGGAAAGTACTAATTTTTATTCTTTGACTAAAAAATTCATCAAATGAGTCTCTTGATTCATGGTTATACTTTGCATCTACCCTCTTCCAATAGCTACAGAGAAATAAGGATTAAATTACTCTCCCATCACCATTACAACATATTATATCTTTTCTTTCCAATGTTCATATCCACTTTTGAGGAAGACAATTTATAGGTCATAATATGTACCTTAACCAAGTTGATTATGTTGACATTACTTGAAGATAAAAGCAAAGAAATGGGAATTTAAGAAACCCAAACCAAAAAATTATTGCCAAGCATATGAGAAACATCAAAATAATAACTTTTATTAAAGGGGACTTATTTTCATTGAAATGCCCCCAAAATGAGAATTTTAGAAATAATCTATTTGCATAATAAGATGGCAAGGCATCATAGATTGCCTTGTTTCTTGACTACACTTTTTTCTATTATATACTTATTGAAGCATCAATGATTTGCAAACTGGAAATATATACATATATTGACCCTTTTGTTAAATCCTATCATATCAATCATTTTTAAATGGTAAAATAATTATAATAACAGTTGCTAGCATTCACATAACACTTCAAGGTTTGTAAAACATTTTACAATGATATCATTTTGTCCTCACAGTAAGATAGGTACTATTAACATGCTTATTTTATAAATGAAGAAACAAAGGAACACAGAAGGTAAGTTATTTGCTCAGTTGCACAGTTAATAAATATCTGAAGGTAGATTTGAACTCAAGTCTTCTTGACCATAGATCCACAGTATATCACTTCAGCTACCTAATTGCCTACAAATAAAAGAAAAAGAAAACCCATTGACTTATAGGAGAGTAGGTAAGAATAAGAAAACTAGAGTTTATCTGAGATCAATGATTAACTTGCAATGTTATTTTTCTTTGACCCATTTTCTTTGACTTCAATATTGATTTCTTTACCCTAGATTACAGATAACACTAAGTCTCCTGCTTTACTGGAAAGTTATGGGTACAAAATGATATGCTGTAGGATTTCTCAGTATGTAAAGGACTCCTCAGAAATGAATTGGTGGAGGCAGAGTCAAGATGGCAGAGTAAAAGCAGGGTCTTGCTTGAGTTCTCTCCCCACACCATCCAAATGCCTATAAAAAAAAAAGGCCATAAACTAATTCTAGAGCAGCAGAACCCACAAAATGACAGAGCAAAACAAATTTCCAGACCAAAACAACCTAGATGGTCAATAGGAAATGTGTGTTACACCAGTCTGAGAGAAGAGCACATTCCAGAGTGGGTAGCTCTGGTACAGTTGGGGCTCTAGCAAACCCAGGATAGACCTCAGGGCACTGTATCACTGGCAGCTGTGGCAGTTTCCAGACTTCTCAACCCACAAATGCCAAGGTCAGAGTAAAGGAAAGTTCTGTCAGGCCCCAGGGTAGTGGTGGAGGCAACAACAGCAGCTCTTTCTAGAGCTCAGCCCACAGATGGTGAGAGGGATTGAGCAGCTGATCAAAGGGGCATGGCAAGCATCTCTTTGCTGGTGCTGAGGCTTGATTCTCTTGCTTTGACCAATCTGGGTCACAGTCCTGGGTGGCAATCCTGGGGCAAGGAGGATCAGTGGTGTGGCAGAGCTTGTGGCAGCAGTGGAGAGGGAATCTTCCTTACAGTTCCAAGGTAGAGAATAGTGCTTGTGGTTATTCACAGACCAGAGAACATACCAGAAGAAGAGTAAGCCCCTCTCCTTTAATCATGTTTGGAAGAATTGAAAATCAAAAGGTCCCTAGAAATATCTCTGAAAATAGCTGCACAAAACCCCTGAAACTTGGGACAATACCCTTCACACTGCAAGCAGAGTACTACCTTAATAAAGAGCTAAAAAGTCAAGTAATTAGCTGGGAAAATGAGCAAACAGTGAGAAAGAAATCAAACTATAGAGTCTTACTTTAGTGACAAGGAAAATCAAAATATACAACCAGAAGAAGACAACAGAGTCAAAGTTCTTACATCCAAAGCCTCCAAGAAAAATATGAATTGGTCACAGACCATGGAAGAATTGAAAAAGGATTTTGAAAATCAAGTAAGAGAAATAGAGGAAAAATTGGGAAGAGAAATGAGAGTGATGCAAGAAAATCATGGAAAAATAAATCAACAGATTGCTAAAGGAGACCCCAAAAATGCTGGAGAAAATACCTTAAAAATAGACTAACTGAAATGGCAAAAGAGGCCCAAAAAGACAGTGAGGAGAAGAATGCCTTAAGAAACCAAGTTGGCCAAATGGAAAAGGAGGTTCAAAAGCTAACTGAAGAAAACAGTTCCTTCAAAATCAGAATGGAGCAAAAGGAAGCTAATGACTTTATGAGAAATCAAGAAATTATAAAACAAAACCAAAAGAAGGAAAAAATAGAAGAAAAAGTGAAATATCTCACTGGAAAAACAACTGACCTGGAAAATAGATCAAGGAGAGATCATTTTAAAAATTATTGGACCATCAAAAACCATGATCAAAAAAGACATAATCTTTCAAGAAATTACTAAGGAAAAATGCCCTGATATTCTTTAACCAGAGGGTAGAATAGAAATTGAAAGAATCTACCAATCACATACTGAAAGAGTTCTCAAAAGAAAAACTCTTAGGAATGTTGTAACCAAATTCCAGAGTTCCCAGGTCAAGGAGAAATTATCACAAACAGCCAAAAAGAAACAATTAAAGTATTGTGGAAACACAATCAGGATAACACAAGATTTAGGAGCTTCTACATTAAATAATGTAATATGATATTCCAGAGGTCAAAGGAACTAGGATTAAAACCAAGAACCACCTACCCAGCAAAACTGAGAATAATCCTCCAATGGGAAAAATGGATATTTAATGAAATAGAGGACTTTGAAGCATTCTTGAGGAAAAGACCAGAGATGAATAGAAAATTTCAATTTCAAATAAAAGACTCAAGAGAACTCTGAAAAGGTAAACAGGGAAGAGAAATCATAAGGACTTATTAAACTTGAACTGTTTACATTCCTACATGGAAAGATAATTTTGTAACTCATGAGACCTTTCTCAGTATTAGGATAGTTGGAGGGAATTTATATAGACACACACACACACGCACACACATACACCCACATATGCATATGTATGTATATATGTATATATGTATGTGTATGTGTATTGCTGTATGTGTATATATATATATGTATGTGTGTGCACATGCACAGAGGGCACAAGGTGGGTTGATGATGAAAGGATGACATCTAAAAAATAAAATTAAAGGGTAAGAAAGGAATGTACTACAAGAAAGGGAGAGGTATAATGGGGTAAATTATTTCACATAAAAGAGACAAAAAACAGCTTTTACAGTGTAAAGGGGGCGGCTGAGAGGGAATGAGTGAACCTTACTCTCACTGGATTTGGCTTAAGGAGAGAATGATATACACACTCAACTGGATATGAAGAAGTCTTACCCTACAGGAAAGTAGAGGGAAGATTATAAGGGATGGGGAGTTCATAGGAGGAAGGGCAGACTGAGGGAAGGTGTAATCAGAAGTAAATACTTTTCAGGAGAGAAAGGGTCAAAGGAGAGAAATGGATAAATGGGAGGTAGGATAGGATGGAGGGAAATATAGTTAGTCTTTCACAACATGACTGTTAAAGAAGTTTTTCATATAACTACACACGTATAATCTATATCAAATTGCTTGTCTTCTCAATGAGGGTGGGTGGAGAGGGAGGAAGGGAGAGAATGTGGAACTCAAAGTTTTAAAAACAAATGTTAAAAGTTGTTTTTACATGCAACTTGGAAATAAGATGTACAGGCAATGAGGTATAAAAATCTATCTTACCCTATGGTAAAATAGAAAGGAAGGGGATAAGGGCAGGGGTGGGAATTGTGATAGAAGGAATGGCAGATTGGGGGAAGGGGTAATCAGAATGCACATCATCTTGGGGCAGGGGGAGGGGATAGATGAGGAGAGAATTTGGAACTCAGAATCTTATGGAAGTGAATGTTGAAAACTAAAAGTAAATTGATTAAGAAAAATTAAAAAATTTAAAAAGAAATAAATTGAGCACTTTGAAATTGCTTCAACTCCTTCAGTAAGAAATACTGAGGTACTATCGAGCAAATTATTAAGTTAATACAGTATATGATATATGATATATATACAGTATATGATATCCTGGGGAGTACCTCAATTATACTTTAATAATACATTAATATCAGAGTACATGAAATATAGTAAGACTATAATTTTAGAATTTCTTAGAATATATTTTCTGTTATTAATATTTTCTATTTATAAATTATATTTTTAAAAAATTGCATTGAATAGGTGAAGATCAAATGCCAATCTCCTAATGTATCATCAATGACCAACAAAACAATCTAGCAGTGAGATCAAAGTCCATATTTATTAAATTTCAGTTGCCTTACTACAACTGACAAAAATCAGACTAATTTATGTCGATTACCAAGCCTTTTTCATAGGAATTGGAATGAATCCATACTTTTAAAAAATATTCATGACTTATCTGGCCTCAATTTAATATCAGCCCCTCCTAATGCCATCTCAAGCCTTAATAAAATTCCTGAATATGCTCTAAAACATGTGATCTTAAATTAAAATATTATGTATCATATTACTTGTACTGTCATCCCATATTTAGGTAATTGTGACACCAAGTATTTGGTACAACTGTGCTATAGGAAACAGGAATAGATCTCAAAATGTGACTGAGATGCTGCTGCAGGAAAACTGTGATTTTTAGAAAATACAAAAATAAAACACGTCCCACCTGTCTGAACTGACAACACAATATGCATAATTTTCAACCTTCTTTTGAAAGGCAGATGCTAGTTGTTCCACTGTTGTTGTTGTTGTTGTTAGTCCTTTGTTTTCAAAGAAGACCCATGACATAAAGGGGCAATGCCTTTAGTTGTGCATAAATTGGATTTAAGTGAGGCAGAGTCGCACAAAGTTGTCAGTCTCACTTTCTCTTCCAGAGTCAGTCTAGTAGCAAGACAAAAGTAGAGACCGCTAGAGATGGCCCATGATGCAATGCATGATGTTGGCATCTTTGGCATCTCTAAGCACTCCCCAACACCTACTTCAGCTACCTTCATGGGTGTTGGAACAAATTGCTCTTATTCATACATTTGGGCTAGGGAAAAATCTTCACATGCTTGGGGTAGACGAGACTAATTCATCCACACATTTGAGGCCTGTCAGTTACCCTCCACCTGGTTTTGCCTGTCTGCCAGATGGTGTGTGACCACTGGGCATGCTTGAGGTTCTTGGACCCACAAGTAAAGAGTTGAATGAATCAGGTAGACACCAAAAATGGGTAAGCAGCCCTGAAAATGGTTCTGCAAGTTCTCACAGCAGAGATGAGCATCTTCCCTGAATACCCCATACATCCCAACTGCTCTGTTATGGGAATCTAAATAGCTAATTTCATTCCATATAATCAGTGTGCTAGTATCCAGAAGCATTGACAAAATGGGGCAGTGTTCCTCTGTATTGAAGAACTGCCTCAATGTGCTATAATATCCATTGATAAGGATTTTTATAGATGCAAAACACATTCATGGGATAAAGAGAATTTTTTATGGTCCCTAAAGTTCCTTTCAGCATGTGGAATCCTCTCTTGCATCATGGATTAAGATGTGTAAGGGACTTTGGAGATAATTGAGTTTAGTCCTTTTATTTTAATTCTCTCTTGGTTCCACTCCTGATTCTCCAGAGTTTTCCAACTCCTCTTCAAAAGCATTCTCACCCTAGAACATACTTCTATCCCTCCTTTAATTGGTGAGTTACTCAATCTGAGAAATTGCCTGACAGTCATACACACTCATCTTAGTTCAGTTCTTTACTCTCTGAACTTTTGTTCTACCTTGCCCCACAGGAGTACCTCCTCCTCTCCCTGCTTTTTAGTTGCCTTTTAATGCATTATCTTCACCATTGTAATGTAAAGACTTTGAGGGCAGAGACTATCACTCTCTTTGTTAATATTTGTATTCCCAACACTCAGAACACTTCCTAGAAAGTGCTCAATAAATGCTCTAGCCCTATGTACTCACATATGATATGTACACATATATGAAGAGATCTCTTTCTTAACTATAGAGATATCTCTATAGATATATTCACCTATCTCTGTCTCTGTCCCTATAAAATATCTATATATGTAAAGACAGACAGATGAATATATCAATAGAGTATCATATATGTCATTATTATATTATATATAATATTATTATATTATATGGTATTTTTTATATATGTATATATATAATATATACTCAATATGTGAGTATCTATCTCTGTCTCTAAATAAATATCTCTTTAAGTAGAAACAAAGAAATATATCAATCTCCACAAACAGATAGATAGGAAAACGGAGGCAAACAAGGGTTAAGCAATTTGCCAGCATGACTAGTAAGATTCTGAGGCAGATCTTCCTAACTCTGCATCCAAAATTTGTATCTGACAAGATTTTTTCTCAAAATCATACTTAGGCAGTTAAGTGAGATAATAGATAGAACTCTGGGCCTGGAATCAGAAAGACCTGAGCTCAAATCTAGCTGAATTCAAATCTAAATACTTACTGTATGACTCTTTGCAAGTCACTTAAATTCTGTCTGGCTCAATTTTCTCAAATATGAAACAGGAATGATAATAGCACCTATCTTGCAAGGTTGTTTTAAGGACCAAATGAGACAATATTTGTAAAAGTACTTAGTACTTGGTAGGCACTATACAAAATCTTATTCCTTTCCCCTTCTCCCTTATTTTCCTACAATCATGCATTTGAAAGAACAACTCCCTCTGCCACAGTCCATCCTCTAACTATAACCCCAAAAGGGATCATGGCTAAAGTAAAGTCAAAGGGGAAGCCTACAACAGTGCCCACATAACCTCTGGGATAAATAGGGCTCCTTTTTATTTGGCCTTTGCATACAAATACATATGGTTTATTCAAGGGGTTCTAGATCATTTTACCAGCAGTAAATGCACAGGGGAGAGCATGTCTCAAGATGAGAGAAACAATTGATTCTCAGGCTATGTACTGGTATAGGAGATGAAAGGAGTTACCTCCTTGCATAAAATGATAGGATCACAGATTTAGATCTGGAAAGAACCCAGAAGTTAGTCTAGTCCCACTCGTTTTATAAATGCAGTAACTGAAGCATATTTATATTAAGTGATTCACACGAAAATCTCATTGGAAGTAAGAAGCAAAGAAAGGATTCTGGAAAGATGGTGGAGTAGGTGAGAAAATTCCAAAGTCTCCAGATATCCCCCACAAACAAGACAAAATAGCACCTCAAGGCAAATGTAGAGTGGTAAAAACAAAAAACAAAAAACAAAAAACAAGAGTTGGGGCAGAACAGTGGTCCTCCTAGGACAACCAGAGAAGATCCAAAGAAAAATTCCAAGACCAACATTTGGTTCTTGTGAAGTGTAAACACCTCCAGGCTAGTTTCACTGAAACAACAAGCAGCTAGCTGAGTTGGGAGGTACCTTCAGCCCAAGCCACAAGAATTTTCACCTCAGTGTGGGGAGTCAGAAGCCTGAGCAAGGAAAGATTGAGAGAATCTTTGCTGATGAGGAATATCAGGGCTAGCTAGCTATGCTACTGAGACATGACCCTGGCCAAGAGGGAGACAGCACAAGCCCAGTGATTGCAGAAGCAGTGGCTGTGGGCACATATAGGAGGGCAGAAGAATCTGAGGCCAGAGGCACCAACCCCCATGCCCTAGGACTTACAACAAATAAAAAAAAGAGCAGGCAAAGTAGAAATATTCCAACTACAGAAAGTTACTATGAGAACAGAAAAGACTACAGTTTCCTTCATGATTTTCTTGCATCACTCTCATTTCTCTTCCCAATTTTTCCTTTACCTCTTTTACTTTATTTTCAAAATCATTTTGAGCTCTTTCATGGCCTTAGAACAATTCATATTTTTCTTGGAGGCTTTGGATGTAGAAACTTTGAATTTGTTGTCTTCTGAGTGTGTGTTTTGATATTCCTTGTCACCATAGTAACTTTCCATAGTCAGAGGTTTTTTCTGTTGTTTGCTAATTTTCCTATCCTATTACTTGAATTTTAACTCTTTGTTAAAATAGGGGTCTACTTCCAGGGTGGAGGGAGCACTGTCCCAAGCTTCAGGGGTTTTGTGCATCTGTTTTCAGAAATACTTCAAGGGATCTGTAAGTTTTCAGTTCTTCCAAGGTAGCATAATCTAAGGAAAGGTGTTTGCTACTCTCCTGGCCTGTGCTCTGGTCTGTGAGTGACCATAAATGCTTTTTTAGGCCCTGGAACTGTGAGTAGGGTGCCTGTTCCACTATAGCCACAAGCTCTAGTGTACTAGTGTTCCTCTTTGCCCTGGGACTGCCACCCAGGACTGTGACCCCAATCTGAGTATAGGCAAAGCAACAGAGTCCTACTTCAGGGCTAGCAAAAAGATCCCTGTAATCTCCTTCCAACAAGTTATTCAACCCCCTTGCTGTCTGTGAGCTGAGAGCTCCAGAAGCAGCCACTGCTATTGTTGCTTTTGTTGCTGCTGCTGCTGCTGCTGCTGCTAATTCAATCACTCCCAAAGTCTGCCCCTGGTTTGCTATGGCTGGGGCTGTGCTGGACTATACTCCACCATCACCTGGATGCAACAGACCTTTCCTGCTGACCTTCTAAGTTGTTGTTGGCATCTGTCTGCTGAGAGGTATTAAAATCATGACAGCTGCCAGTAATTCAGTTGCCCCAAGGGCTGCTCCAGATATGCTGGGCCTAGGCCTGCACTGGTGCAGCCTGTACTATACTGTGTTCTTTTCTCACCTTAGTGCAACAGACCTTTCCTGCTGACCTTCCAAATTGTCTTGGTTTGGACATTTCTTTCACTCCATCTTTTTGTGGGTTCTACTGCCCTAGAATTTCTTTACAATCATTTTTAAAGGTATTCAGAGGATTTGAAGGAGAGCTCAGGTGAGTCCCTCGCTTTACTCCACTATCTTGGTTGCACCTCCCAGGGTTGGTCTTCAGAAAGCAATACTGAAGCAAACAATGCCTCTCCTATTCCAAAGAGTAATGTCAAATAGTGACCTGCCTAAAAATAATTTGTAGAACTTTAGAAAGACTTCAAAAATCAAATGAAAGAGATCTAGGTTTATTTTTTTTAAAGCAACCCAAGAAAAACAAGATTATGAAAAGGAAGTCAACAAACTGGAAAGGAGATCCAGAGTCTTAAGGAAGAAAATGACTCCTTGTAAATTAGAACTGGGCAAGAAAATGTGAAACATCAAATTAAAAAAAAAAAAAGGACAAATGATCAGGAAAACCAATCATAAAGAAAAAAAAACATAAGAATAATTGGACTACCTACATTGCTACAATCAGAAAAATAATGTTGATGCAATAATACAAGAAATAATGTTTTTAAAGTGTCCTGCAGCATTAGAACAAGGGGGGAAAGGAGAAATAGAAAAAATCCACTGATCAACACCTGAAGGAGTCCTACAAGGAAAACCTACAGTAATATCACAATCAAATTCTAAAACCTCTAACTCAAGGATAAAATATTGGGAGAAACATGGAAAAACAATTCAGATACAACAGAGTCACAATAAAAATCACACAAGACCTAGAAGCAGCAATGCTAAAAGACCACAGGTTTTGGAATACTATATGCTGAAGAACAAAAGAACTGGTTTTATGGTTGAAAATATCATACCTAGGGGGGCGCAGTGAAGATGGAGGCATAAAAACTGGAGAACTCCATGGCTTCCCCATAACCACCTCAAATACCTATAAAATATGACACTAAACATAGTTTAGAGCTCCAGAACCCAAAAAATGACAGAGCAACAAAGCTCCCACTGAAGGCAGGCCAGCAAGGAAACAGAAAGGGCTCATCGCAGCACTGGGAGCAGAGCCCAGCCCCATGAAGTTTTAGCCCCAGGCCGTCCAGGAGAAGCCTTGGCTGGAGCTTTCAGGAGAGCAGATCACTGGCAGCTGTGGCAGTTTCCAGAATTATCAACCCATAAGAGCCAAGGACAAAGGGAAAAGGTCAGTGGAACTCAGTTAAATTTGGGGGAGAGGGTCCAGCCAACTGCCTCCAGAGGTAGAAGCAGTCTGAAGTGGCGGCTCAGCAGCTGCCTTCACATGGCTGCTTCAGAGCTCCTGGCCTGCAGATTGCAGGGGTGCCAAGCAATCATTCAGAGTCTAAGTGCTCTTGTCTTGACCTGCCTGGATCTGGATCACAGTCTTGGGTGGTGGTCCTGAGGTGTGTGACCACTAAGCCAAAGCTGGTGGGGGCTGCAGAGATGGTGGCCTCCTAATATGTCTGGCAGCTGCAAAACCCCCAGCAATGTGGGACAGAGCTCTCCCCTCTGAAAGCAGAGCTCTACTGAACCCAAAAGTCAAGTAACTGACTGGCAACATGAGCAGGCGAAGGAAGCAAAACAAGCTCAGCAATCCAACTTTAGATTCTTTTTGGGGGGACAAAAAGGATTCAAGCATGGAATGGGAGGAAGACAACACAGTCAGAACTCCTGCACCAAAAGCTTCCAAGTAAAATGTAAACTTATTACAGATCATAGAGGAGCTTAAGAAGGATTTTGAAAACCAAATGAGAAAAGTGGAGGAAAAATTGGGGAGAAAAATGAGAATGATGCAAGAAAATCATGAAAAGAGAGTCAACAACCTGACTGAAGAAAATAACATTTTAAAAAAATTGACTAACCCAAATGTCAAAAGAGGCCCAAAAAGCCAATGAGGAAAAAATGCCTTAAAAAGTCGAATTTGCCAGATGGAAAAAGAATCTCAAAAGCTTATTGATGAGAATAATTCTTTCAGAATTAGAGGGGAGCAAATGGAAGCTAATGATTTTATGAGAAATCAAGATACTATTAAACAGATCCAAACAAATGAAGAACTAGAAGGCAATGTGAAACATCTCATTGAAAAAACCACTGACCTGAAAAATAGATCCAGGAAAGACAATTTAAAAATTATTGGACTACCTGAAAGCCATGATCAAAAAAAAAAAAAAGAACCTAGAAAGCATC
>CM053580.1:184736249-184768419 GCA_028627135.1 Pseudochirops cupreus | reverse complement strand
ATAAAATTAAAGGTTGTATCAGCAACACAGTATTCACAATGCCTACAGCAACTATAAGTATGCTGATATGGTTATTAATCACAAAATGTAACAGGATTTCTACATGGGAAATATAGCTACAGCATTTATTCAAATACCAGAAAACTGAGTCCCCAAACCAGAAAGTCGAAGCCAACACAGTAGTTATGAAGTTGGCACATGTAGTTAAAGTAGTAAACACCCACATTCTCAAGCCTTCAAAACAGGACAGGCTACCTCAGGCAAAAATCCACCTCTCCTCACTCATGATAACTGCTCAGCATCCAGGCAACTTGCTCCCAGCAGCTCTAGCCCCCCACAGTTCCCGTCCCTGGCAGTCCTCAGCAGGAGTTCTTAGCAGAGATTCTGGCTGGCTCAAAAAAAGGAGTTTATGCCACTGCCACTGCCACTGCTTCCAGTCACCACGACACAGACACTCCCTTGGTTTCAGCTTTCTCTTGCTCCACCCCTTCCTACTATGTCAGCAAGTTCAAGGGGCATGGAAGATCTTCAAATCCAGTATCATTACAAAGGAATCCAAAATAAGTTGACCATGTGATTAAGCTTTATTCACCCTTAATGGAAAATTTAATATTTGTTCTAGTACCAAATCAATAAACAACAAACTCTAGGAAGCAACAATGTATAAACACCAACTTTTGCTACAACACAAAGAGTATCCTAATTCCAAGAGAAAAGTTACAAAGTTACTCTGCACTTTATTTGGCATCTATAACTCTGTGATTCTATCTTGTGTCCACCCATTTCATGAAATAAACATGGATTCATAGACCATTTGACCTCTAAGGGACCTCAGAGATCATTTAATTCAGTAACTCATTTACAAGTGTAAAAAGAAGGGAATGATTGGGGTGAAATGCCTCTGGCCTGTGATATCTGACATAAGGATTTGTTTAGCAGGATTGTAATTAAATCATATAATCCTTGCCAGAAATTTCAGGATCATTTTGTCATTAATTAAAATCGAGGGTAGAAAACATTTGCAGAGGGAATTCAAGAGTTGTTTGAGTGAATCCTTTAGCATTGGTAATGCCTTTGTGGAATGAGGGTGGAGACTTGAGGGAGGTGATGTTCTTTCCATTGATAGTCTCCCAAAATTCGGTAAATGATTAAGATTCTCTGTAGCACACATTCTTAATGGAGATTTTTAAAACTAAACCAAAGAATACGGTCCCCTGCTTAATGATCCTAAAAGGTTTCAAAAATATCAACCTTTATTTCTACAATACCATTTTGCTTTCTTAAGCATATTCTCTCCTAAGTGTAATGTTCATCAGGATGCACATCATATGCTAATATTATTTTTTTTTAAGTGCTACAAAATTGTCTTTAAAAATGAACCAGGTCAGAAATCAGATTATTTTTAGTAGTTATTTTTACTGTAAATTTGACATAAGGCAAAATACTCTGATGTTATAGTAGAACATTATTTTGAATGTCAAAATAATCCTCAGAGAGCCTAGTAACAAGAACTACTCTGTACAATGTAATACTGAGTACTGTTCACTAATGAGAGACAAGCTAAGAATGTAGCAGCTTCTAACATTTACTGGAAGTGCCAGAGGGATAAAAGGAAACTCTGATCCATATGTTATGGGAATACACTCAAAGAAATCTTTCTGAGAATTTCTGAGAATGAGTTCTGCCAGAATTAACTTAAAATGCCATCCTACACTGGGGATGGCCTCCAAGAATCTAGATGTTTCAATACATTTTTGTATGTTGGGTTTGGGTTTTTGTTTTGTTTTGTTTTGTTTTCTGCTTTGGGGTTTTGTTTGGGTTGGGGGGGGGGGTGGCATTTAAACAATTTCAACCTGAGGTCAATGCTTGTATTAAAAATATATAATGTGTGATACCTGACCTGATCTATCACATCTAGATCAATGAAGACAATTAATTACCACAAGTAGAAGGAAAACATAGTGAATTGAACGACTCATGCATAAGTATGAACTAAATAATAGTTATACGTGATTAGACACTCATTAAAAAAGGGCAGGTTAATCATAGGAACTATTTCTGTTATTGTGGCTGATTGTACGCAAGCTGTCATTCCAATGTCTTTCATAATTCTATCCCTCAACCTTTTTTATCTCCACTTTTAAGCCACCCCATAAAACCCCATAGCTTAACTTTACCAAAAAAATGTGCTCATTCTATCCTCATTCCCTAGGAATTTTGAGAACTACTACTACCGAAGGTAGTTGATTCTTTTTTTTCTCCTTATTTATTAAAGCTCCCTGAATGAAGTGGGCTTTGAATTATATAATGAAAGGAGAGGTGAGATGATATGGTCATATAAAGTCAAAAAGACAGTTCATGCATAGACTGATGACCCTTGAGTATCAAGGACTCAGTGCTTAAAGATATGAAATAAAAGCATTCAATTCTTACTGAATATTCTGCAGAAAATCCTTTCTATACCCCTGACCAACTGGTGGGTCAGATTTGAACCTCTAGAAGCTGATTGCTATAGCACCTATGGAACTTTCCTATGAACCCCCATAAGTATACCTTAGGTTGAAGTCACCCTGTGGGTTGCAAATACTCAAAACCCTAGTTCTTGAGATGTATCCAAAGAAATGAAATACATGAAAGATGTATTTCTTCTTGCCAGCTAGCCAGAGGATGTATTGGCTTACAAAAAAATTTAATCAGTTTCTATAGCAAATAAAGTGACAGGAGAATATTCCCCTCATGCTATTATCCTGCCAGTGGAAGAGGGCACATATGCAGAGAATACATGATTGAGGAACATAAATGGAGGACAAAAATGTAAGTAATACAGATAAGTGAAAAGATGTATTTCTAGAAGCTATATGATTATGGTACACTGTGAAGTGCACATTAAAAAAAGACACATAGGTACAAACTAACACAATACACATTTTGAATATTTTATTTGTCCATTTATCTGTAAAAAAAATGATTTTTAACATCCATTTAAAAAAAATTGAGTTCCATATTCCCTCCCTCCTCCCTGATATGGCAATGAATTTGACAACACACATTTATCAAGCACTTTTTATGTGCCAGGCTCTGTGCTAAGCACAGGGCGCACAATTTGGAAAAAGAAAGACAGTCCCTGACCTCAAGAAGTTTACAGTTGAATTGGGAGGGAAAGTAAGGAGGCAAGGGAAAGTGGACCTAACAGAGACATGAAGATATTAGATTCAAAACCAAGAAGAGCAGCCAGTGTGAAATGAAGAGTTGACCAGGAATTTTGAACCCCCTATAAAAGGAAACTTTGGAAGGAATTTTTTAAGCAACTAAGGATACAGGTGAGGGGTAAGTACCAAAGCTGAAGCAAGGTCCATGATGATGTTTCCTGGGAAGGAACTTACTATCAGGGAGATGGGAGAAGGGCAGGATAAGATGATGTTGGATTCAAAGTTAAGCAGAATAGCTGTAAGGAAATGAAGAAAATGTCCAGGGCCTATACATGGACAGGGAAACATTCCTCCAACATTGCTGGTAATGTTCTCTGATCATCTCATTGTTCTGCTCTCTGCTACATATGTAGTACTTTGTTACTCTTGTGGTTGCTTAACCTGTGTCTGCTTCTGCTTTCTTAACTGTAAAATGGAGATAATAATGCCTACTTCTCGGGGTTGTAATGAAGAACAAATGAAATAGTATTTATAAAGTGCCTAGAAAATAGTAGGAACTTAATAAACACTTATTCCCTCCCTCTTTCAGCTAAGGGGGAACCAAGCAAAGCCAAGAAAAATTAAGTGTAAGATTATTTTGTTTTTCTTTTAGCATTTTGCATTAGATATTTTACAAAGACTGTTGACCTAGGGTTAGAAATTCCTTCTAACTCCTTTTTATCTACATATAAAAATTCTGTGCTCTCAAAACCAAATTTTGAGATGCTCTGCCTAACACTGTAGAAGAACTGTGTGGTGACTTGACTAAGAAACCTATTTTGTCACCAAATCCTCTCCAAATCTCCAGTAAAAATGAATCTGAGTTAGAACAAAATCTAAGTGAAGAAAGCAAAGTCACTGTCCTCTATCAGGTCTAAATATCTGTCTTTTTTTAATCTGAATCAACTAATCAAAAAAGAAAGTTATCTTTTTCATTTCCGTTTTTTTTTTACAACAAAACTGCTTCCTTATATTTTGAGTCTATTTTTAAAAAAGACAATAGCATTTCCAAATAATCTGAAAACATGATTGTATGTGAAAATTCAAATTTCAAAATTCAAATACATTAAATATGTTATTTTCAAAGTTGTCTTGCTTTTCTGTGTTTCTTTAATAACATCTTTCTGTTTGCATTTTAAATGTTCCAATGACCTCTTTTTTTCTTTGACAACGCTATTAACAGCTCAAATCTCACCTTCAAAAATAATATCCCACAATACTCATAAGACACAGTCAAGAAAAATATGCATCTACCTTATCCAAAAATAAGGTCTCATCCTGCACTTTGAGTGCATTTCTCCTCTATCATTAGTAGTATGCTTCATCATCAATCTTTCACATGATGACTGAATCATCAGTATCTCACATTGATCAGAGTACTTAACTCTTTCAAAGACTGAAATAAAAGCTCTGCATGAAACAAGTAGAAAGAGAATAGATAGCTTAGAAGACAAAACGGTAAACCAAACCTAGGTAATAGATGCCCTGAAAATTAGGCTAACCTAAAAACAAATCAAACACTCCATGAGAAAGCAAGAAATAGTAGAACAAAATCAAATATTGGAAGAAAAAAAAGAAGAAAATTTAAAATAGCTGATATTTAAAAAAAAAATTAACCAGGAAAGCAGATCAAGAAAAGGGAATTGAAGATTCACTGAACTCTGCAAACTATGAATTTTTTTAAAGCTTGATTTTAGGAAAAAAACAATATGTTTGTGTGTAATGCCAACTCAATATTCACAGCACCAACTGCCACTTTAAATATGCCAGCATAGTGCTCAATCACAATATATAATAGACTCTCCATATAGACAGAAGCAAAGTATTTATTAAGATATCAGAAAATTGAATTCCAAAACCAGTAACTCCATCATAGTAACAGAGAATTTAATAAGCCATAATAGCACAGAGAGCCACAGCATCCTTTAGCCCTCCCACAAACCAACATTTACTCACAAGCCTAACTGTCTCCCCCAGGTGCATCCTCTCCTTCCTCCAGTCTCTAACTGCTCTGACTCCCAGCTTCCTGTGGGCTTTGCTCCACCCTTCAGCAAACTCCTCCTACCACAGGCTCCATGTGATTACATTCAGTCTATTAGGGGGCAGGGTATATCTTCAAAGGAGGGAATGTCTTCAAATTCCCTTAGACTTATTAAGGGGCAGGGAAGATTTTCAAATTCTCATTACCATTACAGTTTGTGATGTTCAAAACTAGAAAACTGAAGGCAAAGGGAAGATAGAAAAAAATACATTGAGTTTTGACTGAAAAGATGAACAGTGAGTCATGACCTTAAAAGTCCTCAAAGTAAGAATTATAAGAGTTAAAGTAATTTTGCTGTCTCTGTAGGTAAGATACTTAATGAAATAGTAACCTGATGAATTAACAAAAAAGAAAGCTAATGTTCTCTCCTAATGTAGTCACTCTGAACCTTTCTCAGGAGTCCCCACATTCTGATAAGGATGCATAATGGGACTTCATGATATGAGCTATAGGACACACTGAGTTTCTACCAACACACTGTTCTCCTGTACTCATCCAGCATTATGTCACAATAAGAAGTAGATCTCAACTTCCCCCACCTCCTCCCATAATGTGAACAAGGAGGTATAGGGAAGCAAAAGAGTACCTGGGATACCATGCGTCAGCAGTACTCAGCCAAGAAATAATACAGAGAAGGAACTAGGCCAGATCACCAACAGATGTGTGGGATTGCAACAAGAAAGGGGACTTGAATCAAGATGGAGCTAATTCTACCTTCCTTGAAGTCACTTTCTCAGGTAACTGAGGCCAGTCAAAACTGATTTGCCCAGTGTGAGAAAAGACTGAGTCAATTTTGAGATCTATTCCTTGAAAGAGCTGCTGTCAAAGAGGAAAAAATCAGGAAATAAATAATAGGGAAATATAAATTTAAAAGACCAAAATTATCAAATTTCTTAGGAAGAAGAAAACTCATTTGAAAATCTTGAGCTCATGCAGATAAAATCAACATGGAAGATGTTAATAATTTAAGGGAAGATGTTATCCAAATGATCTAAATAAGTCCAAATATATCTGAATGACTACTGTAAGATAAAAGAAATTAAAATAATACCTAATGAGATAGAAGACCCTGTCAATTCCTAAGAGAATACAGAATGGCAGCATTATGATCCTGAAAATGTCAAAAGAAAAAAAAAAGAATTCTGTCACAAAATGACAGAAAAAAAACAAAAAGAAAAAAAAAACCTTGAATTCACAGTGATGAGTCTCTTCAAAGAAATAAAATAACAGTTGATTTGGAATAGAAATACACCAAATTGAAAGATAATCTGCAAAAAGACAAGGAAAAATAATATTGTTAAAAGATCACATGATCTTTATACAAGTAAAACACTGATTTCAAAGACAGGATATATAGAAATGATTTAATAATTATAGGTCTCCCAGAAAAAAGTATATGAAATAAAGCCAAATACCACAATGCAAAAATTAATATAAGAAAATTGCCCAGAACTTCTAAACAAGAAACAAAGTATCAGTTGAAAGAATATTTCAGATTGCATCTGGATTTTAAAAAATTGTATGCCACAACTATAAGACACATAGTGGTTAAATTTTACAATTCCAATTACAAACAACAAATTCTACAAGTTCAAGGGGAAAAGAACTTCAAATATAAAAGGAAGAAAATTTGAATAACAGAAGACTATTTTATATAATTTTTTTCTTTTTCTTTTGTTTTGGTTTTTGCTTTTTTAGAGGGGGGGAGGCAGTGCAATTGGGGTTAAGTGACTTGCCCAAGGTAACATGGATAGTAAGTTGAGGCTGGATTTGAACTCTGGTCCTCCTGACTCCAGGGCCGGTGCTCTATTCACTGTGCCACCTAGCTGCCCCAAGGAATAATTTTTTTTTTCCGAAGAGCAAATGAGCTTGAGATGAAGCCCAAAACAATGTATCCTGCAAATCTGAGCTGAAACACAAATGAATAGAGAGGAACAAAAATACGCAATAAGAGAAGTATTTGAAGCCTTCATATATAGGAAAGATAGAAATGAGCAGATTACTCACTTTGCAAATTCAAGCAACAAAAATGACAACAATGTAAATTCATATAAGTAATAAGAAAAGTGTAAGTTATGAAATAAATCCCCTCGCCCCAAAAGAGGAAAAAAATTAGAATGATAAAACACCTTTGGGTTAAAAGCAATCATAAGACCATTAAAATAAGAATAGAAACACCATTGAGAAATTTTACAAGTAAAACATATATTTCCTGAACTTCAAGGTGTACTTAAAAATAAAACCCTCAGTGAAGCAATGACCAATCATGTCTTCAAGGAGTCTAGGATGCAGCGTATTATCCATTTCCTTATAAAGAAGTGACGGGCACAACATAAAAAGAGAAATTCATTTTTGGACTTGGCCATTATGTGGGTTTAATTTTCTTGACTATGCTTATTTCTTAAAAAGTTTTTTGTCTGGTTTTAATGGGATTTTCTTGATGGGGAGAGAGAAAGATGGAAGGAAGAAGTGAGAGGATGAGAAAGAGAGTTTGTGAGTTCACAACAGCAAAGTCAAAAAAAAAAGTGGACTATTGAATCATTTTAAAATGCACAGAAGAGAAGAAAGTTCAGAAGGAGGCACAGAAAAGCAAGACAGGAATTTATTTTGTGCTTTCTTAAAAAGTAAGTGTTATAAAAAGGAAGACAAAAGTTTTTTAAATAAGAGATATCGTATATTTTCTTTTCTTTTATAATTCTTTGTTTTGTTTCCAGTTCCATGGAGTCATTTACTATTATTTAGTAATAAGACTTTGCATCTCTTGTATTAAACTATATATTCTCTTTTCTGTTCTTTCTTCTTCATCTCTAATTTTTATTTCCAGATTTGGCACTTTATGTTAGTGATCTGGAGAAAATGTTGTGGACTTGATTTTGATTCGTATTATCTAGTGTCTCTATAATTATTGGTGTATTCCAGTACTTCAGGAGTGATTGACCTTAAGATCACATGAGGCATTGGAGAAGGTGAAGTAGATACCAGAGTGATATAGCCCAGATGAGTTATCCAGAGGCAATTTATATTGGGTGTTCCATCCCAAGATGAGTCTGATCTTCGTAATATCATGATCATTGCTCTCCAATATCCATGAGTCCTTGGACAGACTTGATCTGGGATATAGTCTCCATGCCCCTATTAGAAAGTTTCAGGCCCTACACTGACCTGACTTGGTCTAATTCCTGGACTAGAAAGTTTCTGTGTACTATACTCACTGTCCAGGGTTGTTGTTGTCTTTTTTTTAACTCCCTTTCTTGGTACTTATAGATTCAGAATGTCTTTTTGTCCAAACATGGACCAACAAAATGTGCTTACTATAGTTTCTTCCTGGAGTTTCTTGATCGTTTCTTTGTTGTTATTTTTTTTTTATTCTTGTTGGAATTGTTGTGGGAAAACTAGACTTTTTTTTCCAATTACTCTGTCATCTTAAGAAGAGTCCTCTCTCCTCAGTTTTATGATGAAATTTAAAAGTCATAAGAAATGTCATATTGGATCTGACCAATGACTAGACAATTATTCTGCCTAGCCATGCAGCCAAGGGATATTTTGTATGAGACCATAACTACACAGTGCTGATAACAGGACATGATTTATGATCTAGACCTGTATAGCACATATAAAATGAATTTTGACCCTACTCATATACCAATAATTTTACTGATGTAAGGAATCACCAGTGAGAAAATTCTAGCAACAATTCTGCAAATTAAAATCTTAAAGAGTTACCAAGGTAATAAAAAATTTAGTAATTTTTTCCACAACCATACAGTAAATATGTCACAAGCAGGAATTGAAACTAGATCTTCCTGGGTCTAAGATTGGTTCTCTACCTATTATGCCGTGCTATCTCAAAGAAAACTATAAAATGTGCTTGACAACACTAATATACATGCTTATGAATGCAATATGGGTATTTGGGTGAGAGAAAGCTCTTTGAAAGTTCCTTCCTCCATTGAAAAATAAATATTAGTTTATATTTCCTAAACTTGTGTTTCACCACAGCAATTTTCTATTTAGGAGATATAGATAGAAAAAGGAAAAGCCAAAAGAGACTTCATTCTTTAAAAAAAAAGCTACCTGCATATGACTTATAGAATCATAGACTACAAAAGTTAGAACAAACCTTAGAGATCATCCTAGTTTATATCTTTTGTTTTATAGATAAGGAAGCTAAAGTCTAGAAATCTGAAATGACCTGCCCAAAATTACATGACCAGTTACTGACAAAGCCAAGACGTTAGTTTCATATATACTAATTCAGAGTTCTTTCCCTTATGTCATGCTGCTTCAGTCAATCAGTATTTATTGGATTTTGAAGACTTTGGCAAGGTCTTTAAAGGATACTGTTTGAAATTGGAGAGTGACTTTGGTTTACTTTGAAAGCAATCATTCTGTAATATGCTGTTTTTCACATTATCACTGAGACTTTCCCCTCAAGGAAAATATGAATAGAATACATAGAATTTCAACTCAATTCAAAAAGTCTTTTCTAAAGACATTAAAAGTCATAGAGACCAACGTCTAAGTCAATCAGTTTTGTAATCAGTATTCAATCACTTTAACAACATCCTGAAATATGGTCATGCAGATCCTAATGGAAAACTTCATGATGAGGCACATGCTACCTTTCAAAGCAGTCCATTTTGCTTTTAAACGCTTCCAATTTTTAAGAAAATGTTTATTTCTCTTTATGTTTAAACAAAATTTACCTACAATCATTTCTTCTATTTCTTTCCTAAAGGTCCAAAAAGAAAAACCTAACTCTTCTCCCGTATAGTAGACTTTTAAATGTACAAAGACCATTATCTTGTACCTTTTCTTCTTCAAATGTATTGACCTCCAGTTCCTTTGAGAGAACATCATAAAGCCAGGTTTTGCATCTCTTCATTTCCTGAGAACAATTCTCATGGAATTTTGTTTTATTCCTATTATACAATTGGTAGACAGCTCTTTTTCCCTCAGGATATTTTTTTTACTTTTCTGATAGAAATTCATAAGGAAATAGTTATTCCTTCACTAGAGATTTACTTCTTTATTCTCAGCAGGGTTCTTTTGCTGTAGATGAAAAATTTGTTTATTATACTTTTTATCTCTCCATTGCTTGTTAGCCCCTGGCAACATTTATAAGAATGAGAGAAACAGCCAACCCCTCATTTTGTGAATACACAAGATATCATCTAAGATACACACACACACACACACACACACACACACACACACACACACACACACTGGAAAAAGAATTTACCCAGGTTTTCACTGTTCTGAAATAAATTTGCTACCAGATGACAGAGATTGTTTTTGAGATTTGTAGGTAGTAGGGGGACATGAGCAGTTAAGATGGCCATTTTCTAGTGAAATCCAACTCTCCTAACACAGGAACGCAGATATAAAAGAGTACCAGGTGAAATAATATCCAATAAGACCATAGAGAATCACCATTAAACTCCTTCATTCAGTCTAGTTCTGCACAAGAACAGAGTAAGATTCCTTTGTGATCCCTGAGAGGGGAATGAAATTTGCAGGGCTTGAAGCTAGCCTAATATCCAAGAAATGGTACATGAAGCCAACAGTATCTCAGCTTTGGTGTGGTGTAATTGAAGGTGACCATGAATGTGCTTAACTTCCAAAGGTCAGGGCACAGAAAAAAGGGGCCAGATAGTGCATGCATACCTCACTCCTCCCCCTGAAGAGCCCTGAAATCAAATGAAATCCTGAAATCGAATCAAATCCTGAAATCAAATCCAAGAGGCCATGGAATCAGGTAAAGAAAAAAAGACAATTCCCAGTGGGTAACAATTTGAAATGAAGTAACTTGTGATGATGTGGATAAAAGGATTCCGGGTAATTTGAGACCACTGTGATCTCTAACATGAAGTTAGAACCCTTCAGGTACTTTACCACTCCCAGAAATTCAAAGTGGTAGTGGGATTCAGACTGCAGAAGGTCAGATTCTGGATCTGAGAGAAAACTCCAAGTAATTAAGCATAGAGATATGAATAAACAAAATAAAACTTAGAATACAATGAATATATACAATAAGTTGAGAGAAATCCAAGAGAATAACTAACTCCTTAAAAAGGAAAAGTAGAAGTACACTTGGAAATAAAAGAAAGGCATCAATACAACTTATATTTTTAAATTTATTTATTTTCAGTTTTCACCATTCATTTCCACAATATTTTGAGTTAGAAATTTTCTCCCTTTCTTTCCCCTATCCCCCATTCCAAGATAGCAAGCCTATTGAATACTGCTTCCCCCAATCTGTTCTCTCTTATGTTGTCCCCCATTCCCCCTAACTTTCTAGTAGGGAAAGATGGGTTTCTATGCCCCAGTGCCTGTATATCTTATTTCCCAGTTGCATGTAAAAAACAATATTTTTTAACATTTATTTGAATATTTTTAACCTTTTTTTTAACATTTGTTTTTAAAACTTTGATTTCCAGATTCTTTCCCTTCTTCCCTCCTCACTCACCCCCACTGGGAGGACATACAATTCAATATAAGTTGTACATGTGTAGTTACACAAAATGTTTCCATGATAGTTATATTATCAAAGACTAACTATATTTCCCTCCTCCTTTTCTTTCTTGAGCTCCTCCTTGGCTTACGACCAGTTTGTATTTTTCTTGGAAGCTTTTGATGCAGGAGATTTTACTTTGTTGTCTTCTTCTGGTTCCATGTTTTGGTCCTTTTTGTTCCCTCAAAAAGATTCTATGGTCTGATTGCACTTTCTCTGTTTGCTCATCTTGCCAGTCAATGATGTGACTTTTGAACTCTTTGCCACGGCAGAAATCTGCTTCCAGAGTGGAGGGAGTTATGTCCCAAATTGCTTGGGGTTTTCACCAGTGTTGTCAGATCTGTTGTCAGAGCTATGAGGAGGACACCCTCTCTGCAGTCACCACAAGCTCTGGCACACCTAGCATTTCTCACCCCACGACCACCACCCAAGACTGAGACCCAGATCCAAGCAGGTCAAAGCAAGAGGGACTACCCTTTGAATGGTCATTTGGTTCCCCTATGATCTGAAGTCCAGGAGCTCCAGAGGCAGCCACAGGGCAGCAGCTGCAGCCTCTGCACCACTGCCACTTCTACTGCCCCAGGGACAGGGGCCAGATCACCCTTCTCTCACCCAGTTCCAACAGAGTTCCCTACTGACCTTTTACTTTCTTTTTGGTGTTTATGGCTTGAGAAGTTTAGAAACTGTCAAAGCTGCCAATGATTCACTCTCCTAAAGTCTGCTCTAGCTGGTATGGGCCATGAGTCTGGGCCAGCATGGCTCATGGGGGACTGTACTTGGCTCCCAGCCTGGTGAAATCACCCTTCCTGTCAGACTGCCAGGCTGTCTTCAATGGAAGATTTGTTTCTCTTCATCACTTTGTGGGTTCTGTAGGTTTAAAATTTGTTTAGAGTCATTTACTTACAGTTATTGGAGATAGTTGGAGCCAGAGCTCAAGCAAGTTCCTGCTTTTACTCTGCCATCTTGGCTCTACCCCTACAACTTATATTTTAATTAAAAGAAGAACTAGTAATCTATAAATGAATTCCTAAAGACTAGGGAGAGGGGATAGAGGGGTAGAAATTCTGATTCATTTGGATTTCCTAGTTAATTCTATTATAAGAACAAATAATTGTAATAACTGTTTTCAAAGTATGTGGAGATCTGATGTTCTGGGAGAGGTGTCTCAAAATGTTTTGAACTACATACTTTTCAACAAAAATTTCTGAGCACACAAACTCTCAATATATTTATTTATTTGTTTATAAATTATATTCAAGCAATACTTTTCTTATACTTTATAAAATATAAATTTAGAATAGGAGATAAAGTTGAAATAGTAATTTTATTTTATTAACTGTTAAAAAAAAACTTTTTGCATTCTCTTGTGAGAGCAATGTAATAGAATATGCTTCATTACTTTCCACAAATCTCTGTTTCTGTCTAGGGGCACAGGGTGGACTTGTAAACAATATTTGTTTGTTAGTAATTAATTATTCAGTTAAATTGATCAATGTAACTAGACAAGTAGGTGAATTGCAATACTGAAAAATCAATCTCTCTCACTGAAGATGAAACCCCAAAGGGTTAGGCTTTTACTTATTTGCAACTGTCCCTGAACACAAAACCAAAGGATATCCTTCCCTGCTGTGAGATGAGGAGTCTGAGGAGAAATCAAAGCCTAGGGCAGTGGTTCTCAACCTTCCTAATGCCGTAACCCTTTAATATTTGTATGTGGGTGTATCTGCATGTGGGCAGACCTGCCTGGAGACAGAGGAGCAGTGTCTCAGCTCCAAAGACCATCAGAAATATGTGTTTTCACATAGGGGTCACAACCCGTAGGTTGAAAACTGCTGGCCTAGGGTGTGTGTAGACTGGTGGAGGGGAGAGAAACATTTACCATTAGAGCCTATACAATTGCTGTCAGTACCTGGGTCTTAATTACAAATATCCTGCCAGCAAACACCTGGCACAAAACGATAAAAGTCAGTTTTTGTAGTAGTTTGACAGTGGCAAAAGGGATTATTGTGGAAGATAATAATGGGCAAAGAGCATGGTGGAATTGTGTTTAAGATGTGGCCAACGAGGATCTATTGTGATAAAGATGGGATAAGATCCATTTTCCAATTGATTGTTCCAATATCCCTATATGTATATATATCTCCCAATTTGGAAGACACTTTCCTAGAAATAGAAAGCAAATCCTCTGGAAATTCAAACCCAAGTCTCTCCGAAATGTAAGTTTTGCATTTTTTCTGGCATAACATGTTGCCTTTCATAATGCATTATATAAAATATAATTATACATATCATCTAGTAAAATATAATTCACCAAATCTAAATTCACTAAGTATATATTAGCATGGGAAGGACATAGGATCAGGAGACTGTGATTTTGGGTAAATTACCCAAACATGAGGAGAGTCTCATTCCTTATATGTAAATTACTAAGATAAGAATCAGCTTAGATGTTCTTTAGGGACCTTCCAGCTTTATGATTCTATGAACTTGTTTTCCTCCTGACTAGTCAACTCATTATTTATATTTGCCTATCTCTCTACTTGAGTAAAGTTATTTTTAAAATTTCAATATTACTTCCTAAAATTTCAAGCAACCTCCTAGTTTCCTGGTTTTGGTAGTTTTGCTAATCACAATTTCTTTCATTATGTGTAATTAATAAAAATGATAAATCATAGTCATCTGAATAAGACTGCATAAAATTCTTCGGGAAGCCTTTTGGAAAACATAAGATAATGCTGTAATGTGGAAACCAATTGGAACTAAAATGATAATAAAATTAAATTTTAAAAATGTAGAAGCCTTGCTAAATTAGATGTTTTAGGACTTCCCTAAGGTTTTGGGCTTGCTTTTGGTTTTTGTTTCTTTTTTCCACTCTGAGGCATAAGCTATCTGCACTAATGAGCTATATTGATATAGTTAGGCCTAGTTCTTTGCATGAATACTAGTCAAATTTAGACAGACATTTTACAACCCACAAAACAGAAATGGGCCGAGAGAAGTATACTATCATCTTTATGTGAATTTCCATACTATGGAAGGTGATAATCCTCATTAAAAAAAATATTAATTTGGAGAGAGCCTAAGATGTTTTATGAGGGTATTATTGAAAGGAATTGAAACAATGCTGAGAATGAGTGAGCTATCTTCAAGTTCACATAGAAATACTGAGAATTTGGGATACAAACCATTGTATCAGAAGGCACAGTAGTCAATGTAGATATCCTCTCTCACTATACAACCAGCAGTAACCAAAACTTTTTGATACTGGTTAAGAAATAGAATGGTAGACCAGTGCAGTAGGTTGGGTACACAAGGCAAAGAAGTCAATGACTATAGTAATCTACTGTTTGATAAACCTAAAAACTCCAGCTTCTGGGATAGTAACTCACTATTTAACAAAATATCCTGGGAAACCTAGAAAATGGTGTGCAAAAACTAGGCATAGAGAAACATCTTACACCATATAGCAAGATAAGGTAAAAATAGATACCTGATTTAGACATAAAGAGGGAAATCATAAGCAAATTAGGAGAGGAAGGAGTAGTTTACCTATCAGATTTATGGAAAATGGAAGAATTTACAAACAAATAAGACACAGAGAGCATTATGAAATGCAAAATGGATAACTATGATCACATTAAATTGAAAAGTTTTTGCATAAAGTCAAACAATTAAGACTAGAAGGGAAGCAGAAAGCTGGGAAACAATTTTTGCAGTTAATGTTTCTGATAAAGGCCTCATTTCTAAAATATATAGAGAACTGGCTCAAATTTACAAGAATACAAGACATTCCCCAGTTGATAAATAGTCAAAGAATATGAACAAGCAGTTTTCAGCTGAAGAAATAAAAACTGTGGATAGTCATATGAAAAAGTGCTCTAAATCACTATTGATTAGAGAATGCAAATTAAAACAACTCTGAGGTACCACATGATACCTATCAGATTGGCTAATATGACAAAAAAAGAAAATGTTAAAATTTAAAACTGTGTCCAAAAGGCAACCAAATTGTGCATACACTTTGATTCAGGAAATACCTTACTAGGTCTGTATCCTAAAGAGATCACCAAAAAAGTGAAAAGGCCCCTACATGTGCTAAAATATTGATAGCAGCCCCCTTTTTGGTGACAAAATATTGGAAATTGAGGAGATGACCACCAACTGCAGCATGGCTGAACAAATTGTGGTATATGAATTTAATGAAATACTATTGTGCTATAAGAAATGATGAACAGATAGATTTCAGAAAAACCTGGGGAGACATATGAACTGATGAAAAGTGAAATGAGCAGAAAAAGGGAAGCATTGTATACAGTATCAACAATATTGTGCAATGATCAACCATGAATAACTCAACTATTTTCAGCAACACAATGATCTAAGACAAAGGACTCACAAAGGAGAACACTAACCATATCCAGATAAAGAACTGATGGACTCTGAATGCAAATCAAAGTACTTTTTATCCACTCTTTATTTTTTCTGTTTCTTTTTTTCTTTTGATCTGTTATTTTTCTTTTGCAAAGAAGAAACTCTGACTAATATAAAACATTTTTACATGATAGTACATGTTCAAACTATATTAAACTGCTTACCATTTTCAGAAGGTGGGAGGGGAAAAAGAGAGGGAGAAAAATTTGTAACTCAAAATCTTGTAAAAATGAATGCTAAAAATTGTCTTGACATGTAACTGGGAAAAAAATAAAATACTTTTTTTTTTTAAAAGATGCTGTCTTGGCCCTCTTTTTGATTATGGCTTTCAGGTGGTCCAATGATTCTGACATTCTCTCTCCTAGATTTATTTTCCAGGTCAGTAGTTTGGTTTGGTTTGTTTTTACCCCGTCAGGTATTTTTTTTGTTTTTTTCCATTTTTTCATTCTTTTGAATTTGTTTGATTAATTCTTGATGTCTTATAGAATCATTAGCTTCCGTTTGCCCAATTCTAACTTTTCCAAAGTTTTTTCCTCAATTAACTGTTGTACTTTCTTTTCTATTTGGCTGAATTTACTCTTTAAGAAGTTGTTTTCTGCAATGGATTTTTGTATCTCCTTTTATCCATTTAGTCAATTCTACTTTTCAAGTAGTTGTTTTCTTTTTCCAAGCTATAAACTCTTTTTTTTCATAATTCTCTTGTATCACCATCATTTCTTTCCCCAATTTTTATTATATCCATCTTATATGATTTTAAAATCCTTTTTTGAGATCTTTCTGGGGTTGAAACCACTTCCAGTTTTCTTTGAGGTTTTGCCCATTGCTGTTTTGCCATTGTTGTCTTCTTATGAGTTTGTGTCTTGGTCTTCCCCGTCATCATCAAAACTTTCTAAGGTCCAATTCCTTTTCTGTTGTTTTTTTGTTCATCTTTTTTCTTGGCCTTCTTCCTTTCTCTTAAATTTGAGCTCCGCTCCTAAGGTGGAAGAAGCACAGTCTCAGGCTTCTTGTGCCAGTGGCTGCAGGTCCTAGGTGTTTACTTACCTAGTTCTGCATCGATGTTGTCCTGAGGCCCATGGGGATCCTCATGTCTGGTGCTATGCTGGGGGTGTGGGTTGGGAGTGGCTGGCACTGCTGGAGGCCATAGGGGTCTGGCAGCTTACCTGGTGCTGAGCTGGGTGGTGTCTGGTGTATCCTAAGAATGGTGATGTATTTCTACATTTCTGGAGCTATGCTGAAGCACATGGCTTTTTTCAGAGCTGAAGTCAGCCCTCCCCCTGCCTATGCTGAGGCAAATGGGCTATCCTGGTGTTTGTGTTTGCCTACTCCACCACGCTGGGGACCAGGATCTACCACTGGTTTGCTAAGATCCTGCTGGCTTGCTGGGATGCCTACTGCCCTGTACCACACTCCCATTTTATCTGAGTAAGATAGACCTTTCTTATCAATCTTCCAAGTTTCTTGGGTTCAAAGATTGTTTCAACTTGTCCTTATATTGGTTGTGTTATCTAGGATTTGTTTGGAGGCGAATTTGGGAGAGTTATGGTGATTTACTGCTTACTCCACAATCTTGTCTCTCTGGAGTATCAAAAAAGACAGCATTTTCATTGGTTTTTCCCCATGTTTATAATACTCTCCCTTCTCATCTCTACATCCTGTCGTCCCTGGCTTCCTTCAAGTTCTAGCTTAAATCCAACCTTATGAAAAAAGCTTTTCTTGATCTTCCTTAGTGCTAAGTCCTTCTCCCTATTATCTCCAATTATGAATTATCTTCTTCATATACCTTGTTCTTACATAGTTGTTTCCATCTCTTCTCCCTCAATGGACTTCAGCAAGGCTTGCATTTTGTTTTTCTTTGTAGCCTCAATATGTAGCACAATGCCTGGTACATAGTAGGCACTTATAAATGCTTATTGACTTGCCTTGACTTGATATTAACTGTTAGTTTGGAGAAGGGAAGATTGGGGGTAGACATGATAAGATAACTGTCTTTTAAATTATAGAATTGTCCTATTAAAGAGGGATTAGGCTTACTCTGTTTGGGCCCAAAAACCATAACTGGGAGAAATGTGTGGAAGTTACAAAGAGTCAAATCTAAGTTTAATATAAGTCAAAAATTGTCTAAAAATAAGAGCTATCCAAGAGCAAAATTAGCCACCTTGGAATTCTTCCTTTATCAACGTCTTCAACAGATGTGATGTATAAGATAAACTTTTTTCACTTGGGATTAAGATGATGTGGCTTCTAAAGTCTCTCACAAGGCCTCCATCTTATGATCCTGTGACTTTGAGTACTAGACAATAGAGACAGGGATAATGTATATTTGGGAGGAAGCCAAGATTCTGTGAGCACCAAAATACATACACACACACACACACACACACACACACACACACACACATATGTAAGTATAAGTATAAAAAGGAACCTAGAGTAGGGAGGAGTTTGTTAGAATTGTGACTCCAAAGAGTCTGAAGAAAGCAAAGTCATAGTCCCAAATTTTATCTTATTCAGCAGAATTATTGGGACTATAGCAAGGTTAGGCCAAACTTAATGAGCGTGAGAAAACAGGGGCTTAGCCAGGGAACAGAATTTTTGCCATTGTAGACTCTCAATGATAGCGATTAAGGAGGAGGTGAGCAAACTACCCACTATGATCTCGGGCACTATGATAAAGGGAGGGGTCATTTTGTTCTCTCCAGTCAAAAACGAGCTGAGTCAGAAAAGAGATAACATTAGATTTCTGTCATGGTGAACATCGGGTGGTCACCTAGGTACTCAGGGAATAGAAAGAACTCACCCTTAGTCAATTCCTTTCAGTCATCTTGCCTGAATGTGATGAATAACTAGAAGATACCCTGAACATAGAAAATGCCCAGCCTTCTGCTCAGATCTGGGGTTTGGGGCTTTAATCCTTGGCATAGTCCTAGAAGGGAAAGGTGCCCCATGGTTAAGGATCTTAAATAAGATCATAGACTGCAAACTAAAAAAGATCTTATAGGTCATATAGTTCAATCTCCTTTTACACATAACAAAACTGAGAACCAGAGATTTTAAATGAATCGTGCAAAGTCACAGAAGTAGTAAGTAGCAAACACAGGATTCAAACACACAACCACTACCTTGAACTTCAATGTTCTTTCTGGTTGGTACACAGCTAAAGTATTTTTGGTTTTCTGTTGTTTCTCATGTGGTTTTGGAAAGGGAGTGTGGGGGAGGAGGGGAAGCCAAGACTAGAGATCTATGCTCCCAGGTCTAATAATTGTAGAGGGAATATTATGTTTCTCCTCAATACTCCACACAGCACTGCAACCTATGAAGAAAACAACCTTCTCACAGCACAGGGCAAGCACAGTATTTACATTATAAATTGCCCAGTTCAATGTGGACTTTACAGTTAGAATTTTAGATTTTTTTTAAAAAATTGTGAAGGAATTCTGATTCATAGATTTGAGACATCATCTTCTTCAACCACTTCCTTTTTATAGATGAGGAAAAGAAAACCTAGAGTTTAGGTTACTCGCCCTAGGTCACACAGGTAGTGATTTAATGATGTGGGTTTGGATCTCAGAAACTGTAAGTTCAAAATAATCACTTTCCATCCTACCAATATAATTAGGACTTGTCCAAAGAGAGACTTTACAACAAAACGATCAATTTACCAAATATCTATTTCCCAGTTTACAGAAGAAACTGAAGTAGGGGGTTCAGTACATAACTTGTTTAAGTCATGCAGCTAGTTAATGAGAGAGCTAGCACTAAAATCCAGATCTCTTGTCTTCCAGTGAAGGGTTCTTGAAACTACAGCATTCTGAATAGCAGAAATTTTGCTTTTATTTTTTCTTTATCTACAGTTATCAAAAGGGGCAACTGTAGGCAGTGAGGTTTGATAGGGTTTTGATGAAGTTAAAGGTTAGATGAAATTGACTATCCTGCTTTTTCTTTTTCTTTGAAGGAAAAGTTGGAAGGATACTAAATTTCTTTGCTTTCTGTTAGAGCATTTCAAAGTACTCAGGTTGTCAAATGGGAGAAATTGCCTTTGATGGAGCTCTCTGCCCGGACAGTGCAGGCACACTTTTATAGGGTTTTATTCACTCATTCTAATCTTTCCACTGAGCAGCCTGCTATAGCATTATTCATGCATGTCATATGAAGTTGGTAGTTCCATTTAATGATTTACTGGCAAGGTTGCTTTTTATTGAAGGCTGAATAAAGTGACAGTAGTCTTTTTTCCTCTGGATTTTCTTTGGCATAGCAAATATAGGATATTCAGCTAAAATAAATACCCGTGAGAGTTATAAATACCATTAAGGGCTCAGATTCAAAAGGAACACTGAAGTTCAGGCTTGAAGAGGGGGAAAAAGGAGATTTCATTGTTACAAATGCTGAAGTTGGCAGACATAATTGTTTCCTCAGATGCATTCTTTGCAATATCTGTAGGCTGTCAGCTCAAGAGGGCAGAACTTGGGGGAGGGGAAGGCAATTTTTTTTTCTCCAAACAAAAAATAGTCTAAGACCCAGTCACCAATGGCAAAATATAGAGGGGCTTTTCTGGAATAGACAGTTTTCCCCCTCCCCCTATAAAGTCCTTTGGCAGAGCATATTTTCAACTGTGTAATTATTCACTGGTTCCTCTTTTCATTTTGATGATTACCCCCCTCTTAATCTTAAGTGAAACAAAATGATATTGTCTAATGCCATTAAAGCAGACAATGACGAATCCTCAAGCAGGTAAGGGATAAAGTGACAAGATAGAGAAATGGTGTTGGTGTGCCTAAAACATAAAGTCTATGGGACCTTCATGAATATATTAATCTAGTTGGCAGAATATTATAACAAGGAAGCCAAACCAGCTTAAAGACCTAGCCTATAACCTCTAATCTTGCAGAAATGAACTCTATGATTTTCCATTAAAATTAGAGGTTACCAAATTGTAACAGATGTCTTCCATAGACATGTCTTTATTACTGGGGAATGTTAGGTAAATGGAAATTGAGCCCTGCATTTTAGATTGTAGCTCATGAGACTAAAAAGCTCCTTGGTTGAATCTAGCATTTTAAGTCTAAATTATAGAAGTCTTTATATAATTTGCATTAATGGATGTATCAGCATTTTTTAAAAGTCATGGCAAGTATGGAATTGTGGAAAAAGTAATTGAAACTAGTTGCTCAAAGCACATAGTGCTAGTCTATACAGTGTCTGACACCATCTAATTCACAGGTCCATGTAATGCATCTTAATAACAAAAGAATTTTAATTAACTGCCAGGGGGATATGGTGAGGGTGGAAATCTTCCAATAGACCTTTAATAAAAACAAGCTGGAGGATGCATGATGTGATACAAAAGAGCTTTATGACTATGTATTGCTGCAGGTGTTTGAATGAAAACAGAGGGATTAAGGCAATCTCTGTGTTTATGACAGCTAAACAAAATACTCAGCAACCATAGGCAAAGTGGCTTTATCAAAACCATTTAAGCTGGGATATCACATTGCTGTGGAACCATCCCTCTTTGACTCCAAATGTCTAAAAAAAAAATCTAAATATATTAATATTTTACAGTATATTTCCATGTGCCTCTGGCATTAAATTAGGGAATCTGGATTTCACAATTTAGTTCTGGTTTCCCCCACACACAATTCTATTTAACAAACTGCATTCACAATTACTTGACAGTAGGATGAATCTAATCATTTCAATAATATCCCACTGTGCCTATAGGCAAAGTGGGAAAAAGCTCTTAGGTACACAGATTACAATCATGCTAGCAACCATCAGGAAGGGAGATGCCTTTTTCCTTTGAATACATTATTCCTGTGTTATTTTGGTGGAGAAAAAGAACATTGGGAAAGAAATAAGATGAAGGTTTGGGTCATTTATATAAGTATAAGGTCTGCAAACTTTAATTATTAGTGGTACTTCCTTAATTTTGCTGAGAGTGAGAATTAGGGTGTTTTGGTTCAATCTATATGTCCTGGTAGGTTTTATATAAAGCAACAAGATAGAGAAGTGATATTGGTTTGCTTAACACCCTATTAAGTTGACTTCTATTCTGCCTGATTCTTTGTCTAGCATATTAATCTTATCTTAATCTATTATATCTGAGTGGGAATAATACTGTGTTTTATGTGAGAGGATCTGGGATTAAGTCCTAGCTTCACTAATTGTTAGCTATTTGACTGTTAGAACTCACTTAATGACTGGGAACTTCCATTTTATCATCAACAAAATGAGGGTGAGTAGTGTAGACAAGATGACCTCTAAAGTCCCTTTCAGCTCTCTCTCTCTCTAATCTTATCAAGATTTGATTAATTAGAAGGGCCAATATTACTTGGAAGATAGGCAGTCAGGTCTAATCTCACATCTGATCCTTACTAACTGTATGGACAAATCATTTAACCTCTCTATGGTTCTGTTTCCTTATGTGTGAATTGTATCTGTAGCCCATAGTCCAACAATAAATGGGTTAATTTATGGAATAAAAATCACTTTGGTCATTCTTTGATCCTATTCATAATTGGCTTGCAAACATTTGGTTAGTACAGAGTGGTGTTTAAGAGCTGTGGCTAAAGGTGGTGGAGATACATGGTTCTATTTTCTCATGTAATTAGGTGTTGCAAGGAAAGGACCAACCTATACAGAGAACCATAATAATTAACATGTGTTGGAGAATTGGACAGTCTACACAAACTACAATGATAATGTTTGTAAAGTATTTTATAAAATTTAGAGTTCCATATATTAACAATCAAAGCCTCAGTTCTGAGCCCAGTGTTCTTAGCATTCTACAACTGGTTGAAGGAAACAACATTTTTCTTAACATATGAAGTACAGGGTCTTTGGGTGCTCAAGGGGTCCATGAACTTGATGAAAAAAATTACATCTTGATTTCAATATAGTTGGTTTCTCTTATATAATATGTATTTTATTAATTGAAAACCTTTATAAGGAGGAGTCCATAGACTTCACCTGAGTTTCCCCAAGGAGGTTGAGGTCTATTTTTTCGTCTATCATCGAAAAAAAAGATTAAAACTCCCAGTCTAGAAGATAAAATAGCAAGTGACTTCCTATGTCAGTAGCAAAATAATAAGACTTAAGTTTCCTGCTTTCTAGACTGTCAATTTTTAGGTGAATGATAATATATATCCTACATAGATAGATAGATAGATAGATAGATAGATAGATAGATATAGATTGGTAGATATACACACATACCTATGTATGTATGTGCAAATAGCATATACATATATATATATATGTGTGTGTGTATGTGTATGCAAATAACAGTACATTTGTAATTTTGTCTTAAATATAATTTGTGAGGCCTGTAAAAAAAAAAACATGAAGGGAGAAGTTTAGTCTATTCATTTGAAGTTTAGAAGGTCCCTTCTAGCTCTAAACCCTATAATCCTATAATCCTGGTAATAAGGTGAGAAGGAATATGCAGGAAAAGGTAAGGAATTTGACATGTAATTATTAGTATTTCACAACTTTGAACTGAAATATAAAGAGAAACAGATATTCCTGGATTGATGCCAGTAAATTTTTCCAGTAGAGAGATGAATCATGGTACAGTAGCCAAAGAATAGTGCTTTATTAGTCTAACAACTCTTTTTGCTGACCAGGGTCTGGTTTCCCAAGCTGATCAGGAAGAGAAACCTCTATTTTTCAGTTAGTTTTATATAGTCCAGACTCTTTTCCTAGATCCTTTTCTTAATCCCCATGCCTGTCTCTAATGGACAATGGTATGCCTTTCTGTCAGCATAATTCCAGATGTTCTATTATTGGTTCCCCTTGGCCTGGAGGTCATTCTCCAGTCACATAGTCAGATTGTGCTGGTCTCTGCAAATCCCCCCAGAGTTTACTTCCTCAAAGTGAACTGTTTGGATGTCTGCCTTTGTGTTCTTTTATATTTTAAAAATATTTGAATGTTGACAATTGCTAGAAAGTATGATCTTTCTTTGTTAGCATAGGTGTTTGTACCATAATTTGGTGGTGTATCTGAGAGAGGTGGTGTGGAAAGGCTGGCACAGCAGGTTGCAAGGAGAAGAGGCAGTGGACCAGTGATGACAAGGGCAGCATTCATTTACAAAATTATACATTAGAAGAGAATTTACACCCATAGACTGTAGTCCCTTTTCATCCCATATCTTTTGCTGCCATACAGGGACAAATCAGCTCTATTCCAATTATTATTTGAGTCATTCGGTAGACACAAAAATCATTAGATAACTAAAATAAATAACCTGTATTTGTATAACAAATACAGAATATAATATGAGAAGTACATAAAGCAGTATAAAAAGGGACTATGACAATTCCCAGGAGCAAGAGATCATTTTCTACTGAGGGAGTCAGTAAAACCCTCTTAGAATAAATAATATTTGATATGGGTCTTAAGGGATAATGAGATGTCAATAAGTGGAAAAGGATGGAGATTAGTACTCCAGGGATAGTGAATATTTTGCCCAGAGACATAGAGGAGGTAAAATGAGGAATATGTTTGCATAATGGTGAAAAGTCCTACTTGGCAGAAACATCTCAAATATAAAAAGGAATTATAGGAGCTAAGGTTCTTAAAAAAAAAAAAAGACAATTTTACTATGAAGTCGTTCATAGAAGGTTCTTAATGAGCATATAGAATACCCAAAAGATTGAAACTGTGCCAATCCTTTGAGGACACCTTGCATTTACCAATTTATTTATTTACCAATGTATTTATCAATAAATCAACCAAATTATAGTCATAGTAGAACTGTTTTATGCTAGTATGACATTGAATACTTTGAAGTTTACAAAACATTTTTATTTGATCTTCATAAAAACTCTGTGAGGCAGAGGGTATTATGTATTAGGACTGTTTGACTGATAAGTAAACTGAGACCTGGAGAGAGTTTGTCTTGCTCACATTTACACAGAAGTGTTGGAGGCAGAATATAAACACAAATTTCATTTGATTACAAGCCCAGAATTTTTTCTACTTTACCTGAATGCCTGATTAATAGGTGTCAACATTTATTCAGTAGGCAAGAGAGAGCCAGTAAAGGTTTTTAAATAGGGCAGCTATGTATAGAGAGCTGTGTATAGAGAAGATTGATCAGTGGTACAAGGGCTTGTTTGAAATAGTAAGATACTGAAGGTGGGGAGACAGGTTAAGAATCCTATGAAAGAGTCTACATGACATTTTGTCTAAGATGGTGTTAATTAGAATAGAAAAATGAAACAGTATGTTGTGGTAGAAAGAGCACCAGATCTAGTCAGAGGACCTGATCTGTAACTTATTACTTCTGTGACTTTGGGCAACCAATCAATCAGTATGTGTCATTTGGAGGCAAAGTCAAGATGGCAGAGTAAAGAAAGCACTCTCCCAACATTCCCCAACCAACAACTTTAAAATAATCCCTCAAATCAAAATCTATAGCAGCAAAGACAACAAAAGGTGAGACATTCATAGAGCCCACAAGGTAGATTAGAAAAAGAGATCTGTGATATGAGGATGGAGGTTAGATGACACTAGGTGGTGGTCAAAGAAACAGCACAACGTTGGGAACACTAAAACCAGAGATAATAAGGGGATATGGTAATTTGACAGAAAGAGATTATAGAAGACCCTTTTACTAGCACTTGGTTACTAGCTGTTAGGCAAATCCATTGTTAATACCAACTTCTGTGTCATTGTTCAAGGACAGAGAACATTTTGAGTCAAGAGGGAGCAGTAATCCCAAAGGACAGTATTACTTCTGGTCACAAAGAATCAGGGATCCTGAGAAACAGTATCATCTCCAGTCCTAAGGGAAGACGGACTCTAAGGAACAGTATTGTTTCCAGTACCAAGACAGCAGGGACCCTCCCTTGGCAGAGACCAGAGAGCAGACCAAGAGACCTCTGCCTAGATCATGGAGGCACTGAAAACACCCAAATGCCCAGAACTAGATCTGACAACAGCACTGCAAAAAAGCCCAAAGCTTGAGAGAGTGGACCTAACTTTCCCACATCAGGAAGAAAGTCCAATTTTAACATAAAGTATAAAAAAAATGGAGAAAAATAAGCAAGCAACAACAACAACAAAAACTTGACACAAAAAATTACTGAAGAAAATAACACTTTAAAAAAAGAATTGACCAAATGACAAAAGAGGCACAAAAATTCACCGATGAAAATAACTCCTTAAAAAGAAAACTGGCCCAATGGGAGAGCTAACAAAAGCTAATTCTTTAAAAATTAGATTGGGTGTGTGGAAGCTAATGACAATATGAGACATCAAGAAACAATAAAACAAAGTCAAAAGAATGAAAAAACAAAAGAAACTGTGAAATATCTCATTAGAAGAACTGACCTGGAAAATAGATCAAGGAGACATAATTTGAGAATTATTGGCCTACCTGAAATCCACAATCAAAGAAAGAACCTGGACATCATATTTCAAGAAATTATCAAGGAAAAATACTCTGATATCCTAGAACCAGAGGATAAAATAGAAATTTAAAGAATCCACTGATCACCTCCTAAAAAAGATCCCAAAATGGAAACTCCCAGGAACTTTACAGACAAATTCCAAAGTTCTCAGATCAAAGAAAAAATACTTCAAGCAGTGAGAAAGAAACCATTCAAATACCATGGAGCCACAGTTGGGATCACATAAGATTTAACAGTTACCACATCAAAGAAGGAGAGGATTTGGAATATGACATTGTGGAAAGTGAAAGAGCTGGGATTGCAGCCAAGGATAACCTACCCAGCAAAACTATGTATAACTCTTTGGGGGAAAATATGGATGTTTAATTAAATAGAAGACTTTAAGGTTTTCCTGATGAAAAGATCAGAGCTGAATAGGAAATCCAACATTCAAATACAGGCCTCAACAGAAATATAAAAAAGGTAAAAATGAAAGAGAAATTATAAGATTCTCAATAAGGTTAAACTGTTTACTTTTCTGTATAAGAAGATGATACATGTAACCTCTAAGAATTTTATCATTATTAGGGTAATTAAAAGGATTCTACATAGAAAAAAAAAAAGGTTTAGGAGTGAACTGATTACAACATAAAACAAAAACAGATAGGCAAGAAGGAAGGATTCACTGACAGAAGAGTGAAGGAGGAAGAAGAACAGTGAAAATTATCTTACAAAAAATAGATATCCAAAGAAGAGCTTTTACAATGGAGGCAGACATGAAGAAAGGTAGAAAATGATTGAACTTCACTGGTATCTAAATTGGTTCAAACGATTATAAATTGTTTGTGCGTGCATTTGTGTGTGTGTGTATATGTGTGTGTGTGTGTACATACTCAATTGGTAACAGAAATTTACCTTATCTAAAAGGGAAGTAGGAGAGGAAGGGGATGAGTGAAAATGGGAGTGATAAAAGGAAGGGCAAATAAAAGAAGGCAATGGTCAAAAGCAAAACAGGCTTTTAAAGGAAAGGAAAGAGAAGGTTAAACAAGAAAATAGGATCAAAATTCTTAATATGAATGGCATGAAACCCACAGAAGAAGATAATAGAATGGATTAGCAACTAGAATTTAACAATATGTTCTTTACCAGAAACACAATTAGAGCACAAACACAGAAGATAATGACATGAAAGCATCTCAAGGTAAAGCATCAAAGAAAAATACAAATTGGACACAAATCCAAACTGAATTCCTAGAAAAGTTTAAGGAAAAGGGTTTTTTTTAAATTTTTAATTAATTTTTAGTTTTTCAACATTCATTTTCATAAGATTCTCAGTTTTAAATTTTCTCACCTTCTTTTTCCTCCCTGAAATGGTGCACAGAATTAGAACCAATGGGAGAAACCACAAGAAAGAAGAAACAACAAAAAAAGACAGAGCAAAGAGTATGCTTCAATCTGCATTTAGACTTCATAGTTGTTTTTTCTAGATGTGGATAGCATCATCCATCATGAATCTTTTTTTGGAGTTGTTTTAGATCCTTGCATTGCTGAGAAGAGCTAAGTCTATCAAAATTAGTCATCACACAAAGTTGCTGTTACTATGTACAGTGTTCTACTATTTCTTTGTACTCTACTCAGCATCACTTCATACAAGTCTTTCCAGGTTTTTCTGAAGTCTTCCTGCTCACCATTTCTTGTGAAAGAATAGTATTCCATCACATTCATGTACCACAGTTTGTTCAACCATTTCCCAAATGATGGGCATCCCCTCAAAGTAAAATTCTTGGCCACCACGAAAGAGCTGCTATAAATATTTTTGTATATGTGGGTCTTTCTCCAGTTTTTATTATCTCTTGATAAAAAGTATTGTTGGGTCAAAGAGCATACACAATTTTATAGCCCTTTGAGCATAGTATCAAATTGCTCTCCACAATGGTTGGATCAGTTCACAACTCCGCAAACAATTCATTAGAGTTCCAATTTTCCCACATCTTCTCTAGCATTTATCATTTTCCTGTTTTATCATGTTAGCCAATCTGATAGGTGTGATGTGATGCCTCTGAGTTGTTTTGATTTACATTTCTCCAATCAATAGGGGTTTAAAGCATTTTTTCACAGGACTAGAGACAGTTTCAATTTCTTCTGCGGAAAATTACGTGTTCATATCCTTCAACCATTTATCATTTGGGGAATGACTTGTATTCTTATAAATTTGACTCCTTTATATATTTTAGAAATGAAGCAATTATCAGAGAAACTGGCTATAAAAATTGTTTCCCAGTTTTCTGCTTCCCTTCTAATCTTAGTTACATTGACTTGGTTTGTGCAAAAACTTTGCTTTTTAATGTAATCAAAATTATCCATTTTGCATTTCATAATTTTCTCTCTCATTTGGTCATAAATTCTTCTGTTCTCCATAGAACTAACAGGTAAGCTATTCCTTGCTCTCTTAATTTGTTTGTGGTTTCACTTTTTATGTCTAAATCATATGCCCATTTGACCTTATCTTGGTATATGGTGTATGATGTTGCTCTAAGCCTGGTTTCTGCCTTACTATTTTCCAATTTTCCCAGCAGTTTTTGTTAAATAAAGGGTTCTTAGACTTTTATCCCAGAAGTTGGAGTCTTTGAGTTTACAAAACAGTAGATTACTATATCATTGACTACTATCTTGTGTACCTAACCTATTCAACTTATGCACCACTCTATTTCTTAGCCAAAATCAAGTAACTTTTTTGGTTTGGTTTGGTTTGGTCTTTGGAGGCAGGAAGTCAGGGCAATTATAGCTAGTGAGTATCAGGTATCTGAGGCCATATTTGAATTCAGGTCTTCCTGACTACAGGGCTGGTGTTCTATTCACTGTGCCACCTAGCTGTCCCTCCAAGTAGTTTTGATGATTGTAGCTTTATAACACAATTTAAGATCTGGCACAGCTAAGCCACCTCTCCTTACATTTCTTTTCATTAATTCCCTTGATATTATGGACCTTTGGTTCTTCCAGATAGATATTGTTATTATTTTTCTAGCTCTATAAAATAATTTTTTGGTAGTTTGATTGGTATGGCACCAAATAAGTAAATTAATTTAGGTAGAATGGTCATTTTTATTATATTAGTTGGGTCTACCCATGAGCAAATGATAGCTTTCCAGTTATTAGACCTGACTTTATTTGCAAGAAAAATGTTTTGTAATTGTGTTCATATAGTCCCTGGGCATGTATTGGCAGGTAGATTCCCAAATATTTTATATTGTCTACAGTAACTTTAAATGGAATTTCTCTTTGTATCTCTTCCTGTTGGGCTTTGTTAGTAATATATAGAAATGATAATTATTTGTACGGGTTTATTTTATATCCTGCAATTTTGCTAAAGTTGTTTATTATTTCAAGTAGTTTTTAGTTGATTCTCTAGGATCTCATCATATTATCTACGAAGAGTAATAGTTTTGTTTCTTCTTGGCCCATTCTAATTATTTCCATTTCTTTTTCTTCTCTTGTTGCTAAAGCTAACATTTCTAGTACAATACTGAATAACAGTGGTGATAATGGAAGTCTTTGTTTCACCTCTGATTTTATTGGAAATGCTTCTAGTTTATCTCCGTTACATATAATGCTTACTGATGATTTTAGATAGATGCTACTTATTTTAAGGAAGACTCCATTTATGCCAATGTTTTTAATAGGAAAATGTCTAATATTTTTTAATAGGAACAGATGCTGTATTTTGTCAAAAGATTTTTCCGCAGCTATTGAGATAATCATATGATTTCTGTTGGTTTTTTTTTATATAGTCAATTATGCTGATAGTTTTCCAATACTGAGCCAGCATTGAATTCCTTGTATAAATCTTACCTAGTCATAGTGTATTACCATCATTATAAGTTGCTATAATTCCTTTGCTACTTTTTTATTTAAAATTTTTGCATCTATATTCATTAGGAAAATTGGTCTATAATTTTCTTTGTTTTGACTCTTCCTGCTTTGGGCATCAGCACTATAGTTATATCATAAAAAGAATTTGATAGAACTGCTTCTTTGCCTATTTTCCAAAATAGTTTATATAGTATTGGAATTAATTGTTCTTTAAATGTTTAATAGAATTCAGTTGTAAATCCATCTGACCCTCAAGATTTTTCCTTAGGGAGTTCATTGATGGCTTGTTCAATTTATTTTTCTGAAATGTGGTTATTTAAGTATTTTATTTTCTCATCTATTAATCTGGGGAATTTATTTTTTTTTGGCCTTTTTTTTTTTGGAGGGGGGAGGGAAGGCCAATTGGGGTTAGGTGACTTGCCCAAGGTCATATGGCTAGTAAGTGTTAGTGTCTGAGGCTGGATTTGAACTCAAATCTTCCTGACTCCAGGACTGGTGCTCTACTCACTGTGTCACCTATCTGCCCTGGCAATTTATATTTTTGTTAATATTCATTCATTTCACTAAGATTGTCAAATTTATTTGCACACAGTTAAGCAAAGCAGGTCCTACTTATTGTTTTAATTTCCTTTTCATTGGTGAATTTCCCTTTTTCATTTTTGATACTGGTAATTTGGTTTTCTTCTTTCTGTTTTTAAATCATATTAACCAGAGATTTATTTATTTTATTGGTTTTGTTTTTCATAAAATCAGCTTTTAGTTTTATTTTTTTTAGTTTATTAGTTTTCTTACTTTCAATTTTATTAACCTCTCCTTTGGTTTTCAGAATTACTAATTTGGTATTTAATTTAGGATATTTAATTTGTTTTTTTTCTAGCTTTCTTAGTTGCATTCCTAATTCATTCATCTCCTCTTTCTCCGTTTTATTCAGGTAAGCATTGAGAGATGTAAAAGTTCCCCTAAGAACTGCTTTGGCTGCTCTCCCTAAGTTTTGTTATGTTGTCTCATTGTTGTCATTCTCTTAGATGAAGTTATTGTTTTTTTCTAGAATTTATTTTTTGACCCACTCATTCTTCAGGATTAGATTATTTTGTTTCCAATTAGTTTTAGTCTATCTTTCTATGGCCCTTTACTACATGTAATTTTTATTTCATTATGGTGTGAAAAAGATGTGTTTAATATTTCTGCCTTTCTGCATTGGACTATGAGGTTTTCATGTCCTACTTCGTGGTCAATCTTTGTGTAGTAGCTATGTAGCTACTGAGAAAAAGGTATGCTCCTTTTTATTCCCACTCAGTTTTCTCCTTAGGTCTACCATATGTAACTTTTCTAAAATTCTATTCCCCTCCTTAATTTGTTTCTTCTTAATTTTGTGTTTAGATTTATCTAGATCTGAAATAGGGAGATTGAGGTTCCTCACTTTAGTATAGTTTTGCTGTCTGTTTCTTCCTGTAACACTCAATTTCTCCTCTAGGAATTTGGATGCTATACCACTTGGTTCATATATGTTTAGTATTGATATTACTTAATTGTCTATGGTACCTTTTAGCAGGATGCAGTTTCCTGCCTTATCCCTTTTAATTAGATCTATTTTTGCTTTTCCTTTGTCTGAGATAAGGATTTGTAACAGCAAGCACCCTAGCATACCTAGGGCGGCTACTAGCACAGGTTCTTAGATCTGCTTTTCTAAAGGAAAGCAACTCAAAATGGGTTAACAATCTTACTTTAATC
>CM053580.1:184688421-184735749 GCA_028627135.1 Pseudochirops cupreus | reverse complement strand
GAGGACAAGGGAAGGATCTCTAGAGAGGAAGGTGAGGGAAAAGGTTAAAGATGAGCATAGAAGGGTGCTTAGATCAATGGGAATGGGAGGATACAGGAGAGACCCTTGGCGGGGGGGGAGGGGGGCATGCTAAGCAATAGGAGGGCAAGGTAGCAGGTAGAAATAAAGTAGAGAAATTAGGAGGGATAGGAAAAAAGAAATATGCACAAACATAAAAACAAAGATCAGGAATAGAATTTGTTAGAGAAAGTATATATCTATGTATGTATGTATATATGTATATTATATGTATATATCTATATATAGTAATATATCTGCACTTAATTTTAGCCCAGGGAAGGGTGGGGAAGAAAGGGTGGAAAAAAGAACAAAGTAAAAAGTATAGGTAATATACTTAATAATATACATATACAAAGAATAAAAGAAGACTCACGAGGAAGCAAAGAAAAGAGGGACAGCTCTCAATACAATGTGTAGTATTTATCATACAGGTTTTCTTGAAATGAAAATTTATCATTACATATTCTGAATCCTCTCTTATGTTCTGCTATGCACATGATGTGCTTTTCTTTTTTTCCTTTTCTCACTTTGTATTTAAGTTTATGCTATTTTTTTTTTCCTTTTCTCTATTCTATATTTGTAGTCTGGTGTTTGAGTCTAAAATAAAATCTTAAAAATACTTTAAAAAATTTTTTAAAATAATTATCCACTCCAATTTTTTGTGGAATATTAAGAAAACCAATTGCTTGTAATTTTAGCTTTTCAAAATGAGATTATTCTAGATACAGAAATGATTCAACATTTCACCTTTGTGAATGGATTTCTTTCCTTATCCATCTTTTAAGAATCAGTAATCTTTGGAAAAAAATATGTTAGCTATAAGATGAGACTTGATTTTAATTAGTAAAAGGAATGCTTAAATTATTGAATTATCAATATAATAGATAAAAGGAGAAGGAAATTATTCCCTATGATATTAGTAATTTTCACTGAAACAAAAGCTTTCCTCAAATTTTAAAAACTTCTGAGATGTTGATCAAAAGGACAGCCGGAGATTTTAGCAAACTACAAACCATTCTCTATGTTTTTATTTATATGGGCATATTTCTGCAAAATACATATTTATATTTATTAGCAAGTTCAATATGGGTGCGCTGATTAATATGAATTGTCTTACCAATGAAATTAAACAGCCTCTTGATTTATTTTAATATTATTTTAAATTTTATTTCAATTTGATACCTTTTTATTTCATAACACTTTTTTTCCTTTTTCTTTTCTTCATTTTTTTGGGGAGGTGGTAGATTTCATAAATTATACTAGAACCTCTTCCATAGAAACCAACTTGGGAAAGAGTCGAAATCCTTTTAAAACTTTTAAAACTATGGCAACAAATCTATACAAGCAACTATGTTTATTTTAAAGAACAATTAATTTTGATGAATAACTTTAATACGATCTTCATAAAATTAACTGAACATGATCCTAAATGTGATATCAAGCTGAGTTGTCAGCTATTAAAATTCATTTTCCTTTTCTCCCTTTATAATAGCTTTGAAAAGTTGCTAAAATGAGGACTTAGAATATTTCCCAAAGTTTGCAATGTTTGCATACTTTAAAAATCAAAATATAACACCCATAAAGATAAAATCCTTGGAGAGCAAGAAGGGTTTTAAGCCAAAAGTCAGAGTTTTACAGGCCAGTTAACTCAAAGTCTAAGACTGAATTAGACTGCGCAGGTCACATTCACCTGAGACCAGTACTGATTCACATTGCAAATGGCACACACATACACCACATGGAGGCACTCAAGGAGCAAAAAACTGACATTTTCTCATCATTGGTCCCTTAAGGAGGTAGTCTCTCCTTCAAGCTTCTCCCTAGGAAGAAACCCTGGAAGTTTTTCTTTCCATTCCACTGCTCCCCAAGTTTTATTGCCTTCATGACTAGCTAAATAGTTTCCTGTTTTATGACTTGTTTATTTATTTTAACCCAGCCTTGCTTCTGGCATTGTCCTGAGAACCATATGGACCAACACACACACACACACACACACACACACACACACACACACACACACACACACACACACACATACACACACACTAACATATGTATGTTTGCAGAGGGGATCAGAAGGCAGAAAAAATAGAGAAATGCCAATCTCACTATAGAATCAAAGCAGGATGAATTTATGTAGCCAATAGTGTAACACCAGATGGGTGCCAGATCTTTTAGTTCTTAAATTACCACACCAAATTGAAGTCAACTCATTAATCTACTTACCCCCACCCAAGATTCCAAATCCACACACTTACATAATTTAGCCATTACTACAGAAATGATTAATAGGTCTACCCTGTGCTAACCTAAGCGCTTTGACACCAAAGATGGACACCACAAAAGATAAAACTGGGAATGTGGCATTACCTTAATTCCAAATAGAAGTCATCATTTGAAGAAAATTCTCAATATTCTGGCTTGATGCAGGAAGGAAACTTGTCCATCTATACAGTCTCCTGCATAGCACTCTGGTCTTTTACCTTATTATGTTTTTTTTTAGCTGATTTTTAAAAATTTAATCTATGTAATCTTTTTTTATATCTAATTTTGAAGGAAGTGATAGGGCATCATTATGGTCATTTCTCACCACCATACACACACACACACACACACACACACACACACACACACACACACACACTTTGAATTTTTTAGTTCCACATAGTATAATCTTAGAATTAGAAGGAATTTTTAGAGACATTTCTACTTAAAACTGGTATGATTTGGGGCAAGTCATTTAACCTCTCTAAACTGTAGTTTCCTCATCTGCAAAATAAGGGGATTGATCCAAATGAGCAATGAGCTCCCTTGCTGCTCCAACTCTATGGCCTTTTATTAGGCCCAATACTTACTCAAAGTCTCCTTGTTATTAATTTTTTATTAAATCTCAATTTAGATATGATTATATATTGAAATTTCAAATATGTATATATTGTGTACCTTAATATAAGTGTAATATAAAATTTATTGATAACTCAAGTAGAAAAGACTACTTTTTTGTCTTGATTTTTTAGATGTTTAGAGTAAAGGGATTTTTAATCTAAACTGTCCAAATTAATAGTCTCAATTCTTCATTTTATTCTAAAACTCTTAAAATCATGTATTTTACTGAACTTAAGACGTCAAAGTGAAAACTTAATTGCCACCTACATATTCTGATTTTATTCGCTTTAATTACATTCAGTATCTCAATTAGAATCTAAATCTGATGGCTAACAATTAAATCATATCATAATGTATCACATTCCCAATAGACTACAAGGTTAGTGTGTATCTATCAAGGGAGCGTATTTTGTGTTTTGGTGATCTTTTCTCCATTGTAAGTTGGAAGTTGCAATGCTTTCTTTAATATGTGTTTAAATCACTAAACAAGAACAATCTGAAATACACGTATTGAGAATTAAGAAAGCATATATTAACATTGTAGATATGTATTCGATCCTATCATAGTCTAGAATACCTGTAATTTCTTCCTAAAATAGATTTTGTCAGTAATAGAAAAATATTTCCTGCCCTTTTGTACTTTGTGTTGCTAATATTTTTATTAAGCTGTTAAAAAAAAAAAAGACATGCTAGCCTTACTTGGGCTCTCTACTTGGTGGCATTGCCACCACTGAGTTTTTATCATGTAAATTATTGCAATCTGGTTAGCTCCTTTCCTCTTTTTTCTTAACAAAAGGGGTCTGCAAGTGATAATCAAAATGTTGCAATTTACATATTAATGAAGTTTTCATAATGACATTTCCTTCATAGGCAGGGTGAACAAAATGGAGACTTTTCCTTCTTTTTTTTTTTGAATGGGCAGCCACTAGATTTTGATCTTTGTGAATTAGCTTTAAAACTGTCTAATATTAATTGGACATTATATTTCATTGTTTTAAGCTGATACAGAGAGGAGGTATGAAACTGGAACTTTAAATGTTCATCAGTGAGGCCTATAGACAATAATTATTAGTATATGCTTACTTCTAAATGCATTTGCAATCACGCTAAATGCTAAGGGTACATTTTGCAGGGAGAGTGCTGTGCACAATCAAGCAGTTAATCATTTTCAAGAAAGGGAGAAAAATCCACTAAAAAATGAGAGCAGACAAGTAGACTTCAAAAGCAATGTCAAAAGTATCCAGCTGTTTTTATAGAAGCAAAGTAATATCCTATTGCTAACCTAATTTTGGAGAAATATCATAATAATTAGAAACATCTATAATCTCCAAAGTATAAACTGTATAGCTGGAAAAATGGAATAATTAGGTGGAATTAGTTTTAAAAAAACAAACCTAAGACCAAAGCTTGTTTATCTTGAGATCAATCCCATTTTAGGATTTTTAAGTAGATATTCAAAATCAAATAGAATTTTAAAATTCAATAATGAGATGCAGAATATGCCTTCTTTCTACAGACAATATGTTTCTATGTGAAAAGTCATGGTTTCCAAATTATAATTGCTTTTTCTGTTTTTGAATTTCATTGTTTCATAAATAAGGAAGTAATCTGTCTTATTTTTCTTGTCAAGAGAGAATATATTATATGGTATTTGTAGGAAAGTTTTGACAGTAGCAATTTGAAGCACACTATAATAGATAAATAAGGATAAAGGAATGTGACCCTTAAGTATGTTGGTAATGGGCTTTTATAATTGTACTGTGTGGGACTGTAGATCCTGTTCTCAAGAAAATAAACTGAATGTAGGCACTTAACTTTCAAGGGTGATGAGAACAGCCAGCACTGGTGTGGGTTTTATTGAAAGGCTCCCCAGAAAGAGAAATAACAAGAAAGGCCTTACTTCCTCTCACAGCGGGGTAAGAGCAGCCATTCAATTGGATTACATGAATCTAGCCAAAAGCCATTAGGCCGATTATTGACTTGTGCCTGCAAGTGCTGACATGCAGGCACATGGAGCCACTTCCAGTCACATCTGGCCACTTGGGCATCTAAGCTGGCACAAGTGTGTGATGGAAAAGAAGTAGCTATATTCTCCTTTCCCTTCCCTTCCCCCCCCCAAAAAAAAACAACAACAACCAAACAAAAACCACACAACTATTAGCCAAAACCTTTTCAGTGTTGTGGAGTTGGTTTCATAAAGCAGAATCTTTAGTACTTAAACTCTCAGCCTAATTCAGATCCCAGAATGGTACTCTCCTCTCTATTCTTCACTTGTATGTTCCTGAATAGATCCAACTTATCCCCCAGGCCTCTGAGTTGCTGATTGGTCATGTTCATTTATTGATTCCAGCTTGGGTCAATCCATTGAAATTGTACTTTATTTCAAAGAACCCAGCTCACTGGCTGAGTTTGGGTGGAAACAGACAAATGACTTCCCTCAGGGGAAGCTGACCTCTTTCAAACACCAGCAGATATAGGCTTTCCAATGACAGAGAGAAATTGTTCTAATCTCAACTAGTTATTCCACAGGTCTAAAAACTATGTCTAAATTCTCTGTCTACCTCCAAAGAGCAAAGTACACGTAGTGTTGTTTTGTATGTCATTTTCAGTGCCTATCAGATCAATTAGAAAAATCCATGGCAATTTGAGATTTTGAAGACCAACACCAGTTTTCCTAAAGTTTTTAGAACTTTGCCACCCATATTTAGAAAACTTTACAAAAAACTTCACATACAAATGCTATAGAGACTCAATTGTTGTACGCTTTTCCCTTTGCATTCATCAGATTCTCAGCAGTTCTCAGTTGCTGACTTGGCCTTTTTTTTTGCCAAGGCAGTTTATCTAAACATTACATTGTGATTACTTAGTGCCATTTGATCAGTGTAGGCAACAGCTGCAGTCTGTCAAGTTTGTTTATTTGTTTTTAATCTCTTTCACAACAGGATGAATATGGTTTCACCTTCCTTCTCTAACCATCTTGAGAGAATTGTGGGAGAAAAAAAATATAAGAGAATGTTTTCCCAACTAAGACAGTTATAAGTAGTGGACTTGGAGTTATTTAAGTTCAGATGCTATCAGGATCTGTCAATTATGTCATTTAAAAAAATATTTCAGGTAATAAATCACTGGTAAAGGAAGAGCAATAACAGCTTCCAATATGAAACTAAAAAGGAAACTGCTTCCAATGAACTTCTTGATATCAATAAAAACTTCTTTAAAAAAAACCTTGATATGTGAATAACGAAACATACTTGAACGACAAGTTGAAAAACGATAAATTCACACAACTGTCTTTTATACATCACATAAAACTAGCTAAATAACTTAATTTTTTAAAAAATGAATTAATGCCATTTGGGCATTATATAGATAGCTTTCTTCTTCTGTATTTAAAGGAAAATATCTCAGTGCAGAGAAAGAAAACTAGAGACAAAAAATGTATTTGAAACATGATCCTTGTCTATAAATAGGTTATATTCTAAAGGGAAGAAAAGATATTTATTCTTTTCAATACTCAGTGTGGTCGTCCCTAAATTACTAACAATATGAAGGGGGGGGACCTAGATAAAAGCTCCTGCTTTCTGCGCTAATGAGTTCTTATCCTAAAGACTTGTTAATGTTTTTTAATATTATTTTCACAACTTTCTAAACAAATAGAAATGAGTCTACCTGTTTGTGATTTTCACCTCCTAACACGCCTGTCTAACCTCTATTCAATGAATATGACACCCTTGATGGTAGAAAGGCCACTCCTTTAGCTTATGCTTATTATAATAAAGGTGTGTTTTTTCTTCTGGGATAGGAGGGGAACATAGAGGTGCTGAGATTCCCCTATAATTCTAAGGCTCTTTATAGATGGGCAACTTCAGGTGAATTTTTCTTGGGTTGCTTTTTTTCCCCATCGTAAAAACTTATGATTTTAGTTAAAAAGTTTTTAATTAAATAAAAATCTAGACTTATTCAAGACTTTTACTAGTTAGTAGTGAGTACATTTGTCAGATTTCCAAAAAATTAGAAGCCATGTGAACATCAAGGAGAAAAAAAATCTGTGGTTTGTTTTTATTCCTTTTTTAATTGAAAAATTAGGAGAAATTAAATATATGTAATACTTTAAAAAGGCATAATTATGGATCTACAGAAATCTTGCTAGTTTAGAAACAAATATATTATGTATAGTATAATTTGCTCACATAGCTATATTTGATTTATTAAATTTAAAAGTATAATTTATCCAGATAATAATTATAGTTGAATATACTACTTTTTATGACAAATGGAACTAACACTATTGAACCTTACAAAACTATGCTTCTTTTTAGTTCTTATAGATCTATGAGAAATACGCAGAAAATTGGGAATAATAGAAATCATTAATGGCGTACTAGACAAAGAAAATTACTGGATTTTATCAATAAGAATTCAACAGTATCAAATACATAAAACTTTGAACTTCTATATATTTTAAATATTTATTTTAAAGGCAACACTCCTCCCCCCACAAAAATATTCATTGAACATCATTTTTGACACCTAGAATTTTTTCCGCTCAGCCTTGTCTATGAACTAGAATAATCAGCAGTTCTATTTTTAATGATATTTCATTGATCTTTAGGGAGTCCTGAAAATTGAACGTTCACATGGGTTGAGGCAAACTATTCTATCTTTTCACTTTCTAATTTATTTCTTCCTTTGAGTTATTTATGAATTAATTTCTTTCCAACGTGACAGAAAGCAGACATGACACAAGAGTGACTGGAGGTTGTGTTGTGCAAAGATCTTGTCACTAAGTTGCAGGAAGGTTGTGCTTAGCAAAGGTCCAACAGTTTTCTTGAACCAAATACTCAAATGTGTCCTCTTCTACAATACATTTCAAACATGAAGTCCTTAATGTGCTGCTAATTTGAAGATAAAGTAAAAAATTCCTCTATTTCCTCTAGTTTTGTCCATTTTACCTCTTCCATGTTTCTTGCATAGGTTACCTTCTTTTTATTCTCACTACAATCATCTTAGGGAAAGTCTTCATCGCCTCTCCTCTAGAATATTATTATGGTCTCCTAGTCGTTCTCTCTGTTTCTCCCAACCATTTTCTTTTTCCAATCCATTTTTCACACTGTTGGTCAAATTTATTTTCCTGAAACGTAGGGCCAAATATGTCTTTCCTGCTTGAGAAGTTCCTCTTTGCCTTTAAGATAATACAACATCATTTCCCTGATATTTAAAGACTTCCGCCATCTAGCTCCAGTCTAACACATTACTTACCCTCAAACATTCTATACTTTGCCCTACTTTCTAGTGCCTGTATATACCAATATTCAACAACATTCCAAATCTATACCATTATTGCATGCATTCCCCCGTGGCCCCTGCCTTTTACATATCTAGCTACCTTAAGGTTTAGTTCAAAAGTCATTTCCTACTAGAGGCCTTTCCTATTTTTGTTACTATTGCTCCCCTCTCAATCACTGTTATTTTTTAGAATGTATCATTCATTATTTGTGAGCATTTTGTGTAAGCTACTTCAGGGACAGATCTACTTTGTATATGTACCATCCAGCCTGGCATATAGTAGTGAGATATAACTATAGATACAAGTGATGTGTGAGTGCGTGTGTGTGTGTGTGTGTGCGTGTGTGTGTGTGAGTAATAGGATGACTGGCCAATTATAGCCCAGTCCTTAGAGCATGCTCACGTTTGCCCTTTTGGGTAGCTTATACAAAATATTTGCAGAAATTCCCTTTCTAGTTCTATTCTAGCCAAGTGTGGAAAAGTTTAATGAGTCCACTTCCAGCCAGAAGTGACTCATATTATGCAGTGACTGAGAATTTTCTTGCTGGCTCAGGACCAGGAAGCACTAATGTCTTATGAGTTGTTGAACTGGAATTTAGCGTAATTATAAAAAAATGACCCACTCTTGCCTATTTTGCTTGGTATCAAGTGAGATAGGACTTCTCTGAGTTTCCAGTATAAGATAAGTCATCTTCCCCTCTCCTACCCAACTGCGATGTGCCTAAGTCTGTCTCTCTTTCTTTTGTGTTTATTATTTTCTGATCCTAAATGAATGAGTATCTCAAGAAGCCAAAGCTCAGGCAACTTGGAGATCCATCAAAAGCATCAAAAGTACCACTGGAAACTGGAACTGGTAAGGATTCACTTTAAAAGGGGGTGGCTGGTGACAGAGGAAGAGCCCACAGAGGTGGAAAAAGTGTAACTTGTGGAAAGAAGAAGTTTTGAGGATCATGACTAATTGTGGCAAAGAGAAGTATTCATTAGGGACTCTAGAAAGGCAGTGATACTCAAAGCCAGAAGATTTACATTTAAGAACCTTATGAGGACTCCACAAAAGTTGTGTGTGCTGGGGAAGAAAAAAAAACCATTATTACTTATATTAACGTGTGTGTGTGTGTGTGTGTGTGTGTGTGTGCGCGCATGTATGTGTGTGTGTGTATGTTTTGCCTGTGCTCTGCCCTCTTAGAGAAATCATTCATCTGAGATTAGAAAATAATAAATACAAAAGAGAGGTAAAGTGCTCATGGGTACATGACAACTAGGTGGGAGAAAGGTTGATGTTACACTAGGCAGTTCAGGGATGTATCATAAAAGGAAAAGCAGCATGAAAGGGAGGGACTGCACCAGCTAAGTGGATAAGGAAAATCTTCATGGAGGAGGGGCATTTGAACTTGACCTTGAAGAACAGGATTTTACTAGATAGAGGAGAAAAGTCATAGTAACCAGAAAGTATAGATATTCTTAGAATATAGAAATTGGCTATTTTCATCAATCAATGGGAGGTACTACATAAATAATTCAATAGACGATGGTCAACATTCTCTGATTTACTGCTCCTCTGCACACACACACACATACCCCAAAAAATAGGAGATTAACTGGTTATAATGGATTGTCACTTGTTAAATGCATTTTATCTATTTAACATGATTCTCCCAATATACCACACATCCATGGATGTATACTTTAAGGATTTTTTTTTTGGTTGAAACTTCATTGTTGTTTTATAACTTAGACTAGTTAAAAAATACTAACAACTAGTCCAAAAGCTATTTTTCTTTAGTTTGAGAATTACATATTTTGAATGCAAATGGATTGTTTTATTTTGCACTAAACAACACAGTATGAAACTCTAAATTCAAGCACTGGACCAAATTCATTATTCATGGAATTTATTCCCACTTCTACCACTTATTAACTAATAACTTTATGTCCCTGGGCCTGTGTTTTCTGTCTGAAAGAAAATTGTATTCCTTTCATAGAAATATTTTCAAAATATGATTTTATGCATTTTGAGTGTTCTTAGTTGCAAAATATATTCATAATAATAGTTACAGCATTTGTCATTTTACGAGTCAAGCATTTATCACAAAGAGATAACTAAATGTGTGGATAAATATCTAGATGGATCTAGAACTGCCTGGGTACATCTAGAAAACAAATTAGATTGGTATTTTTCATTATGCTTAGAATAAAGAAATAAACATTTTTATCAAAATTTCCATTAATGATGTCTCTGGTGCATTATAAATTACATGCATCAAATCACTACAGTTCCTTAATGTTTGCGCCTAATTAATAACTTTATTTCTGACCTACCTTTGTAAGTAACTACTTATAATGCTACCATCATCACAGAGGAAAAAAAACAAGAACATCTTGGAGACATTTTTGCTAACGTCTCTAATTCTGGGAAAAAAAATATTTTGACAAAGCCCTTTAAAAACGTTCAGTTATGGCCATTCCTCTTTGAGTTACTTGCATAGATGTAAACATTCATCAAAGACTAGCCACCCTTCCACAATGTACAATGTTAGTCAGTCAGTTTTTAGTAATATGGATATCATTACTTCTTTATTCCCAGGATCTATTATTTCATCAGTGTGGTCACTATTCTAGACCTAGCAAATTCATTGCCTCATCCCTACCTCAATGCAAACCTCTTCTATTTTTGTATCCTACTTTTCTTCCCTCCCTAGCCCCATTGAATTCCCTGGAACCTATGTTCTATTGTTAACAAAATGCCTTTTGTATTACATATTCTTCTCTCACATTCTTTCTATCTCTTGAAATAATAGAAATTGGACTCTGTTCAGAGGACAGTGAGCCCTTCACCCTCCTCATTATTGGACACACTTTCTCTCCAGAAAATGGATGGAGTTATCTTTCTAACAAGAGAAATAAATTTTAACCAAGCAAGTGAAAGAGGAGAAAAAAAAAGATAATTTTGATTGCATGAAATGGAAATATTTTGCAGATATTATCAATGCATCTAAATCTTAAATAGGGAAAAAATCCTCACATCTACCATGAGGGTATAAATGCATCTTACAGAATTATCACAAACATAAGATGAAGAGCTATTTCCTAATAAGGTCAAGTGATACAAAAAGTATTAACAGCCATATTGCTCCAAATCATTAATACTAAGAGAAATTCAAATGAAGCTATCCTAGTTTTTCATCTCACAACCATTAAATTCACACGATGACAAAAGATACAAAAGGTCAATGTTGGAGGACCTACAGGAAGACACAAATGCAATACTGATGAAGATTAGAAATGATCTGATTTATCTAGAAAGAAATTGGAAAATTTCACGCTGGAAATTCCAATAAAATGCATATAAAATCATAGAAACATCAACCTAGAACTAGAAGGAAACTCAGAGGCCATCTAGTCCAATCCCCCCATTTTACAGATGAGGAGATTGAGGCCCAGGTAGGTTAAGCCACTTGTTCACAGTCTCTAAAGTAGTGAGTACCAGAAGTGGAATCTGACTCAGATGGCAACGTTCTTTTCTATTGTGCCATACTATATACCACTAAAGTCAAGAACAAAATGCAATGCATCAAATATTCATAATATCATTTTCCCCATGAAGTACTGTAAACATAAATGGCAACTATCAAATGGAAAATGACTAAATAATTGTTGCACATGAACAGAATGGAATAGTAGCATATTGAAAGAAGAAACAATATATTAAGAATTAAGCAAGTTTAGTTATTAAATCTAGGCAATCATCAACTGATACAGAGTGAAATTATTTTATATCATACTACTTTCTTGAAGTTTATTAACTTTTATTCTCTAAGATTTTCTAAATAGAACACATACATACTGACAGACAGACAGACATATGCACCCCCAAATACACACACATAAAAGGGTGACCTAGAATAAGCTTGTACTGGCTCTCAAGAACCAATTAGACAAATGACTCAGAACAGGGCTTGATTTATTGTTTTCATGATTGCCTAGTTTTAATAAAGTTATGGGAACAAAATGTAATGCCAGTTAACCTTAAGTTTTCCATGTGCTCAATTAAATTTCTCAATTCAAAAGAAACTCTTTTTAAGGTGGCAAACAGGTGAAAATTGAGGAAATACCTAGCAATTGGGAAAAGCTTGAACATCCTGTGGTATATGAATATCATGGAATAATATTCACTATAAGAAATGATGAGTGGGGCAGCTAAGTGGTGCAGTGAATAGAGCATCAGCCCTCGAGTCAGGAGGACCTGTGTTCAAATTCAGCCTCAGACACTTTATACAAAATTAGCCATGTGAGCTTGCGCAAGTCACTTGTGATGGTAATTAATTTAAATTTGAAGACTGCTTTTTTGTTATGTTGTTGTAACCAAACCCAAATCCCAGGCCACTGCACACTACCTGATTTGTGGCCCACTACTAAGCCCTTTTTATATTTCTATTCTACATTTTGTCATAGCTTGAAAACTGCTTAAGGCATGTCTGGACATATTGCTCAAGGCATAGTTCCCTCACCCCCCCTTCCCTAATCAGCATTTTATATATTCTCCTTGAATTATTATAAGTATAAGGTTCATTATGGTACAAGGATCTTATCTAGGGACCATTCTGTCCTGTCCCGCTGACCAAGCAGGGCCCCTACCCTCTTTGCCCAGAACATGACGCTATCCTGTTCTGGGGAATTCTAGCCCCCTTTACCCTATCACCCTCCACCCTGCTCTGGAAAGTGCTGACTATGACCCTCAACCCTGTGCCCTCCACCCTGTTCTAGGAGGGACCCCCATGACACAGGAAGGTTGGACCCTTGTACCCTTGTGCCATATTCCCAAATTGGCCCTCAGCTACAGATCTAACCAATGGCTGTTCTTTGCTTCTGTACATCATGGCTTCTGCTAGCTCCCCTCCCTGATTGTGGTTTTAGCCTATATAATCAAGTCTGTACCCCCAAAAGACTACTACCAATTTGAGTGAACACTCTGATAGTCACGTGCTTGCTTAATAAATCCACACCTAAATTTATCTTGCACCCAGGTCTCACTCACTCTTATTTTCTGCGCAACAATGTCAAGTAAGCAGGTACTTAGCCCTTAGTAACTAATCAACCCTCTGTGAAAGAAACAGAAGCTGTGAACTCTGTCTCCTGTTGCTGACATAACAGGAAGGGGTTGGCTGAAGCAGAAAGCCAGTGTGTGTGTGTGTGTGTGTGTGTGTTTGTGCATAAGAAAAACCCCAGAGAGGCACATTCAGAATTTTCTTCTGACAAGATCCTAGTAGAAGAAACTGTTCTGCTGGAAGGAGAGAGAGAGAGACAGAGAGAGAGAATTTCTCTCAGTGAGCATTTAGAAGCTGACTGAGAACTGAGAGAGGATTTTCTTGAGACCAGAATCTGGTGAAGGCAGAAGGTGCTGCTGAGAAGGCTGCCTGGAAGGCCAATTTTGCTGCTGCCACTTGGAAGGCTGAGATTTCTTCTGGGTCCTAGGGCCAGCTGACCTGCCAGAGGACTGAGAAAGAATGACTGGGATGCTAAGATTTTGTTTGTTTGTGGCTTGGTTGATCCTTGAGTTCCTGAGAAGAGAAATTGTGGAGGTTTTGAGACGTATGGACCCTGTGAACTTCAGTGTATAGTAGGAACTGCCCAGAGGAATGGACAAGGACCTGGGAGCTATCTGCCTCTGAATCCAGGTGACTGTTTGGTAGATTCAGGTAGGAGCTGGAACCATGGAAGGGGATCCAAGGAATCTGAGAAACCACCCTGAGTCAAGATGAGGAAAAGATCTCTCCTTGGATTTTGAATGCTGTGATGATAATATGGTTTACTAGTGACCTAGGGGTGGGGGGGTTTGTGTATTTTCTAATGATTGTATTTAGTTATTAGCAATACTGAGTAACTGATTGCTAAATAAGTAACTGATTAAGTTAACCTAGTTGCCCCATGAGTGGAAGACTCGCTTATATTCTGAGATGATTGAATGACTAAGTAAGGAGGCAAACCTGCTTAGGGATACCAGATGATTGTTCTTTTGTTCTTTGTTCTAAATACTGGGACCACTTTGGTGAAAACCATGTGGCCATTTTAACGATAAGCTGTTGTGAACACTATATTGTGATTTTCTGTGATAAGATATAATGTTGTGAATACTGTATCTTGATTGACCAAATTGACTCACCCTGCTTTGTTTTCCAATGTGGTTGCTTTGATTTATAGCTTTGGCAATTCAATTATTTTTTCATATTTGTTGCTTCATCTCTGCATTTTTCATCTCTTTTTCTTTTTTCAAATTTTCATTATTTTATTCAGTTTAATTATGCCAGAATTTATGAAGAAAGAAGCAAGACACTGCACTAAATACTAAGCATACAAAGACTAAAATAAAATGGTCATTGCTCTCAAGGAATTTATATCCAATAGGTCAAATCATAGAGTCAGAATTGGAACTGACCTTAAAGGTTATTATTTCACCAATGTGATACCAACAACAGCTTCAATGAATATGCAGGCATATTCCCAGGTTTGAATCCCAAGATATAACAGACTCTCTTCCTGAAAGATAAAACCAAGACATTTATTCAAACACCAGGAAGTCAAATCCATCATAGTTACAAAAAAGTCAATACGCTTTGCCAATGTAGAGAGCACCAACACCCCAAGTGTTCTTTTTAAAACAAAGTCCATATACATTAGCAATGCAGGAAACACAAATATCCCAAGCCTTCCTTCCCCACAAAATGAGTTCCTTTATGTAAAATCACTCAGTCTCTCACTCATTGCTCTACTCTGCCTGTTCTCTCTCTCTCCTAGCTCTCACTGCCACTTCCTGCTACACCCCTTCCTACTATACCTGTTCAGCAAGCTTCTTCTGCTGCAGGCTTATATGACTCAGGCTTACATGACTCAGGGTTCCATGTGACTCAGGTTCAAAGCAGGTCACATAGGCCTATTACTGGGCAAGAAAGATCTTCCCATTCCATTAACAATACATTCAGTCCCAAGAACTGTTGTGTCTATTATATAGGTCAATGGGAGTTTAGGGGCAACTGGTATCAACAGAACTTCACAATGATATAACAGGGATAACACAAAATAAACACAAAAAAAGATCTTGAGTTGGGAGGTTGAGCACAAATTCCCCATAATTCCCCCTTCAAACAGATGGGACCCAAAATTCCTTGGAGTAAGGGGCAAAGGTCTCTTATTCTTCCTGCTAAAATTAGATGTAGAGGTATCTCTGCCCCAAGAGTTCCCATTTGAAGGATCAGTTCTTTTTTTTTTTCAAATTTATGTATTTACTTTTAGTTTACAACATTCGGTTCCACAATGAGGGATCAATTCTTTAGACAGCATTTGGACCTTGGTCAATGCCAGGTCCAGGGGTGACACATCACAGTCTTGGACAAGGGGTGACATCCAGCTTAAGCAGTCAGGCATCTACAAGTATAGGACACTAAGCTTGTAGGAGACAAATCTAACAAACAGGTTAAACAAGCAAATAAAGGTCAAAAAGAATAAGGAGACAATAACCAGAAGCAGGGTCAATGTAGTGTCAGCCATGTTTCTGGAGTGCATGAACCCACTATCATAGCATTATTCGTGGTAAAATGTATGAGACCTTTTGTGTTTGCTGTTTCCTAATTTTTAGATTTGGGGTCATCATCTGGTTAGAAGTGTACTTTCTTTAATATGAAGTGGGACTTGGCCAGTTTCCTATTCTCCTTGAAAGTGTGACAAACTTGGGTATAATGATTCAGAAGAATCTGTAGGGGCAGTTCTTACTTTCCTATTCCATCTAATATTAAGTCCCTTATTTTAGTACATCTTATATAGTTCATTAGTTGGAATAACATTCATTCTTCCATAATCTATCCTTGCTCTCAATACAGCAGTAAACAATTCTTTCCTTGTTAATCTATCCTAACTTTGAATCCACTGGTTATTTGCTCTTCTCTTTTGAGGAAATTTGTCTTTTCCCCATTACCCTAAGTCACTTAACTATGAAATCTTATCCAGCACTTCCAAGAGAGGGTACCTATTTCCCCAATTAGTAGAGTCAGAATTAGATGTTTATAAGCAGAAGGAGCAGACTGCACTATTATATTTCTTTGAGGAACCATTAAGGGAGCACTATGATAAGCATTAACATCTCTGATCATTATTGCAGTTTTCATTACCTCTTCCTTTAACTTTGTCATATAGTCTCTAAGTAAATACAAGAGTCTCTCTCCACTAGGCCACATAAAGTCAGTGGATACTGCTTACTGTAACCCTCTGCAACTAAAGCTAACAGATTAGTTCCACTGTTACTTTAATAGTCCTAATATGATAGCCCCTAAAAGTTTGTTATACAAAATAATTCTGACTAATACGTATGAATTTCAAACAATTTATCTCACTATTCCTACTCCTCAGGCCCCTTCATAACTGATTCTCACCATCCAAGATACTACTGATTCTCCTAGTTTTGGATGAATCGACTTAAAATATCTGTGACCTCCTACTGAGTAAAATCCTCAATTACTTCCTTAATTGTGTGCCTCCCCCACTGTGTGCTTCCCCTACACACCAATTCTCCTGTTTCCTTCTTAGTACTGAATGTGCACCCACAGGCTTAGAAGTCTCCTAATCATCATCAAAATTTAAGCTCAAGTCCTTTGACTATAAATTTAGGCCTCTTTCCATTGTACCATGATTATTATGTTTATCCTTTCAGTTTTCTTTATGAGCTCTAATTTCTCTCCACATAATTTACTTTAATTCTAATAAGCTTCACAACCAATCTAGAGGTTTTTTTTTTTAATGGTTCCATTTTCATTGTGCAAACTTTAGTTGCTATTATTCTTTTTTCTGGAGATTTATTCTTGTTTGTTTAACCTTGATAGTCCACAGGAATTATCAAAACATATTAACATTTCTACTCATTTCATTAGTCTTTCTATTGTTGTTTTCTTTTTAATATTTCTACATGAGACTTTCTTTCTCCTTTCATTTTGATATTGCTGTTTTAATTTATTTGGAGACATTTCTTCTTGTTTTAAAGTTAGAATAAATGCAATCTGCTTTTGAAGTGATTGCTTAACTTTAAGTCTAGTGCTTTTTTCAATACATCATACTGCTGGTTAGTTACATCATTTCCTATTAAATTAAGAGTTTAAATTATTATTTGTTACAATATGAATAGCAAAGGAGATATATTTTAAGTGTGATTTTAATTGAATTCTAAATTTCAAATTAACTGATATAAACTGAAACAGGAAGATCAGAAACTAGAATTTTGACATTTTCCCCAAAGATTGATTACTATTTTAAAATACTATAAATGGAAAAATTCTTTCATGAGAATTTTGACAAGAGCAAAATTGAAAACATCCAATTTGGCCATGAATAGACACCTCTTGGGATTTAAAATTGATATTGGTTCTAGGTGGAAAAATAAATAATAATCTACATACTCTTGGTGCAACAAACTTGTCAATTTATGTTAGAGACAGACACAAATTTATATTACAAGACAGCAAATGGAAAGATCTATTGACTTATTTTTATTAACATAATACAGATAGTGTATATATATATATATATATATATATGTGTGTTACTATGTATATATATACAGAGAGAGAGAATATTGATATAATACAATAAGATAAACAAGAGAATGGAAGGGAAAAAATAAGCATTTATTGAGTGCCTTCTATGGTCTATGTACTGTGTTGAATGCTTATAAATATCTCATTTGATCCTCATAACAACATTAGCATATACCATTTTTAACCCCATTTTACAGTTAATGAAACTCAGGGAGACAGACCTTAAATGACTTGTCTAGGGTCACACAACTAATTGGTGCCTGAAGCCAGATTTGAGCTCCAGTTTTCCTGATTCCAGCCTAGTAATCTACGCTCTGTGCTAAAAAAGAAAAAGAAATGGAAATTTTCTATTAATTCAATAAGGTATATTAAAATTATGCTCACCTTTGTTAATAATTGAAACAAATGCTTTTGACATAGAAAATAAAACTTGAAGCCTCTATAGTAACATGGTTTTTTAATGAAAGTTATCCTTATAATTTTGATATTTCTAATAGTGATACACACTTGGCACTGTTATTTTAGTCCAGTCCACCATAGCAATGATAGAAAATCTTAACCAAAATTACTTATCACTAAAATGAATAGAAGTCAAGTCCTTTGTGTTTCTTTGATCAATTAACTTTTTTTGTTTAAAAAGTTTAATATCTAGTTTAATAAATGGAGACTCTCTTAACTTTATGCAATCTTAACATAACTTGGATTTTGGTGCCTAGAAAAAATACCGGAATACAGATCTCTGAATGTGATATACAGAAAATTTTAGACATTTTGCTGTTTCTTTACAAAAGTTTTGTTGAGTTAGTTCCCATATTTCATAGGAACATCAACCCATAATTCTACATCTTCTAATATTATTCTCTGGCTAAATTGAATGATCCAAAATTGCTAAGTAGAATTTGACTTCACTACCTACTCTTAGAAACAAACAAACAAAAAACCAAGTAGATTAATAACACTTGTTTTCAAGAATATGGTATATGGTTGCATGAAAGATGTTAAAGAGTTCATCAGAGAGATCATCAAATTGAAAATGAGCCCCAGACTGAACGTGCTAAATTGACTTTTGATATTGCATACTTCTTTTAATGACCCTAATGGTCTTCTCTCTGAAATAAAAGCCTGTCTATTTAAATATTCTTTTAGTAATGCTATATAATTGCATATCTTAAAATCCAGAGGCACTGAAGAATTAAGGTTGAAGGTCACCCAAAAAGCAATTGAAAGTTTCATAGTGGTCCCAATAGGTTGCAACACATTATCAATTTGGAACTGAGGAGAAATTACATAAAAGATGCCCAAAAAAAAGATGGTTGGGAAAAATATGGGCTGGTCATGTACTAACATCCTTGGAAAGTCAAAAGAGCATAAGTAAGGCCCCATTGTGGGGTAGGATAGTCTCCCTTGGAGAACATATATTAAGGAATGAGCAAGGGACATGCAGAAGCATTACATATAAATAGGAATTGATTTGCATTGTAGGAAATACATTGATAACAGATACTTTGGAGTATTAAAGTTAGATATGAGATATAAATGCTCAGAATTAAAAACAAACTTTTTCTCATTTCAACAGAAATTGCAGAAATATCCTTGACTTCCAAACTGAAACATTTGTTTCCTCCAGACTTACAAGGTTTCCTTTCATTTTGAAGTTGAGAAATGTATAAATACAATCAAAGCAGTATAAACCAAGGTAACAAATCTTATGAATCAAACAGAAGTTTAGATTAACCCTTGGTATTAGCCTCTTTGATTAACAATTCACATTCCTGTGGTTAGCCCAAACTGTTTTACTATTCAGCTAAGTTTTATTTTACCTTAGCTGCAGGTTATCATTCTTACAACAATTGTCTCCTCATGGCAGGATCTTGATTTAAGATTTGAAAACTCAGTGAAGCTCAAAGAGATTTTGCAAGGTCACAAACCCTTTAGCGTTTGTTTGGGAATGCAAAAGTGGTGATTGAGTGCTGATTTTTTCAAGGCCTTACCAACTGCTAGTTGTACCTAAAACAATATTCTTCCACAGTTAGTACAATTTTTAAAGCTATCAGATTCACAACGTTTTCTAGTGGATACATTTCATTTTTTCCCTGTTGGCATAAAATGGCCTCATTGCTATCCTGATGAGAGTTCTATCAGAAAACACATTTTTATCAGTAGGCATTCTAGGATGCATTGATTTCCAGAATGTTTTTCACCAATCATATCAGGTTGTCTTTAGGGACTTGGGAGAAGATATGATTTTTAATCCCATAAATCATTCTTTGTATTGAATCATCTAAAAATACAAAATTTAAACACCAAGTCTGAAGCTATGATGGTATCCAGTGCATGGTATTCTGAGTTCAGAAATACAAAAGATCCATTCTTTATTGGGTTGTTAACTTGATCTGTGGCTCTGAAAAAGTCACTCAGTGTCTTGGTTGCCTAATAATATCTCCGTCCATTTCAAAGGTACAAGTTTATACTTTATTATATGATATTTGTGTTGTGCTTTCTCTGGGCTAATTTTACTCACACCTACACTAAAAGATTATGTTCCAAGAGGGCAACTAAAGACTTCTCCCTCAAGGGTCTAGAAAATCTCCAAGGGCTTGTAACTTCAACAATAATAGTATTATTGCTTGCAGCTAGTGTGCCCCCAGTATTCATCAACCAGTTTAACTCTGTTTTTAGAAAGGTGCACTTACAGAGAGGGTCTAACAAGAAAAATTGTTATATTAAAAAAAAAAAAAGGTATAACGAGAACAAAACAAGCCCAGCACAAAGTGAGTTACAATCACCATCTGAACACATGAAAACTACCTGAGGAGATTAGCCTTAAATGTAACATGCAAAGTTAATCAGGAAAAATATATAAATAAATAGAACACATAGGGCCAAGAGTTAATGCTTATCTCCCTAACCAGAAAGTCTTCATGAAGTTCTCTTTAGGTGTAACTCTTGTCTGGGCTCCAAGAATCAGTTCCTTTAAAAAGATGGATCCTCCATCAGATTCCCCCCTTGGTTACTGTTTTCACATCTATTTTAAGGCACTTCTATCATTGTCATACTTACAGTTTCTGATGAGTTCCACTTGTACCTCCAGGTTGCTGGGAAGATTTTTTTTTGGAGGGTGGGTTTCTTTTGCTTTCTGAGGGGGTAGTCTTTTGATTATTTTTCTGACCTTTAGAAATTCACAAGGCAATGTCATAGTCATTTTTTTTTCTCTGCATACTTATTTACTAGAAATTTCGATGAACAAACAAAAGAAACAAGCACCATGGCCAGGTGGGATGTACAGCAGCTGTTCTTCCACTAGCAGTCCTTGCTTCTCTCATCATCAGAAAGAAAAAGCACTAAGCCAAAAAAAATGGAGAGATTCAAGGGAGGGTCTTCCAATTCTTTTGCAATCAGTTCTGATTCAGCACTTTCTACATCATCAGCTCCTTCGAATCCAGAATCAGTAGATGACTCTTTATCACTAAAGACATCAGTCCCACAAGTCACTATTGGCCAGAAGTAGGCTCATCAAGTCTCTGTACATGATTGAATTGGAAATAGTCTGGAAAATAGTTGTACATGATCTATACAAGTCATCAGGATAGGTAAATCCACACATACTCTTAACTATTGGGCCCTCACTATCCATTTTCTCCATTAAATTAGAATTTTGCACTAAAATCATAAAAGTAAATTAGAATATTTAGGCCAACTGTATATCTTGTCAAACTGAAACAACATGTTTGTCATGAACTTAGAGAGTTAAATGTTGTATCTCATACTACATCACTCTGTATTGACTTCTTATGGGCATTTTGCTAATGAAAAAAGGCCATGAAAGTGATGTGCATATGGGTTAATTAGCTTTATGTTGTTCTATGACCACCAACTACATACCCTAGTTAGCCATTTTATAAGTTGATCCATCATCTTGAGCATTTTATTCATGGACCACAAGGGGATTTGAGTAAAAAAGTATGATCAAATAAACACCAATTCATTCCCTTTCCTAGAAATACATCTCAAAGGGCATGCTTTATAGATGATGGATGACATTTTACACATGAAGAACAGTGCGTAAATGATGGAAAGTAAGGATTCATTCATATACTTAAGCTGAAGATTTTCAGGAAGCCTTAAAAGAGTTACAGAAGGAAATGCCATGATAAAAATCATTATGTGTCAGTGGCTTAAAAGTAAGCTAAGCCTTGACAGAAGTCTTTTTTCTATGTGATTTCTTTATAGATCTCCTAATCACCTTTTTCTTCTATTCTTTTCTTTTTCAATCAACCCCATGTACCTGCTATCGAATTAATACTTAATACATAATTATCACTTTGTTTATCTGTCCAAAAAACTTCATTAGCTCCCCATTTCCCATCATACAAAACCAAACTTTGGTTGGACTAGAATTCAAGGCCTGACCTTAATCTTTCTAGTCTTATCTTCCACTATTTTCTATGCATACCCTACAATACAGTCATTCCTGTCCCTTTTTTGCCTCCCTTACTTTGTTTCTGCTATTCTTAATACCCAGAATGCCCTCCCCAATTCTGCTTATCCAAATACTATTCATCTTTGAACATGGAATTTAAATATTTCCTTCATAAAACTTTGTCTGATCAACCCAGATGGAATTAATCTCTGCCTCTTCTGAATATCTACTACATTTTCTTGAATTCTTCTTAAGAGTATTTGCAATAACAAATTACACATCTATAAATAAGTCTAACCCTCATCCTCACCAATTTCCTTAAACTCAAAGCCAGGTCCTAAATATCTTCTATATTTTTGTCCTTAAGTTATTCCCTTCTCCTTACTTCTCTGCAAGTCATTACCATAGTTATCCAAGTTTCAAAATTTTGAATCATCTTTCAATCTTCCTTTTCTCACACCCTCCAATTATAAAACCTCATCAATTCTGTCAGTGGCTCAGGTAGTAAACTGAGTTAACTTCAGGTAGTAATAACTTGATATTAACTAACTCATCTCTTAGAGAAAATAGGGATTTCAATCGTTGCAAATGACAGTTAACTGCCATCTCTGAGAGTGTCTGAGGCACAGAGGGAAGACTAAGAACTTTCTGTGACTTGGTGAATTAATTGTTGTGGGAATAGAGTCTATGAGAAATCTGGAGAGCTAACCATGACCTTTGAGAGAGTCTAGAGAGACATTTTGAGCAAACCAAGAACTCCTTAGACTTTAACTGCCAGCATTAAAGAACTGAATTGTTGGATTATAGTTCCATTGTATTAGTAGAGTCAGGAGTCAGAGTTGTTGGTTAATGATAGTTCTAGCTTTGACATTTCAAGTTTTCATTGATACATATTGGTTTGTTTTTTTACATCAACATAGATTCCCTGAGTATATCTTTCCCTTTCTCCTTTTCTAGAGAGTCATGCCTTATGACAGATAGTATTTTAAGGAAAAGGAACAAAAGTAAAAAACCAGCATAATTGATCTCTATATCAAAGTGAAAATATGTGCAATATACATTTGTGAATCTCCCAGCTGAAAGTAAAGGGGAATAAGAGTGAATTCTCAAATCTCTTTCAAGCAATGCTCATTCTTTATTACTTTGAAATATTTATTTTTCTTTTTGTTTTGATGCATGGTTATTCTTTCCATTTACATCATTGTAGTCACTGTGTATCTTGTTTTCTTGGCTCTACTTCTTTCACTTTGCATCAGTTCATATCAATTATCCTATGTTTCCCTGTATTCATCACTTTCCTCATTCCTTACAGCATAGTAACACTCTAATAAGTTTATTTACCATAATTTATTTAGTCAATTGAAAGACACCTACTTAGTAGCTGGATATATCTTTGAATATTTTTCTATTTCTATATTCTGTATAAATGGTTGTGTATTGTCTTTAACCAGACTTGTAATTTTTTCTTTGTAGGATGATCCCTATGAATAATTTCCTCTACTAAAGAAGATAGGTATATTTTCTGCATTTGACATTCTGCACCACTGTGAAGTGTAATGACTGGCCCAGATTCACAAAGCATCAGAGATGGGATTTGAACCCAGATATTCCTGATACTGATAAATTATTCAGCTAATAACATTGGTGTTTGTCTAACCTGTGGGGTTGAAAATGAGAAAAGAAGGGTTTATGGGAAAAGATGTTTATGTGGTTTTTATAAACCAGTGTGGCAGCAAAAAAGTTAAATAATGAGTTCAATTTTTGCACTTTAAATAATTTATGAGGAAATATTAGAATGTACCCCCCTTGATTGTGTTTGAATTCAATGTGAGATAATTAATAAGGTAAAGAGTCAAGTAGGGGAGAGGTAGGAGGATTTTGTATGTTTACCTTCAAGAGCACCTAAGTGTCTTGCAATACATACGCTCACCTTCACTATAGCAACAGCTTCATAAATGGTCTCCCTGCCTCAAGTCTTTCCCCATTCAAGTCCATCTTCCACAGTATCATTAAGCTAATTTCCATTAAAGTGTACATCTGACCATTTGACTCTCATGTTCAACCAACTTTGGTGGCTTCCTAGTGTCTGTAAGATAAAATATAAAGTCCTCTGTTTAGCTTACAAATCTCTACACAAACTGCCTGTAACCTATCTTTCCAATATCACTGAATATTGCTGGCCCTCTCACACTGAGGTGCAGTCAAACTGGCCTTCTTTCTCTCTGTTCTTCACACACAACACTCTATCTCTCATTCTAGTTCCTTTACACTAGTCATGTACCATGCACAAGTGATCCCATTCCTTCCCATCTTTTCCAGCAGATTGCTATCATCCACACTCCTTGACTATTCTTCAAACATTCCCTCTTTACTGGCCGCTTATCTACTGCATATAAATATGTCCATGTCTCCTAATCATAAGTAACATTTATATAGTTCTTGCTGTGTGCCAGGCACTGTGCTAAGCGCTTTACAATTATTTCTAATTTGATCATCACAACAATCCTGGAAAATAAGTACTATGATCATCCCCATTTTTTATGTATGAGGGAACTGAGGCAAACAGAGGTGACTCATCCAGGGTCACATAGCCAGTAAGCATCTGAAGCCTAATTTGAACTTGGGTCTTACTGACTATAGACCTGGTGTACTCTAACTCCTTGAAAAGTACATCTATAATAGATGCTTCCACTTCCTTTCCTCTTTTTGTTTTTGTTGTTGTTCAGTCCTTTCAGACATGTCCAACTTTTTGTGATGCCATTTAGGGTTTTCTTGGCAAATCCAGTGGATTAAAGCAATCAGAGGTTAAGTGACTTGCCCAGGGTCATTCACATAATTAGTAAGTGTATGAAGCTAGATTTGAACTCCCATCTTCCTAACTCCAGGCCCTGTACTCTAATCCACTTCACCAACTAGCTACCTTCCCTTCCTCTTTCTCTCTTAACTTTTTGTAGTCTCTGTTCTAATCACCCTACTGAAAAATACTCTCTTCAAGGTTAACAGTGATCTCTTAATTGCCAAACTCAAAAACCATGTTTCCAGTCTCATTGTTCTTTAAGCATCTATCGAACTCTCTACCCCAATTTTATCTTCTCCCTAGGTTTTCATGACATTGTTCTCTCCTGATTCTCCCCATGTCTTTCTGATTAGTCTTTCTCTGTATCCTTTGCTGGATATTTCTTCAGATCACACTCACTAACAATAGGGGTGCCCCAAGGTTTTGTCCTGAGCCCTCTTGTCTTCTCCCTCTATTCTTTTACACTTTGTGATCTCATCAGCTGCCATACTTTCAATGATCTTCTCTATGAAAATGACTCTTGAATCTGCTTGTTCAACCCCACTCTATGCTGACTACTAGTCTTACACCTTTAACTGCCTTTTAAATATTTTACACTCAAGGTTCCATATACATCTTAAAATCAAAACTGAACTGATATTCCACCACCACCCTCAAAACCCCTCTTCATAATTTCCTTATACTCATTAAGGGTACTACCATCTTCCGAGTCACCTAGGCAGGAAACTTGCATCATACTTCATTCCAGTCAATGGTTGTCTTGTTTCTAACTTTGTAACAATACATCCTTTTTCCTCATTTTACATCAACCACCCTGATATAAGCCCTTATCACAACATTCCTAACTATTGAAACATCCTTCTGATTGGCCTCTATGCCTCCTGTCTTCCAACTCCAGTCTGTCCTCCACTCAATTGTCAAATTCATCTTCCTAAAATTCAAGTCTGTCCATATCTAGCTCTGGTTCAATAAGACTAGTGGCTTCCTATTACCTCTAGGATCATACATGAAATTCTCTTTTGGCTTTCAAAGTCCTCCATAACCTGGTCCTTTCTCACCTTTTCTATCCTCTTAAACCTTATTATCCTCCATGCTCTCTTTAATCCAGTGATACTGATCTTCTTGCTATTTCTTGCATGAGACCCTCAGTCTTCTAACTCTGGCTTCCTTGGTTTCCTTTGGGATTCAACTGAAGTCCCACCTTCTGTAAGAAGCATTTTCTGGAAAGACTTGGACCTATGAAGGAAGATGTTATCCACTCTCAGAGAAACAGAGGACAAACAAGTATAGTACATCTTACACAGATGCAAAAGAATATATATATGTCTATATATGAGTATGATTATATTTACCTAAGTATGTGTATATGTATGTATCTATATGTGTGTGTGTATGTGTGTGTGTGTGTGTGTGTGTATGGATAGATAGATAGATAGATAGATAGATAGATAGATAGATAGATAGATAGACAGATAGACAGACAGATATAGATATAGATATAGATGTAGTTCACGCTTAATTGTAGCTTTCTTAGGGGAGGGGAGAAGGAAGAGGGCGGGAAGCAAAGTAAAAAGTGCACAACACAGAACAAAAGAAAACTTACAAGGAAGTGAAGAAAAGATGAACACCTCAGAACACAATGTGTAGTCCTCATTATATAGGCTTTCTTGAAATGGAAATTTATTACTGCATATTTTGAATCCTCTCTTATGGTCTACTATGCAGATGACAATGCTTTTTTTTCTTTTCTTATTTTGTATTTAAGTTTTAGTATTATGTTTCTGTTTCTTTTTCTATTGTGTATTTAAGTTTAAAGTAGAAAAAAATTATTAAAAATTTTAAAAGTAATCTTTTCTAATCCTTCTTAATTTTAGTTCCTCCCCTCTAACACTACTCCTCAATTTATTATATACATATGTGTGTGTGTACATATTGTTTGTACACAGTTGTTTACATATTGTTTCCCAATTACACTGTGAGCTTCTTGAGAGTAGAAATTGGTTTTTTGTTGTACTTGGGGTGAGGAAAGAGGGTATTAACTTTCTTTGTATCCCTAGCTTTTAGTAGAAAGCCTAGTACTTAATACATGTTAGTTGACCAGTTGCCTGGAATTTGATCCCTCCTTAAATCTACCTCATAAAGTCTCTCTCCTTCTTTAGGATGTAGCTCATGCATCAACTTCTGCATGAAACTTTTCCTGATCTCTCTGACTATAAATGCCCTCTTTCCCAGACTACCTCACATTTAAGCAATTTACATAGATTTGCATTTGATTAGCTTTGTATATTTGGTATGTATTTGCATTTGTAAATGTGTTCTATTTGCTTTTCCCCATTAGAATCTATGTTTATTGTAAGCAGAAACTGTTTCATCTTGTACTCATACTTCAGTCCCTGGAACACAGTCACTGTTTAATTATAGATTTCATTATTAAGAGAAGGTGTTTAAATTATTTAAAGATTGATTGAAAGAAGCCATATTCGGATATGGAGGTAGCAGGATGAGGAGCTATCTTGATTAAAGGAAATATGACTCAGTGGAAAGAGTGCTGGATTTGGACTTGGGACTTCAAATTACAGCTCCACCATTTATGGTTGTATGGTTTTTGCCAGTCTCTTCTCTGAGTCTCATTTATGGTAATCTATAATATGGGGATAATGATACTTGTATTACCTGCTTCAGTGTGTTATTGTAGTCAGGGTTCAATGATGACATAATCTTAAACATAGCTATTTGTTTAATGATAAGGTAAAAGGAATAATGATAATAATAATATGTTTCTATTTTTCGTAGGAGGCAAATGAAGGAGTTTGTATGTATCATAGTCAGATATAAACCTGGGTCACATTCTCTAACAAATTCACTCCATATCTGTGAGGTGAAGTAGGCAGACATTTGCTGAGATTTCAGGTAGGAATACACGTGAGTTAGAAAAGCCTATGTGGTCAAGTCTAGAATTACACATTTCAATGCCTTTTTTCTGTCTTGGGAACTTCCCATAGAAGTTCTTAAGGAAGATAGTTTCTCTGTTGAACAAATAGTTCCAGTACTAAGCTGTGTTTACTGATGTCTCACTGGACATGATGTCTCAGATAAACTAGTTGATCTACTAAATGACTTCTTTGATTCTCTGCTTCCAAGAAATTCTTTTCAACTGGACTTATTCCTCAACAGTAATTTTAGTATCTAGCACTTGAATCTTCAGGTTTAGCTGATGCCTTCTGCAAAAAGCTATACTCTTTGAAGAAAAAGGTGATGTCCTTCAGCCTAAAACTGGTAAAAGTATATGCAGTTTTGCTCCTTTCAAGGATTATTCTTCTCCTCCACCTGTCAGAAACAATAGGTGACAATACAGAGAAGTATATTCTATCTCTCCTTATCTTCTTTTCTCAGCAAATACCATAATAAAAAACAGAGCATAGTCTCTTCTTTTTCTCCTAAGTCCTAAGAGAGAGCATAGTATCATCTCTTTATTCCTTCTTCTCAGCTGCACCAACTAATCTGCCCATAAATAACTGACACTACAGAAAGAAAATTACAGTTTCTCTTTAGTGTAGTTCTGTGATCAATCCTTTCAATTCTCCCTCTCTCTTCTCTAATATTTCCAGCTTCAGACTCTGGGTCCTCCCTGCAAATGATTCCATCTTGGAATATTCATCTCCTTCTGTGCATGTCCTTTAAAGGTAGAGAAGCAGTGATTTTTACTCAGTGATAATAATTAACACACCTAGCTGTCTCTTCACATACCAGTGACTATGAAAACCTGTAGATCATCAAACAAATCCCATTTCTTACCTCCCACCATTTAACTCTTCATTTCTATCACCCTCAATCATCCCACCTCAAAGGTTCATCATAACTCCACCCAGTTCCATAGGCAATAAACTTCCCTTAATCTTAAATCTATCCCTCTCCCATTCCTTACCCAGAAGCTCTTACTGAAACCTTGTTTCTCCCTGATATCAGAACTTTCCTGAACACTCTTTCTAGGGCTGGTTTTATTTTCACTCAGTTTCCTTACCTCATTGGTCAGAGTAGGGGAGTTGGAATACTATTTCCTCCCCACTGCCACTTCTAGGTTCTTCCCTTTCCTCCATTAACTCATGCTATCCATATGTACTACTCATTCGAAACCCTTTCGAAACCAATTACCAATTGTTGTCATTCCCTTTACTTCCTCAATGAGTTTGATACCGGTTTACATTTCTCAGCTCAACTCCTACCCTCAAACTAGAGGATTTCAACATACACTTATTCTCCCTCAAATATCCTACCTGCTCAGTCCCTTAAACCTACTCATCTCCCGTGACCTACTCATCCACACACACAAAAATTGTTATACCCTCGATCTTGCCATCACCCACAAATGAAGCACCTCCATGTTCAAGAATTATGAAATCCCTTTATCCAACTGTGATCTATTTGGCTTTTTACTGCTCCCTCTAACTTCCTTTATCCACACTATGATCTCCAATTCTTTGGCCTTTGAATTCTCTCCCAAACCTTTGCTCCTGCACTAGCCACTCTCTCCTCTCCTCACCATCTTGACTTCTTGGTGAATTGATTTAATTCTATACTGCCCCTCCTCTCTTGAATCCTTATGTACACCCTTATCATATCATTGATTACCCCTAGATAAGTCTCAGCCTTGGGACTCTCCCACCATTCATTGCCTTTGCTTCTCAACATACACTGTTGAACAAATATGGAGAAAAATCATACAACTATTCTGACTGAGTTCATTGCAAATTTATGCTACATAACCTCAATGGGACCACATTGTTGCTAGGCAATCCTACTATATCTCCCTTATGAACTCACTATTCCACTCTCCACAGCAGCTATTCCAAATCTTTTCATCCCTCCTCAAACCTTCTGTTGGTTTTCCCTCCTCTGTGTCTTTGAGCTGATAACTTTGCCTCATATTTTTACTAAAAAGAATTAAGGTCATTTGCCATGAACTCCCCTTTTTCACCTCTTCCTTATCTCCCATCATTCAGAGGTCTTCTCTCATTTGCCACTTCTTCATTCCTGTCTCACATGGCCTTGCTCCTTAACAATACTAATGGCTCTGCTTGCCCATCCTGTCTCTTCCAACAAATTTTCCCCTCTGCCAACTCCACTCTTTCATTTATTTTCAATCTCTCCCTCTCTACTGGTTCATTTCCTACTACCTGTAAGCATGCTCATGTCTCCCCATCCTGAAAATTTGATCCTACTATTCCCACTATCACCCTATTTCTCTTCTGCTCTTTGTAACTAAATTCCTTGAAAAGGCTATTTATAATAGATGAGTCCACTTTCTCTTCTCTCACTTTCTTCTTAACCCCTTACAATCTCGTTTCTGACCTTTTAGTTCCACTGAAACTACTCTTTGCAATGATTTCTCAGTTGTCAAATCTAATGGCCTTTTTTTTCAATCCTAATTCTCCTTAACCACTCTGCAGTTTTTGACACTGTTGATCACCCCACCCCCCTTTTGATATTCTCTTCTCTCTAGGTTTTTTGGACATCACTGCCTCCTGGTTTTGTTCCTATTCGTCTGACCACTCTCTGCTTCCTTTGCTGGATCTTCATTTAGATTGTGTCCTCTTCTAGCTATTCCTCAGGTTTTTGTCCTGGGTTCTCTTCTGTTCTTCCCCATACTACTTCACCTGGTCATCTCACTAGATCCCATGGATTTAATTACCATCTCTTTACTGATAGTTCTCAGATCTACCTTTCTTGCTCCCTTCTATCTGTTGAGCAATCCTATATCTCCAACTGCCTTTCTGATATCTTGAAACGAATTGCAGTAGCCATCTTAAAAGACTTCTCCAAAACAAAGTTCATTATCTTTCCTTTTAATCCCACCCTGAGCCCTCCAATTACTGTACAACACCATCCTCCCCATCTCTCAGGCTCAAAATCTAGGATTTATCCTGGATTCTCCATAATCTCTCACCTCCCATATCCAAGTCCCTTCTACCTTTCCAGTTTTCTTACACCTTACCCCACACTGCACACTCTTCAATGCCTGTCCCACAAACAAGGCACTCTGTCTCTCAGCTCTGTGCATTCTCTCTGGCTGTCCACCATTCCTGGAATCCTTTCTCTCCTCTTCTTCCAACTGCTGACCTCCCTGATTTCCTTTTTTTTATGATCCCACTTCCTACAAGAAGCTTTCCCCAATCTCTCTTGATTCTAGTACCTTTCCTATGTTAGTTCTTTCCTATTTGTCCTGTATATTTTGTTTGCATGTTGTCTTTCTCATTAGACTTGTAAGCTCCTTGAAGACAGAGATGAGCTTGTCAATCTTTTTATATCCCCAGCAACTAGAATAGCCTGGCACTTATTGGCTCATAATACATGTTCATTGATTGATAACCAAATCATTTTCTTCTGTATGAGACTGTGTAAATTATATTTACTTTGTCATCATAAAAACAGTTGTGGTATCCATATTTCCCCATCTGGTAACCTAAATGTTTTTTAGTTCTTCAATACCATACATTACTCCAGAGTTCCCTTAGAACTCTGAATAAAAGTACACCCTAGATAAGTGAACCCATTCCCTTAAAAAAAGTTAACATGAAAGGAAATTGTCATGAAGATTTGATTGGTTCTAAGATATAGTTAGGCTATTGATACAATTTCCAAGTGGCTTTAAGCTTGTTGATGTAGTTTCCTTGTTTTGTAAGGGCACAAAATACCTCCCCACATGGAGAAAGAGCTCTTCAAATTTGGCAGATGTTCTGAGGCCATCTGAATCAACATAGCCTGCCCTGTTGAACAGACAAGTTTCTGTATGGAGGTGAAGGGGAACCAAGTCTACTCAAGCTAAGTATGGTATCCATGTGTTTTTTATGCTGTGGCAAAATAAACCTTTTGGCAACTGATCCATAAAATTATTTTTATAAGTAATATAGAATGATCCATAAAAATTCTCGTTTTGTTCAAATATCAGCCTTAAACTGACATGAATCATACCCAGTCCACCATACCTGCACTAGTGAAAAGAACCTTGCTCCTGAATTCAGAAGAGATAGCTTAAACTCTCAGTTCTAACATATTTGTGATACATAAAGGAAAAAGATTGTAAAAAAAGTACTTTGCTTTACAGCCTATTGCAAGTGTCGCTTTTCTTTTCTTTTGCTTTTTTTTTTGGAGAGGGGAGGGCAGGGCAATTGGGGTTAAGTGATTTGCTTAAGGTCACATGATTAATAAGTGTTAAGTGTCTGAGGCTGAATTTGAAATCAGATCCTTCTGACTGCAGGGCTAGTGTTCTATTCACTGTGCCACCTAGCTGCCCCAAGTGTTACTTTTCTGTCCTTCAGAGAAGTTCCTCATCTATAAAACAAGGGAATTGGACTTGATGTCTCACCTTCCTTTAAGCCCAAATATTCTATGATTCTGAGAAATTTAAATATGAAGACCTTCCCTCTCCTTCCCCCCACCACATACAACTACTAAGACATTGTGGTTATTACAACCTTTATCCTTATCCCCTCTAATGCTATGACTACTTCTTTCTGATGGTGCTAAAATTATTCTTTATGTCCCAAATCAATTTTTATGACTTTGATACCTTTCCAGAGATGGTATTAGTCAGAATTTCAAAACTAAATTCCATTTTAGCTGCCTAATGTGATCCAGAAGAGCTAAATTACAATTTAAGTACACAAGAGATTTATGGAGGAGTAAAAAAGACTTAAATGTAACATTTTGTTTTTAGATGACTCTTTGGAGTAAATGTCAAATGTTCTTTTAATTTTTCCTTTGAAAGAAATAAAAAAATTTTACACAATCTCATCCTGTCTTCATCTTGCAGTATATTCTTTCTTTTGAATCATGTATCTTTTTGTCTTATCTGAATTCTTTGTACTCTTTGACATTTCTTTTTATTATTTTTTTCTCATCCTGTTTGGGATTGTAAACACACAATCAACTTTCACTTAGAATATACTAATTTCACGAGCAAAAAATGATTTCAGTCTAGCTAAACTCCCCTTTTACTTCTTTGCTGAATATTAGTGTAGGCTCTAATAAACTCAGCCTCCAGGGGAGCATTTAATGGTCTTTTCATCCTCCCCTGATGACCATGTTTATGTTAAGTTTTGATACAGTATACAGGACTTGTATAGTAATTAGCATTCAAATGGACCAGTGATTTTCTTTTCACCGTGTGAATTATCTATTTCCAGCCTCCAGAATGGGATCCGATGAGTTAAGCCTCATAATAATCAGGACAGCTTAACAATTCAAATACTAAATTAACCATCCAGAGGAGAGATAAAAGAATTAGAACATCCATGTCTCAGGGAGGTTATATAATCAAAATTGAATAATTAAAGCAAAAATAAGCACAAATGTGGTCAAATACACAATTGCAGAAAGTTTAGGTAAATATGTTCCAGATGATCCAGAAATGATATTCAATGATAGAACATATTGTTCCTTAGGTTTAAACCTTTTTAGTATGGTCACTGGTTAAATTCTATAGGTGAGAAAATAAACTAGAACTATTATGGCTGAATCTGATTTATCCTAGAATATTAAAGGAATTAGTTCAGAAATTCACTAAATCACTGCTAATTATTCCAACCGAAATTTTAATAACCACAACTATTTCCAATCTCCCCCAAAGTTATTTTACATTCAGAATTTAAGTGATAATAAATAAAATAGTAAATACATTATATAATAAATACAATAAAAAGTAAATAAAGAGAAGCCAGAAAGGACAATGAAAAAGAGAAATGACCTTGCCCATTGAAATTTTAATGCATAATTTTATTGGTGCTATTGGTATTCATATCATTGGTCTAACTTGGGGCCAAGAATGATTTCTGAGCTATTACCAATTTTAAATAATTAATGAAACAATCACATCCAAGACAATGTATTTAAATAAAAGAAGGAAATATTGTATTGAACATTGTGTAGCAAACATCTATCAAACATATCAAACACAATAGAGGGAAACCATAGCTACTGACATGAGTAAAAAAAATGCTAGGTTTTTCAGATCAACGATTTTGACTTTCTCAAATTCGTGAATAAACTGTCTAGTAGAAATGAATCTGTTGAAAATCATGTTTTGCCACATGTATGCTATACAAATAGCATGAATATATTTTTAGCACAATTAATCAAATACCCTGGAGCCTACTTTCTTCTTCATGGCTTTAGGCAGCTTAATGTGAAACTTAATTTGTGCTAATCTTCTCAAGGTTAGCAATGTGTGAAATATACTGTACAATGGATTTACTCAATTTATAGTACTGTTGAGCTTATAGCAAAATAATGTAAAATGATCATTTGCAATTTTTATGTTGTTTTAATTGATGAGTGTGAGCACCATTTTCTGGATTAGAAATTTGCTAAAGCATCACAAACAGGAAATCATGTACATTTACACATATGAATGAACATACCAGAGCAAGGTAGATGCCCAAGAGTTAAAATCAGCTCTTGATATCTTTTTTTAAAATCATCTAATGATTGGAACAGTATTATTTTTTAAAACTACAGCTACAAATGCCTTCTATATAACTGTACTCAGCAGCTACAAAGAAGAGACATGGTAGTTGCTTTCTAGAGAAAAGATTGATCTGACCTTGGGAATCATCCAATTATCCAGGGATCAGTGAAACTTGATGGGGATATGGCTAAGAGTATTTACTTCCATAGCTTTTGCACAGAGAATGAAAGCATCAGAGGCTTGGGAGCAACTCCCTAAGGTTAGGGACAACCACCCTAGTTTTAGGAATTACCCCTGCCAAAATATAAAACTGATTCTTCAGTTGACTGGTTGATTTATTTATATCACTGTTTTCAAACTAGTCAACCTTATATTAGCATAGTTGATCTTAAAGCCATTCAACATTTGTATAATACCTAAATAATTCCAAAAATCACCTTAGGAGATTAGGGAAATGGATGGGTTGTTCAATTTACATTTTAAATATGCATAGGCCATTACATTGGAGGAAAATTCTCCCAAACACCTACCTAATGGGAGAAACTTTAAAAGAAGTAATGATGTGAAAAAGATATTCAGAGAGGAAGCAAATTGCATGCAATAAGGCAGAAAATAAAAACCAATGAGATTTAGGGTTGGACAAACAGATGTATTACATCTCAGGCCAAGGATTCCTCCTTCTGCTATTCTATTGCAAGAACTCATAAAATAGCATTGAAAGAACTGAATGACTTTAACAGAATTTTTAAAAATATAAATAATTTAGCTAAATTAGATGAAAGGCTACTGTGCTAATGATATACCAACCTTTCAAGAAAATAGGGAAAGAATTGGTTGTCCTATGAACCTACAATATGACTAACTCAGTAAAATGAGATCATGTATACAGAAGTATTCTGAGCATTTTAGACTGTTATACATGTATAATGTTTCACTATTCATAGTAGTGACTGTGCTAAATTAACAAAGTAAGAGAAAAAGATGTGTTTTGACTCTTCAGGGTAAGAACTTTTTTTAATTTCTTTCATATGACTGTCAGTTGAAATAAAGGACATGCAATGCAGAGTTGGTGAAGAATGAATATGTTTTTTTTCCCCCTACAAAAATGAAGATGACAGGAATAAACTACCTTTCATAATATTTACAGTTTGAATCTTTATTTTATTTGGAATTCGGCATTCAGTGGGTAAAAATAAGAGGGTGGCAGAAAAACTAAGAAATTTATTTGTTTTAAATGACATCACATAGAGTAGAAAGATCATAGATTGTACATAACTTTCAATGATTAAAGGAAATAATTTAAATTTCCTACAAATAACAAAGAACCTCAGAGACTTTATAATAGATGCAGAAATATCTACATAATAAGTGTTCATAAGGCTATGACATAGCCTCTCAGAGAAGTGGTAGAAACCACATCACTTGGAACATTTGAAAGAGACTGAAGAAAGCACTCAGGAATATACCTTAGGGATCTGCCAATATCAATCAGCTTATCTGAAGAGTTCCTCTAGTGGTTGTAATTAGAAAAGGAGTTTAAGGTTTGATCCACTTCTAAGACACTTAAATGTTTTACTTTGTGATTTCCAGAGTGATTTTTATCTTTATCATAATGGCTCATTCATGAACATGAAACTTCTGACACACAATGTCTGTAAGTACTTGTGAAGACTTTGATGATTAGTTACTGTAGGCATTCATACCTTTCAGTAATTTAATTTCTATAACCTGATCATCAGTTAATGTTTTGGTCATCCATATATTCAGGGCAACGTGAGATGTGCATTAACATTTTTTCTGATCTGGACTTATGATTTATTCAGCATGGAGAGCTCGTGTTGAAAAGAACGCTTTTCTAATGAAGACTGTCAAGCATTCTATGGTTTTAGGAATTGCCTAAGCTAAGAGTTTAAACAACTTGCCCAGAATCACAGTCACTATGTGTCCAAGGAATAATTAGACCTAGGTCACCCAAAGTCCAAGAACCAGTTCTTTACTAACTACAACATACCATTTCATACATGCCTTTCATACTGTTTTTCTTTTGTAAAATGTTTTTCTTCTTCTGCCTAAATGAATTCTACCAATCCTTTGTACCCCAACCAGGAGTCTCTCTTCATTCATGAAGTTTTCCCTAATAACTCCAGCCCATTCTGAATTGTCCCAAAGCTTCCTGACTTGCCATAGCATTTATTATCTGTACAGTAAAAATTTTAGCACTTGATTATAGTCAGATGATAACTTTATTATATACCATATCACATTCTTCCATACTGCTTCCTATATGGCAATGTTGTTTTCACAGGACGATTGTAATTGGTTTTCAGGGTAAGCAACTGTGTAATATACTTCTTCAGTATTCTCCAAAGGGAGAAGCATTCAGTAGAAATATTCATTTGTTGGATGAGAAAAATACTTTTCCCCTCATCTTACTAATCAAAGTCAAAATTCTAAAAGAAAGATAATTACATACAGCTCGGCACATTTTTGCACATGGCCTCAATCTATATTTAGCATGTTTCCAAAAATTAATACAGGTAACAACCTCTTTTTAACAAAACAATAATAACATCTAACCTCTTCTGTATCCTTAGAATATCCAGAATAAGAAATATTCTCTAATTATTACATTTACTCTTTTAGAATACGTTACTCATTTAGAAGTCAATACATTTTATAAAAATATTTTCTTTTGAGAAGGGTACAGTACAGATGTGTGAATATCTGTCTTGCACTCCCTAACTTCCCAGTTCTGCAAGTTAATTCCATTTCTATGACCTATTCATCTACTCTACCTAAGCTACAGAGTTATTACTCTTGATCCTATCATGCATAAAATATTTCATTTGGATGTTCATGAATTCCAAAGTCATTTTATCTAACCATATTCTTTTACCAGCCTTATAATCCCTATCCCTCATTGGGATCTATATTCTCCTCACCGCTCATTACTTTTCCCTGCACTAACTACACTCTCTTCCCTCCTAAGGAAGTTAAGTGATGCAGTGACTACTACAGTGCTGAGCCTGAATTCAGGGAAACCTGAGATCAAATATGTCCCCAGACACTTACTAGCTATGGGATTCTGGTCAAATCACTCTGCCTCAGTTTCCCCAAATGAAAAATGAGGATAATACTAGCACCTATCTCCCAGGGCTGGTGTGAGGATAAATCCATCTTACCCTGCTCGCTGTTGCTCACACAGTTTAGCCATCATTTCTCTCCATGCCCCTGCGTTATCTGTTCCCTATGACTGTAATGCTCTCCTTGCTCATATCTGCCTCTCAAAATTTCTGGATTTCTTCAAGACTAAGCATATATGTCATGATCTGCAGGAGAACTTACCGGATTCCCCCAGCTAATAACACCTTTGCTTTTAGTGGTACTTTAGTATATATCCCATTTAAAACTGTTTGGATAAATTGTTCTTTCTCCCACTAGCACGTAAGCTCCTCAAGCCAGGAACTATTTCTAGTTTCATTTGTATCCCTGATGCTTACCACAGTGCCTGACAAAATGTAAGTGCTTAATAAACATTTATTGATAAATTCATAAAATGGAACATGGTTTTCAAATGTCTGAATTGATATGGTTGGGGTTAAAGAGATTGAATATTTTAATAGAGTAATCTGCAGCTACTGTTCCTTGGACTGGTCTATATGAGTAATTCAATTTAACATGTATCTGTTAAACACCTAGTATGTAAAGAGCACTGTGCTCTCACTAAGGGAGAGGCAAAATTTAGATAACATGAAAAAGTGAAAAGAATTCTGTGTTTGGAATCAGAGGATTTAGTTTCAAGTCCTAATTCTGCTACCTATATGACTTTATTATTACTACCTATATGACTTTAATTATATTTAATTAATTAATTAATTACATTAATTATATGACTATATTACTACCTATATGACTTTCATTTCTCTGGGTCTCACTGTTCTCAATTGTAAAATGAGCAAATTGGAGTACATGACCTCAAAATCCCCTTCTAGCTCTAAAACCACCATAATTGGGCTTGCATTCTAGTAGAGGAATATTTACACAGAAAACTATCCATAAAATATATATAAATATAACACAATATATTATACATAATATTATACAATTAATTAGAAGGGTGGAGTACAAAAAACTACATGAAGACAGAGGGAAAAGTTTATTGTTGACAAGTAAGATCAGGAAAAGCTTCACGTAGCAATATAACTGGACTTCTAAAGGATTGATATAAATTTTTCAGGAAAATAAGAGGGGAAAATATCTCAAGTATAGCAAATTGCCTACACTAATTATAGAAGCAACAAAGTACAAGAGATGTTGAGGGGACAGAAAGTAAGATACTTTGGATGGATCATAGAGCACATGGAGGAAATTAACACTAAACCCCAGAATGAGCTAATACTGGTACTGGAAATTGAAGACAAAAGGAAATTTTTTTATTGTTCTTGTTTTAGCTATATGGAGACAGGAGAAAAACCAAAGAAGAGAAGGGATCATTGTCCAAAGGTATCTATGAAAGAACATGAAAATGGACATATTGTATGCTTTTTAGTGATCTTTGAAAGATCTTATAGAGTAACAATGGTATTCAAACTGGAAAGGGGAAATATACTGATTTTGAAAAGTAAAGAAGATGGAGGCAGAAAATGAGTGAATTTGACTTCCATTTATTTTATTACTAGGTAGTACTGCCAGTCACCAAAGTGATTCAATTAAATAAGTATGATCTAAAGCTAAAGGTACTCCTGCTTCTCTTGGATGTGATACCTATCTACTGTTAAATATATTTATCCCACTGAGCAGAAGTTATAAGTGACAAACTAAGGTTCTCAGAGAATGGATCACCTTTGTCAGCTCTACCTCCATTTTTGAGGAAATGTCTACTTTTTATCAAGGGATATATGGATTTGCATAATTGCCCAATCAGAGAGTAAAGTACCTACCTCTTTATAAATTCACCTCCTCATTGTATGGGATTTATTTCAATAACTCTTAATCATATGACCTCTAGCAGACTTCTGTGGAAGAAAACAAACATGCTAAATCATATAGTAATTTTGCTCAGCATAGAATTAAAAACCAAATAAAAAGCATATGATAACAAGATACAATGAATAATAAAACATTTATGGAATAGCTATTCTCCCAGTTCTTTGATGTTCCCAGACAGTAGCTAACTTGCTTTGAAACTAGGTGTTCTGAGAAAAGAACAGTTCGCCTCTCCCCTTCCATTTGCTTGAGTAAAGGAGTACAGACAACATGATATCATTTGACTCAATGTTTAACTTGTATTCAAAAGGGCCAGGCAAAATATATTGCTTGTTCTTCCACATTCCATGGCATCTACCAAACATTAAAATTATAGCAAAACTCATGTGAATAAAGTGACAGTGTAAATGTATTCAAGAATCAAAATGGCATCCTGGCAGTGAAGGAGTGATTCTAACCTTATAGAGCACAAGCAATTAAGAAAGGTCAACTCCTGGCTCTCCTTACTCCCTAATTGAAGGGTACAAGACATCTGTGTTCTCATCATTAACCCCACCTGAAGAGGTACAGGATTAATTGAGAGAACAGCTCAGTGCTACAGAGCTATCAGAGATATACCTAGGACAAGCTAGGGACTGGGGCTGGGATGGATCAAAGGGGCATACTCTGTCACAGTGGTTCTTAACCTTCCTAATGCTGTGACCCTTTAATACACTTCCTTATGTTATGGTGACCCCCAATCATAAAATTATTTTCATTGCTACTTCATAACTGTAATTTTGCTACTGTTATCAATTGTAATGTAAATATCTGATATGCAGGATGTATTTAAATTGAACATAACCCACAGGTTGAGAACCGCTGCACAACTCACCCACTAACTACTTTCCTTTGCTTCTAGCAGTGAGACAGATAACTAGGAAGGCTTGGGCACTGTGCCCACTTCCAGAAAATACACCTGAAAGAATCCTACTAAAAGTTAGGGAAAATACCAACCATGGAAAACTGAAAAGTTAAAATAGTAGTTATCCCAACTCCATCCCTTGGAGTTGCTTTGATCTGCCTAAATAATAGTGAGTGATTACTTTCACTAACTCTTGAGTGAAATCATATTGTAGAGAAAGTGGTAGAGAGAGGGACTAGATTATGTAAGATTAGATTGAGACAAACACCAACTCCTCTCTCATGAAGTGGGTTAGGTAGAGACTAGTGACCACTTGGCCAAAGAATATGAGTGAAGCAATTATAAGAAAATGGACGTATGCTATGCCAGATCTGGCCAGTCAGTGTAGACAGGACTTTGTAGCTTACACTGGACTACCGAGAAATTAACAAGATCATAACACTGAGACAGCCTCTGTGATCAATCTAGTAAATGTGTTCAAAGCAGTAGCTCAAGCCCCTGGTGAATGGTATGGAGTGATTGCTGTTGAAAAAAACCTGTCCACACTTGCTATCTCAATTTCTTCAGCTTCCCACACTCCTCAACCCTTTGCAATCTACTACCTCATCATTTGACTGAAACCACATTTTCCAAAGTTACCAGTTACTTCTTAATTTCCAAATCTGATGGTCTTTTCTCAGTCCTCATCCTTCTTGACCTATCTAATGCTTGTGACCACCCTCTCCTAAACTCTTCTCTCTGGGCTTTTGCAACATTACTCTCTCTTACCTGTTTAATTGTTTCTTGTCAGCCTTTTCAGTTCAGCTGGTTCATCATCCAGATCACATCCCCTAATTATGAATGTTTACTAGACCCCTCTCTTTACACTTCTCTCTCTCTCTCTCCCTCTCCCTCTCCCTCTCTCTCTCTCTCTCCCTCTTTTCTCTTCTCTGTCTCTCTGTCTCTGTCTTTCTCTCCCTCTCTCTCTCTCTCCCTCTCTCCCCTTCTCTGTCTCTCTGTCTCTGTCTCTCTCTCTCTCATCCTTTCCTTATCAGTTCCCAAGAGTTTAATTATCATCTCTATGCCCATGACTCCCAGATGTCTACTCACCATTCCCAATTCTCTCCCAAGTCTCAGTTTCACATCATCAGTTACATATTGAGCATCTTAAACTCAACATGTCCAAAACAACTCATAATCTTTATCTCAAAACCAACTTTTCTTCTCAACTTCAGTGTTTCTATGAAAGGAATCTCCATTCTTTCAGACTTCCAAGTTCATCACCATGAGCTTGTCCTTGATTCTTCACTCTTCATCACCCCACACATACAGCTAGCAAATCTTGCCATTTTATTCTTCCACATCCCCTCAAGCATCTGATACCTACTTCACACCCAAACAGCTATGACCATAGGGTAGACCCTCATCTCTTTCCTAGATTATTACAATTGCCTTCTAGTTAGTCTTCCTGCCTCATATTTGCCCACTTCAGTTCACCTTCCACACTGAATAAAATAATAATAATCGCTAAGATTTACATAGCACCTACTATATGCCAAGGATTATGCTATGTGTTTCGGAAATTTGATATTATCTTATTTGATCCTCCCAAAAACCCTGGGAGTCAATGCTATTATTATTACCATTCCACAATTGAGGAAACCAAGACAAACAGAGTTTAAGTGACTTGCCCAGGGTCTGGGAGTGTATTTGAACTCTAATCTTCCTGAATCTAAGCCTAGCATTCCATGCACTGGCAAAACCTAGCTATCAAGTGCCAAAGTGATGTTCCTTGAGTACACATCCATGTTATAACAGTACTCAATAAAGTCCAGTGGCTTCATACTAACTTTAAATCAAATATAAACTCATCTGTTTAACTTTTAAAACCTTTCACAGCTGGGGCCACTAGATGGTTCAGTGAATAGAGCACTGATCTTGGAGTCAGGAGGACCTGAGTTCAAATGAGGCCTCAGACACTTAACACAGAAACTAGCTGTGTGACCTTGGGCAAGTCACTTAACCCCAATTGCCCTACCTGCCCCCCTCCAAAAAACAAAAAAAAAGAAACCTTTCACAGCTTAGACCCCATTCATATTTCCAGGTTCATTTTACTTTACTCCCCATACCTGCACTTTGTGATGCAACTAAATTGACTTCATCTTTGCTCCTCACACATGACACTTATCTTCCATTCCCATGCCTTTTCACTGGCTGCCCTGGGAAGGGTGGGTTCCCAATAGGGTGGCAATCAACTTTAATTGGTTAGCAATTAATGAGAGAATGAATACTACAAGGAGAAGTGGGTTTACTCCAATTAAGTGCTGAGAGAGTGACATCATGTCACCCTTGGATAAAGAGACTTTCTCTATCCCCAGCCTTGGGCAATCTAGACAAAGGATCTACCTTCAACCAAACTTGCTTGAACACAGTGGGTAGTAATTCACCTTAGATAAGATTGGGTGGAGTCTGACCACGATAGAGGACAAAGTTAGTTCAACTTTCAGAGAATGAGCTTTAAAATGAGGAATTTAGAAATGGGAGGGACTCTGGCTCTCCCCAAATCATCAGTTATTAATAATTATTTCTCTCAGAATATAAGCTCCTTGTGAGTAGGGACAGTTTAATTCACTGCATCTGTATCTTCAGACACTTAACAGAGTCCCTGACATATATTAAACACTTCATGTTTACTGAGCCTTGTGAATGTAGCTGTGATCACTGCATTTTTATCCATCTCAGAGACCTAGTTAATGCAGGAATAGTTTATAGTCCCTTGGGAGGGTAATCAATAACCCTTTATCTTCATCAGGCTACCTTAACTGCCCAGTTTTGGGTACTTCAGGAGGGATTAATTATTCCTCAAGTACAGATTCACCACTACACTGATGACCCCTATGTCCCAATATGCCCCCTATTCTTTCAGAGGGATTTTTCCTTGAGTTGGCTTCATAGCCTAATGTCTACCCATGTGCAGGGAAGCCTCCAGATTACCAAGAATTAGAAGAATTCTTTGAGGGCCACTTGTATACCACCAAAATCTAGGGATGGAACATGATAGAAAATAATGTATTCTCATGTCTCCAAAATTAGATGAAGCCCATAAACCTTGTGACCTTATTTAGTTTGCTCAATTTGACTCTACTCTTACTCATCCTTTCATACATACCCATTCCCAGATAGTCTCAACCACTGGTGAATGGAGTACCCTAAATTGCATAACTCTATAGTCATATATCCTATACTGTTTCAGTAATTCTTATTCCAAGTTAGACATGCTTTATTAGACTAACAACAAAATAGTAGGCAAGATGGTGCAGGGTATAAATTAAAGACAAAAGTTCTGTGAGCCTTTTTGTTTGTTTACTTGGTTGAAATATTGGCTATAAGCACCTTTTTCAGGATAAGAAATTATATAAATATTTACTTAAGAATACCTTGGACTTCTAAAACATGATTTCAAGTACTTCAAAAAAAAAGTACTATCAGGTATAGTTCAAAATGTTTTTTTAAAACAAATTTAACAGGTAAAGGGAAATGAAATAGCATGCTAATATAATTAGCTACCCAGATTAAGGTTTCTCTACTGGTTTGACACCATTCCCCACCCGCCTCAGATACCTGCCATACCTATATCCTATCTATAGCATATTCTAGTCAGGCTCAAAGGTTTTCTTTTCAAACAAGGAGACATGCTCCACAGAAAATAACCATAACTGTCTATAGTGAATCCTCTTTGGCTCTACAGCTTTCCAGAAGTCTGTGGGTTTGGAGTTGGTGGCTAAAAAGGGTCATTTCTCGCTTCCCAGGAGTGCCTTTGAGCCTCCTGCAACCTATCCTTTTTTCCAAGGACAGACCTAATTTCATTTATCAAGTCTTACTCATAGGTAGAGTAACCAGTTTCTAAGAACTTCCTTTTTTGATTATTTCCCCGGAAACCTAGAAATATTTCCAAGTTTTAGCGGCTTATTTAAGACAGTAGCTGAATTCCTCCTTCTTAACTGCCTCTCTTGTACCTTCTAGAATTCATAGTAATATGCAAAATTGATTTTCAAATTCTTTCAGTACTTTCAAAATTAACAATCCTAGATCATAATACATAACTACTGTTGTATATTAGCCCAAATACTGGAAAGCTATGTTATCTCTACTGCCAATGGATAATGATCCACAATCTGAAACCCACCTTTGTGATTGCAGGGATCTATTTCAATTTTTTTCACTATTAGAGGGCAGATAGACCACTCTCTCCCAAAACCAGTAATCCTAGATGAGATTCCTCAAGTAAAAAACATGCTCAAATAGAGGTGTCAAATAGATTAAAATGCAATTAGCAGACATTTAACAAAATAAGTAAAAAAATACAATACAACAGATAATATTAATTTGTGGTTTTCTTTTTAAATCATTATTAAAATTATCATGTTAATTATATTATAACATTGTCATTCATTAATAGGTATTATGTTATTAAACTTCATTTTAATTTATAGAATAAAAGAAACATTCCCACAATATAGTAAAATAAAAAAGATGATTGCCTATGAAAATACAAATCTACTATGCACAACTTGCTATTCCTTTCAAATGCACAACAAAATTATCATGTAAATTTCATTTTTTCTTCCCTCCTCCACCCCACACTAGAATCAGCTGCTACTATACATAAATATATATGTGTGTATATATATGTATATATATATATATATTGTGTATACATGTATGTGTATATACACACATAGTTGTATATATAGATTTATATATATATATTTGTGCATAGATATATGCATGTGTGTATATATATATGCATGTGTATATATGAATATATTTGTATGTATATAAAATTATTCTATACACCTATTTATCAATTCTTTCTCTGGATACAGATGGCATCTTTCTCCATATATCCTTTATAGTTAATTTAGGTATTTATAGCAGTCAAAATAATTTATTGATCCAAAGTTGTTCTTAAAACAGTATTTCTATTACTGCATACCATGTTCTTTCTCTTGATTCTGCTGGTTTTGCTATTCATTATTTTGGGCAAGTCTTTCCATGTTTTTCTAAAATCATTGAGCTCATCATTTCTTATAATACAGTAGTGTTTCATCACAATCACATATCACAATTTGCTCAGTCATTCCCCAATGGATGGACATCACTGCAATTTCCAGTTATTTGACACTGCAAAGAGAGCCGCTATAAACATTATAGAACACATAGGTTCTTTTCCTTTTTCCCTAATTGTACTTGGAAATAGACCAAGCTGTGGTATTGCTAGGTCAATGGGTATAGGTAGTTTAATAACTCTTTGGGCAAAATTTCAGTTGCTCTCTAAAATGATTATATCAGTTCACAATTCCACCAATAACAAATCAGTGTCCCAATTTTTCCACATCTCTTTCAACATTTGTCACTTTCCCCTGCTATCATTTTAGCCAGTCTGATAGACCTAAAATTATATCTCAAGGTTGTTTTAATATGCATTTCTCTGATCAATAATGATGTAGAGCATAAATTGCTTTGATTTCTTCATTGGGAAATTTCCTGTTCATATGTTTTGATCATTTACCAACTGGGGAATGATTCATTCCTATAGATTTGACAAAGTTATTTATATATATGAGATATATCTTTATCTGACAAACTATCTATAAAAAATTCCTCCCAGTTGTGAACTGATCCAACCATTCTGAAGAGCAATTTGGAACTATGCCCAAAGGGCAATAAAATATGCATACCCTTTGACCCAGCAATACCACTTCCAAGGTTGTATTCCAAAGATATCATACAAGTGGGAAAAGGATCCATATGTACAAAAACACTTATTGCAACTCTTTTTGTGGCAGCAAAGAATCAGAAATCAAGAGGATGCCCATCAATTGGGGAATGACTAAACAAGTTGTGGTATATGAATGTAATGGAATACTATTGTGCTATAAGATATAAGGAGCAGACAGACATCATAATAACCCAGAGATACTTATATAAACTGATGCTGAGGGAAGGGAGCAGAACCAGGAGAATATTGTACACAGTCACAAACAAATCACATCTGTGATGACTGATTTTGATAGACTGGGATCATCTCAACAATGCAAGGTTAGAAGACAACTCCAAAGGACTCATGATGGAAAAGTGTATGCACATTCAGAGAAAGAATTACAGTCTGAATGCAGATTGAAGGAAACTACTAGCAAGTCTCTTTTTCATGTAGTTTTCTTCTGTTTCTTCTTCCTTGTTATTCATTTCATTAATTATAATTCTTCTTTACAACTTGACTGATATATAATGTAAAAGTATATATAGAACCTATATTGGATTGCATGCTGTGGGGGAGGAGAAGGGGGGAAGAGGGAGGAGAACAGGGAGGAAGAGAAAATGGGGAACTCAAAAACTTGTGGAACTGAATGTTGTAAACTGAATAAATTCTTTAAAAATTCTTCCCAATTTTCTGCTTTCCTTCTGATCTTGGTTATGTTTGCTTTATTTATTTATTCATTCATTCATTCATTTAATTAATTGTAATCAAAATTATCCATTTTATACCTCATACTGCTCTCTATCTCTCTATCTCTTATTTATTCAGATTGTTCACCTACCCATAAGTCTGATAAGTAATATGTTCTGTGTTCTTCTAATGTTCTTTTAAAATTTCTGTTCATATCTAGATCATGTATCCATTTTGACCTTACTTGGTAGATAATGTAAGATATTGGTCTATGCCCAGTGTCTACCAGATTGTTTTCCAGTTTTCCCAACAATTTTTACCAAATAGTTAATTTTTATCCTAAAATCTTAAGTCTCTTTGCTTGCTAATTATGTTTATTTTGCTTCTGTAAATTGTATCTCTAACTCTATTCTGTTGATCTACCTTTCTATTTCTTAGCCTGTACCAGATAGCTTGATAATTATTGCCTTATAATATAGCTTAATATATGGTATTGCTGAACCTCCTTCCTTTACATTTTT
>CM053580.1:184669623-184687921 GCA_028627135.1 Pseudochirops cupreus | reverse complement strand
GAGGGGTGGGGGAGGTGGCTCAAAGGCTTCCCAGAGTCTTGTCTGGCCAAATCACACAACTCTTTCCAAAATAAGCCCCAAAGCAAAACCTCACATCAGGGTATATATAGCCTTCTCCTGGATCAGAGAATGTCACAACCCTCTTGACCCACTGCCCAGTCCCAAAGTAATAAGGTATGGGCATTCCTGAAGAACAAGCCTCCCGCCACAGGCTCCATGTGACCATATTCAGCCTATTATGGGGCAGAGTATACTTTCAAATCAGGGGAGGTTCTCAGAGCCACTTAAGCCTCTCAAGGGGCCTAGGGGCAGGGAAGATCTTCAGATTCCCATAACAGTAATTTAATTGGGATGGCATTGAACATATGAATTACTTTAGGCAAAATAGTCATTTTTATCACATTGGCCATGCATGCCCATGAACAATTAGTGTTTCTCCTATTATTTAAATCTGATTTTATTTGTATAAAAGATTTTTTTAAAATAATTCTGTTTATATATAATTCCTGTGTTTATTTTGGCAGGTATACTCCCAGATATTTTATATTCTCTAAAGTTATTTAAATAGGGTGTTTTTTAACTCTCTCTTCTTACAGAATTTTGTTTGTGACATATTAAAATGATCATGATTTCTGGAGATTTACTTTATATCCTGCTACTTTGCTAAAATAACTAAATGTTTCAACTAACTTTTTAGTTGAATCTGGAAGATAGAAAGAACTTGTATCTAAGTCTTAGCAAAACAATGAAGAAAGTCATTCCGGTAAAGTTCCACTTTCCTTTCTAGAGATTCATTTCACAATCCCTTGAAACTCTTTTGACCACTTAGAATTCACACCACACTTGCCTTGTGTGTAGACTGTTGTCTGATGATGAAGAGGTTTACCCAAAGAGGGTTAGGGTTGCCTGAGACCCCAAAATACCAACGTGCTGGGTCCTGCTGAAAGAATTAGACTCAAGTCTTCTCAGCCAAAGAAAAGTAAAGTTTATTAATAGTTTGCCATACTGAGTAGACTCTTAAGGAGCCTAGGTATCTGTGATGCTTGCATTGCGCAAGCAGGACAGAGCAAGTCTGTGCTAGAAAACTCTATAGCGCTCTCATAGAGCAAGTCTGTGCTAAGCTATTCTTTGGTGCTCTCGCACCACATGGAGGGAAGATAGGGTCTTATATACAGAGGAATCTAGGGGTGGTCTAGAGGAGGAGTTTGGGGAGGGTCTTCAGGAGGAGTCAATGAGGTCAGACTCCAGTAATGAGTTTGGGGAAGGTCTTCAGGAGGAGTTAATGAGGTCAATGCAAGAATGGATTGGTATTTTGATAGGTACAAAGGTGGGAAGCAGATAGACAATGGAGGGCCAGGCTAGTAACAGATGTTTGGGCCCAGCCACAATGAAATACTTATGGCCTCTGCAAATGCCTCATCAAGTGGGAAGATTCAATTAGACTTCAAGGGGTTTCCCAGAGCCTGTACCTCAAAGATTCAAGGAGACCTCAAGGGGGGGTCCCAGAGCCTGTACCTCATCAATGACAGCTTTTTCCCTCTGGCGGGTCTGCAAGGCTCCAACACTGATAGCAGTACCCTGACTCTAGTACCTGTATCTATTAGTATGACACCAGTAACCTGCACAGTTCCCTTCCATTCCTGGTGTCCTAACAGTTTCATCAAGCCTTCTTTTGACTCTTGGATGCCCTTTTCCACCAATCCTTGTCCTATGTGACATTCCAGAGTCACTCCATTCAAAATGTCACTACAAGCCACATGAGGCAAACACTGACCATGAACCTCTAGAAGTTCCTTCTATCCTACACAGTTGGAAAGAAAGACATCACTTTAACTCCTACTAGCACATACCCACTACAAATTAAGTGACTTTTAATGGTAGCTTTCTGGACACAATTCTCTTGCCTTTGTTGTCTACTTTAGCCCAAAGGCTGATTCTAAAAAGGAGAATACCAGCTCATGTTAGAAAGGAAGTAAGTACAGGAAAAAATGAGGAGCAGGGAGAGCATTGTGGCAAACCCCAAAGCACACCATTTCTTGATTTGTTTCTGGGCCTGGATTTAGGAAGACTTGAGTTCAAATGTGTCCTCAGATACTGACTAGCTATATGATCCTGGACAAGTCATTTCACCACTGTTTGCCTCAGTTTCCTCATCTGTAATAAGGACATAATAATGGCATACCTCTCAAGGTATTGTAAGGATCAAATGAGATAATACTTATAAAGCTCCTGGCAAAAAGTAAAGAGGCATATAAATAAGAATGTTATTATAAGAATTATTATTATTATTATGTCTTATATTACTCACATGGAAAAAGGAGATCCTTCTCTCCATATTTGCTCTGGGTAACACGATTAATATTATAAACCCACAGGAGTAGTGTCAAGGAATCTGCCCACTGACCACTACTTTGGCATTACATTCAGTTTTTTTTTTTCCCAATAGTTACTGTGTGGTCCGGATATTTTAATAAGAGGAAATAACTATCAAGAAACCTTACACTGATAAATAAAATACAATAATTTTTTTTATTAAGGGCAAGGTACTGTACAAAGTGCTGGGAGTGCAAATAAGAGAATGACAGTCTCTGCCCTCAGGGAGCTTATGATCTAATGGGGAACATATAAAAGGAAGCCGAAAAGAGAGGGGAGCAGGAGAAGGTATCCAACATGCGTTAGGGTAACCCCAACATGAAAATAGAGCTCAATCCAAACAGTGCAGCTAGTGGGAAATGAAGAGCTAGCTGCATTTCTGAGCCCCCTTTAAATGGAGGCTTTGTTTGTTTTGTTTTCTGCTACAACTTCCCTGTGTGTGTGTGTGTGTGTGTGTGTGTGTGTGTGTGTTTTCTCTAATTCTTTGCTTCCAGTAGAGGTTACATAAATAGGTTTGAATTATGTTATTCCTTGAGAAGTAGTTCTAGTAAAAGTGGATATGAAACATGTATGCAGAGTAAGAAAGAAAATTCCTCAACAAAAGATCTTCCATCTTTTTGAAGAAGATTGATATATTAGGTGCGTCTTGAGACTTTAGTTAAACCACTATTTGCTGTAGTCTCTCAAGAGAATGTAACATCTTTTTTTTTTCTTCAAAAAAACCATTGGGACTAGAAACTCCACTAATTATTTCTGACTTTTGAATTTTTCTCTTCCTAAATCAGTCAAGGAAAAGGAATAGGCTTCCCCCCAGCCATTTCAACATTGTGAATTTTTTAGCATTAAAACTATTTTTAGCTGAAGCTTAACTCTACAGTCTATATAATAGATTTCCACTTGAAACATGCCTTTGAATCAAATGAGGGTCATATAACCCATTTGATAGAATAATTTTATAATCTTTCTTCTGTTTCAAGGCTTCTAAAGAATAAATTAAAAGTTGATAGGATTCTTCCTAATATCCATTATCTTTTGATCAGAAATGCTGAATAACCATTATTGGGTTTTCTAATAAATTTAAAAATGTAAACTAGTAAGCAGTCTTATATTCATTTATAAACATTAAAACAATAACACTGGATTTAATTTTTTAAAATGAGTGCTACATACTGTATTACTCCATTTGAACATGTGGCAAATAAATAACCCCAGGTCACAATTACCTGTTATTACTGTAAGACCCAATAGTACTCCTTTGCTGATGGGCCTCTGTAACTTACATAGAGACTCTAGATCTCTGGATTTTATATTTCAATTCTTTATTTGACATACACCTGTAAATTCTTTGCCTTTTTAGTTCCACAGCATTAAAAAATTAAGACTTTAAGGACCTTTGCATTTTTCCTTTTCAAGATATTTTCAGGTAACTGTAGCATGACTGTTCCATGTGCTATATATTCACTTTTTAATTGTTCCTCCTTCACATTTATGCATAACTACACACCCAAATAGTCACAATTTGTAGAAATGACTGTGAGTCACAAGAAGATTGAGAATTTACATGTAATAATGCAGCACTCTGTCTGGGGCTACTTCACCAGTTCTGACTTGAAATTGGCAGAACAAGTCCCCACAAGATCATTTAATATAAATCATAGCAAAAGAGAAATCAGAGAAGGTATACATAGAAGACTATACACCAGACATTACAGAATGAAGGAGCTTTTCCACTGGGAGAGAGATAGCTCAGATCAACTAAGAGAGAGTATCCTGGGTATCACCCAAGGGGAAACTCCCTAAAGTCTCTAGAATAGCAAACTGGGAATAGGGATATGGTGGAGACTGCCCACTCCTCTCACGTCTTCCTAGTCTTTTTCTTCAGCAACCTGAAGTGGGGTTGGCCTCTTCTCTTGAAGCTGGAAACCATTTTGATACTCAAGGAAAACTTGAAGCTTTACAAGTCCCAAAGGGACAATTGGCCCTTTGGAGATTTCAAAGGGGACTCAAAGGGAACTGGCCTTGAAGAGTCCCAAAGAAGGACTCCTGCTTATAGTCTCCAAAGGGACTGTTACTTAGAGAGTCCCAAAAAGTATTCAAAGTGGACTCTGAGAATTAGAGTTTTTGCTTCTTATCAACTCCACCCCGCTCTTCATGTAGAGCAGGGTCTTCATCTCCACCAATAAAAAGAAGAATACTATACCAACAGACCTTGGGACAGGGGTTTTTATACAAAGATCTATATCTAGATAGATAGAACTAAAGATATAGATTATCTATATCTGAATAGAACTGTCTGTTTAGATCTATATATCTATTTAGACATATCGATATATCTACTTGTAAAAATATATAGATATAACTATGTAGTCTCTTTCATTGGTAAGTTTTTTGAGGACAAGGGAATATTTTATTTTGATCTTTATATGTCCAGTGCTAAAAATAGCAAAAGAGAAATCAGAGGTCTATAATAGTAGGTACTTATTGTTTGACTGGTTGATTTATAGTATGAAAAATTTACTCTCTTTTTTTTCTTTTGGGGAGGTAGGACTCTGCTGAAGATTGTGGGTATCTGATGAAACTGGTAGATACCTCCCTGAAACTGTGTCCATAAGGAGATTTTTCCTCTTTAGTGTTCTTCCTCTAGCTACAAGTCTTTGAATAAAATTCTAATCTATTATTCCAAACTATTTTGTAGTATTGTATGTTTTCACCATGACAATTAATTGGTGCATTGACTAGGAATCAAAAGACTAAGTGAGAGGGGGTTACAAATTCCAAACCTATCTGAGACAGTGGATTTACTTTGTTTATTCTCTTCAGGTCAGTAAGAACCTTCATTTGTGTAATTCTGTTTCTGACTGAACCAGCTGGTTTTCATTAGGTGCGAAACACTGTACTTTTCTGTTTTGAGGCCAGCTAACCATAGCCTTGTTTTGCTTTGTTCTGTGCCAGCAAGATTTTTTGAAGTAGGATACATTAAGAATGAATCTGCTTAATTACCCCTATTGAAAGGTTGTGTGAGATTTGTCTGAGTTATTTGGTTCATCTGTCCCAGAGAGCTCATGTGTTTGGAGAGCCTTCAGAGGCCTCAGAAACATTCTGTTGGTCGGCTTTTCTCTCCTTTCCTTGTCTGTGTCTGGCTTTGTTTTTCAGTTGTCTGATCTCCACTTAAGCAAAAACCTTTCCATGAATAGTAATACAGTTGCAAGCTGGGAGATATAGTGCAAGTCCTGAATAATCCTCTCCTTGGCTTTCTCATGTGTTATAATGGAAAAGGTCCATTTAAGTAATTTCCAGCTCCTCTTAAGGGAACTCCAGTGTCTGTATTATTATTTTGCCAAGATTTGTAAGTACTCATTAAAGAAAGGAACAGCTATAAAAACTGAAATTCACAACTGAAAAATGCGTGGAGAAATTGCTCCCCCAAATTGTGTACAATTTTACCTTAAACCATTGGTGGGAGAGAGAAGGGAGGAAGAGAGGAGTGAGAGAGAGGGGGGGGGAGGGAGAGGGAAAGAGGGGGGGGGAGAGAGGGAGGGAGAGGAAGAAAGGGGGGAGAGAAAGGGAGGGAGAGGGAGAGAGAGAGAGAGGGAGAGAGAGAGAGAGGGAGAGAGAGAGAGGGGGGGGGGAGAGAGGGAGAGAGAGAGAGAGAGAGAGAGAGAGAGAGAGAGAGAGAGAGAGAGAGAGTCTTTGTTGAACATATAGTAGCATATGCCCCTAAATTTTCACTCTGAAATGTTGTTGTTTGCTGTCTGTATGTCTGTATGAACAGACAAAAGCAAGTAAAAACTGTTTCATTTTACTTATATTTACTCATATGATGGAGTTGGTAAACTTTTTAGAAAGGAGATGGATGTTAAGCTTTCCAAATTGTATGGTAATGTAGTCTACTCTCTTCATTCCAATCTGGCTAGTTGGTAGAGAGAGAAAGATTAAAATATGAAGAGAAAAATTTATTTCTACTTCAAACATTTATAAAATTTAGCTTTGAATATTTGTACCTAATTTTATGAGCAACTTTTATAAAAAAAATTCATTACCATCAAAGAAAGAAATTTCATCTATTTTGATAGATACTTCTTAGGTCTTTTTCATGCTTTTCCAGAAGAGATTTGGTATTTGGTATCAGAGTAGAGTCATTGAGTTTATTGAACAATGATTTATGTCTATTTTAACTAAAAATTTTTTTTCAAAGTGATCAAGTTATGTTTTATATCTGAAAATTTGCATTTTTATTTTTAAAACATACCTATAAAATGTAACAATATGTTACCTGGAAGAAAATATTGAATGATGAATGATTTAGTGGACTTAAGTTGTGAATATTTAAGTCGAACATTGGCAAGCTGAAAGTTAATCTAGTGGGCAAAATGAAAAGATTCAGAAAAAGACAGATCAAATTAGAAGATTCTGATTGGAGAATGAATTTTTTTTTCCTATGAAAGAGTAAAAAAAGTTGCTCTTCATGGATTTTAGCCATAAAAATAATAACGAAAAGTTCAGTTTACTTCTAAAGTTTTAGATGACTGTAAAGATACTGATTTTTATTAAATCATCAGATAATAATCCAAAGGTAGAATGGCAGAATGACTCCCTAGAATCTAGGAAGATCTGGGTTCAATGCCACCTGGGAAACACTGGTTGTTTGACTCTAGACAAGTCATTTAACCTCACTGGTAAGTCCCTAGGACTGTAAGTCATATTAATAACTATGTTAGTAGAGAAAGTTTCCTCATCCAGGAATTCCCTTTGCTTCTGAAATCTCTATTCTACTGGGTGGGTGGGGGGGAGCAGAATTGGATAAATATTAGACATCTTATTTTGCAGAGAACTGTTTATGATATGGTAAAATTGTAAACTAAAAAATATTGCCATTATGCAATATGCTAAAATAACACAATATCCTACCTTTACATTTTTGTGTAAAACTTTTCAGTTTAAAGCTGTAATATTTTGTAAAAACTTGTATCCCCAATTCTATAAATTCCATAGTATGCCAGTAAGAAAGGAGACTTCCTGAAAGACATCTGAGAGGAGACCTCATCAGTTACCAGTAACCACTCACATCGCTATTTAAATGTCAAAGTCTTCCACTTTGGATCAAAATATCCTGTTTTAAAAGACTCTTATCTCTTTAAAATTTGATAATGTCCCTACAACCTCAAAGATATTAAGCCACCTTAATTGACCTTAATATTGTATTGTACTATCAATTACTATTACTACAATACTATTGTACTATTTATTCTCCATAAACTTCAGTTGGCGGGGGGGGGGGGGGGGTATAAAATTCCAACATGTGCTTGTTTTATTTCTGGGATTATTATGGAAAAGATGTAGCATGTCAAATGAGAGAGGCAAGGCTACAGCTTCAGAAGACAATGAAAAAAATTTTTAGAATGATTTCATGTAGGCTTAAATGGGTACAAAGGATGGATTTTTCATGATTGTCATGCATTATGTTACAACTATAAACCGTCTGGTACTGATATTGACTGTAAAGATAAGTGCACCCTGTTTTAATTATATGCAGTGAAACATGGTGTGAAGTGAGATTTCTTGGGAGAGAAAATTAGATTGATCTATGAGTTCACTTTGATCCAGGTCAAAGTGTTGATGCTGATGGATTACTAATCCATCATGAAGGAAAAATGCTACTAAGCCTGATATGTAATTCTAAACAGCACAAGAAATGTTAAAAAAAATATTTCCAGGTGGATGTAATATTTCCTGAAAATTTGGGATGTTTAGTGGCCTTGTGGAGGCAAGCACAAAACCATCCTGACTCATTTCTCTTGTGTTTTAACTTCTCCTATTAAGGGAAAGTGCTTCCCACCTATTAAACCATGGACAATTACTATTGTCCTTGAACAATGTGAATTTACAAATTGTATATTTGAAAATTTTCTGACTTAAAATGTAATGAAATAGACCTGAGAAAAATTTATTTCAACATAGTTTTGAGAGGCCAGTCTGTGTCTTTCTGACCTAGACTTGACAGAAATGTAATATTCCATCTTAACAATAAATCTCTCTGACCAGTGAATTACTTAAAAGCTTCAGTGTTATTATGTATTACTGAATCCACAATGATGAGGGGATAGAGATGGAAAATTTTCTGGCAAGAATCAGTAATTTTTCTAATTGTTATCTGGAAATGATTCCCTATACTCAAAGATGGTTATGTGATTTTTAGAATTTATTGAAAGAAAAAAAATGGAGGTGTACATTAGTCCATGAAATTGCTTGGAGGACATCAAGCCTCTGCACTGATCCCAGTACCCTATTACCCTAATCTCCATTTAGAACTGGGATTTTTAACCTTTCTTTGTCATTGACTTCTTTGGCAGTATGGTGAAGTCTATAGACTCCTTAGAATAATAGCTATAAATGTATAAAATTAAATACCTAGCATTGGAAAGAAAACTGATAACCAATAATGTAATAAGGTCTGCTTTAGAACTGGAGACAGTCCTAGATTGTTTCATAGATGAAAGATATTTCAGCATACAAAACAAGCAAGAGACCCAGAGTGAATGTTAACCTCCGATATATCTGTAGCAAATTTTGGAGGCTAGAGACTAGTTGAGTGGATTTAAATACTCTATTTAGAGCAAGAACTCCCTGGAAATACTCTTTCCTGACAGCAATTTAACTTACATAGATTTTCTCTGTGAATCAACCCAGTTAGCATTGTTTATAATATCAAAAAATATCTTCCTTTTGACCTTTACCCTAAACTGTATTGTAAGTTGTGAGTTTATTTCCGTGACTCATTCACAAATCTAGGAACTGCTTAGACTCAAACTCCATGCTACTTGAGAGGAGGGACTGTCTCACTGTCGTATTTGCATCCCCAGAACCTGCCACAGTGGCTAGCACATAGTAGGTGCTTTGTGGATGGCTCTTCATTCATTTATTTATTTATTCTTTCATGCATTCATTTGTAAACTTTGAGAGTCCTAGGGTAGGAAGAAGGGCAAGAGAGGAAAGGCATTTCAGCAAAGGGAACAGCAGGAGCACTGACACAATCTCAAAGGAGGAAGGGCACTTCAGAGATCAACTAAACCAAACTATAGCTAAAAGGTAGCCCATTCCAACTTTAGATTGATGCACTTGTTAGAAAAAGTCCAAATTCCACCCATTTTTCCTTGTTTCATCCTCTCAAATCAAGTAAAAGACTATTCCCTATTTTCACACAGCAACTGGTATGTGCCTTTGACATCTCCCTTCTATACACTATATATCCCCCCTGTTTTCTCACCATCCTGGTCATCTTACCTTAAACTTGCTGATCTCCTAAAATGAGTCACCTTAATCAGTCAACAAAAATTTATTAAGCACGTACTATGGTCTAGGCACTGTGCTAAGCCTTGGCATACAATGAAGGGCAAAAGAAGGTCCTGTTCTTCAAGAGCTCACAGTTTAATGAGGGGAGTTAACATGTAAATAACTAGGAAAGAACTATGTACAGAACACAATGAGAATAACCATCAGAGTGAAGTCACTAGAAGTGAATATTATATTTGAGATGCGATTTAGTCAGAGCAGAGATTGATAGTAATTCATTCATGTAGTACTTTAAAGTTTACAAGGCACTTTCTTCACAATCATCCTGTTAACTTTTTTTTTTTTTTACATCAAAGTAAAACAAAGTTTATTAAAGATTCACCATGTAGGGTAGACTCTGAAGGAGCCTAAGCATTTGTGATGCTTATATCGACAAGCAGGTCAGATTGAATCTGAGCACCTTTGTGGAGGCAAGATGGACCTTATATACAGAAAGACTCTGGGAAGGATCTGTGGGTCCTCTAGTGGTGTGGGGTGAGTAAAGTAGGGGTCTCAGGAAGATCTTGATGACTAGATGTCAACTTCCTAGGAACCAAGAGAATGGGATTTTGATGACATCAAGGATGGGAAGCAGCTGGAGGCGATGTTTCAAGTAGCCTTATATACAGTTAAATGCTTAATAAGTTTTCTTGAATCAATTTTATTTATTATCATTTTCTTTTTACATATAAAAAAGTTGAAGTGCAAATGACTTGTTTAAGGTCAAACACCACTTAAACACACCTTTATTATCTGAGGAGAGACTAATTTGATTGGAATGTTTGGGTTCATTTTGGGGAATAGAGAGAGAAAAGGTTGAATAAATACAGTAAAATCAGTTTATGATAGGCATTGAATGCCAGGCTGAAGACTTCAACTAATAGCTAAGGCTTTAGGGGGCTTTTTTGTTTTGTTTTTGTTGTTCTTTGTTGGGGGGGTTTCTTTTTTTAGCAGGAGTAACGTGATGAAAGTAGCAGAATTGAGTTTGTATTTCCTCAGTATTCACACCATAAGATAAATGTTAGCATATATAATTGCAAGTTTATGGTTCTTTCCATCCTCTTTTCCCCTTTTCATTTTCTTCATGATTCCTACAGTTTTCTTTTCTGATATGGAGTTATGAAAACAAGGATCATACAATTGCCTGAATTATCCAGATAATTATCTCAGCTAGCTTTTTGATGTTGCCTTTTGAAGCACAGTTATAATTCTCATAATGTAGCCAGTTTATGACAGTGGCATGGATGATTACGAAAGTTGCAAAGGTAGCATTTTGGGGTGAGGGAATCAGTCTGTTTTTACTTCTAGGTTTATTTTTACTTCTAGGCTTTTACTTCTAGGCTTACTAAATGTCTTTTAAATAATGTCATTGTTTCTAGTATGTAGTAACATCTCCCCACGTAATGCCACCTGAGAATTTTATCTATGTTCTTGTTCTATACACTAATGCAAATGTCAAATACAAGACTTTAAAATGTTAAATAAAACTGAGCCAATCAGTCCCCTACTGGAGTTCATTTGAGGAATCTTTTTCAATGTCTGCTTCACTGCCTCTTGTGAAGCTCAGCCAATAATTCTCAGTAAACATTATCGTACACTTCTAAAAATTGTGTCACTAAGGAATATGTGCTCTTGACTATGATCAAAAGACATCTCAGTCAACTATTCAAAAACAACATCATACACATCATAATTAATTTAACCTCTTTTAATGAATAAATCATAGAAAACTAGATAACTCCAAAGCAATACATTTTTTCTCTGCTTTGACTACTTCCCTTCCATCTACATAAAACATTAGGGCTGTCTCTGTCTCTGTCTCTCTGTCTCTGTCTGTCTGTTTCTCTCTCTCTCTCCTCCCAAATACCCCTTCTTACTCATTCTATCTATACCATCCATCTAGCTACTATCCCAAAGCTCTTTTCTTGTACAGTTAAATACCTTCAAAAGGTTTATTACACATAATGACTCTACTTCCTCAACAGACACACTTTTCTTAATGCTTAATAATCAGTCTTCCATCTCTACCACTCTACTGAGATGGTTTTGTCAGAGGTAATCAATCAACTTTTTAATCACAAAGTCTAAAAGTGCTTTTTAATTTTCATTTCTCATCTTCCTTCACTAGCATTAAGCTGTAGATCATCCCCTTCTTCTAAATAGAATCTGCCAGAGGCAACTAGGTGGCATGATGAATAGAGCACTGGCCCTGGAGTCAGGAGGACCTGAGTTCAAATCCCGCCTCAGACACTTAACATGAAAAACTAGCTGTGACCTGGAGCAAATCACTTAACCTCAATTGTCCTACCTTCCCCCCTCCAAAAAGGAAAAAGAAAAATCTAAAAATAAATAAATGAATGAATAAATAAATAAATAGAATCTGCCACCTTGACTTCTGAAAAACAAAACTCTTCTACTTTTCTGTTTCCTTTGCTGGCTCCTAGTCATCTCCCTGATTACTTGTCATGGCTCTCTCCTATTTTGCTATGTCATCTCATTGTCTTCCCCAATCTCATTGTCTACCATGACCTGAACCATGAAGACAACTTCCAAAGACATATCTCTGTCCTTGACCTTCCTTCAGAGTTCCAGACTTGTATCTCCAACTGTCTCCAAGAGATCTCTACCTAGATGTCTTACCAGAACCTCAAATTCAATGAACATGAGATAAAACATTTTCCCCAAAGTATTAATATCAATATTACCACATGTCTAGTATGTTTGAAACTTTGATGTTATCTTTCTTCTCTTTTCATTTCTCATATTTAATCAATTAACACATCCTAATGATTCTATCTCAATTGAATCTCTGGTGTGCACATTTCCTTTTGTTCATACTGCAATCATCCTGCCATAGCCCCTTATTATTCCTGACCTAGAGAATAGCTTTTCAAGGTTCTGATTACACATTATAGTGAACTCTCTATTAATTCAATAACAAATCAGAGCAAATATCCTCTGATAAATTTTCCTATTTCTAATGTGGATCATACTTCACACTGCTTTTACACTAATTTTTTATAAACAGATCTGTCATTCCTCTTCTTCTATAGTGTTCACAATTTTCTTTAAAAAAAAATTGAATTCTTAGCATGGCGTTAAAGGTTAAGTGTGCATCATTCCATCTTTCCAGTATTACCTATTCTTGCCTTGTTGTAGGCAAACTGAATTGCTTCTGATTGTCTATACATCAACATAGCTCTCATTCTCTTGCTTCTGCATTTCTGTGTATACTTTTGTTTATTTCTAAAATGCCTTCCTTACTCTTCATCCATTGAATTTAAATCTAAATCTTTAAAACAAATCTAATGCAACCCCTTCTTATGAACCTTCCTTTAGCCTCTTCAGGGTGATAGTAATTTTATCCCCTTTCAACCTTACATAGCACTTTGCTTATCCCTCTTTTCTGCATCTGTAATATATTATTTCTATTGTATATATTTATTTATTATCATAACAGCTATTAGAGTATAAGCTTTATGAAAATATGAATTATAACTCATCTAGACTTTTTAATCCTTCTTCCAACACCTAACACTTACTGTCAATATTTTTTTTCATATATAGTGTTTAAATTGAATGAATATGCTTAAATTGCTGTAAAGCCAAGCACAAGCAGCTTTCCAGTGAACAGCTGCTGTGAACAGCTTTTCAAGGTTCTGGTTACAGAGTATAGTGAACTCTCTATTCAATAATGAATCAGAGCAAAACATTCACAGAAAATCAAGGTACAGCATTTACAATGTTACAACTTATCACAGAAAATCAAAATACAGCATTCAACATGTCACAACTCAACAACTTATCACTAAAATGGCCATATAGTTTTCACCAAAGTCGTCACAGACTTTTCAACAAAGTACAATCATTTAGTAACTCAAACATTTAGTAACTCAATCATGCAATCATCTTTAAGGAGGCTTGCCTCCTCAAGGGGCACAAAGTATCAAAGTCAAAGTTCTCTACCCATAGGGTACAATTAAGTTACAACTTCAACAGTCACTACTCAGCCCCCTCTTAAGGGGCAGTGGGAAGTACAAAAGCCATCCACCCCAGGTCACAAGTAAATTACTTTTCATTGTATTTTTTTTTCAGTATTTCAGTATCCATGGAGAGATCTTTTCATCTTGACTCAAGGCAAGTAGCTTCTACCTGAATCCACCAAGCTGTCACCTGGGTTCAAAGGCAGACAGCTCCCAATTCCTTGTCCAGCTCTCCATGCAGTTTCTGCTCCACATTGGAGCTCACCATGTCCAATCCATCTCAAATCCTTCACAGTCTCTGTTCCTGGGGAAACAAGGCTTAACAAAGCCACAACAATATTTGTACATAATACTGGCACCACAGTCATGTTTCTTCAGTCTTTGGCAGCTCCAGCTGGCCCTCAGAAATCCTCAGCAGCCTCAGCAGCTCTGGCTGGCCCTCCAAAATCTTCAGCACCATAAGCTCTGTTCTCAAAATCGAAATCACTTTCTCCATGGAAGTTCTAGTCCAGCGGCTGCAGCCCAGCCTTCAGATGCTTGCTGAGAGAAATTCTCTCTCTCTCTCTCTCTCTCTCGCACACACACACACACACACACACACACACACACACACACACACAGAAGCTGCTCTGCCTCTAAGAAGCTTATCCCAAGAAGTTCTGACTGTCTCTCACAGAGAGACTTGGAAATCTGAGTAAATTTTTAAAGAAAATAAAAGACTTGAGAAGTCACAATTTAAATGCAATCATTGAAGAGTGTGAAAATATTGAAAAACTGTCATTCTAGAAACTTATATGTCATGACTAAAGAGGAACAGAGAAAATTACAATTCACTAAGAGAACTTCTTTACTAATAGATTGAGTTTAACTCTTATATTGCAAAGAAACATAATGAAGGGAATTTTTGAGAGAATTTGGCTTCAGTCCTCAGAAAGCTGAATGGTAAGACTATATTTGCATCATTAGAAGTGACTCTGGAAGTGATCTTTCTCACAATAGATATATGAAAATAATTATATATCTTTGATTTGTTATTGGTTTGCTGTTAATGATTCATGTATCCAATATACCAATAATGTTAATAATTCATATATCTAATAGGGTATGTAATGTTTATTTCAACCTAGGAGATTAAGGGGACAGAATCAGAAGGAAAGAGAGAAAGTGAGATAGAGATAAGGAGGGAGACAGACAGGGACAGAGAAAGACACACAAAAGCATATGGGAATAAAGGTTGATTCAGTTTATTTAATGAATAATATTAATACCCAGGGTAGAGATTCAGAAATAGTTGGTTTAGTGATAAGTTAAAATTTTAGGAATTTATGACACAATATGAGAATATTACTTGATTGCCTGAGAAGCTAGAATGAAAATTAATCATATAACATATCAAGCGTCAAGTAGAGAGAGATGATGACCCTATGTCAGTTATACATATCAGGGGTGAGAGGGATAACTTGCAGAGAAGTTTCCCCATTTTGAACATCCTATTACATTATTATTTCTTCTTTATACTTCATAACTAAGTTCAGTATTGTTTCCCCACATATATGGGGTCACTGTGTATTTCAAGGTAATGTAAGAACTATTGGGTATTAATATAATCAATTGGATTATCTATTGAGACCAAATTAGAGGTGTTTTTAGTTTGGGGATGAGTGATGTGAGAAAACCAATTGAATACTCCTCAGATTTAGAGTGGCTTCAGCATCCACTAGACCTAAATTTAGAAGTCACCTGACCTTCCAGGAATCTGGGACTTAGAGCAATGGAAACCCTCCCCAGTGCCACCTCAACACAAGATATGCCAAATAAAGACAAAACTGCTTTCCTGGATTTGCACTGGACACCTACATGTTTCCATGTTCTTTGTCTCCAAGGTAAATTCCTATGATTAGATTGTGAGCCCGCTTCCCCATCAATGGCAGTAAAGGCCAGTTGGGGTTGGGGGAAAGAGGGTTCCATGTTAGGGGGTATATAACTGTGTGCTTTCTTCCTGCAAATCACCTCTCTTGCCTGATACCTGATTGGAGCAGACACACCCTTTCTCACGAGATCATAATAAAGCTCCTTTTTGTTTTCACCTTGAGAAGTCTCCCTATTTTATTTAAGTTGGTGGTGTTTGACCCATACAGGGGGAAATACAGTTTTACATTGAGTGTCAGAGTTCCTAAATCTGTTACATATAAAATTTTAAGGAGAAAATATTTTCCTTATTGTTGGAGTGTTTTTTATATTTTTCATATATTAGAAAAAAAAGTTATCAAAAGAAGTTATTACAGACTCCAAGTTTCAAGAAAATTCAAAATTGAAGATGGTGGCATAGAAGCAGGAGAACTCCATGAGCTCCCCCCATAACCACCTCAAATACCTATAAAATATGATTCTAAACAAATTTTAGAGCTCCAGAACCCACAAAATGACAGAGTAACAAAGCTCCCACTGAAGGCAGCCCTGCAGTAGGAAGGGTACATCAAAGCATGCTGGGAGCAGAGCCCAGCCCCATGCACTTTTAGCCCCAGGGTGACCTGGAGAAGACGCGGCTGGAGCTTTCAGGAGAGATCACCGGCACCAGTGGCAGTTTCCAGAATTTTCAACCCATAAGAACCAAGGACAAAGGGAAAGGTTTTAGTGGAACTCTGCTAAATTTGAGGGAGAGAGTCCAGTTGACCAGCTCCAGAGCTAGAAGTGGTCTGAAGAGGCGGCCTTGCAGCCACTTCCATGTGGCTGGTTCAGAGCTCCCTGCTCTGATTGCAGGGGGACCAAGTGATCATTCAGAGGCTAAGTGCTTTTGCCTTGACCTGCCTAGATCAGGATCATGGTCTTGGGTGGTGGTCCTGAGGTGTGTGACCAGTGAGCCAAAGCTGGTGGGGGCTTGCAGAGACAGCAGCCTCCTAATACCTCTGGCAGCTGCAAAAACTCAGTGATTTGGGACAGAGCTCTCCCCTCTGAAAGCAGAATTCTACTGAGCTCAAAAGTCAAGTAATTGACTGGCAACATGAGCAGGCAAAGGAAGCAAAGAAAGCTCAGAGATCCAACTTTAGATTTCTTTTTTGGGGACAAAAAGGATCAAAGCATGGAGCAGGAGGAAGACAACACAGTCAGAACTCCTGCACCAAAAGCTTCCAAGAAAAAATGTAAACTGATCACAGGCCATAGGGGAGCTTAATAAGGATTCTGAAAACCAAATAAGAGAAGTAGAGGAAAAATTGGGGAGAAAAATGAGAACAATGTGAGAAAATCATGATAAGAGAGTCAACAAGAAGAAAATAACACCTTAAAAAATACACTTAACTCAAATGGCAAATGAGGCCCAAAAAGCCAACAAGGAGAAGAATACCTTAAAAAGTCAAATTTGCCAGACAGAAAAAGAATCTCAAAAGCTCACTGAAAAGAATAATTCCTTCAGAATTAGATTGGAGCAAATGGAAGCAAATGAATTTATGAGAAATCAAGATACTATTAAACAGAAACAAAAGAATGAAAAAATAGAAGGCAATGTGAAATATCTCATTGAAAAAAACCACTGACCTGGAAAATAAGTCCAGGAGAGACAATTTAAAAATTATTGGACTACCTGAAAGCCATGATCAGAAAAAAGAACCTAGAAATCATCCTTCAAGAAATTCTCAAGGAAAATTGCCCAGATGTTTTAGAACCAGAGGCCAAAATAAAACTTGAAAGAATTCACTGATCACTTCTTGAAAAAGATCTCACAAAGAAAACTCCTAGGAATGTTATAGCCAGGTTCCAGAGTTCCCAGATCAAGGAGCAAATATTATAAGCTGCCAGGAAGAAACAATTTGAATACGGTGGAAACACAATCAGGATAACACAGAATCTAGCAGCTTCTACATTAAGGGATCGAAGGGCCTGGAATATGATATTCTGGAGATCAAGGGAGCTTGGATTAAAACCAAGAATCACCTACCCAGAAAAACTGAGTATAATGTTTCAGGGGAAAATATGGTCATTCAATGAGGTAGAGGAATTTCAAGAATTCTTGAGGAAAAAACCAGAACTGAATAGAAAATTTGACATTCAAACGCAAGAAGCATAAGAAAGTAAACATGGAAAAGAAATCACAAGGTACTTATCAAAGCTGAACTATTTACATGCCAAAATGGAAAAATGAGAATTGTAACTTATGAAACTTTTCTCAGTATGAGGATAGGTGAAGGGAATATAAATGTGTATATATATGTACACATACACGTATGTCTATACAGGAGGATATATATGCATATGAGTACATATGTGAATGTGTGTATGTAGCTATACATGGACAGGGGGCACAGGATCAATTGAATAGGAAGGGATGTTGTTTTAAAAGGTGAAATTGAGAGGTGGGAGAGGAATAGAATGAGAGTAGACAGGGAGAGACAGAATGGGGCTAATCATCTCATACAGAAGAGGCAAGGGATAACTGTTATAATGGAGGGGAAGAACAGGAAGGCAAAAAGGGAATGGGTCAACCTTACTGTCATTGAATTTGGCTTAGGGAAGGAATGACATGCACTCTAAATTGGGTATCTTGCCCTACAGGAGAGTAGGGGGGAAGGGGATGAGGGGAGGAATGATGGAGGGTAGGGCAGGTTGGAGGGGAGGGT
>CM053580.1:184648131-184669123 GCA_028627135.1 Pseudochirops cupreus | reverse complement strand
CATTCTTCATGTTTATTGGAGGCCCCTGGTGGGGGTGCTCTGGCTGTGCTCTCCTCCTCCCTCTCTCTCCCATGATCTTTCTTTTCCCCAAAGAAGGAATCTAGGGTTTGGGAGGTGTTCTTACTTTGCTTCTTATGCTTATTCTTACTCATGGTTGTTCAGTCTGTGATTTTTTTTTTTAAATCTCTGTGGGGCTCTACTTCCAGAAGGGAAAGCTCTGTCCCAAATCGCTGGGGTCCTCCCGGCTGCCGTAGCTCTCAGGAAGATGCTGGGACTCTTCCTACTTACTTCCTGGCTCACTGGATAATGAAGACTCCAGGACTGAGGCCCAAGACAGCAATCTGGATCCAGGCCGCTCAATGCGAGAACACTGGCCTCAGAATAATCGCTTAGTCCCCCTGCTGTCTGCTGGCCACGGGCAGGAAGCTGCAACGCGGAGGCGGGTGCAAAACCTCTGTCTTTCGCTTTTCCGCTATGGAGGCCTTTTGGCCTGACTGCTTTTCTCTCCTGATTTCTCAATTCGCACTGACCTAGTTCTCAACACTGCTTGCAGCTGCCGCTAATCCGCTCACTGCTCCTCTCGTCCAGCTGCTCCCATCCAGCTGCACCGGGGGCTCAGCAGCAGCTTCAGGCCAGGCTGGTTTTTGTTCGCAGTGCTGATATGGTTCCTCATAGCCGAGCTGACTTTAGTGTGAAGTATCTTTGTGTGCGTTTTGGAGTTCTAGGATTGGTTTAGAGTCCTATTTTATGGGTATTTTGGGGTGGCTATGTGAGAGCTGCGATATGTTGCTGCTGCTACGCCACCATCTTGGCTCCGCCCCTCCAGAGGAGTTTTAATCTAATCAGTGGAGGGAGTTTTTAATGGTATTTATGTACTGGTAACTGAGTGCTATAGTGGATTGAGTACCCAGCCAGGAGATAGGAAGACTCATCTTTCTGAGTTTAAATCTGTCTTTAGACATTTAGCTGCATGATCCCGGGCAAGTCATTTAACCCTATTTGCCTCAGTTTCCTCATCTGTAAAATAAGCTAGAGAAGGAAATGGCCAACCTCTCCAGTATATTTGCCCAGAAAATCCCAAATGAGAAGATAAAGAGTTGAACACAACTGAAAAATGACTGAATGACATTTATATCTACATAATTTGTGGATGATCTCATACACACGCGCAACTTAGGGCAGTGTTTTATAGACTGATGAATTCTATGTTATATTGGAGTAAAGCTGGGTGAAATAACAAGTAGAATATATAAATGGTGTATATTCACAAAAGTACATTCCAACACATCAATGAACAAGTATGTACATGTATATAAATATGTTCAAAACAGTTTTAGATCTGCAAAAAATCCTCACCTTCTTCTGCCCTAAATGCTCCTCAAAGTCCATATTTCAAAGAATTCTCAAAGCCGCATATTTCTGAAGTGAATTCCATGACTTAGAATGGTGAACGTCTTGACCTATTCAATCTAAAAATGTTAGATAGCTTACTCTCCTCCAAAGTGAATCTTGATCATTAGAGTTCATATAGCCCTGCCACTTCATTTTACAGATAAGAAAACTGGGACACAGAGGTAAAGTGACCTACCTGAGATCATGCAGCTAATTAGTAGCACCATGGGGCACTGAATACACCATGCAGAAAGAATACTTAATGCAATGTTAGCCTTGGATAACCCAAGAATAAAAGCAGGACAGACACTGAGCAAAATTGTATATGCCTTACTTCCCTTTTCACCTCCCTTTCTGCTATTTCTTCCAGCTCTGGAGTCTTATCTCCCCTGCCCCTCAGTCAGGAAATGCCTTATGTTTTCCTAAGGCCTCCCACTGAAGTGCTTAATCTTCCCTCCTCAAAGCACTCCATGTTCAGAAACTACTGTTTCTGCCCCTCAAACACATAAAAAAATTAGTCACCCAACTTTTGCCTCGTTTTTATCAGAAAAACAATCTAATCAAAGTAATTAACACTATTCAATCAATCTGTAACTTTCCTAAGATTGTGCACTATATTGGCTATGAGGTATAAGACAAAAAACTGAAATATTCATTGCAATCAAGGACTTTAATTCTGTTTGGGAAACAGTCATAAATAAGTATATACAGAATAAATATATACCATAGAATAAATATAAGACATTGTTCATTCATTTCACCAATGTCTGGTTCTTCATGACCCTATTTGGGGTTTTCTTGGCAAAGATACGAGAGTGGTTTACCATTTCTTTCAGCTCATGTTACACATAAAGAAACCAGGGCAAACAGGGATAAGTGACTTGCCCAGGGTCACACAGCTAGTATGACTCAGAGGTCAGATTTGAACTCAGAAAGATGAGTTTTCCTGACTCCAGGTCCAACACTGAGCCACCTATATTAAGACCATTAAGTATAAAGTATACAGTTAGTAAGAGAGGGCACCATCAAATTGAAGGGATCAGGAAAGGAAGGAATCAAAGAAGGTGTTTGCAGTGAGTCTTGAAGGAAGCTGGGTATTCTTTGAGGTATAGGTGAAAAATAGTTAATAGCTCTTATTTCCCTAAGGATATTGTGATTTTTTTTAAAAGGCTTATTAACCTCTAATGAATGGTTAGAAATTCAATTGACTATTAAATAAGGAGAAGAATTTCAGGCATTGGGGGTCTAATGTTTGGGGGACATCTAAATTTTCTTGCCCACCCTTAAAGCACATCAGGTCAGCGGAGTAATCATAGCCCAGCCTTAAAAAAATGAATAAAATTTACTGCCAGAAGTCAAGAAATTCTTCAGGTGTGTAGGATTGATGGAAACAGTTCTATACTGATTGCCATTAATTCGAGGACTACATTTTCCAGACAAGGCCTGTAGTTAAAAAGAGGCAGAAATTACTCTGAAAGCAACTTTGCTCTTCTGTTCTACTTTACTTGTATTGGATAGAACCCAGAAAAGACACATGGAAGAGTTCCAGACAAAACCAGCTTAATTAGAAATATGTGCCTGTTAGCTTACTCATCTTTAGAGAGATACTTAGGGGGTATCTATTTTGCTCTCAAAGTCCCTTGCATTCCAGCTTCTAAAACTTCCCAAGCAAAGGTATATATTTATCAGCCTGTATGCATCCACTGTAACAAACAGAAGTAAACTTAAAGATAAAATTTACACTGACCTTGACAAAAATTCATTTTATCAGCCCCAGAATCTGAGAAGCTGATTTCTACGTGAAGCTTCAGTGCACCTGCCTGTAACAATTCTGAAGCCTAAGGTATATTATTAGCTGCCAAAACCCTGAAAAACATAAGAGCTCAGTTCTAGTCCTTGACTTTTACAAATAACAGCTAGTGAGTGTCGATATTTTATTACACTAACCAAGCAGAAAGCAAAATTTGGGATATTTTATAATGAGATAGTGGCATATGATTGGTTACATTTGTAATCAGTTGTAGACATATAGGTTAGCAGGAAATCTAGCTAAAACCTTTTGAATAGGGCCCACAATCATGTCAGGGGAGCCATTCTTTCCCAGTTCTTCCTTTCAGCCCTCACTATGGGTATGACTTTCCCTCTGACAATGACAGCACTCTTCCTGTCACTCCAGAGTCTAATGGCTATGCCATTGGCTAACTCAGAGGTTCTTAACCAAGGGACCACAGACCCATAACAGGGTTTGTGGATTTCAAGAGGTCAGGTGAGTTTAGACTGGAAAAAAAAAATCACATTTATTTTCACTAACTTCTCATTGAAATTTAGCATTTCCTTCAATTACAAATGTGAGAAAACACACTATATTCTGTATTCTGAGAAAGAATCCACAGGCTAAAGGGGTCCATGACAAAAAAAAAAAACATTGACAATCCCGGGGCTAACTGCTTTTGAAGGAAACAACTTTTCCTTACCAAGTTTCCTTCCACTATTTAATCAAATCTTGCTTTTTCCTGACTCAGATGTTTGGCAACAGAAACTCCTAGATTTGGTTTTTCCCTGCTTTGGGATGCTACAGAATGGGCAGCAATGTGATGCAATGGATAGAGGGTCCAACCTGGAGTCAGAAAGACCTGAATTCAAATCTGGCCTTCAACACTTACTACCTATATGACCCTGGGCAAGTTACTTAACCTATCTACCTCAGTTTCCTCATCTAAAAATTGAAATAACAATAGCACCTACCTCTCAGGATTTTTGTGATGATCAAATGAGACAATATTGGGAATGAAATTAACATAGTACTTGGCACAAAGTAGTTCTGATATTAACGTTAGTTCTTATTGTAGCCAAAAGATTCTCATTCATTTTGTTCTAACGGTGCCAGCTGGGACACAATTTCAATAGACTCCACGTTCTCTGTAGTTTTCCTGCTTTCTCTACATAATATGACCATCACTGCTTCATCCATGGCAATGAAGAACATACAAATAAGGAACTGCTGGGAGTGACCAGATTTTATCATGACCTGGCATTCTCTACCAATTCAACAAACAGAAATAAACTTTGTAGATATCATAATCTTTCCTAGTTGAAGAGTAATAGAGGAATGAACAAATCATGGGGTCAGAATAAAAAGGTCAGTAAAGCTCATTTCTCCCAGATACTTTTCTTAGGGCCTCAGACTATCCAAGTTCTCTGATCAGCAGCTGAAAGCTCTTGTGGTTTCTCAACATAAGGTCTCTATGAACCCCTCTAGTTCTCCACTCCATTCTCTATCCAGTCAGTCTCTGGCTCTCTCACACAAAGGGCTTCCTCATCCCAGTGACTTGCTTCTGCTTCCAGAGGTCCAAACCTCCTTGTCCTGGCTCCTTTCTAAACTCCTTGTAGGATTTCTGTTCCCTGTTTCTTTCAAGGAGAGAGGAAAGTGAACAGTCTTTTTCCAGGGCCAATAAACTTTGTACTTCCCATGGGCTGCTGTGGACAAGTGTTGGGAATTTTAATCTAGTAGATACGGATTTCCAGTACCTTCCTAAATATTGTTTTTAAAGACAAAGCTAAAATGTACATGGATTATACTTAATATCAAATGTCAAATACACCCATATAAAATTATGTTATATAGTGGTGTGGGAAACAAAAGAAGGAATTCTGTTTCCACAGGATTAAAACTCCTCCCAGCTTTGAGAGATAACAGAATGTAAGTCAGAGTTTTAGATAACCAGAATGTGCTAACAGTGATAACAGAATGTAAATCATCATTTTTATGGTTCCCTGATATCAGGAAACACTGCTAATCTCAAGTTCTTCTCCAGCCAGGACTGGAAGGTATGAAAGTCTCTTTCTTTCCCTATTGCTTCCTTGCTCTCCAAGTCCTTGGAGGTTTTTGTTTTGTTTGGGAGGGGGGGCGGGGCAGCAAGTGCAGGGGCCTGACCTCTCAGGTCCCATTAGGTCAGACAGCTAGCCCCATTGTCCAGGTAGCCCTCATCCTTGATGCTCCCAAAATATCTATACCCAAATCTGTTCCATTTTTAATGATGAGGTCGGAGAAACATAAAATGTTCAAGTATAGTGTTTAGGGGTGCTCAAGACTCCAAAATACCAACACACTGGAACCTGCCAAATGAATTAGACTCAAGTCTTCTCTCAGCGAAAGAAAAATCAAAGTTTATTAGAGATTTGCCATGTTGGGTAGACTCTTTTTTTGTTTGTTTGTGAAAAAAAAATTTATATAAAAGAATAGTCTAAATGTCCCTCAGTACAGTAGGATCCTGTAAACAGGACTGTGCAGCAGTCAGTTCCATGGCTTTCAAGATGTGATATCTTGAAATATAAGATGTTTCTGCAAGGCAGCAAGGTCTTCCACTGTTAAATGATACCCCATGCTTCCTCAAAGGCTGTGGTAAGTTTGGCACAGGTAAGGGCAGCAGAAAGGGGATAGTTGCTGATGGATACCATCTTCTCTGTGTAATCCACGTTGATCAAGCCATGGGCAAAGGCCCCAACAACAAAGACAATAGGGTCACTACTGGGAGCCAGCTCTTTAACATCACTGACAACAGGGACAGAAAAAGAGGTGCCAATCTTCACACAGCCTGCAGGAAAATGGTCTGACACTGGATTCTTGATCACCTTCAACAGCTTCTGGGGGCCATCAGCTGCTCGAACACTGAGTTTGTGCAGGAGCTGAACCATGAGGCCACAGAAGCGGTCAAAGGTCCGAGGAATCTGAGTCTGGGGGTTCACTTCAATCAGAACATTCTTTTGAGTATGGATATAAACCTGGAGCATGCCAGCACGGTTCAAGGGGCTGTCCATCAGCATCAACAAACTCTGGTGGGCTATGTCAGGTCTCACTTCTCCAGGGTCCCGTCCATTTTTCAGGAGTATAGATTTGTGTTTGTCACAGTTGAACAGCTCATAGGTTTTCCCTACCTGTGACACTCAAGAGTTCCAGCTACATTTCCCGGGGTCACGCAACCAATATGTTTCTGCAGCAGCATCTGAACCGAGGTCTTTCCAATTCCAAAACTTTATGGGGTCTTAACGGTCCCCAGGCTGGCCCCTTCCAGCACCACCACAAGCCGCCGGCCCCCACTTTTGCTCCCCCTGGGTAGACTCTTAAGGTATATATGATGCTTATATTGGACAAGCGGGCCAGAATAATCTGACACAGAGTGAGTTTGTGCTAGATAATTCTCAGGTGTTCTCACACCTCATAGAGGCAAGATGGGATTTTATATACAAAAAGGTCTTGGGAGGATTTTAGGGATGGTCAAGAGGAGGAATTTGGGAAGGCTCTTCAGGAGGAGTCAAATGAGGTGAGACTCTAGGGATGAGAGATTAAGGTGGGAAGTAGCTGGAGGCTACCTGGAGATGAGACAATAGAGAGTCTAGGAGAATCAAGGGCTGGAAGTTGCTGGACAAAGGAGGGCTAGGCTAGTAACAGAGATTTGGGCCTAGCTATAATGAAAGGTTTATGGCCTCAAGCAAATGCTTCATCAAATGGGAAGATTCAATAGGAGTTCAAGGGGGTACCCAGAGCCTGTACCTCATCAGTTCCAATCAGAACTCTAACCTACGGGTCAGAAGCTTGTAAGCATGCTTAATGAGCTGTTTGAGGGGGAACATATCAAGGAAGAGAACATGAAGTGGGTGGTTCAGGAGGTTGCATCTAGCCAATGTAGAGCAAGAAGGAAAATTGGAATTGGGAACAGCATAAAAAGGCTGACTTTTGTCTGAGCAAGCAGGACCTTCATTTGAGAGATACCCATTCACTAGGAATGTAAAATAAAATGAGAACTTTACTGACTTTCACAAGTATTGTTCTTTCTAGAGTAAGCATGTTTCTCACAGTGGCCTGAAATGCCCCAATCTGGTGACCTAGCTCATGTAGTATGTGTTATAGAATACTGATTAATGGTTTTCAATGTTACTTTCCTATGGTTTTGAGTGGAAAAATCTTATATGGGACCAAAAGATACTGGGGGCTTCCTATTTGGGGTGACACCATTATTTTTTCTGCCAACTCTGGTCTTGCCACGTTGTGGCATCCAGCTGCTATTTCTCTTTGCCCAATAGACATGTAAATAAACTTTAGTTCCTATGTAGGGCAGAGACTACAGAGTTTCCTTCCTTTTTGTAAATGTTGAGATACTAAAAACCATGAATAGAGCTGAAATAAATCTCATGGTCGTCCATAATGATGACCATCAAGGTTTTATGAATGGTGTCAGGATGCATAGCAAGAGAGTAACTGTGGAAACCAGCTCCCTGGGTGATTGTGGTGAAGTAGCTGCTGAGAGAACAGAAACTGTGTGTGTAGGTAGTAGCAAAAAAAAACACGTCTGAACAAGAATGAGACTAAGGAGGGAGCTTAATCACAGCTTCATCAACAATTCATTAGTATTCCTATTTTCCCACAGCTTCTCCAACATTTAACGTTTTCCTCTTTTAAAAATGTTCTGCTAGTTGGAAATGTATTAGGTAATACCTCAAAGTTACTTTGACTTTCATTTCTCTAAATATTAGCAATTTAACTTATTTTTCAAATGATTTCTGATTCCTTGGATGCTTCCTTTGAAAACTACTTATTCATATCTTTTGACCCTTTAGCTTTTGGAGAATTTTTCTTGGTCTTATAAATTTGGATAAATTCCTTATATATCTGGGAAATGAGATTTTTATCAAGAACACCCTTTACAAAGATTTTTTTTCCTCCAGTTATTTATTTTTTTCTCTAATTAGATTTGTTTGTGTAAAACCTTTTTAATTTTATATAATCAAAAGTGTCTTTTTATCTCTGCAAGTAGCTTAATCACGAACTTTCCCTTTATTCATAGACCTATAAGGTCATTTCTTCCCTGCTCCCCTAATTTGTAACTTTTTATATCTAAATCATTCATCCATTTGGACCTCATCTTGGCATAAAATGTGAGATATTAGTCCAAACTTACTTTTTGCCAGACTGCTGTCCAGTTTTCCCAGCAATTTTTGTTAAACAGTGATTTCTTCTTCCAGTAACTAAGGTCTTTGGGTGAATGAACATTTTAAAACCCCTTACTGACTAGCAGGATTTCCTTGAAACCATGGGATGGAAAGCTTGGAGAGTGTTTGAGATTAATGAGCAGTGCCTATGTCTGCAATTGCTTCATCCCTTCACCTGCTTCCTGATAAAAATACACAAATCTCTCAGGTATTTTATGGGGATTTACAATAAAGCACAACAGAATGTACTATTTAGGTAGAGACCTAGGACAGTAAAAGATTAAAAGGTTGACAACAATTTAGACATTGTCAGATGCTGAGAATACAGTGGAGCGCCAGCTAGGTATCTAACTGCGGATTTCCAATGATTATTCCCCGGCCTATTTATTGTGAGAAGTGTTGAGATGTACTCTCAATGGAGGGATCAAATATTAATAGGAGAAACTAAAGTTAGGGTATGGGGAGTAGCAGGTTTCAGTTTGTATGTGAAAATAGTTTGAGACTTAGGTAGGAAAGAAGGAAATTCAGCAAGTGTTCTTAACAAAGGGTCCAGGAAGTTATATACATAATAGAGTTATCAAAGTATATATATATATATATATATATATATATATATATATATATATACACATATATATATATACTTTGATAACTCTATTTCAAATAATTGACCCCCTTTATAAAACTATACAGCCTATTTTGTGTTTAATAACATTTTCCTGAGAAAGAGTCCATATTTTTCACCTGACTTTCAAAGGGCTCCAAGATGCCAACAAATTTAAGAACCTCTGGTATTGAGTTAGTGTATTTAAAAGAAGCAGTATATGTTTGGGGCGGGGGGAGAATGGCATGTGCAAGGGAGTGTCAGCAGCTTGGAACAAATTTGTGTCATTGAGTCATCGAATATCAAAAGATGAGTTATGGAAATGTGTTTGCTTAATGACGAGTCAGCACTAGCATTAGTGAGTATACAATAGTTGAATATTAACGAGAGTGACACATCAATGGTCATACTTGGGGTTGTCTACCATTGGCATATGTCTCCCAAACCATGAAGAGATGTTACCAATAAAAATAAGAACGCAAGATCTTAACGGAAAATCAACATTTTCATCTTCTAATTCCCTTTTTCACACAACCTTCATCTCAGTGACTGGGCAAAACATTTCTTCTATAATTTCCTAACAGTCTTTCCCCATACCCTCAATATTGAAGAAGGGCTAGTAAGGGAGAAAAGAAACTATAAAATAACATGGTAGGGCTGATAAGTGACTCCACATACCAGGGTTTCTCAACCATGAGTTTGTAAGATCAAAAGCTATCATCATTTCTCTCACTGGTATTGCTTTTTTTTTTTCCATTCAGGAACAGTTTTCTCCTTTCTTTGGTGGACAACTAGAGGTAAACAAAGTTAGTCAAGATAAAATTATGAAGTAGGCAAAATTTTTCTTTGGAAGGGAGCAGAGTCAAGATGGCAGAGTGAAAGCAGTGACTTGCTTGAGTTCGCTCCCAAACCCCTGCAAACATCTGTAAAAAATGACTCTAAACAAATTCTAGAGCTGTAGAACCCACAAAATGACAGAGGGGAAACACATGTTCCCCACAGCCTGAAAGACCAACAGAAAGGATATATCACACTGCGTTGGGACTGGATCAAAGTCTGGTGTGGGCTGCACCAGGTGCAAAGGAGAAGGCCTCAGGGGATTGAACCTCTGGCAGCTGTGGCAATTTCCAGACTTCTCAACGCACAAATGCCAGGAACAGGATGGAAGATCAGTGGGAAGACTCTGTGGGACCTAGGTGAAAGAGGAGTGTGCACAGTCCAGCCTGAGCCCCAGGGCAGCAGCAGTGGTTGCTTCCAGAGCTCTGTGCCCACAGATGGTGGGGGATCCAGCAGCTGATACAAACCCCCAGAAGCCTGGGACAGTACAACCATACCCATACCCCTGGAAGCAGAGTCCTACCTTGGCAAGGAGTTAGGAAGTCAAGTATTTGGCTGGGAAGATGAATTAACAGCATAAAAAAAGGCGGACAATAGAATCTTACTTTGGTGATAAAGAAGATCAAAATATACAACCAGAAGAAGAAAACGAAGTCAAAGCTCCTACATCAAAAGCCTCCAAAAAGAATATTAATTGGTCACAGGCCATGGTAGAGCTCAAAAAGGATTTTGAAAATCAAGTAAGAGAATTAGAAGAAAAATTGGGAAGAGAAATGAGAGTGATACAAGAAAATCATGAAAAATGACAACAACCTGCTAAAGGAGACCCAGAAAAATACTGAAGAAAATAACACCTTAAAAAATAGACTAACCCAAATGGCAAAGGAGGTCCAAAAGCTCACTGAAGAAAATAATTCCTTAAAAATTAGAATGGAGCAAATAGAAGCTATTTTATGAGAAATCAAGAAATTACAAAACAGAACCAAAAGAATGAAAAAATAGAAGACAATGTGAAATATCTCATTGGAAAAACCACTAACCTGGAAATAGATCCAGGAGAGATCATTTAAATATTATTTATTATTTAAATATTATTAAGTATTAAATATTATAATATTAATATTATAATATTAAATATTATTCCAATATTATTGGATCAAAGAAAGAGCCTCATCATCATCTTATAACAAATTATCAAGGAAAACTCCCCTGATATTTTACAGCTAGAGAGTAAAATAGAATCACCTCTTGAAAGATATCTCAAAAGAAAAACTCCTAGGAATTTTGTAGCCAAATTCCAGAGTTCTCAGGTCAAGGAGAAAATATTGCAAGCAGGCAGAAAGGAACATCAGGATAACACAAGACCTAGCAGCTTCTACATTAAGAGACTGAAGGGCTTAGAACATGATATTCCAGAGGTCAGAGGAGCTAGGATTAAAACCAAGAAGCAACTACCCAACAAAACTGAGTATAATACTTCAGGGAGAAAATGGATATTCAATGAAATAGAGGACTTTCAACCTTCCTTGTTGAAAAGACCAGAGCTGAACAGAAAATTTGACTTTCAAATATAAGACTCAAGAGAAGTATGAAAAGGTAAACAGGTAAGAGAAATCATAACAGATCTATTAAAGTTGAACTGTTTATGTTCCTACATGGAAAGATGATATTTATAACTCATGAGAGCTTTCTCAGTACTAGGGTAATTGGAGGAAGTAGATAGATAGATAGATTAGATAGATTAGATGGATAGATAGATTAGATAGATTAAATAGATTAGATAGAAAGATAGATTAGATAGATTGATTGATTTATGATTGATAGATTGATGATTGATAGATTGATGATTCATAGATTGATGATTCATAGATTGATTGATGATTGATAGATTGATTGATAGATTGATGATTGATAGATCGATGATTGATGATTGATGGATTGATGATTGATGGATTGATGATTGATGGATTGATGATTGATTGATGATTGATTGATAGATTGATGATTGATAGATTGATGATTGATAGATTGATGATTGATTGATAGATTGATGATTGACTGATAGGTTGATGATTGATGATTGATAGATTGATGATCGATAGATTGATGATTGATAGATTGATAGATGGCACAGGTTACTTTGAATATGAAGGGATGGTATCTAAGAAATAAAATTAAGGAGTGAGAGAGGAATATATTGGGAGGAGAAAGGGAGGGATAGAATGGGGTAAATTATGTCACATAAAAGAGGCAAGAAAAAAGTATCACAAGGAAGGGAAAGAGGGGAGGACATGAGGGAAAAGGAGTGAACCTTACTGTTACTGGATTTGGTTTAAGGAGGTAATAATATTCGCACTCAATTGGGTATCTTACCATATAGGAAAGTAAGGGGGAAGAAAATAAGGGGGGAGATAATAAGAGGGAGGCAGATTGGGGGAGGAGTTAGTCAGAAGCAAACACTTTTGAAAAGGAACAGGGCCAGAGGAGAAAATAGAATGTTGGGGGTGGGATAGGATGCAGGGAAATAAGCCTTTCACAACATGATTATTATGGAAGGGTTTTGCATAACTACACACGTATAACCTGTACTGAATTGTTTGCCTCCTCATTGAGAGTAGATGGGGAGGGAAGAAGGGAGAGAATTTGTAACTCAAAGTTTTAAAAAATATATTAAAAAGTGTTTTTACAAGCAACTGGGGAAAAAAGATATACAGACAATGGGGTAATGGAAATCTATCTTGCCCTACAAGAAAATAAGGGGGAAGGGGATAAGGGGGGGGGCGGCATTGATACGAGGAAGGACAGATTGGGGAAAGGGCTAATCAGAAAGCAAACCATCTCGGAGTGGGGGGAAGGGAGAGATGGGGAGAAAATTCATAACTCAAAATCTTTTGGAAATGAATGTTGAAAACTAAAAATATTTTTTTTAATTTTTCTTTGTTATTGGAAGGAAAAGAATCCCAGAAAGTGTTGATAAGCCTGAAAAGTATTAAGCAGTTCTGGTAATGGCTAGTGAGTGCTTTTGCATTTAGAGAGAGTTGCTCTTTTTTTCTCAGGTGACTTTTCAGGGAGGGTCCTCCTGAAGACTTGAGGGTGGTTTTAGATCTTTAAGTTCTGCCAGCTCCTGTCTGGAGAAGATGAACAATGAGGAAGATCCTTGTACCCCTAATCCATTTGGCTTTTGGATAAAGTGAGACTTTTGCAAATGAAATGGTCTGAAATCAGGGCACTTGACCTCAGAAGTTATAAGATATGGCAATGGTCTGTGATTTCATTGGCATAGGGAACTACTAGAAACTCCCTCTACCAATGCAGGTCATAATTTTAGTTGTAACTTGTATTCAGTATTACCTAGGATTGAGCAACTTGCACAGGGCCATACAGCCAGTATGTATTACCTTCAATCAATGTCTTCTGTGCTTTCAAATCAGCTCAATATCCATTATGCCATTTGGCTTCTAAAAGTATGTAGTAAAAAGGCTACAATTTTACTACCATCCCACTGCTCTAATGGATTCCACAGCTTGGGCCTCAGAAAGACTGGAAAAAGGCCAACTGTTTTCCTTTTCCCCTCCATTTACCATTTCCATATTTTCTTCGTACAGTCTGCAGTCTCTGATCTAGGAAAATATATGTGGAGTTTGGGGGGAGAGGGAAGGTGTTGGGAGCAGGGAGAGAACAGAGGAAAAAAATAAATATTGAAATATCATGACAAACAGAAAGTGGGGTTAGGAGAGAATTATACATTACAGGTTAAAATTTTAAGTACTTTTGCCACTGTGATCAAAGATTGGTCTATTATTACAGAATTTCAGAGTTGAAAGTAGCTCAGAAATCACATGGGGAGAGCAAAAGCTTAACCACTTCTCCATAAAAACTAAGCTATATTTGCCTTAAAAGATATGGAGACAGTCCTCAAGATTTTGTTGACGTAGGATGAAGTTATTGACAATGGACAACTAAAATAAGGTAGCTTCACTAATCTTAATCAACTGGAATCGTCCTCAATGTTTATCCTTCTTGAAAATCCTTCTTTTACTATAGCTAAATAAATCTCTTTTTGTTAATTGTTGAATCACCTAGGATTTCTCATTTTATTCCTAAATCAAAACTAAACTATGTACCTAAGGTAGACTCAGCCTCAATCTCTTCTCTCTGACTTCACTGTTTTGGTCTGTGACAACACGTTACTCTGTTAACAGCTTCATAACAACAGTCTCCCAACAGATTCTTCCACCTATACTCACTATCCCCTCCAAATCTACTTCCTTCCTTTAGAATTTTTATCCATCTTTTAAAATCTGATTTCAATTGCATTGTCCTCGGAATAAACACCCCTAAACATTTATCAGATTGTTGCAGTAGGTGTTTAGTCAATGTTTATGTAATTTGATTTAATATAGAAGGAGTGGGGCTGTACTCTATCTCTAAGATTCATCCCAAATCTAAAATTCTACTTTAGAATATCAACTCCAAAATTTAGAATTTGGAATTTATAATACACAATATACCTACACAATAATTCATTTTCTAACATAACTAAATGTCGTATAGCCTTTGCCCAATGAATCCTCATAAACTATGATCTTATGGCCTTGTCCTATTTCATTCAGCCAGGTCTGGACAAGCTCCTGTTTACCAATAACCTTCCCAACTTGTGCTACCCAGAACTGAACCAAATAGCTTAGATAAGGTCTGATCAATTATGTAATATATTATATAGGAAATGGGTAGAAGGAATTCTTTTTTGTTTGTCTTTTTGGAGAGGAGAAGGCAGGGCAAATGGGGTTAAGTGACTTGCCCAAGATCACACAGCTAGTAAGTGTTAAGTGTCTGAGGCTGGATTTGAACTCAGGTGCTCCTGACTCCAGTGTTGGCACTCTATCACTGTGCCACCTAGCTGCCCCTCTTTTTTTTTTTGTAAAGTATAGATTTGGGGAGGGGGTGAGGAGGGAAGGCAAAACAATTGGGGTTAAGTGACTTGCCCAAGGTCACACAGCTAGTAAGTGTGTCAAGTGTAGAAGGAATTCTTACACTAGGAATTCTCCATACTGTTGATCCATAGGTTGAGGATATATGTATGTGTGTGTGCATACATATATATTCACATACATACACACATACATACATGTGTATGTACATACATACATACACAGTTATTTATATAATATATACAAGTAGTTATTTTACACATTTCAAGAAGACCTTGGTTAAAACCCAACCTCTGACAGTAACTAGATGTAAAAGCTTGAATGATTCTTCTGAGTCTCACTGTCCTATCAAATAAGGATCCTACTACCTGCACTATCTTTCTAGTTGCAAAGCAGGTACAACGGTAGAGTTAGTTTTCTCACAGAGAATTCTTTATACCAAGGAAATCAAAGATTCTGTCAAAGAAATAAAATTTGTCTATCTCATAGGATTGTTGGGAAGCACATGTGCAATAAAGCAAATAAAATTCTTTGCAAACTTTAAAAGACTGTGTAAATGTATTAGGGTTATAACTTGTTATAATTATTCATGCTTTTCAGAACTGGGACGATAGGAGGCCTCTCTGTTCAAGAACCTCAGGCCACTAAGAACCTTACTATGCTAGAGGAGAGTTATTAGCTTTTTTGTTTTGGTTTGGTTTTTCCTTTGGGGAAGGGAAGGGGAGGATTTTTCCACGAATAGTTTCCAAAAAGAAATCCAGAACCCTTTCTCACAGCCTCTGAGCCTCTTCTGGCCACCTTGCACCTTGCCCCTTACAGACAGGGCGTGTTTGGTTATGTTTAGCTAGCAATCAATAATTCAATGATTTTCTACAGCAGCGGTTGTCAACCTTTGGGTTGCGAACCCTTTGGGGGTTGAATGACCCTTTCACAGAGGTCACAGGGGTCGCCTAAAACTATTGGAAAACACATATTTCCAATGGTCTTAGGAACCGAGACACGGCTCCTCTGTCTGTCTCCAGGCAGGTCTGCCCACGTGCAGATATGCCCACGTACTAGTATTAAAGGGTCGCAGCATTAGGAAGGTTGAGAACCACTGTTCTACAGCTATATCTATCTCTAATCTATATATCTGTATACATACACATACATACATACATTCTTTTTCTTTTTTAATATGGACCTGAGATGTCTTCAGTGCAGAAAAGTCCCTTTTCTAAAATATATCATCCTCTTCTCCGTAACTTAGTCTTAGAGAATTGTCTGGGGGCACTGAGATGTTAAGTGGCTAGTTTAATTGAAAGCTAGTAAATGGGAATGAATGAGAACAAATGAATGGATGAATGTTTATTAAGTGTTATTAAGCATTACTTATGTGCTAAGCACTGGGGATACAAATAGAAAAGCACATCATTCCTTTCTCTGAAGAGGCTTACATTCTAATGATGGAGACAACACCCATGGAATGATGCGATTCAATTGCAAATCAATGGAAATGTCCCATGCTCTTTGTGGTACTTCCAGTTCCGGGAATAACAAATGGTGATGAATCCCTCTTCTTTCATGTCATTTCCACTGATAAAATCATAGCATTTTCTGATATTCAACCATTTGACAATGCCAAGGACTTTGGTGACAAAACTTTCTTTTCTGGGTCTTCAGTAGCTGTGGCTGTAGCATCTATAGGAGCAGTTGCCAAGTTGTGTTCCACAGGGAGGCCTACATCTTCCAAGGATGATGGTTAAGGCCACTGGGACATTCCCAAGTCTACTGGGTTCAGGGTTATGGTATGTCTCTATCAGGGTCTGACTGAATATGGTCATCAAGGTAGTGGTGATGTTTTGACTTGCCTGATACATGCCATTTCCTATCTCTCTCCTTAGAATGCCTGCAGATAGGCTGGTTTGATTGGCTTGTTTGTGGCAACTGGTTGCGGATGGTAAGGACAGCTGACCCATCCTCCAAAGAAATTGCTTCCCCAGATGATTGCTATGGAACTTGCACTGAAAGCAGGGCCAATGATAGGGAGTTGGGGTGAGGTGACATCATCACCAAGAATTCTGTGTTTATCTGACTGTTTATCTGACTCAATTATGCCTGTGGAAGGCTGGACTGTGGTGGCTTTGGAAAAATTGCTATACCCAGTGCTCTTCAATTCTGGGTCTTGGGCCGTCTGAGGAGAAATGCTGGTCAACAGGTGGTGACGGTGTGACTGTTTAGCATATATTGCCTCCTTTCCCTCCCTCGCAGTGTGTTGCTGCTTTGGCTAGGTTCAAGACAGGGATCTGCCATGTCTTTCTGACTCAAAAATCAGCTCTCTCCCAACACTATACCGACCTTCTGAAATGGATTTTCTTAGTGTGAGTTGAGAAACCAAGAAGAGCTAGTACCAACATAAGAGGAGTCATGAGGAAAGTAAATGGAGCTTCAACCCTGAGGGATGCAACAAATGAACAGGGTTTCCTGGTGGTGGATGATTGACATGTGACCATTGCTTCCAATGAATGAAATGAAATTAATAGTATTGAATTATAGATGTCAGAAAAAATGTCAAATTTTTTATTATAATATTCCTTTATTGCCTGCTCATCTTCTTCCACATCTTTTAAGGTAGCTGTTCCCTGCAGGTCTTTCCTTGGCTATCATTTGGTTTTCTTTCTGCCTTCTAACCCTTGGCAATGTTGTTTATTCTTGCAGTTTCAATGAGCAGCACTATACAAATGACCCCTCACTCTATATTTCTAGCTCTGATCTCCATTTCTTGCTCCAGAGGGACATCTCTAGCTACCTTCAGACCATCACACAGAGTTCTCACCAGCATCTCAAACTCAAAATGAGCAAAAACTTTTTTTTTATCTTTTCCCTTCAATCTGTTCTCTCTGACTTCACTGTTTTAGTCTGTGACAACACTTTACCCTGTTAGCAGCTTCATAACAATAGTCTCCCAACAGGTTCTTCCACCTATACCCATTCTTTCCTTCAAATCCCCTTCCGTCCTTTTGAATTTTTATACATCTTTTAAATTCTAATTTCAAATCCATTGTCCTCTGGGGGGGAAAAACCTAAACATTTACCAGATTGCTGCAGTAGGTGCTTCGTAAATCTTTGTGTGATTTGATTTAATATGGAAGGTGTGGGGCTGTACTCTAAGATTCATCCCAATTCGAAAATTCTACCTTAGTATATCAACTCTAAAGGTTAGAATTTGGAATTTAAACATCTAGAATCTCAGTTATTAAATTAATTTTATTACTAACCTGAAAAGGGATGATTTTTTTCTCTCTTCAAAAATGCCTTTAGCTTCCCATTACTATCTCCAGAACATGTAGGATATAGGTCTCTCTCCATGGATCTTCCTGGGAGGAGTAAGTAAGGGACACCCTCCTCCCACTCTAATAAAAGTAAGCAAGCATCATGCTTGGATTACTGCCACTATATGCTGCCTTGACTCCCTCTAATGTGGTGCTGAATGAAGCTGGAGAAAATCACAAACCATGCTAAAAATTTATGTTTTGTAATCTCAACAGGGCCTTCACTTCAGCAAAGTAATCTTTGTATGCTTTCATAGTTGCTAATCTGTCTTCCACTCAGCTGTCAAATTTATCTTTCTAAACCATAGGTCTGACTATGTCACACACACACACACACACACACACACACCATTCAACAAGCTCACATGAGTCTCTATCACCTCAAGGATCATATATAAAATTTTCTCTTTGCCATTCAAAACCTTTCATAACCTGGTCCCCTCCTATCACCCTGGTGTTATTATATCTAACTTTTCCCCACACATACGGATTCTCTATAATCTAGCTACACATACCTCTTTGATGTTCCGCAAAGAAGATAATCCTTTTCTCAACTTCACGCATTTTTGTTTGCTGTCCCCCAAGCCTGGAATTCTCTCTCTCCCCCATCTCCATCTCCTGGCTTCCCTGAAGTCCCAGGTAAAAAGCTTTTCCTGATCCTTCTTTTTTATTTATTTATTTTTTGCTTTTTTGAAGGGGGAAGGTAGGGCAGTTGGAGTTAGGTGACTTGCCTAAGGTCACACAACTAGTAAGTGTTAAGTGTCTGAGGGCAGATTTGAACTCAGGCCCTCCTGACTCCAGGGCTGGTGCTCTATTTACTGCACCACCTAGTTGCCCCAATCCTTCTTAATGCTAGTGTCTTTCCTCTATTGATTTTCTCTGATATCTGTGTGTGTGTGTGTACAAATATACACATACACGTGTGTGTCTCTTAGCTGTATTTTAGCTGTTTGTATGCTGTCTCTACCATTAAACTGAAGTTCTTATATCCTCAGTGCTTGGCTTAGTGCCTGGTATGTAATAAGCACTTAATAAATACTTGTTGATTGACAAGACAGACTAACCACAGCTCACAAGTAATAGCTAAAGCAGGGGCTCAGCTGGGCAACAGTAAGCCTAATACCTTGGCTATCTCTTTCTCTGATCATAGGTGGCCAAACAGCAATCCTGAGATGGATGTTTCTAGCTTGGAAGACAATGTGGTGAGTTTAAGCAGTCAGGAACTCATCAATGTTGACTGAAGGAGGTGCCTCCTACAGCTACCGCAGTGTTTCTTGAAGAAGACGATCACCAACAGGGGCCAGAACTTATCTCCCAGCCTGGATAAGTAGAAGACATGAAACTTGAAGGAAACTATAGAACCAAGCAACCAAATGCCAAATCGTCTGTCCTGAAAAATGGTTTGTGTTTTGGTGTTTTAAGTATCAGCCTCCTTGGGAGTTAGTCACTATCATTAGAGTTATGTCATTGCTCATTTTTAGGGTTTTTTTAATATGTACTTGTTATTCTTTTATGGTGTTATTGTTTTCCAAGCATTTCTTTTATGTTGAGAAAATAAATAGCCTTCTTATACCGGTGGGGGGAGGTGACTCTTTTGGATAATGTTCACCTAGTAGAGGTTGCATTAATCTGAGAAGCATTCAAGTCTTCAAAGAGATAAGTAGGCTTGGTGTAGTAGCAAAAAGCAACAATTGATTATCATTAATCACAAATAATAACTATATTGTAGTTATTATAACTACAATATAGTTAATATTCATGCAGCATTGCCATTCTCAGAAACCTACAGGATGCCCCACACTATCGCCATGACCAAAACATTTCACTGAAAAGATGTGTTCGGTTCCAATGAGCTAGACTTCAAGGTGGAGGTGGTTGGGAATTAATCTCTCTGCAAATTTTTGTTGGTAGGCCTGAAGTGTCCTCTATGAATGTATGCTGCAAATTAGAAAACTTCAAAATATTGTATTTTGCTTATAATTGCTAAATGTGATCAAATGAGAGAAAATTAAAAATGCTTTTTTTTTTAAGATTTCATATATTTTAAAAAGTATTTATAGGAACATCAGAGAGGTTTTTTTTTCTCTTTTTTGTTTCAACTCTCTTTGTTTAACAGAAAGAAACTAATACAGAGAGAGTAAAGACACTAACATAAGGAAAGGGAACAAGCTTCTTAAGGAAATGTAGCCCACAGTTCTGTCTGATTGCTCTCTGAGATTCCCAGGCTGGTCAATAAAAGCCCTCTTCCTATAAAACTCGGTTTTTCCAACTTAGGACAAGGGAACTGAAAAAGGCAATACAATTATAGGCTTCATTTCACCTTTCTCTACCCTTCAAATGTTGTGACTCTGTAAAAGCTTTTCTGAGATGATTAATGACAGACTTGACTCTGGGAGGTAATGACAGGGAATGACTAGAAGTTTGAGACTTTGTGGATAAAAGTAAATGATATGAATATAGAAGTTTTCCTGATGAAGTCAACTTCTGACAGACACAACATGATCATTACGGAAATTTTGAAGTAGAATAAGAAATTGAAAAGTAAGTTAAAGCTAAAAGAGAATAATTTAATTATTAACTTCTTTGCTGAGGAGACTAAAGGCATATCCCATGTTGAAAGCATTTGTGATTTAGAAGGCTAATTATTTGTGTTCCCTGCATTTTTGCTGTTTTATAGCTAAGCCAAACTACATAGTTCTTTGAGTTCTCACAAACTGTAATTTTTACTGCCTTTGAGTATGGGTGGATAGTTATATGGGCTAAGAATTCTAAATACAATACCCAAATCATTTAATTTCTTTTTTTTTTTCTTTTTTTTTTATATGAGATTCTTTATTAAATTTTTTTGAGTTACATCTTTTCTCCCCGTCTTTCCCCCGCCCACCACCCCAAAACAGCCATCCCAGTATTTCCCCCCTCCCCCAGTCTAT
>CM053580.1:184622266-184647631 GCA_028627135.1 Pseudochirops cupreus | reverse complement strand
TCTGGCCGGACTGCTTATCTCCCCCTTTCACAAATCCCATTCACAGCTGTCGCTAATCTGCTCACCTGAAGCTTCTCAGCAATTCCCGTCCAGCCGCCCCCGGGGCACAGCCCCGGCTTCAGGCCAGGCTGGTTTCGGTTCGCAGTGCTGATATGGTTCCTCGTAGCCGAGCTGACTTTAGTGGGAAGTATCTTTGTGTCCAAATCATTTAATTTCATTCCTGTCACTTATGCATCTCGATTAGCAAATATGAATATGCCCTGAGGAATAATAGGAAGAAATATCCCTAAGTATATGTTAACTCCCATCCAACTCTTCCTGAAAGTAATATAATGGAGGAAATCAGTCTGTCCCCTCCTGTGTGTTCTGGCTAGAGCTCATTTTCTTGGAACATGATTGGTGCTGAACTGAGCTGCCTGGACACTTCTAGGAACAAATGTGCTCAGAGTTGAAGGTCTCTGAGATGGCAGCAAAAGGAAGGGACTATTTCAAAGAAATCTAGCCATAGAGCCATGAAATGGTTATGGGATTTGAAGATCTTCCATGCCCCTTGAACTTGCTGATGTAGCAAGAAGGGGTGGGGCAAAAGGAAGCCAGAGCCAAGCTAGAGTCAAAGCGGTGGTGACTCGAAGCAGCAGCAGTGGCTGCAGCACGAACTCCTTTGAGCCAGCCAGAATCTCTGCAAAGGACTCCTGCTGAGGACTGCCAGGAACAGAAACTGCAGCGGGGCTGGAGCTGCTGGGAGCAAGCTGCGTGGATGCTGAGCAGTTACCCTGAGTGAGGAAAGGAAGATCTTTGCCTGAGGTAGCCTGTCCTGTTTTGAAGACTTGAGAATGTGGGTGTTTACTGCATTAACTACATGTACCAACTTCATAACTACTGTGATGGCTCTGACTTTCTGGTTTGAGGACTCCATTTCCTGGTATTTGAATAAATGTTCTAGCTATATTTCCCATGTAGAGAGCCTGTTCCATTTTGTGATTAATAACCAAATCAACATATTTATAGTTATTGTAAGCATTGTGAATATTGCATTGTTAGTACAAGACAGTAAGAGATGCTCATTCAAATCTTTAAAGGAGTTACCCCTTTGACTTGCTTTCTTATCCTCTATTTGCTGGGGTTTTTGAGTATCTATGTAGATTCTATTGCATCCTTCTCTGAGATGCTAGATAAACTCAAACAATGCAGTTGATTTAAATCTTATGGTTTTGGCATTGAAAGTTGTTCATATAGTACAGAACTGAGATAAAGCTGAAATAACTACTCATTTGGTACCACAAAAAAGGTTCCAAGTTTTGATATTTTAAGGATCAACTTCCCAGAAACTTTATAGTGAGTTATAGTAGGGGTTATGGGTTAATATCTCATGTTTAAGACTTTGTCAATGCTATTTATGAATCTTTGGGTTTTAAGTATTTCTTAACACTTAAACACAGTTTCTTTTTGAAAAAAAAACCAGTAATTATCCTATACTTGATCTTCCTTATACACTGAGTCCTTTCCTGTTCTCTTTGGAAGAAACTGTAGATATGAACCAAACCTAAACTTTGTTTATATGACTTCCAATGCATATGTCGAACTCAAGTTTGACACTTTACATTTGTCTCTACTGAATTTCACTTTTTAGATTTTACTATCTACTCTATTTTTGGTTCATGACTGTCATGTTAGCTATCCCTCCTAGCTTCACGTCACCAGTAAATTTGATGAACGTGCCATCTGTGCCTTCATTCAAGCCAATTATATAAAATGTTTAAAAGGACTGGGCCATAGATAGATCTCTTGGGTTCTATACTGGAGATCTCCTGCCAAGTTGACATTGAATAATAATTATTCTTTGAGTCAAGTAACTCAACCAATTCTAAATCCATCTAATTGCATTATTGCCTCATTCACATCTCTCCATCTTTTCCACAGTAATATTAAATCCTTTCTCAAAAGCTTTGCTAAATTCAAGCAAGTTCTAACTGCACTATTTCCTTGTCTATCAGTTTAGTAAACTGCCACAAAATGGAAATAAGATTTGTCCGACACAATCTATTCCTGATGAAGCCATGCTAGCCCTTTGAAACCACCTCTTCTAGAAGTCCATATAATTTTTTTCAATGATCTATTCTAGAATTTTCTCAAGAATTCCATTCATACTCCCTGACCTATAGTATTTACACTCTGTTCTCTTCCCCTCTTCAACTACCTTTTAAAAAAAATCAAGACATATGTTCACCTCCAATCCCATGGCACCACTCCCATTTTTTACAATCTTTCAAATATCACTGACAGTGGCTTAACAATCGTATCTGCCAGTTCATTCAGGACCCAAGGATGTAGTTCATCTGGACCACATTATTTGAATCACTTCTTGCCTAAGTTTTTGTAACGCTCTTCTAATTGGTCTCCCTACCTCAAGTCTTTCACTATCTAAATCCAGCATACATATTGCAGCCAAAATAATTTTCCTCAAGCACAGATCTTACCATTTAACACCTCTACTCAATAAGTTCCAGAGGTTTCATAGTGCCTCTACGATCAAACATTCTTCTAAAGCCCTTCAGAATCTTAGCTAAACCTGTTTCTAGCCTCATCAGGCATGACTTTCTCTCCTACACCGTGAAATCCAGGTAAATTGCCTTTCTCTGTTTGTTATATACCCCAGAGTCCCTCTCTTCCTTTAGACAGAACTCAATCACCATTTTTTTGCATTAATTCAATTTTGATCCTCCAGTTGCTAGTACCATCCCTCCCAGTTTAAAGTCTGATAATTGATTATATGACTGCTTTTGAAAGGACCATCAAAACTGTCACTCATGCAATTCTTTCCGTAACGTCTGATCTCTATAGTTTCATAGCAATATATTGTTAAGTACATTAAAATATACTTTTGATTCTCATCATACTGTAACTGCAAGTGCTATCTTTTGCTAATTGTTCATTTTTTCGCTTACTCTGTAACTAGGAAACATTTCTGTTCGGGGAAATTTGGTGATTCAGCACATAGAAATGTGCAAATATACATTTTATGTGTGTGTGGACACACACATACAAATAACAAGACATGATTTCTTATTTTTATGAAGTTTGACATCCAGTGTATGAGTTATTACACATAAAAATAACTATAATGCAAAATAGAACATAATTAGAGCATCATGAAGTTACTTGAGGATGGGGACAATGCCTAAGCACATGGAAGTGTGCTGTTTGCTAAGTAGGATTTGAAAGAGAAATTATTGAAATCCTATGTAAGTTCTAAAGAAGGAAAGATAATTTCCAGTGCATGAAGGGAGTCAAGGAATGTTTCTTTAAGGAAGTTAAATTAGTGGAGGAGACAACATGATTGGAGGAGAAAAACATGTCTCCTAAGCAAGCAATATATACAAGATGAATGCAAGTAGATGGCAATAGGTAGCTCTATCAGTTTGGTGGGTGGAGTTCAGGAAAGGCTTTTTGTAGTATATGACACTCAAGATGACTCATGAAGGAAAGCACTTATTTCCATAGATGGAAGCGATGGGGCTTATCAGTGCAAAAGAATGAAAACAGAAGATGTAACTCAGTGCATGAGGAACCAGAAGTAGGTCAATATGACTTATGGAATGATTGGATGGGAGTAATATGTGTAAAGACTAGAAAGGTAAGAGGGACCAGGTTATAATGTGTAAGCTTTACATGCCAAACAGATCAATTTAAATTTGATCTTAGTAGTAATAGTGAACCATGAGGATTTATGGAGTTTGGGGAAGGGGAAGAGTATATCCATGTGAAAAGCTAGATAAAAATGCAGGCAACGTCACAAGATGTATCAAGTGTGTACCTTTACAGAAAAGAAATTCTATAGGTTTAGAGAAAAGAGCTCATTTCAGACTAGAATTTGCTAAAGAAAGGCTTTGAGGAAGAGAAGAGATTAAGTCTTAAAGAATGTGTAAGACTTATCGTTGTTAACGTGTTCTCCTTCCCCTTGCTATGACCACTTCATTTTTCATGAGCTGAACAAAGGAAAAATGTTATCACTACCCTAGTGCTCTCTCTCAACAGCCAGACATACTGATGAGTGTTTTGGTGGAGAGAGAAGGCTGATATAGAGGATAGAATAGTCTTAGGAGAATTCACAAGAAGAATCTTCAAAACTACCCTTCTTCAGAGCAAGATAAGCAAAGCAGGTCACAATATCCAAGAATCAGAAACAATATTTTAGCCTATTAAAACAAAAAGAAGATTGGAAGCTTCAAAGTAAGAAAGAATTTAAGATAGCCCCCAAAACCAAGTGCAATAATTCCCTCTCCCCAATTTGATTCCTCAATACCTATGGAAACTGGCATTGCATAAACTTTCCATTATACTGACAGGCTATAAACATGTTCTCCAACTTATTGATGAGACTTCAAAATGATTTTTCATCTGTCATGCTCTACCACTTCTGGTTTATAGGCTCATCAATAATTCGTTTAATAAATGATGTATCTATGTCAGTCCACTTGGTAGTTTACAATTTCTTTTCTATGATATATAAATGTACAGCATATATTCATATAAGATAATATAACTTCAATTTACAGCATACATTCAGAACTCTCACTTTATAAATCTGATTTCAATGTTGTAAGTACTATTCTTGATATACAAGTGTTTCTAAAGTACTATGATAGAGTTGAAAAAGAGAATGAAAAAATTTAAGTGAATTTTCCAAATACAATGGATTTCTATTTTAAAATAGCAAGCTCCCCTCCCCCATACTAAGAGGAACTAAAACACATGACTGTATGTTGGTTGCACTTATTAAATATCTGGTTACTGAAATGGAGAAAAAATTACAGGATTTTCACTTTTTAATTCAAATATTTTGAAATCTGTTCCTAGCACAGTGGAATGTGGCTGGTACTTTAATATTTACATAAAAGAATTTGTTGAGTTGAATCATGCAGATGGTCCACATATATTGTGCTGGTAACATTGACTTGCATTTTTTTTAAAGAACAAATGGCAGTTTAATGTTATTTAAATGTTTAACTTTCTGAAATATTTTTAAAATCACTGGAGGCTAAAATTGTACAGATAAAGTAGTTAGCCAGAATTTATTCAATTTGTGATAGCCATATACTTATTAATTCCCTTAGGTCTAAAGAATTTAGTTAAATGTTAATTTGCACTGGTGCTATATGATAATCACATATTTCTTTCTGGGAGGCATAAACTGAGAGATGATTTGTCTTATGTTCTTGAGCACCAAGAAGTCCCAACGATTTTAGAAGGAATATTCTATACATAAAATAAATACTAAAGTGAGTCAGTGAGTCCATGGCTAGTTTTCAAAAAGTATTTGATATTATAATAATGAAGAGCAGAGGGCCAGAGAGAAAGTTAAAAGCCTTTGCTGATCTTTATAGGAAAACAGACATTCTTACTTCTTTGAACTGAATTATGCCATTCTGTGAATGATATATATTAGTTGAAATGATCCCCTTGCAAGCGGAGGAATCAGTAGAATCAATTCTATCTCAAAACAGCTGTAAGCTTCAAGCATCTAATCTCAGTTTTCTCCAGACTCAGCAGTCATCAGGAGGTACAAGTCTTACAAAATCACATCAGAATATACCATGTATTGCCCCATTAAAAAATAACAACTGTATATCTAGATTCTAGTCAAATAAAAGTCTATAGGTTAATTTTTATATTTCTTCTGGTGTTGAATTCCAAATACTATTGAATTAAGTCTGGTTCCAAAATAATAATCATGATGACAGTAATTCCCATGTGTTTTAAATTATCTTGTTCTGCAAAAGTAGACTATGCATTTCATACACGAATAGCTTAAAAAATTAAACACATTTAAGATTAAAGGAAATGCAATTAAAATAAATATAAAGCCAGTAATAAAAATGAACTGTGCCAACGTTATACCATTGAAAAAGTAATTGTGCTACTTCCAAGCTTCTTCTTGCATGCTTTAGGTCTACAAGCTGAAAGTTTTCTTTCCATTTCTTTTCCAAATAAATTTTAGAAGCAACTAAGGTACACGGTGGATAGAATACTAGATTTGGAGTCGAAAGGCTTGATTTTAAATCTTTACTGGGCTACTTAGTAGGTATCTTTTTGACCTGGTCAGGTCACTTAACCTTTTCCAGTATCAGTTTCTTCATCTGTAAATTAATATAATAATTACACCTTCTCTACTGAGTCATTGTGAGGATCAAATGAGATAGCATATGCAAAGAATTTTGAAAACCCTAAAGTGCTATGTTAATGACAATTATAATAAGAATTATTATTGTTTAAAACTCCTCTATTCAAGAGAGGTTTAAGAATTCTGAACTAAGGGGGCAGCTAGGTGGTGCTGTGAATAGAGCACCGGCCCTGGAGTCAGGAGGACCTGAGTTCAAATTCGGCCTCAGACACTTAACACTTACTAGCCATGTGACCTTGGGCAAGTCACTTAACCCCAACTGTCCTTCCAAAAAGCAAAAAAAAAAAAAAAGAATTCAGAATTAAGTGATTGGTTGGTTTGGTTAAAGAAGCAGTGGATATTGCTCAAAATATAAGTTGAAGAATGTAATCATAGAATTATAGCTATTCTTTTTCATCCTTTAAGTCCTCACAGTTGCAAAAGTTTCAGCTCATTCTGCCTTTAACATTGTATTATCACCTTAAATATTTCAGTGCTTCAAAGGACCTAATATCATCTGAGGTAAGTGTTGCTTTAGCTAGGTAGAGTTCAACCTACCTATACCATCTCTTTACGTGTGATTCTTGCCTGCATCTTTCCATTAGTCTTTCATAAGGAATCCATAGATGTCCCATAGAAAATTCTCTAGTGCATTGGGATTCTAGTGTAGAATCTAAGGGGCAGATGGCTATCAAGGTATTATTCTTTTATATTCATAAACATTTATTATATGTTTATATAAATAAGCATTTATTATAGTCAAAAACATTTATTAAAGCAATTGGGGTCAGGAGATCTTGCTTTTAATTACAAATCTACTACTTCTTATCTTTGGAACCAAAATTACATTTCCCCTCTGGCCCTCAGCTTCCCATCTGCAAAATTCAAGATCTAGCCTAAATGAATTCTTTCTTTCTCCTCTAAATCTGTAACCCTATGAAATTTGTGCTGGAGATGATACAATTCTAATAGTAGTAAGGGAAAGATTTTCAAGATAACTTAAAGAAGGGAAGATTTTTTTTTAAAGAATGGAAAAATCGTGGACTTTTAAAAATGTTACTGGATAACTTTAGCAACAAGCAACCCAGATACCTACTTCCTCATGTCTATAAAATCTTTACAAAAATTGTCTGTGCATGCATCAAAGATACTATTGAAGAAACCATAAGTAGAAAGCCAGCAGGCATTCATGGAGAATTTTCTTTAGAAGACTATCTTTTTACTCACATTACTGAGTGAGAATTGTAGAGAATATGAACTTCCACTAAGTTTATTCTTTGTTGATTGCAAAAAAAAAAAATTGTCTCAGTAGAGGAAAATACACCATTGAGGGCTTGCTTCAATCAGAGTGCCTCCCACTCAAATATCCTACACATAAGTTAAAATTATACAAGATTCCATGACAGATGCAAGTACAGAAATAAATTTTGTTCAACAATCTTTGGGGAATTAATATCAAATAAAACAAGGAAACATATGCTTTAAAAAAAAAAAAGATATTCTCCAAAGGTCATGGTGATTGTTACACACATTAGAGACAGAAAAAAAAGGATTCCTTATTAATGATAAGATTGTTCAAATGTTCAAATTCACAGATGGCAGGACATTAATTGCTCTGCACTCCAGAATACTAGCATTCCTCTCAGTAAGATCTATAATTATTCAGAAGAGATTAATTTAACCATCCACTTGTTTGGATAACCAAATTAGAAGAGATATGTATATTGCCCAGATTATAATTTGCAATTGGAAGGACAGACAAATTAATTACTCCACTTGTAGATACCTATGTGTGTTTATCTACCTATATTTGCATGGAGATATATAGTCAATCAACAAGCATCACTATGTATCAAGATTGTGCTAACTGCTGAGGATACAAAGAAAGTCAAGAATGGCACTTGCCTTCAATGAGTTTACATTCTAGTAGGGGGAGACAAGCTGTAAATGACTAGGGTCTTACAAGATATATAGAGTGTAAATGGAAGGTAATCCCAGAGGGAAAGCAATAGGAGCTGGTGGGACTAGACAGGCCTCCTTATACATATGGATATGCATAAAAGGCTATGTAAACACACACATGTAAATGTGCACACACGTATGTGTGTGTGTGTGTGTGTGTGTGTGTGTGTGTGTGTGATGGTCAGATAGGCAATGAGTTGGGATCACTATTTAGAAAATCAACCTGGGTTACATTTGGGAAGTTTCCTAGGGTTTTCAATGATCTTTTTAGATTGCAGTTGCAAAAGTCCATTTTCTTAATTATAGCATTTTCCTAATGGTGTTATATGACTGTGAGTCATAGAACACCAAGATCTCATAAAAAGTAAAGTCGTAGATGACAATTGAAAAGGACAATTGAAATATGCATAATATATATAATTAGACTGCATGTTGTGATGAAAAGGTAGGAAGTGGGATTATCAGGAAATAATATGTCTGAAATAGAAAATGGTTTGACCATGTGTCAAAAATTAGAAATAGGTAGGCAGCTGGAATGCTATATTAGTACTTTCAAGATATTAAGTGAATCATAGAAAAAAGCTAAGAGCAATGAGTATGAATGGATGAATGAAAAGCATTTATTAAAAATTTAACAATACATAAAATACTGCTAATTACCAGAAATAAATATAGAAAAATAAGACAACTTCTGCTCCCAAGAAGTTCATATTCTAATTGGCAAAACAACAAACAGAAAGTTTTAGCTAGAAGTCAGATGGAGAGATACCATGTCCTTACTGTAAATCAGCAAAGTCAATGATAATGCATCTTCTATAATATCATTTCCACTGATCAAATCATACCATATTCTTAGTAAAAGATTTACAAAAGACACAGACCCATCAAAGTAATTTGCAGTTACACATAATATTTTCATTTAACACATTACATAAAAATAAAATCAATGAAGTATGTCTATAAGTTTATTATAAAGATTTCTTAAAATTATGATAAATTTCTTAAATGTTACTTTTAAAATAACATGTTATGCCTTCAGTATTTTCAAAAAGAATGATAGAACAGCCGAGAGTACATTGGAGGACATATGAAAGATTTATGGATAGCCATGGCCAAGAATTGCAAGGGGTAAAATAGGGTGGATGGGCCTTGGCGTGCCGCAGGGGCACCAGTATGTCATGAATCCATTGGAATATTCAGGGTTTTATAGTTTAGAAGCTATAATTGTTTTGATACTTCAAATTTTATTACCTCTATTTTACATATAAGGAAATTGATGCTCAAAGAAGTTGAGTGATTTTTCCGTATCATTCTGCTAGTAAGCATAAGAACTGGAATTTAAATGCTGGTGTACTAAAACTAGTCCAATACAATTGCTGCTTCCACTTGCATAATATTTCACTCTTTTAATAAGATAAAAATTAAGATAAGATTTCTTTTTCCACTGGATTTTTTTTCTGGAGGTCTTTGTTCCTAGTTCTTCCAACCCACCATTGAGTCCTAAATAAAGTTTAGCATATCCTAAGAGTCTCAAAGAGGGGTAACTATAATATAGGTATGATGCTGAATATGATGAATGAATAATTATTTGATTCTTGTATACCATTTATGCATCTAAGTAGGAAACATTCTATTATACTTGCAGTATCATTTTTGCTTGTTTTATTTTTATTTCCTTTTTTTCTCTCATGTAGTACAATCTCTGCCTCCTATGAGCTTGTTATTGTTGCTTTTCAGTGGCTCAGTCATGACTGACTCTGATCTCATGGACCATAGTATGCCAATGATGTTTTAGGGTTTTCTTGGCAAAGAAACTAAAATGGTTTGCCATTTCTTTCTCTGATAAGCTCTATGAGCATGGCAAAACTGATGTGTATAGGCATAAAGGACATTCAAATTGGGCTCTTCAATTTTCATACAGACCTTTGGTGAAATGTCATTACATAAATAATTGAAGTTTTAACATGGGCAATAAAGTATAAAAATATTACTGGTATATTCAGAGCAGCTAAGTGCTACAGTGGATAGAGTACTAGATCTGGAATAAAGAAGACTCAACTTCCTGAGTTGAAATCCAATCCTAGATACTTCCTAGCTGTGTGATCCTGGACAAGGCACAACCCTGTTTGCCTCAGTTTCCTCATCTGTAAAATGAACTGGAGAAGGAAATGCTAACCACTCCATTATCTTGGTCAAGAAAACCCCAAATGGATCACAAAGACTCAAATATGACCTAAGCAACTAAACACAACAACAGAATGAATGCTGAGGGAGGAAGGAAGATGGAGTCATGAGAGCTGAGTGTTCAGGGAGGACAGGTTGACTCTGGTCCTTTAGCAATCACTCTACACATATAAGTCCCCAAAGATAGCAATAGCCCCAGAGCTATAACTAGGGGTAACGTGACTAGGGCTTTGCCTCAGATAATGAAGGATAGCTAACATCCCCAAGGAACTGCTCCTAGCTGACATCTCTGTGGCTCATCATTCTTCACTATGACCCTGCAAACGTCCCTATTCCTTTCTCTGGCCTATACTCTTTGGGGTGATGTCAACCCTCTCCAAAAGTAATATTATCAAACCTGTGGCAGACTATCTCCCCACCCTGGAATGGTGTATAGTATATTATATCATAGTATATTAGTTCTGTATAACCCCAATATTTGGTTGCTCATTCATTCAATTAAAATTTATTAAACTGCTAGTGTACTACTAGTAGTAGAAAAACTAATACAATAATAGTACTAATATTTTCCTCGAATTGTGTTAGACTCTTCAAAGGACATAAAAGACACAAGATACTGTCCTCACCTTCATGATTACCTAAAACAATTGCTCATTTTCACGGACACTCAGGCTTTCTCAGAGATTCCTCAAAATGAAATGATTTGTTTAATTTGAGCCTGGTCTATTACCTCCAGCCTCCAACCCCAAACTACCTAAAAATAAAATAAAACAGATCAGAAGTATTATATCTCCTCAAAAGTTTGAAACTCAGAGCTCCAGATGACATTTTCCCTCATGTATTGTTAAATGGGTTGGACAGTACAGAATGAAATGCTTTGTAAAAATGAAGATAAAAAGACAGATTACATCTGTCATTTCCTTTCTATTTTTCAGAGCTGATTCTATCATACAGGTAGATTGGATTAACTTGAAAAAATGTTGTTTTCTTTTACAGAGCCATGGTGATTAATACCGATATATTATTATCTTCTAGATCAACAGTTCTCAACCTGTGGGTCGCGACCCCTTTGGGGGTCAAACAAACCTTTCACAGGGGTCACAGGGGTCACCTAAGACCATCAGAAAACACATATTTCTGGTGGTCTTAGGAACTGAGACACCGCTCCTCTATCTGTCTCCAGGCGGGTCCGCCCACATGCAGATATGCCCACATACAAGTATTAAAGGGTCTCAGCATTAGGAAGGTTGAAAACCACTGGGCTAGATGCTTGCAAATGGATTTTGTGATCATTCTTTTCACTACTTTTCACATAATTAGAAAGTAAACAAACAGGTCAGTTCTTACTACTATTCACAGCAGTAGTGGTACTGTACTAAAAAGTAGTTATTAATATTGTTTTAGATTAGTATTAATAACAGTTCTTCACTAAAATCCTATAATACTTCATTATGGTGAGGATGTAGTTCTGGGTTCTCAAAGGCTATGCAAACCATTTGTAAGCTATAGCAGATATTTGTCATTGTTTTGTTGATTAGTCCTGTCTATCTCTTCTTGGTTTTCTTGGCCAAGACACTGGAGTGGTTTGCCATTTCCTTCTCCAGAAGAAACTGAAACAAACCTGGTTGAGTGACATGCCCAGGGTCACACAGGTAGTAAGTGTCTGACACTGGATTTGAACTCAGATCCTCCCAACTCCCAACACTATGCCAACAAGCTGCCCATAACAGATCTTACTAAGAAGAAAAAGGCTTTAAGTCCAGGCATCATGACAAACTCTGTGCCTATTACCTAAGGACTTGCCAAGTAAAATTCAAAGAAACTCATCAAGTTGGTGACAGGGTGATGGATATTTTGGCCATCAATTAAATAACAGAATAACACAAATGAGGTGTAATCTGCATCAGTGAAAATCACTATCTTTACATAGTTAATCACCATAAAGCCAAAAATCACAGCTCTTTAAAATATTAAAGCAACAGATTTATTTTTTTTCCTGTCTTCATAGAAATAAACCTGTGGTTAAACAGGTCAAGGATATACCATACTCTACATTTGAATGCTCTACCTCCTTATCCTATGGCGTTGTCAAAAACCTAATCCTTGGTTACTTCCACAAACCATTATCCTTCTGCAAGAAAGCCATACAATTATACCAAAAACTACAGCAAGCATTTTTATTATCTAATGCCACCTTGACCCTTATTCTTATGTGGTAACATTTTTATTCTTTCTTGATTAATTCAATTACACTTTCTACAAAGCATATTCCAAATCCTCTCATTCCCTTCTCTTCTCTTTCTTCTCTTGTCTTCACTTCTCTCACACTATGCTATGCTCTTCTTAATCTTGTTTGCTGAATCTTCATTCAGGTCATACCTGCTAACTGTGGAGGTCCCCCATGGTTTTGTCCTGGTCCCCCTTCTCTCTATATACTATTTCATTTGGTGATCTCATTAGCTCTCACTGATTCAATCAAAAGATCCATAATGAGGATTTTCAAATCCCCTTATCTAGCTTTAACTTCTTTGCTGATCTCCAATCTGCATCTATTGGACATCCCAAACTAGATGTCCCATAGACATCTTAAATTCAATATATCCAAAATCGAACTCTTTTCCCCAAAACCCTCCCCCTTCCTAACTTCTCTGTTGCTGTTGAGACTCCCACCATCCTCCCAGTCTAGCAACCAGGCTTGTAACCCAAGTATCATCCTCAACTCCTCACTTGCTCACCAGTAGTTTTACCTCTTAACACCTCACTATATACTTGGTGAACCAGTGACACTGGTCTCCTGGCTGTTTCTTCAATAAGATACGCAATCTCCTGACTGGTAATTTTTGGTGGCTGCCCTCCATGACCAGATTTCTCTTCTCTCTCAGCTTCATATCCTAGCTACCCTGACTTCTTGCAAGTACCACCTAAAATCCTATCTTCTACAGGAAACCTTTCCCCACTAGCCATTAATTCTAATGCTTTCTAATTTATCCTATATTTAATCTATTTGTACATAGTTATTCTTATGCTGTCTCTCAATTAGGGGTTGTCTTTTGTCTTTCTTTGTATCTCTAGTACTTAGCATAATGCCAAGTATATAATAGGCACTTACTAAATGTTATTGATTGACTCAATAACCTCTCCCTCTTCTTTCTTAGAAGAGGACCTCACTTAACATTTGACTTGAGGAATATATATATATATATGCCCACATACGAGTATTAAAGGGTCTCAGCATTAGGAAGGTTGAGAACCACTGGTCTCACCTCATTCAGCATCAATTCATATAAAAACCAAGTTCTTAAGAACCAATAAATTCTGTCTTGACAGAAATGACTAGCTATCTAAAGAAAGGTCAATACAAGCATCAGATCAATATATTACCATGTCAATTTAATTGTTTCCCCTAAAACATATATATACCTCAAAACCCCTCCATATCATGATCAACACTCCCTTGTTCACGATTTTTGACAAACAGCTGAACTACTTACCAAGGTCAAACTCTCCATTTGTGCCTTTGATACCGCTGCCTTTCTTTACTTCTAGAAGCTTGTGACCACACCATTTTCAATATCAATTTATTGTAATATTTCTTCCTTTCCCAGAGCTCCACCATTCTTAAAAAGATTTTCAGTGAACCCCACTGCCCTCTCAAGAAATCACCCTATGATTCTTTTACCTTACACAGTCAGACTCCTAGAAAAAGTCATCTATACTTATTGCCTCTCTTTTCTTACCACCACTATCATAGCCAAATTCCAGAGTTCCCAGGTGAAGGAGAAAATATTACAAGCAGCCAGGAAGAAACAATTTGAGTATTGTGGAAACACAATCAGGATAACACAAGATCTAAGGGCTTGGAATATGAGAATCACCTTTTCTTACCACCTTTCTTGCAATGTGGCTTCTGATCCCACTATTCAGCTAAAATTGTTTTCTCAAAAGATTTCAAGTGATCTCTTCACTGGGAAAACACACACACACACACACACACAAATAGCCTCTTATTAGTACTCATGTTACTGGACTTCTCTGTACTTTTTACACTGTTGATCACTTCCTTTCTCTTCCTTTGGCTTCTGTAACACTACTCTGTCCTGATTCTCTTTCAACATTCCTGACATATCTAATTACTTAACTAATCAAATGTCAATTCCCATTGATGCTGCTTCTACATTTTTGCATCTATCTCATTCTCTCTACTCACACAATCAGACTCTTAGTTCAGGTCCTCATTTTCTCTTGCCTAGACTAAGTCAAGAATTTCCTACCTGGTCTCCTTGTTTCTACTTTTTTCCCTTTTAAATACAGCCTCTATACATATGCCTTCTTGACACTCCTAAAATTTCATTCCCATACTCCAAAATATTTATTCAGTGGTTTCCTGTTGCTTGTAAGCAAAACAACCAAAGTTGATATCCTGGCATTTAAAGATCTGCAAAACCTAGTTACTGAATATATCTTTTCAAACTTGCTTGCTATGACCTTTAGTCTCTTTCTATTCTAGTTCTCTGAACCTGACATACCTCCTGTCTCCATACCTTTGCAAAGGATCTCCTGCACACCTCCTCCTCTTAGAATCCTAAGCTTCCTTCATGCTTCTCAGATGCCACAAAACATTTCCAGATTCACCCAGGTGTCCACATGTCTTATTCCTTAAAATATCTTACATTCCCTTATCTGCTTACACATTGAAAATTCTTGACTTGCTCTTTTTTTTCTAGTAAACAAGTTCTTTTTAAAATTAATTTATTTTTAGCTTTCAACATTTGCTTCTTCAAGCTTTTGAGTTTTAAATTTTCTCCACCTCCTCCCTTTCTCCTCTACCAAAGACAGCATACTATCTGATATAGGCTCTACATATACATTCATATTAAACATACTTTCACATTAGTCATGTTGTAATTGTAGAACCAATAGGATAAACCACAAGAGAGAAGAAACAAAACAATAAAGGAGAGAAAGCAAGTAGTATGCTTTGACCTGCATTCAGACTAAGTAGCTCTTTCTCTGGATGTGGATAGGATTTTCCATCATGAGCATTTTGGAGTTGTCTTAGAACCTTTCATTTCTGAGAAGAGCTAAGTCCATCAAGGTTAGTCATTGCAAAATGTGACTATAATTGTATACAATGTTCTCCTGGTTCTGCTCACCTCATTCAGCATCAATTCATATAAAAACCAAGTTCTTAAGAACCAATAAATTCTGTCTTGACAGAAATGACTAGCTATCTAAAGAAAGGTCAATATAAGCATCAGATCAATATATTACCACGTCAATTTAATTGTTTCCCCTAAAACAACTCTGACTTTTTGAGACAAGCAATGCAAGCAAGACTTCAGAAGTTATATAGGTTACAGTATATGATATTTTTTTCTGGGGTTTTTTTTTAATAAAAATGTTCAGATGCTCAAATGAATCTATAATCTCATCAGTTTGAAAGTGATGAAAGTAACTCTTCCACACATGCCCATCCAGTGAAATTCTTGTCCATGAATTCTCATAAATTCACAATGGGAAGTCCAATCAATATGCTGGAGAGTTTCTTCTGCTTGTGGTAGGGGGTGTGATGAAATCAGTTCAAAATCATTCTTCAGAGCTAATAGTTAAATTTTCAGTATGAGCATTAAAACATTAGAAATTGACAAAGGTTGTTTTGCTTACTGTTTTGTTGATTGTTGTCTAGTCTTAAAATAGTGGTAGAGAAAATGCAGATTAAATTGAAGAGTGTATCACTTTTTCCCCCAGAGAACCATGATATATATATATATATATATATATATATATATACACACACACATATATATATACATACACACACACACACACACACACACACACACACACACACACATATATATATACACATATGTATACATCAACATACCTTTGACTCCTAGCATCAGAAAGGTAACAGTAGAGCAATCTCACTGTTCACTTGTCATCCTTCACTCTTGGAACATGTCCAGTACATGCTCTCTTTTTACCATACATTTTGTTAATGATTTTTTTTTTTGCTTTTTTTTGTAGGGGCAAGTAGGGTTAAGTGACTTGCCCAAGGTCACATGGCTAGTTTTTGTGTTAAGTGTCTGAGGCTGGATTTGAACTCAGGTCCTCCTGACTTCAGGGCCAGTGCTCTATTCACTGCACCACCTAGCCACTCTTGTTAATGATATTTTTTACTCCTTTTTTTCCTTCAAATGTGCTCAATGTTGTGTTGTAACCTGCTCGCATCTACCAGGCACCTCTCCATTACCCTCTGTGTGACATTCATTTTTAATTTTTTTAGACAATTTTGTTCTATTTACTGTTGCCATATATTAAAACTAGTAGAATTTAAATACTAGTAGTATTTAAAAGATGAGTCTTCATTTCACCGGAAATTGGAGGTGAGGGGTCATAAAAGGAGCTTTGCAATTTCCCAAAGACAATCTAGCTTTTTCCCCTCCTGTTTAACTCTGAGCCCAATTTATCCAACTGCATAGCCTGTCCTAGATATATCTGTATCTAAATACAGATATATGTAGGGCAGATTATACAGATATAAATGCAAGTGATAATCTGAACAATGAACATTCTTCAATCTTTTTACTGTAAGGATGGTCGAGCCAAACTCTTTTGAGTCATTATAAACCTCCTCCAAGAAATTCTGCAGTATTCTTTTATTTACAGGGTCTTTTCTTGAAATTAAGTGCATAGTGATAACAGAACCTTTTAACAATAGTGAAAATGATACTCATAACCCTTCATTATATATTTCCAGTTATTTTTCAGACTCATAGCCTGCAATATTGCAATTTATAAAATTAGTTGTTCGAAGTTAGCTTTACACTCTGTGATCATGAAACAGAATAAATCTAACTGAACCTCAAGGGGATTGAAGTCACAATTTGGGCTTTACTTGCACCATGCTCAGACCTAATGAATCAATCCATTTATTTAATCCCTGCCTTTCCCACATGAGCCAAATAGTCCCAAGTTATAATTATGTTGATATTGGTAAAGCAGACCCCCAAATCTGGCTTCATTTCTAAAACATTCTATATATAGTCATCACATAGCTTCTTCTACGTGTGAATGTGTGATATTATAGCGAGAAAATCACTTGAATGCTTTCATCTATCTATTGCCTGCCATGAAGCAGTTGCAATTTGTTTACAGTCAACTGAGAAAGAAATCTAAATTTAGCCAGATGAGGAAGATGTAGGATTTACAGACAATTGACAAATGAGTTTGAAAGTCAAATGTGTATAGAAATAACCCTACAGTCGGCTATTATTCCTTGACATAAATATATGGCTTCTTCCCCCTATTGATGCCAAAGGCAAATGAACTATGTTCCTACTGCTGGAGTCATTTCTCATCTCTTGTAGTTTCTCTTTTTGCCTTGATCTCTCTCAGTCTGTGGCGGTGATAAAGGAAGAATTATAATGAACATATTGACTTTGCACAGTAGTTTCCTTATTTCAAATGTCCAGATCAGCAGTTTCATTATTTTAAATGTCCAAATGGTATGTTTAAATGAGTCATTTTCCCTTAAAATTTTATTTGATGGAATATATTTTCAACATTAATGCTGCATTCTAAATATAAATGGATTTATAACAACATAGATTTTCCTGTATTTCTGAAATAAAGGCTATCCTGCTTTAAATTCATTCACAAATTCATTTGTGAGGAATTACAATGTTAATATATCTCAGAATCAAGAAAAGTTGGGAATCACAACGATTGTTCCCATTCACAGCCAAGTATCCTGGCAATCTGCCCAGCCTTGTGCAAGAATTCTTTCAATATACTTTCACAGAAGACCAACTCTCTGTGTCTGCTGGTTCTTATGGCCACCATAAGCAACCGACTCCCTGAAGAGCCCTCTTAAGCAATCTTTCAGAGTTTTTTTTTAATATTTATGCCTCATTTTAACTCAGTTGATTATACCATAGTTCTATTAATGCCAAAGTCATAGCTCTAGGATCAGTATGGGAGTGTTAGTTGCCACAAAATGAACTCCCAACAGTCAGTGGTATATATATCCCAAAGAGAGAAAGGACCTATATACAGCAAAATATTTGTAGCAGTCCTTTTTTTAATAGAAAAGAACTAGAAATAAAGTACATGTCATCAATTGGGGAATGGCTAAAGAAATTGAGATGAAATGTATTATAATATTATTGTACTGTAAGGAAGAATAAATATGAATATAGAAAGATGTATTTTAAGTGGTGCAAAAATGAAAAAAGCAAAAACAGGAAAACAACACTCATATTCATTATAACAATGGAAATGGAAGTATCAACAACAAAAATCAAAATTGAGTGCTGCATAATCATAATAAGCAAACCGGACTCCAGAGAAGACACATGAAAATGCACCTACTTCCCTTTATGTAGAAAAGGCAAAGGGTGATTATAGAGGTGGATCACTGAACATAGTGTTAGACTGGCTTAATGTGTTGATTAGTTAGCTAAACTTCTATAACTGGTCAAGGCTCATAACAAAATAGATTTTAATTTTTAGGTTAAATGAGGGGGATGACAAACAGACATGAAATGACATTTCCATAGTGATCTATTCTCACTGATGATAATAGTGGAACTCAGCCAACTCCTATATCTACCTCTCTGACAAGAACCCACATGCCATTTTTCCATTTACATACAATTGCTCTATTTCTTCTGGTTTCATTTTTAGTGTGAATATCAATAAGCAGATGCTTCAATTATTTCAGTAGTATGTCATCTTGCAGGTTACTAGACAAAGATGGAGAATCAAGATTTAAAATAATAAAATGGATATTGTTTGGACAGCATAAGAATTGTATGTCCTAGTACCTCCTATCCCCCTTTTTCCTGTTGGCAGGATTATTCTGCTACCATCACAGTAAAAAGAAATAGTTGCTTCACCAGACCCTCAGCCTTTTGATGTCTCTCAGCAAAGGATATCATCTCTTACTTTAATGAAAAAGTGGAGTCTTTTGCCACAAATTTCTTCTTCTCCTTTTCTGTTTGTTACAAAATCCTGTGACATTATTTCCCGCTCTCTACTATTAGCCCCTAAATTCTGATAATCATGTGGTCTTTCTCTTTGCCAAGGTCAGTCCCTTTTCATGTGCCCTTAATATCATCCCCTCCTATCTTCTCCAAAACATTGAGCCCTTGATCATCCCTTCTTTCCATTCTTCAACCTCTCCCTATCCTTTGGTTCTTTCTCTTCTATCTTCAAACATGTCCAAGTTTCCCCCATAATAAAACAAAAACAAAGAAAAATTTTTCACTAGGCCCTATCATCTCCTTAACTATTACTTTATATCTCTCCTCTCTTTCTCAGCAAAACTCTCAGAAAAAAAATGAATACATTCACAGTCTGTGATTCCTTTCCTCTCACTCCTAAATTCTTTGCAACCTGGCTCTTGACTTATTACTCAAATGAAACTGCTCTAAAATATCAGTAATCTCTTAATTGCCAAATCAAATGGTTTTTTCTCAGCCCTAATTCTTCTCAATTCATCATGTATACTACATTCATCTGGATGTTCCCTAAAGTTCTGTCCTGAGATCTCTTCTTTTCCTCCTTTACATTCTCTCTCTTTCACAGTACTCTCATCAACTCTCACTGCTTTAATTAGTACCTCTATACAGATGACTTGAAGATATAGATATAGATAGATAAAGATAGGTATATAGATATAGATATGGATATGAATATAGATATAGATATGGATATGGATATGGATATGGAGCCCCAATCTCTCTCCTTGAACTTCAGTCTCATATCAATAACTACCAGCTAGACACTTCAAATGCAATGTTCCAGACACATCTCAAACTCTACAAGTGCTAAAATAGAATTCATTATATTTCCACAAAACCTTCTCAACATCCCTATTTCCATCAAAGAGACTACTATTTTTCCAGATCCTAAGGTTCATAACCTTGTTCTTATTCTTGACTTTTCAGTCCCTATTACAACATATATCCAATCAATCAGTTGTTGATTCTTGACATTTCTACCTCCACGACATCATTTCCTTTTACCTCTTCTCTCTATTCACATAGCCACCACCATAGTTCAGGCCACCATCACATCTCACATACATTTATTATTACAATAGACTCCTTGCCTTAAGTTTCTCCTCACTCCAATTCAATCTTCATACATCAGCCAGAATGATTTTCCTTAAGTACAGCTATGACCATTTCAAACCTCTACCCAATATCCCTTCCTAGGTATAAACTATGTATTCTAAGATAAAAGATAAACTCCTCTGTTTAGTTTTAAAGCCTCTACTGGACTGAACCCAATGTGTTTTTACTACCTCCTTTGCATATTATTCTGTTTCCTATAGTCTATGATCCAGTCAAACTGACCCTCGCTCCCCTTCCTCATTCACATCATTTTACCTCCCGCCTCTGTACCTTTGCTCTAGCCATCCTCCATACCTGTAATACACTCCTCCTCACCTCTGTCTAGTAAAATCCCTCTTCTCCTTCAAGATGCAACTCAAGCACCACCTTTTTAGGTAGACTTACTCAATATCCCCACCCCCAACTATGTTGCATTTATTTTTAGGGATTCTCTTTTTTAGATATTCCCTTTTTCTTGGTATCTACTTCTACTTACTGCCTTTTCCATTATAGCGTGAGCTCCTTGAGAGTAGACATTGTTTCACCCTTTTTTTTATCCCCACTGCCTAGTATAGTGTTGTTGTTGTTGTTGTTGTTGAGTCATTTCAGTCATGTCTGACTCTGTGTGACCCCATTTGGTGTTTTTTTTAGCAAAGATATTGGAGTGGTTTGCCATTTCCTTCTCCAGTTCGTTTTTACAGATGAGAAATTGAGGCAAACAAGGTTAAATAACTTGACGGGGTCATACAACCAGTAAGTATCTGAGGCCAGATTTGATCTCAGGAAGATGAATATTCCTGACTTTAGTCCTGGCACTCTATCCAGTGGCCACCTAGCTGATCTTTCTATAACTTAAGTGGATAATATTCCAAGAAGGAAATATCCAAGCAACCAAAAGATTCATTAGAGCTCCTACTGGTAGCCATAGTCTGTGGCGGAGCACACTAAAGTTGTACTTACTGATGCCAGAAAACTCCTACAAAATGCCTTTTGAAAGTTGAATACCGCAAAACAAGATCAATCTCAGAGACTACATGTGCTAGTGATAGAGAGAAGCTTCACTGGGGGACACTAGAAACATACTGATCCTTGGAGCCCAGCATAACTGCAACTAAAAACTCCATGAGGATTTCAGAGGGATAAAAGAATTCCCTGTGCTAAGATTTTTGAGTTTTTTGCCTGACTGTATCCTTTATATATTGGTCTCCTCTGGATATTTTACCACTGTTTACAAGTGGTCACTAATGGATATTTCATACTACTCTAACCAACTTTTACCCTAATGCGAGGTGCATCAATTTGACCTTTGAGTTACCCCTAGGATTTTGAGAGAGCAATAGTCAGGTACCCTGTTAGGACTCAACTTTCTACTTTGAATGAGCACTGGGAGAATGGGCTCCAAGGGGGTCCTAGACATAAATAAGGTAGAACTGGGAACAGATGACAAAAGTAGATATTATCTTTTGAGTTCAAGGATATCCTGAAACACTAACAAAAATTATATTATAAATAAATTGTAAAATTGAAAAAAATAGTTCCTCTTTGACCTCACCAGTTGTGGCTACCTTGTTTTTAAGGAAATTTTATAAATATGCAACCAAACTGATAAGACTAGCTTAATGTACATTTAGAATTTTTTTTAATATAAGTATGTCCTGAAGACAAGAAGAATAGAGCATTAGTAGCCTAAATATAGGCCAAACATATATTTTGCTCAAATTACATTATTAGAGGATGTACTAGCAATAAAAATCACTCAAGAAGCATTTTGGACTAAATTTCAGCAATCTGCTATTGATTTTAATAGATTCTAAATTCAAGACAGAAATTCAAAAGGGAAGGCATTGGTGCTTCAGTTTGGTATTGTGAAGTATAGATATGATTTTCTTTTGTTCAGTTTGGTATAATTGAGAGGAAATTTAAAGGAAAACTATCTTAAGCATCTTATTTAAAAATTTGCTTATTTTTCTACTTGGAAGATATGACTGAACTTAACAGATGGTCAGAGATTAGAAAAATAGCCAAAAGTAGTCATGTTAGTTTGTTGCTGTTATTGTGTATAGGCAAGAATATGCCACTCCCAAATGATGAACTAATTCAAGCTTGCTTCAAATGCTCATATTGTCAACAGGAAAGAGGGTAAGTGTAATGTAGAAGGCTCTGTGTATGGGTCTTCTAAATGGATCACATCCCATTTTAGCAGTCTGATCAACAAGAATCCTTTCCTACATTACTCATTCTCCTAAAGCAATTTCATTCCTTATTTGGTTATGCAATTAACTGGAATGAAAGCCAGTGCTATGCCTTGAAAACAAAACTAAATTAAATGGTAATGCAGTAATCCATCAATTACAATGGGGCAACTGGTGGCTTTAAATGGCTCAGTATGAAAATATCTTGTTGGATTAATAATATATTTAATGTTATGTACTCACCATTACAGCAGGGAATAAAACATTGTTTTAGTTAATCTCTCATTGTCACTACTCAGAATTTTTTACAATCAAAATGATCATTCTTCACCATTCCACGAGGCATAGGTAATGCCATTAGAAAGTCACCTTTTAAAAATATTTTATATTTAGGGAACATAGCAATACTAAATGGGGTGAGGGGAGAGGAAAGCTTATTAAAGTCAATAATATTCACACACACACAATTTAATGACAGAATATATTCCTAGATTAATGTCCTTAGGATCTTAAATTTAGAACTACAAGAGGACTCACATTCTTCTCTTTCATTCTGTTTCTTATTTTCTAACTATAACTTGCTATAGACTTATTTTTATAAAAATTATAATATATAGCACATCATGCCAGCTTGGCGTGGTGTTAGCACCTTCTACTCTTGAATGTAAGTTCTATCAGTGAGAGATAGATATTAATTCATCCAAAGATAGTAAATTTACTGTTCTACAATGCTTCTTAAATTTCCTACAACTTTAATACTAGAACACAACACAATAATAATTCTCTAAGGAACTGCTAAGCTGAACCAGAGGAACAAATTTCTTGGGCTGTACATGATGTATGCTGGTTGTCAAGGCCCTAAGGTGTCTTCCTTTGAAATATCTTTAGATCAGAACATTCACCACTTAAGGCAATGTTTTATTAGTCGTGTTACATTTCCACAAAATTCAAATGTGGATACATCAAATTAGAAGTCATATGTTTTATTCCATATCTGGAATCATTTTTGTTGTTCTCTGAGGAATTGCTCTGCATATGAAATATATAAAAGGATCTAAATATGTACTTACTGTATAATGGAAAAAGATGTATTGAGTCACCCCCTTTCCACTCTCAGAAATAAACATAGAAAGGTAGGAGAATCTGGGAGGAATTTGCTTCATTCCTTACATGATACCCAATCAGCATACCTGAACAATCTCACTCACAGGAAGAGATAGTCTATGAATACAACGGTAATATTTTTTTCCAGTGAACTCCAAATAAGGGTCAATTATAGCGACATGAAAGGGATGCTTTTTTTCCCTAATTGAAGAACAACAAAGCAGAAAGGGAGATGCAAGAAAAATAACTGCTTTGGAAAGGAAGCTAAAATGATTTTATTGAACCAGCTACCAGCTGTATGAAGCAATAACAATCAGTCACAGTACCACACATTATTAATACTAAACACTCATCTTCAGATTCCTCACATTTAATCTATCAGTATCTCAGAGCTTCATTATTCATTTTGTTTCCCAATATAACCATCTTCTTTTGTAACACTGCCATTTGACTTTCCCTATTTGCAGTTCCCCGCAGTTAAAGTCAGCTAAGAGCAGCAGTGATTGAAGTTGTCTAAAAGTAACTCATAATTTATTGAAAGATAATAACAACGACATGGCAAGTTATAACATCAACATTTGTTCTCCTCTTTCAGGATTCAGAAATGCTCTCACTCAAGTGTATATTAGTGCTTCTACTTTTGGTAGAGAATGCCACAAAATATCATCATAGAAAACAGAGAACAAAAGAAAAAGTGTCTCTCCAATTTTTCTGTTCAAATAGTCTACGATATTTTCTGGCTCAAACTCCTACTTTCAAAACATCTAGAAGTTCAAAGGTGGAGCCAAGAATAAGGGAGGAACTTCATTTTATGTGACATCATACTTGACATAGTAGAGCTATTTATTGACTCTAACATTCATAGATTGGGGAAATATAGAAGTGATAAACCTCCCTGTCCCTGTCAGGATTTATAATGTTGACACACGAGGAACTGGTAACACTTAGGATATGCCCAGCTCACAATAGTTGATTGATAAAAGGTCGGTGGCTGTCTACTCTGAAGTCAGTATAATAAACAGTTACTGAAAAAGTTGCTTCATCACATTTCAAAGATATCCATTCTCCCCATAACCCAGCCTCAGCTTATTTCTGAGAACTTATGCATTTAACCTTGGTTTTCCTGCAACAGTACAAACATATTGTATTATCATTATGCATCTAAGTGATGACCTTCCTCACTGTGCCCTATATAGAAGTCTATGTGTCCTGCCTGGGGTATGGGAACATCCACTGACCTGGTTAGACTTGTTCTCTATGGGTTTATATACCCTAGAAAGAAGACCAGTATAGCTATCCAAATCATTAAGGCAGAGAAAATCTATCATGTTTTATTATTAGGGAGATCATCCAGCAAAGGTGGTCAATAATACTATTTGTTTCACCTGCCAATACATAAATTGAGATCTCATCTTATCTGGAAAGTTTGCATTCCCAGTATGTAGTACTACATCTGCCACCTCTGTGACCACCTATAGGTGGTCTCTCACATCTGCAATGCCTTTCCTCCTCATTTCCTTCTTGTAGAATCCCTAGTTTCTTTCAAGGCACAGTTCAGGTACCACCTTCTAGATAATAATAACTATAACAGAAGTAGCAGCAACAACTGTGTGTGTGTACATACCCACACACACACACA
>CM053580.1:184598618-184621766 GCA_028627135.1 Pseudochirops cupreus | reverse complement strand
TACATATACATACACACACACACACACACACACACATATATTTAGTCATTGGCTTCTTAGCAAATATCTTTATATAATTGAATAAAAAAAATTGAACTAAAAATGCTTTTATGGTCTTTCCATAAGAACATTTTTTTTTATATCTAGGTTATCTATGACTTTTACAAACTCATATCTTTCAAAGGATAACTTCTTGGGTCTATTTATCTTCAAACAAGCAAAAGTCATAGCAGATAACTCAACTAGATCTTAGCTTAAGTGATCTATTAACTTCCTTAGACCCGTCTGTGTTGTTTTTCTACTGTAAAATCATGTTTTCAAACCAGTTCTCTTATATGCTTAAGTTAAAGCCCAGCATGCTACTCAGTATAATTCTTAACAAAGCCAGGCCTCTTCTGCTTTAGTGGTAAAACTGTTCAGTGTTTTTAAAATCAACAAACTATAAAGCAAGCCATCAGTCCTCTTGCAAGAAGAGGCCCTCAAGGTTGAGAATTGGGCTATGTCCAACAACAACTTCCTGACTGTAGCTCATTTTGCCTAGCAAAAAAAAGAAAAGGAAGGTTTTGGAGGCAAACTAAGTCGTTCTCATATCAAAATTCGTTACTATGTTACCCTGTGGCAGAGAGAAGGCATAAATAAGGGAGAGCAGAAGAATCAAAAGTAAAGTCATTTCTTAGAGGTCAGACAGTTCTTAGCTCCCTGTTCAAAAGCAGAGAGTGAAATCATCACTTGTATCTATTTGGCACAGAGAACGTTTTGGGCTAGGGGAAACCCAGGAGGAAACCTCAGGGAAAGAAAATTCTTCTCTCTCAAATAAGTGCAAGAAATATTGAATAAATGAAAAAAAGCACAATCACTAAGTTTTATTCAAGAATTATTTTCATTAGGTTGATAGGTTTCAGATGCCTGCAGATTTCACAACGTATGTTTTAAAATGTGAAACCCAAAAGTCAATAACCATGGTGTAATTTCTCCCATGCTTTAGTCGTAATGATTATTCACATTTATATAACCTCTTGCACTCAACACTTCCTCACTCATAAACACACTGGGCCAAATTCTGTCATCAGTTACTCATTCACAACTCTAAAGATGAATTCAGATCTCCACTATTCAAATCTAGCTCCCCTGGGAGTCAATTAGAATTATACATCCCCTGCCAAGAGCAAAAATCTGGACATGGCACTTTTCAAAAGTTACTGACAGCTAACTCTGATCTTCAGTCGCCCACACTGAACTTACTACTCCCAACAGACGGTGAAGTAGGATGATCAGACAAGTAGAGAATGTTACTGATGTTCTGTACCTCCATGGAGAGCTTTCTACATCCCATACACCGTTACTATTCTGCATTTTCATTCTCTTGAGAATCACTTGACCATAGAGAATTGCTTTTAGGATATCAGATCAAATGACAAAAGAAGGCTTCATACTTTAAATGAACACTATTTAGATATTCATTGATTGGGGGATACCTAAGTAAATTGTGGTACAGGCATGTAATGGAATATTTCTGTGCCATAAGAAGTAACAAATATGTAGAATTCAGAGAACCATTGGGAAACAGATAAACTACAGCAGAGTGAAGCAAGCAGAACTAGGAAAATAATTTTCACAAGGACTATAGAGAAAACAGAAAAAAAATGAAATAATGAAACTTAATGCTGTGATGATAAGAGCTGAAAAAAAAAATAACTTCCCTTCTTTGTGAAGGTAGAGAATTTAAAGTATGGAATATTATATGTACCATAATATTCCATACTATGAGACTTGGTAGACATATTGATTTTTTTTTCTTATTCTTTATTTCTCTTTTAGTCTTTGTTATGAGAGATGGTTCTGTAGTGGGAAAAGAGGGATATATTAAGAAAAGAATGTAATATACGTATCAGAAACAAGACTTTTCAGCTTTTTAAATCTCTTCTCACCTTGCCTTTTCTCTCTAGAATGGTAGCTGAGCAATTTAAGTGTTCCTGGAAGTAATTTTTGATGAATAGGCATTATTTATTAACAAACTAAGAATTTCCCTGGTACTCCTGGAAGTAATATTTGATAATGATAGATCAATTTATTACCAAACTAAGAATTTCCCTATAATTTTTTTGCTAATGTCCTTTAATTACTTCTCTTTTCAAAGCAAATATATATTTATTTTATGGAGGTCAGTCTTATAAATGTACTATGACCTTTAAGTACCTAAAAAATGTCTTAAGATTCCAGGAGTCCTGGTACCCCTAACAGATTTGGTAGCAGAACAAAGTTCTAGTAGAAAGTGGAGGTAGGAGCTACCTCTCTTCTATCTGAAATAGTAAGAAGAGGCAAACAGACTATAAGGTCATCTCGTCCAACCCTCATAAAAAATGAATCATTTATAGAACATACCAGACAAGTTCAGTCTGTTTGAAAACCTACAAAGAAGGCAACTCCAAACACTTCTCAAGGCAGTCAATTATAAGCTCTAATTGTTATGAAATTTTTCCTGATAGCAAGAATAAATTTGACTCTTTGCAATTCCTGGTCATTTCATCTAATCCCAGCTATTAAAGTTTGCAGCATGGCCACAAAAATGAGGTAGTTTATGGATACCCCATCAGGGCCCCAGGTTGACAGAGATCCACACCACAATGTTTTATCTTTTAAAAAGCACTGTCTCCTCAGTCACAGTACTTCACAATTTCTCCATTTCTTGGGAGGAAATCATCTTTGGTGAACCATCTATGATACTCCACTATCCACTGACAAAAAGCAGGACACCTTCCCCCCTGCCACTCCAAAAGGCTAATTACTTCTAGGTTTGCCTTGAGGAGAGGGTTCTTGGTAGGTTTCCCTATCTATTTGAACTTTCTCTTGTTCTGCTTTATGCAACTCCCCATACCCTTACAATAACAGGTCAAAGTTTGACCCAGGTGGGAGCAATGTTTTTTCCTAAAATTGACTTAAATCCTTTTGACAACATTCTCTGGCCCTCAGTGCTATGAACTGACACAAGTCTTGCCTTGACTAACCATTCTCTGTTCAACGGATTCTTTGACGAAAATCCACTGGAACTGTGAATTGCCTTGACCATGCCATCCTTAACTCACTGCCATTTTTCTTTAAAGTTGTGCTCACCATCTCTACCCCAGTCTCTAAATGTATAAACCAGAGTTGGGATAATTTTTTTGTAATTATTGTTCATGCTATGCCATTTGAGTAAATGTGTTTGCTAAGGAAAATAATTATAATTTGCAAGCTTTATGCTCTTCCCTTTTTGCAGAAACTTTGCCCTTCTCTAGGCAAGTAGGTGGCAAAACAAATAGGGCACTGTTCTTGGAGTCAGAAAGACTTGAGTTCAAATCCATCCAATCAAACTCCAATGTTTATTACTTGTATGACCCTGAGGAAATCACTTAACCTCCTTCTGCCTCATTTTCTTCATCTGTATAATGGGGATAAAAATAGCCCCTCCCTCACAGAGTTGTTAAGATCAAACGAAATATTTGTAAAGGAATTTATAAACCTTAAAAGTGTTTTATAAAGGCTATTATTTTTATTCTCCAATTTTTTCAACCTATCCTTCCTCCTTTTCCATGATCCTTCAAACATTACTGAAAATTACTCAGTGATCATATTTGTGACATGAGGATATAGTTAATACAGACCAGATGGCTTGACATCATCACAAGCAGCAAGGCACTCCCTTACTATCTCCTTACTAATCTAGGGTAGGATATCAGTTTTGTTTATCATTCTTATTATGTCATTTCAAAATTGAAAGCCATTCTCCTTTGTAAGAAAAACAGAAACAAAAGGATTAAGAAGCTCTGCCTTCCTTTAGTTGCCAAATAACCTATCCCTTCCTTAATTCTCTTATCCCTTAAATATAGTCATCATCTCTAGCTTTTCTCACCAACCTCACTCAACTCACTGTGAGCTTCAGATATCTACTGTTATTTTACAGGACTATGACACACTCTTACTTTCATTCTTTGTTATTTTGTCTTGTTTTCCACTTTCTATACATTTCATTTTAAAACTCAATTTGGTTAATAAATTGCCTGAATATCCACATGGTCTTTTCAGACAAATTCCACTCTTCCTTTTCAGTTGTACTGTTTTCCTTTGTGTCTTCATTATTTCAGTCTTCAATGTCTTTGACACAGCCTATGAAGATTCCACCTGTAACATTTAAGTTTATAGGATCCTACCTATGGCCAGATTTCATCTGCTCTATCATAGGCTCAAAGATGAACTCAGCACTTATTCCCAGGGTTCTAATTGTTCTCTTTCTCCCCACTCCAAACAACCAGTTCTTCAAGAATTACATCAAGTAAAATTCCCCCTTGATGATTCCTCTACATTTTGAAGTATGACATTTTCACTAAGGCAAGTCAAGTAGTTACTACTCAGCCCCTGTCTGGATAATTGAAGTCTCTAAACACTATTCTATCATGCCTTTGTTCTAGGTTTATGGTCATTTCCCATCTATTTCTTCTCCATGTTTAGGATGGCTGTTATATGACAATCATTTCTATTTCTCCTTCCTTTAGGATTAACCCAAATAATCTACACCAGTGGTTCTCAACCTTCTTAATGCCACGACCCTTTAATACTCATATGTAGGTGTATCTGCATGTAGGCAGACCCGCCTGGAGATGGATAGAGGAGCAGTGTTTCGGTTCCTAAGACCATCGGAAATATGTGTTTTCCGATCGTCTTAGGCGACCCCTGTGCCCCTTGAAAGGGTGGTTTGACCCCCAAAGGTGTTGCGACCCTGAGAACTGCTGCTCTACACCATGTTTTCCCCCTCTGGAGAAAATGCATATATATATCTGGGAAACTTACTTGTTCAATTCACAGAAAGACTTATAACCATCTCTAATCATGCTGACACAAGACAGTGACTGAAAAGACATGGGGAAAGATTCCTGCACTGCTTAGCATAGGGGGTTTTCTCAGCTATTCAAAATTATGGCATCCACCCCAGAATTCCTCCAAGGCAACTTGTAGAAAAGAGAAAAGATGAGTCATTGAAAACAGAACATGAGGAAGTGATTGTTAGTGTAGGAGATGATATACTTGACTAGAGTAGTAGATCTCCATCTAAACCTGTTTGCTAAGAATCAAGACCAAGAAAGCATGACAGACCTTCCTTTCCCATTCTTTTTTCTTCTTCCTCTCATTTTTCTACCACAAGGAAAGGACTACTTAAGTTCTTAATGGCTGCTCCCCATAATCCCATTCTGGCTCTTTGAGAAAAGGTAACTTAAGACTTTGGAATGATGTTCTTTTCCTGTTTTTTTTAACCTTCATTTCTAACCTTCTAAAATGTGATGAAACTATATGTCGTTATAAACTCAAGTTGTTTGCAATAGTTTACTTATTCATATTTAATGATAAGAAAGAAGGGTGAATTTTCTTTTCTGAGTCTCTGTTTACAGATATAAAACTTTGTCTCAAAAATTTGGAGCAACTATTAGAGCAAAATGAGAAAGTCGATTTCATTCTTTTACAAGCCTGGCAAAGAAATCCAAGATCATGATACTAATATGAGCCAACAAAGCCATAGGGATAAGCAAGTGATTTGAAGGCAGCAGTCATTTTTTTTTCCCTTAGAGTACAGAGTATGGGCATTTTGAAAGAAAAGTCAATCCTCAGAAAGTCAAGGAGATGCCGAGGAAGCTCTGACCACATGAAGAGGGGAAAAAAGTTACCATTACTTGCAAAAATAGTCCCTCTGCATTTGTGTAATTGACAGCTCATCCTATCTTTCCAGTGCTACCTGGTTATAATATTTACTTCTTTATTATTATTAATTACCCTGCTGTTGCATTTTTTGTTAAAAGCTAAATAAAGATAAGAATGGCAATGTTTGGCATGCATGTGAATTTGGAGATCCCTTCCAATAACAGTGTTGTCCAGGGGTCCATAGCCAACAGTTTGGGAACATGTACTATTCTTAAAAAAATACTTAATTAACTCCTCATTGCCTATTTAATAAAGTATAACCTTCTTACCCTGGCACTGAAGGTCTTTAACATTCTGACTCCAGACTGAAATTATGCAATCTTCATTCCAACCAAACTAGACTACTCTCTCTCCCTTATTATCACAGTGGTATCTCCACCATCTCCTTGCCTTTTTGCTTGAAGCAGCATCCGTATGCATATAATGAGCTTCCTCACACTTTCCCAATCTCTACCAGTTTAGTTCCTCCCTTCCTCCAAAGTGCAGGTTTTATACATTGTCTGATCCCTTCAATTAACAGGGCAGTTCTTGGGGAGCAGAAATCCCTGCTTGCTGGGCTTATATGAGAGACTTCTCATTGTGCAGGCTCTCAAACTTAGCCTCAGTCCTAGTCAGGAACTTGTGAGCTAAAGGAGTTACCTGTTGCTGGATCACAGAGTTGAGACCCATGTCCCTTGCAATCAATTCTAAATCAAGCCGTTCTCAGCTGTTGATGTTCCCAGTCCTAGCCCTGGGCATTTACTTCATATACTAGAAGAATTGTCTAGCACTAGCCCTGTCCTGTTGCCTTAAGTACAGAAGGAAATGATTGAATTCCTAAGTCACTCAAGTGACTAAGTCACTGATTGATTGGCAATACAATGACACTATAGCTGGCAGTCCACAGTGGGCACAGACTGCACCAGTAAGAAGGCAGTTACCCAGAGCAGCAGATAAAAGAAGCTATAGGTTGGTTGCTTGTTGTCTTTTTCTCCAAGAGGACCAAAATGAGAACATGATGTTGGGGTCAAGGTACAGTGTGACCAACTGTGGCTGATCAGACCAAATAAGAACTCAGAAGGCTCTACCACAGATTGGATCCGAATAGTCCATGTCAACATTTGGAGTGGAGATGTCTCTAAATTTGTGCAACTCATTTTTTCCTGAGGGTACACAAAGTTTTGTTGTGTTTACGTAAATGTTGCTTATAAAAAGGTCATGAGACTCTTAAATTTTCAAAGGTAAATGACCATTGGGGTGGTTATTTCCAACTCCATTTTCTCCTGAGAATTCCCTGCCATGTCTGAGAGTCCGTGCCTACTCTGGCATTAAAGTCACCCAGGATTACAAACTTATCATCACCTAGATGATAAGGGTCTCCAGGTCTTTTTCTTTGACCTCTTCAGTATACATCACGGTGGCAACATATATATTGATGATGGTGGTATACTGCTTTCCTGCAAGTGGCAATCTCATTGTCATGAGCCTGTAGTCCACTTCTTTGTGGAGGCATTCAAGCTTGTTGAAGTTTTGATTGCAAAACTTATGCTAGCTTCAAGGTGTCCCACTACAAAAAAAGTATATACCTAGCTCTGACTTCAGTAAGCCAGCCTTCAATCACCAACCTTGTAGTGCCTGTATGGGATGTAATACCTGCTGAGTTCTCTCACAAGAGCTGTTCATCTTTCAAGTCTACTGGATTTCATGATGTCCACAAGTGAAAAGCATGAACATGGCTCTGAGTCAGAGGTATAAATCCTCATTTGGAGGGAGACTGAAAGGGGCATTACTATGGGTGAGAGGTCATACCAGGGGTGACAGATCCCTGTGAGAGGTTCCAATAGCTGGTTTCTGGATTGATTGGACCAGACATTTCATAAAGGGATCCAAGGTCAAGGGAACTCTTCTCTATCCATTTTCTGGACCATCTGTCAAGTGAGTGGTACACCTTCACCCAGATGGCCATCAGGGAGATTTATCATAGCCTCCCAAGAGAGCATATTGGTGAGTATGGTAGTACTAGCTAAAGTACTACTAGAGTAGGTGAGTACTAGCTGCAGAAAGAAGAAGGCCATGAACTAAGTAAAAGGGAAGTGTAAGAAGGTCTGGGAGTTGTGCATGAGAATTAACAGCATAATTGTATCAAAGGATCACATAATCATAACATATTTTATAGTCCAACTCAGCTCATACATCTTGCATCAAACCTTCTATGATTTACTAACTAAAAGTGATCTCTTCCAAATAGATTTAGAGTTGTAAAGTTCCTTAGAAATCATCGAGAACAAATACACCATTTTATAAACTGAATCCCAAATAAATTAACTAACTTAACTTAGCATCACAAAGGAAGAAGGAGAGAAGGAACACATTCAGGGGGATGGCATGATGATGGCTGGAGAGCAACAATGTGTTGGACCTAGATCAGGCTAGTTATAAAGAGTTTTCACCAATCAGGAGTTCTAGGATCCAGGTCAGGAACTCGATTAGCCAATTTAAGCTATGGAAGAATGCCATGAAGATAAATACAGGACAACAGCATGATAATTTTAAAACTTCCAAACCAAGGTATAATATCATACATACATTAGAGTTAAAACTTTGATATACGATAAACCAGCCCTGGAGTAAGGTAAGAACTTCATTTATTAACATAGAGAACTTTATTACTTCTGCTCACTTAGTCTTCCTATCTCCGTCAAATTCCCTGGCTCACAACAGCCAGGAAAAAAAAAAAAACTAAGTCATGAATTAGACCATAAGGTAGCCTTTGGCCAAATCCCTTCAGCTAAGTAACTGAACACATGTACACATACATCCCACCCATTCTTTCAAAGTTGTTTGTCTTTGCAACATGGTCATTAATGTGTGAATTGTTCTACTGGTATTGCTCACTTAAATCTGCATCAATTCATATAATTCTTCCCAATTTTATATGAAATTTGTCCATTTAGTCACTTATGACACAATAGTATACTATTATATTTGCAGTTAAAATAGAATTTAACAACACAATTAGCGGAATATGAAGAACTGAATCTGTGATGGAGAAATTCTCTATAAAAGAGAAGCTAAGGGATCTGAAACATGAAAATACTGAGGTAGATTAAGACTCTACCTGATTCATCCTGCTAACTAGTGTAATGGGAATGGGAATTTAAAGATCTTCCCTGCCCCTTAAGAAACCTAAGGGGGAGTTTGAAGACTTTCCCTGCTGTGAAGGTTAAACTCTGCCCCTGATAGGCTGAATGCAGTCACATGGAGCCTGTGGTAGAAGGAGTTTGCTGAGAAGAAGCAGAACCATAGAGAAGCTGGTAGAGAGCTAGCATGACAGTTGGAGACAGTTGGGGACAGAGGAGCTCAGGCAAGGAGATAGAGAGTTTTGTGAGTAAATATTGATTTTGTATTGGTTTGTGGGAAGGCTAAAGGTTGGTATGGCTCTCAGCATTATTATGGCTTCTGAATATCTTTGGTACCATGATGGAATCAGCTTGCTGGTTTTTGTATTCAGTTTTCTGGTGTCTAAATAAATCCTTCAACTTTATCCTTTATCTGGAGAGTCTGGCATATTTTGCAATCAAATGTCATGCAATACTTATAGTCACGGTCTTTATCATGATCATGGGCACTGTAAATATTGCATTGGTGCTACAGCTAGTTGCCTTGGCAATTTTCCTGTAAACTCCAATTTGCCCAGTGCCTTTAGTAGAAAATAGAAATTCTTCTGTCTAGCTTTTAAAGCCCTTCACAATCTGCCCCAACCTATTGCACTCTCATACTCTAGTCATCTTCCCTGTACAGAAGGCTCTCCCTCCTCATTTTTGCCTCATAGAATCCCTCTTTTCCTTCAAGATATAGCAAAAATACCACCTTGTATCTGAAACCTTTTCTGAATCCCAACTACCAGGGTCCTCTCTTCACCTGTTATAGCACATGGTCTGAAGCTACTCTTCCAACCCCCAGTGACAATGGCAGGCTGAATCAGAGAAAGAAGCTACTATATCCTCCTTCAGGGATCCAGGTTTAACCCTGAGGAAATGGGTAGGGGAGAGAAGGACATTTCTATGTCAAATATAAGATATGAATCCCCAGTGTTCTCTTGTGATATCAGTTCATCTCAATTACCCAGACTTAATTAGCTTATAGCATGGGATATTTACTAAGGTGCTATAGAAAGAACACTTGGCACAAAACATCTTCCCAAACAAATATTATTCCTTCAAACCCCGTCTCATTAGAATGTAATACATCAAGGGAATGATTTTCAGTTTTGTCTTTTCATACCTATCACTACCTATAATGTCTTACTCATTAATAAAATGCTTATTGGTTGATTGATTCAATGTGTTAGTTTTACTTAACGCTTTTTTCTTGATATTTAATTTTGTTCCAGGAATAGCTCTCTGAATGAAGAGGAAAAGTAATGTAAAAACAAAAGTTATCAAAATTTTAAAAGAGATGCTTTTCTTCAGAACTTTCTTAGCTATTACAAACTTTGTTTTTACATAAACCTTTGCACGATTAAAGTTTTGTGCTAAATCTTTCTTTTTGAACAGTGACCAGGTGTTTCAATTTAGCTTAGGTTTACTTCCAAAAATACATAAGACTTTTTAATGATGTTGGTTTTTCAGTTTGAAAAGGCAAAAGACCAAAACATCTGTATTTTCCCCCTGACTGCTCCACTCACTTTGATAAACTCTTTCTGACAGCCTTGGTTAGCTGAACTTAGATCAAGAAAAATAACACCCAACTTGAAAAATAAACTAACTTCTCCAGCTTACCAGCTTACTATTAGCAATTGTTCTTTATTTTCATTTTTTAAATCTACAACTTGCTGTTTTTAAATATATAAAGTTATCATGTAAATTTCTGCTTTTCTCCTTTTTTGCTAAAGATGATTACCATAAGAAAAGATAGATAGGTAATCCTTCTGTACCTACTTATTTTCATCAATTCTTTCTCTGGATGCAAATAGCTTTTTCCTTCATATGTCCTTTATAGTTAATTTGGGTATTTATAATAGCCAAATGTAGCACCAATTCTATAAATATGCCTGTGCATAATTCTAAATTGTAAAATATAACAGACTCTCCACATGAATGACAGAATGAAAACATTTAATCAAACACCAGAAAGCCAAACCATAACATCACTAAAGTAATCTATACACAATAACAATACAGGGGGCACCCCTATGCCCAAGTTTTCCCCCTGCTAGAGCCTTCCCACAAACAAAAGCTGCCTGCTTTCTCCATCCCTTTCTCTCTCTCTCTCCCCTGCTCTTGCTCTCAGCTCTAACTGCTCTGACCAACTTCAGCTCAGCTCTTCTCTACCCTTTCTGTTCCACCTACACAGCAAGCTCCTCCCACTATACTCATGTGACTCAGGTGTCCATGTAACCCAAGCAGGTAACATGGGTTTATTAATGTATGGGAAAGATCTTCCCATTAAGCAAAACTACATTAATAATACATCAAAATGACTTATTTGCCCAAAGTTGTTCTTAAAACAATATTGTTGTTACTGTATACAATGTCCTCTTGGTTATATATAACTATTCTCTTGAGGTTACACATTTTCAGAGATAGAGTATGGATGGTCAAACTGTATTTGGACTCTGAAAAGATATATATAAAGTATAAGATAAATATTTTTAGATCCTTTTCACTAAGATATCATCAAGTGTCATGATTACAGTATTATAAGTCTGTTTGAGATAACAATTTCCATATGGATAAATCAAGTGCACCTGGTTTGTTTTTTTTAATTACCTTTCATTTTTTTTTAGTGGTTTCACTGCTTAGGAAATATAGATAAATACACATTTTCATGTGATTATTATAACTTTCCTTTCACTGACCCAGTATAGGTCTTTATCTTTGGTATTTTAAATCTTAATTTGAACTGGTCTTTAACAATTAGACCTAGAGTTTTATAACTCTTTAAAAAGTCCACATTTTCCCCTTAAGGATTTTCCACACGTGCACATGGTCGGAAATGATGATAGACAATTTTTAAAATGTCACCGAACTCCCTCTGAGTCATAAATAGGTAATCAAACTTTAAATAAGTACCAAAAACTTGTCTTCACTCATATTTCTAATGAAACAAAAACTGAACAAAAGTCACTCTTTACTGTTCTCTATAAAAGGCTATGTTAAAAAAAATTGATGAAATTCGTTTGAGCTTTTATCTTCTCAAATATTTTCCCCATATTGGAAGGTAGTAAGGAATTTCTTATATGGTTTTATATGAAAATGATAAAGATTTTGTAAATTGTCATCAAAATTTTCTAAAGAATGTATTCAAAATGGAACAGAATAAATTTGTCTCTTCAGTTGATGGTTTCCATAACTTTTCCTGTATGCTAAGTGACTAAAAATCTGTAATGATCCGTAATGGCCACATATGCATAATAAAGCCTGAAATTCAGAACAGAGTATTAAGGTGGTTGCTGTATGGCATTCACTTGAAGTTTTTGTTCTTACTTCCTTTCCCTTGCTTTCATTTGTATGAAAAGTTCTTGGAATATAGGGGAAAGCCTTCAGATTTGAGTCCCACATGGTCCTTGTGGGATTTCTTTGATAGGGTGCTCTTCAAACCTGACATTAGATTTGAGTGCACAGAATCTCTATAAAGCATTAAGTGGGAGTTTCAAGGAATCTCTAGGCCAGAATCAGATAGTTGTCTGGCACAATAATTTTGGTGAAGTCCCATATACAATAGGTTGAAAGAGGTACTAAATGCCTGAAGGCTACTTAGCTGGCAGACTGATCTATATTTTTTTTTAAAATGGCTACAAAAGGAAAGAAAATCTACACAGAAATAAGACTCTTGAAACTGATTTCATTCAAGGGACTTTTCAAAGTTTGAGCACTAATTGTATTTAGTGTTTCCTTAGAAAAGAGTAAAAGCTTATATGTGTCCTTTCATGTACACCAGCGGTTCTCAACCTGTGGGTTATGCTCAATTTGTAACAATGAAAATACATCCTGCATATCAGATATTTACATTATGATTCGTAACAGTAGCAAAATTACAGTTATGAAGTATCAACAAAAATAATTTTATGGTTGGAGGGGTCACCACAACATGAGGAACTGTATTAAAGGGTCACAGCATTAGGAAGGTTGAGAACCACTGATGTACATACACTCTCTAACCACCATATTCTTTATAAGTATGTCTTCCGCATGTATACCATCATTATGTTGATGTTTAAGGGTGCTCGAGACCCCAAAATACCAACATGCCAAGTCCTGCTGAATGAATTCAACTCAAGTGTTCTTAGCCAAAGGAAAAGAAAGTTTATTAAGGATTTGCTGTAATGGGTAGATTCTTAAGGAGCCCAAGTATTTGTGTCACTTGTATTAGACAAGCAGGTCAAAATAATCTGACATAGAGTAAGTCTGCCTTAGATTAATATCAGTACCTTCATGGAGGCAAGATGGATCTTATATACAGAAAGACTGGGAAAGATCTAGGAGTAGTCTAAAGGAGAGTTTAGTGGAGGGTCTTGAGGAACTGAGGTCAGACTCCAGAAATGGGATTAAGGTTGGGAAATAGCTGAAAGCTACCTGGAGATGACAGACAATGGAGAGCTAGGCTAGTTTAAGGTAACAGATTTGAGTATAGATGGGATAAGATCCCATCCTTGAGAGGATCTAGGGTTGGAAGTAGCTGGAAAATGAAGAGTTGGGCTAGGTTAAGAGTAACAGAGATTTGGTGCTAGGATAATGAAAGGCTTATGGTCTCAGGCAAATGCCTCTTCAAGTGGGAAGATTCAAGGGGGTTCCCAGTGTCTAAACTCTATCAATTACACATGTTACTTATTCATGTATCTGTCTACACACACATGGAGGCAACTAAGTGACTCACTAGATAATCCTGGGCCTGGAATCAGGAAGATCTGAGTTAAAATCTGGCCTCAAATACTACTGTGTGACCCTGGGCAAATCAATTAACTTCCGTTGGCTTTAATTCACTGAGGAAAATATCAAACCACTCTAGTATCTTTGCCAATTTGTTTTATATCAGTCCATGTCTTCCCACTTTTTTCTGAATCCACTTTATCATTTCTTATGATACAATAATATTTTATAAACCATAATTTTTTCAGCCGCTCCCCAGTAGTGGACATGTACCTTGTTTCCAGTACTTTTCTAAAACCAAAAGTGCTGCAATTTACTTGTACATAAAAGTCCTTTACCTCTGATCCATTTGGTCTCTGTCTGGTAGTTGTACTGCTGGGTCAAAAGGTTTGCACAATTTAGTAACATTAAGGGTATTATTCCACAATATTTTCCAGAATGGTTGGAATAATTCACAGCTCAATCAACAATGCATTAGTTCACATACTCCCATAAAGTTTCAAATAATTTTTCTATTTTTGTCATTCTGATATGATGAGAGGGTTTTAATTTAAAATTTTTAGATCTTTTTTTTCATAAATATTTCCTTTGAGAACTTTCTTTTTATATCCTTTGAGGAATGAGTCTTGTTCTTATACTTCTGCATGAGTTTCTTATATAGATTAAACATTTTCTATTTATTCCTCATTTTACACATACATATTCCTTTGTGTGAAAGGGAAATACCCCAGCTTTACCAACAATATTAACTGCAATGGTATACATAATGGTATACATGCAATAGAAGACCACTATTTAATTAAGATGAAACATTTCATTTATCAAGAGAAAGAGAAGGAATCTCAGAATCAAGGAATATTCCTACTCTTAAAAAATAAAATTACATCTCTAACAAGTACAGAAAATTTTGCTTCTTACAAGCATTTCTTGTGCATTTTATATAAGCAATTCTTTATTTCTTTGAAAGAAGCCACTGGCTGTCACTCAAAATTATATTTACTGCTTGTTTCTCTACCCAGAATATTTAACTACAGTTAGGTATACGTGGATACTAATGATTATGAATTTTGACCAAATTAACTAAGCAATCTTAACTGATTTTTTTCTCTTGAATTGACCAGTTATTTCAACAAACAAGGTGCTAATGTTTTTGATAACCATATGGATGCAACCTAAATAGCAAATGAGGTATTTAGGAAATGTCATATGACCATTGTTATAACAGGAAATTTTTTTCTAGATATTGCACTCCTTTGCTTAAAACAAGATAACTATTATTCCAGTTTCACAAAATTTTCCTCACTAATTATCTATTCACTCCCAAAACCATTATCCTCCATCCAGAGTAGTTCTCTAAAATCAGCAAATACTGCAGCTTTAAGCACTGACGACTAGTTGTATGGAAAGATAAGATACATTTCAGACAGACTTCCTGTCAGTCTTGAAGTGAATGCTAGAATTTGTCTTAATGTTCTTGACTCAAGGGAAAATGTATATGCCAAATGAGAACAATATGCAAGCATTTTATTAAAAAAAAGTTCAGAGTTTCACAAATTGCCAGAAAGTACTTGAAAATCTGTGGGGGAGAGGGGAAAAAACATTGGCACCTAAAATAATGAGGTATATAGTAAAATAAACATGTGTCTCTTTGATATGAAGGAATTCTTTCAAACAAAAGATTCCCCTACCCCCACCCAACCTCTTGATTCCATATGTAGCACACATGGCAACAGAGGTAATAGAATAAACATTTATATTGAAAGCTTTGTCATTTGGAGGAGTTTCTGAAAAAAATAAGCACTTTGACTTTATTCCACATGCTGAGGTACTCTCCCTCTCTCCACTGAAGGGTCCCTAATTCTGGACCTATGTATGCAGACCGATGGGATTTAGTCCTGGGAGATCCTGGCCCCATGGAGGGCATTCAGAATCTTTCTTGCCCTTTTTGACTCTTTACCCAGATGCCCTAGAGCCTCTAGAGAAAATTACTTAAAGCTTCAGTTTGTTGAAAGTTATTAGATGTATAATATAAATCAGGGAAAGGACAGCTATTTATTTTCTACACACATACATGTGCACACCTACCCAAAAGTATAAAAACACTGAAGAATCAAAAGTACATATTAACAAGCACTTAAACAATCATCACTAAAACTTATAACTCCCGATAGTCTCTCCAAGAACTTGAAGCACTATTGGACTTATTCACCTTCATCTTGGCTCTGCACTATCCAAACAAATTCCTCCAGCTCTATATAATCTGGCAAGCCAGGCCAGGGTTTGGGCTTTTACTCCTGCTGGAGTGTCTGGTGGAGTACCTACTGGGACCTGATAGTTCACGCCCAAAAAGCACCTCCAAGATGCTTGGAAGGTGAGAAGGGGATTGGGAGAGGGGAAGCTTACATACCTTCCAGTCTTGGCTAGAGAATTTGAGATAAGCAGTTTTTCCTGGTCAGTGAACCATATGTTGACGCTTAAAATGTTGAGGTTTAGGGGTGCTTGGGACCCCAAAATACCAAAACACTGGACCCTGCTCAAATGAATTAGACTCAAGCCTTCCCTCAGCCAAAGAAAAGCAAAACCCATTAAAGATTCACCATATTGGGTAGACTCTAAGCATTTTTGAAGCTTATGTTGACAAGCAGGTCAGATAGAACCTCAGCTAGATTGAATCTGAGCACCTTCTGTACTGGCAAGCAAAATGGTACTTATCTCTTTGTTTCAGGTATTCAAATGTCTTTGAGCCTCACCTATGATTATATCAAGTCTTTGTTAGAAACAGAACTTATGAAGCCCATGGTGGGAGGAACTTACCAAAGATGGGAATAGGAAGGACCTAAGAGGAAGGGTGGGACAGGAAGGAGGAAAATAAATAAAAGCTCAAGCAAGAGCTGGGACTGGGCAGAACTGGGAAGAAGGATGCCTGTGGTACTGACAATCTGTCTGTCTGTCTGTCCCATATGTGTTGATGTTACTTCATCAGACTTGTCAGCTAACATTGCTATTGTTACAGAAGCTCTGGGACTTTACTGTTGGTTCAGAAGCCCTGAAAGAGGACTTTACTGCTGTCTGTTTACAGAAGTCCTGAAGGAGGGTTTTACTGATGTTTTCAGAGGTCCTGGGACTTTACTGATGATTTGTGTTCATTTCTCAGACAGAGGCCCTCTCTGTTTGTCTATGTTGATTTCACAGGCAGAAAGTGAATTGATGATAGTGCCAGCAAAGAGTGCGAATATTGTTGTAATTCTGCTAAGCTTGATGTGTGTAGCTGGAGCAGGAGCTGAAACAGGAGTTAGAATAGGAGCTGGAGTTGCCTATCTGTGAATCCAGGTGACAGTTGGGTGAATTCAGTAGGAGCTGCAAGCATGAAAAAGTAGCCATGGAGTTTGGAAGTCAGCCTTGAGTCAAGATGAAAGGATTGCTCCTTAAGGATGATTGAGTTAAGGATGATTGGAAGCCAGTCTACAAATCAAGATGAAAGAAGATTTTAGATGGATACTTTATATTGATTGATTCAGACTGTGACTTACTGAATGACATCTTTTGTTTAAGACTGTGTGGCTACTTTAGTAATGTTATGTTATATAGTTGTGAATGTTATACTTTGGTTTCTGTGAATGTTTTGCTTTAGTTTACTGCTGAATAGAGAGTTCGCTATACTATGTGATCAGAACCTTGAAGCTGTTCACAGCAGCAGTCCTCAGGAGAGCTACTTGTGCTTGGCTTTACGCATTCATGGAGGCAAGATGGATCTCACATACAGAAAGACTGTTAGAGGGATCTAGGGGGTGGCCAAGTAGTCTGGGGAGATAGGAAGAGGGGTTTAGGGAGGATTTTAATGGGGCTGGGGTGACAGGGGAACTAGGGTGAGGTCAGACTCCAGGAAATGGGATTAAGGGTGGGAAATAAGTGAGGGCTACCTGGTGATGACAAACAATGGAGGGCTATGGGGTTTAGGCACTGGGAACCCCCTTGAATCTTCCCACTTGAGGCATTTGCCTAGGGCCATAAGCCTTTCATTATCCTAGGCCCAAATCTCTGTTACTCTTAACCTAGCGCAGCCATTAATTGTCTAGCTACTTCCTGCCCTTGATCCTATCAAAATATCTATACACAAATCTGTTACCCTTAAACTAACTTAGTCTTCCATTGTCTGTCATCTCCAGGTAGCGTTAAGCTATTTCCCATCCTTAATCCCATTTCTAGAGTCTGACCTCAGTAGTCAAGATCTTCCTTAGACTCTGCCTCAAGACCCTCCCCAAACCCCATTTTTAGTAGACCCCTAGATCCCTCCCACAGTCTTTCTGTATATAAGATCCATCTTACTTCCATGAAGGGGCTGATATTCAGTCTAGTGCAGACTCAGTCTGTGTCAGATGGTTCTGACCTGTTTTTCAGCATAAACATCACAAATACTTAGGTTCCTTAAGAATCTACCTATTTTGATGAATCTTTAATAAACTTTGCTTTTCTTTGGCTAATAGAAGGCTTGAGTCTAATTCATTCAGCAGGACCCAGAGTGTTGCTATTTTGAGGTCTCAACCACCCCTAAGTCCCAAACCTCAACATATGGTTCCCTGACTGTGAACTGGTTAGTGGCATGCTCACCAAATATCAAGCCTTGCTCTTAGATACTCCCAAACTAATTCATCGGGTGTGCCACATACTTAACTCAGCAGCCCTCCTCCGAGACAGTTACCCACTCTGACATCCTGGTTTGTGATTGTGAGGAGACCTTGGACTGTGTTTATCAGTAAGATTCTCCTCTCCCAAACCCTGAAGCAGTGTGGTATACAGAAGGGTCAGGTTTTGTCAAACAAGAAGCTAGGAAAGCTGAGTATGCAGTGGTCAGCCTCCACCAAACCAAAAAGACCAAACCCTTGCCCCCTGGACCTCTGTCCAGAAGGCAGAATTGATAGCAGTTACCAGAGCCCCAGAGCTAGGGGGAAATAAATGAGTAAACATTTTTACTGACTCAAAATATGCTTTCTATGTTCTACATGGTCATGGAGTAATTTGGAAAGAAAAGGGATGTATGACAGCAAAAAAATCCTTTATTAAACATGCACAGGAGATTTCACATCTGTAAGTTGTTCAAAAGCCCTCTGAGGTAGCTGCCATCTTTTGCAAAGGCCAGGGGAAAGGGGCAACTGCTCAGGTCATGAGAAATCACCTGACAGACACTGCAGCAAAGAATATTGCCCACCAGTTGGCTATACTGGCTCCTTTACTCCCATAGCTCCCTGATTCCTTCACATCTTCACATAGTCCCCAAGAATAGGTACTTGCTAAGGAAAGGGAATACTCTCTTTCCTCCTCTGGGTGGTTTCAAACACACCCTCAGGACAACTTATTCCAGAGGAAAGTTGGTGGAAGCTTCTTTTTGGCTTACACGAGGCAACACACCTGGGGAAGAATGCCCTCCAGTCTCTAATAAAGCCCATTTCTACTGGGAGTAAGCTAGGAGAAACCATCTAGCTGGTGTGTCAGGGCTGCCCAACCTGTGCTTAGGTGAATCTTGAAGGATCAGTCAAACCCCCTCCCCTTTTAAAATCTGTTCAGAGGAGGAGTACCTACCCTGGTGAAGACTGGCAGATAGACTTTACACATATGCCCCCAAGTAGTGGTCTCAAATTTCTTTTGGTTTTTGTTGACACCTTTACTAATTGGCTAGAATCTTCCCCTTGCAGAACTGAAGAGGTTCAGGAGGTATCAAAGTTCCCCTTGAAAAGGTTACCCATAAAGAGGATTATGGTTAGGGTTGCTCTGGAGACCCCAAAATACCAATGTGCCTGGTCCTGCCAAATGAATTTGACTCAAGTCTTCTTAGCCAAAGAAAAGTAAAGTTTATTAATAGTTCATTAAAAGTTCGCCATATGGGGTAGACTCTTAGGGAGCCTAGGTATCTGTGATGCTTGCATTGGGCAAACAGGACAGAGTAAGTCTGTCACAGAGTAAGTTTGTGTTAGGTCATTTTATGGCACTGTCACACCACATGGAGGGAAGATGGGGTCTTATGTACAGAGGAATCTAAGGGTGGTGTAGAGGAGTAGTTTGGGGAGGATCTTCAGGAGGAGTCAATGAGGTCAGTGCAAGGGAGGTGGACTGATATATTGATAGGCTCAAAAGTGGGAAGTAGATGGACAATAGAGGGCTAGGCTAGTAACAGAGGTTTGGGCCCAGACACAATGAAAATTGTGTGGCCTCTGCAAATGCCTCATGAAGTGGGAAGATTTCATCAGACTTCAAGGGGTTTCCCAGTGCCTGTACCTCAAAGATTCAAGGAGAGCTCAAGGGGGGCTCCCAGAGCCTGTACCTCATCACTATTAAAGGAATTATATTTTGTTTTGGTTTGCCTGGCTCCTTACAAACCAACAATGGCCCAGTTTTTATTTCACAGATAACCTAGGCGGTGGCAAAAAAAAAAAAAGCTTAAAATCACTTACCACCTCCACTCAGCCTGGAATCCAAAATCCTCTTCGTAAAAGAGAGAAAATGAATCATACCCTTTAGCAGGTCCTTACTAAGCTATATAGAGAGATCTGAGAAGACTGGATTAAGAATCTCCCAGTTGGGCTGCTCAGAGTCTGAATCACACCTCAGGAAAATATCAAACTTAGTCCCTTTGAACTCATGTATGGGAGGCCCTTCCTAACCTCTGACATCCTTGTAGACCCAGAACAGCATCCAGTTTGCAACTCAAGAATGCTCTGACTGAACATGCCAAATATGCCAATAAGTATCTTCCAAAACTTCTTGGCAGTGAAAAGGAGTATACTGCTGCAGTACAACCTGGAGATTGGGTTTACTTAAAGTCATGGTGAAATGACGAGTCTTAACAAAGTGACCACAGAGTCTGAAATAAAAAGTTTTAAGGAGCTTTAATTTACCAGCTGGGGCTACTCCATGCCAATTCAAAGGGAGGGAACAGCCCAGAGCTCAGGATTTCAGAAACTTATATACAGTATAGTTTCATAGGTACAAGTAAGTTGCTGAGGCAAGGGATTTGTGATTACAGGGCATGATGACCGAGCAAGAAGAAGAATGAAAAATAGGCAAGGGGGGGAGTTTGTGATTACATCTGTAGGTAGGGGGTTGTAGGGTAAGCAGAGAGGGGCACAGGGCATACTGACTGAGAAGAAAAACAAATGAAAAATAGGCAAATTACTCTAGGCCAGTTCCTTGATTCCTATCTTAAGTCCATGATGTTTCTACTTAACTAGTTCCTGGCCACTTCAATGGAAAACCCAAAAGGCGGAACAGTTAGGTGTCAACTGGAAGGGACCCTACAGATTCATACTCACTGCCCAGACCTCTGTTACTAGCCTAGCCCTCCATTGTCCATTTACTTTCCACCCTTGAGCCTATCAAAATATCAATCCACCCTTGAAATGGCCTAGCCCACCATTGTCTGCTAGCTCCCAGTAGCCTCCAGCAATTTCCCACCCTTAATCACTCATTTACCTCATTAACTCCTCCTGAAGACCCTCTCCAAACTCCTCCTCTAGACCAGCCCTGGATTCCTCCCACAACTTTTCTGTATATAAGACCGTATCTTCCCTCCATTTGTGTGAGAGCACCATAGAATTTTCTAACACAGACTTTCTCTGTGTCCAATACAGGTGAAGTTTTAATAAACTTTGCTTTTCTTTGGCTTAGAGAAGACTTGAGTTGAATTCATTCAGCAGGACCCAGCGTGTTGGTATTTTGGGGTCTCAATCAACCCCAACCCTAAATACATCAAAACTTCTGTTTAGAAAGGCCCCAAGTTCCTCCAGCAAAAAGGATAAAAAGCAAAATTATACTCAGGCTTTTCCTTTTGGCCTTGCCATCGTTAATTCTTATTCCCCTATTGGTTATATTCTTCTCATGCCTATTTGGTCCTTGCTTGTTTAACATCCTCACCAAGTTTGTTTCCTCTAGGATCCAAGCTATCAACTTCCAGATGACCACTCAGGCTATATACCAACCTCCAACTGAATCCAAGATCTCCAGTCCACTGGACCTGGCATCAGCCAGGTTATAAAGTGTGACCTTTTGAATGGGACCCAGAGAGGCAGAGACAGCTCTACACTTCTTGCCAGAAGGAAGCACTTTCAGAAGCTGAGATCTTCACCCTTTACCCCAAAGGAATTTGGGTCCCATTTCTTTGAGGGGGGAATGATGGGGTTTAGGTTCTAGGAACCCCCTTGAATCTTCCCACTTGATGAGGCATTTGCCTGAGGTCATAAGTCTTTCATTATCTTGGGCCCAAATTTCTGTTACTCTTAACCTAGCCTAGCCCTCCATTGTCCAGCTGATGAGGTGCCAGTTCTGGGAGCCCCCTTGAGCTCTCCTTGAATCTTTTGAGGTACAGGATCTGGGAAAGTAAATCTTCCCAGGGAAGACATTTGCCTGAGGTCAAGGGCCTTACATTGTGTCTCTGCCCAAGTCTTTAGCCCTCCTCTGTTCCAATAGTTTCCCACCCTTAAGGTTCCTATTTCCACCCTTGAACTGGCCTGGCCCACCATTGTCTATGGTCTCCAGGTAGCCTCCAGCAACTTCCTACCCTTAATCACTCATTACTGGAATCTGACCTCATCTTGACTCCTGAAGACCCTCCCTACTGGAGTCTGACCTCATCTGACTCTTCCTGAAGACTCCTCCTCTTAGACCACCCCTAGATTCCTCCCACAACCTTTCTGTATATAGAATCCCATCTCCCCTCCATGTGGTGTGAGAGCACCACAGAATGCCCTAGCACAGACTTATTCTGTGACAGACTTACTCTGTCCTGCTTGCCCAACACAAGCATCACAGATACCTAGGCTCCTTAAGAGTCTACCCAATATGGTGAACTATTAATAAACTTTACTTTTCTTTGGTTGAGAAGATTTGAGTCTAATTCTTTTGACAGGACCCGGCATGTTGGTATTTTGGGGTCTCAGGCATCCTAACCCTCTTGTGGATACCCTCTTCACAGCTACTTCCCGCTCTTGATCTTATCAAAATATCTATACCCAAATCTGTTACCCTTAAACTAGCCTAGCCCTCCATTTTCTGTCATCTCCAGGTAGCCTTCAGCTATTTCCCACTCTTAATCCCATTTCTGGAGTCTGAACTCAGTAGTCAAGATCCTCCTTAGACTTCTCAAGATCCTCCACAAACCCCTCTTCTAGACTACCCCTAGATCCTTCCCACAGTCTTTCTTTATATAAGATCCATCTTGCTTCCATGAAGCTGAAATGACGAGTCTTAACAAAGTGACCACAAAGTCCGAATAAAAAGTTTTAAGGAGCTTTGATTTACCAGCTGGGGCTACTCCATGCCAATTCAAAGGGAGGGAGCAGCCCAGAGCTCAGGATTTCACAAACTTATATACAGTATAGTTTCATAGGTACAAGTAAGTTGCTGAGGCAAAGGGTTTGTGATTACAGGGCATGATGACCGAGCAAGAAGAAGAATGAAGAGGCGGAGCCAAGATGGCAGCGTAGAAGCAGCAACACATCGCAGCTCTCACATAGCCACCCCAAAATACCCATAAAATAGGACTCTAAACCAATCCTGGAACTCCAAAACGCACACAAAGATA